>CM059603.1:197031318-198237255 GCA_030412105.1 Cyclura pinguis
CTTAAAATTGTAGAATCTTAGAGCTGGAAGGGATCACAAGTTCTACCTGCTAAAATGCAGGAATACACAACTAAAACACACCTGAAAGATGCTCATCTAACTTGTTCTTAAAGAGAATGAGGATGAGCTTCCTTCCCCCAGAAGGCAATAGGAATCCTCCATTGAACCACTTATTCTCTCAAAACAGAGTTACAAAACAAGGAAGACTGTTTCAGTTCAGCCTAACTTCATTCACTATGTTTCTGATCTTTAATAGAGAGAGGGTATCTGACATTACATATAAGGTTTGGCATTTTATATATGTTTCCTCTAGTCACAAATAGCAGCTGCTGGAGGACTAGAAGAACTGGGAATCATTAAAAACATGTATCTTTCCACATCGATGGGTGTTCCCTTCTGTACCATCTTTGGGATAGGAATCTGCCCCTAGCTATCAGGGAGCAAGAACAAGATTTTTTACTGTGAGAAAGATTTACAGTGTCCCTACTTAGGGAAAATAGAAACTGGGCAATAAAGTCCTGATTTCTTATTCATTTCCTGCACTGAGATTCTGCTTGAGCAGTGGTAATTTCTCTACTTCTGTGAGAGAATTACACAGCTCACTGAAATTGAAAATGGACACAATACTCCAGAGAACATAGCTAAGCTTCCCAAAGCCAGTTTCATGCTTCCAGATCTTTTTCTCAGAGAATCACACACTTGGGCTTAGTTCAGGTATGAGGATCTCAAGGCCTTTATAAATTCTAATAATTAGCAGAGGCAGTATTTACTGCTGAAAAGTGGGTCAAGTCACTTGTTTTGTTATGCATTTTTCCCTGGCATTTTGTTGTCGTTAGTTCTACATAATGTACTTATCCCTACCATGTCAAGTGCATATGTTAAGAATATGTTTGCAATGCAGTTGGCAATTTATTGGTGAAATGAAATGTCAAGGTTCCATTCAATGTGGAATAGTTCATAAATAATAATAAAAATGCCCAAATATACACCCTGAAGGATAGTTATCTGGTATGCTCTAAGGTAGGGCTGACAAATTATCCCTCATTTAGAAGAGTTACCTATTATTTTCATGGGCCAAAATCCAACTGCTAGTCCCAAGGGGAGTAAACCCATTGAAATAAGTTTGCTGAACTGCATATGAAGTCACTGCATATGTAAATCCCTTTGATTGAATGGATCTATTCTATTTGGCATTAGCGACTGGATTTAGGCTATCAAAATTAGTAGACAATTCCTGTTTTGGGTCAGCTGAAGATTCAGAAAATTCATGCTGATTTCCACATTGTACACCACAATGTATACACAATGCTCTATGTAATTTATAATGTGCAATTTAAACTGTAAACCGGTTCCAGGTTAAGTATCGAACTTGTGAGTTTGGAGTATCTGTGGCTACTTATTTCAGAGACATGCATTTTGTTGGAGCCATCCAATCACAAGCATTTATTAAAATGTTCTGTGTGAAAATTACAAACCATATGACATTTCCTGATATCCTTTTGTAGGCACAGGGGATCTTGAAAAATGATAATGATGTAGTTCTCCAGTGGAATTGGAATCTTGTGTTCCAACATGCTATACTTTCCTATCTGTTGTGCACAGAAATGTAAACTAAGAGGGCAAGAACTTTTCCAGCATGGTGCACAACAGATGGGCTGGTTTATATTTAGATTAGCATCTGTGTACACCCCTGCCCTCTCAATGGCAGGTATGTAATGAAAAGAGGTGAGACAGAGAATTTTAGATGAATTATGACCACTCTTCTTGTTAACCTTAACGGAGATTTGAAACCACAGTCAGCTTTCCTGGGACACTAGTTGGATAGTGACTTTTCCTATTTCTGCCTAGCCAGTTGGACAATTCCATGCTGGACAAGAGATAGTGTCCACATTGTACCCATGCCTTTTGGTATTGAGGGAGCCTCTCTGAATCACAACTGCCCAAAATCCAAATTTGTGTTTTTAGAAAAACCTCAAAGCCCATTGTTTTCCTTTCCTATTGCTCAGATAAACCTGATGGGGCCAGTAACTGGGGTTCAAGACACTGGCCAATGACATCATGACAATTTTTTTTGCGCTACTGAACTGCCAACAGTGATCAAGCTTCTTAAGCAGAACCATTCATACCAATAGTCCATTCTATTTTACTATATAGTGCAGTGTAATGTAGTGTAGTATACCATAATATAATAATGATGCATTATATATACTAGACTGTACTAAAATAGATGAGCTTATATTATAAAGAAAGCCAGAGGTGGGTGAGAATGATGGAGCTTCTCCCAGTGCTGATGAAACACGAGTCCCAGAAGTCCAGCTTTCAAGCCCCAGAAGAATTCCCTGCTGCTACTACTGTTTATTGGTGGGAAGGGAAGAAGAGGAGGAGGCAATTCAGGCCATTTCTGCACTAGACTGTTATAGTGCTATTATTCCACTTTCAACATCCTATGGAATCCTGGGGTTTGCAGTTTAGAGAGGGGCCTTTGATGATAAAGATGAGCCTGCTCTGGTCTCTGAGGAGGAGGAAAAGCAGAGTGAAATGAATGTGAGAGCACACTTTCATCACTCCACCCTTGGCCAAGCTGAGACTAGCTTCCTCTTCCTTAACTTGGAGAGGGGAAAAAATGAGCATGTTCACAGATGGAACACACCCTTTTCTTCCTCACTGAAGGCCAGAACAGCTTCATTTTTATTATCTGAATTGCCTTCACCCTCCCTTCACCAGTAAGCAGCAGACTAGCCTGCAGCTTAACAACTACGAGGGGGAGGTTTTAGGCAATAGCTCCATGCTCCCCAATCCAGAAAGAGTTATACACACAAAAAAGCCACTTTTATGTGCGCTTATGTCAAAAGCATGATGCTGCTGAAATTGAGTTATACTGAATACACTCAGGTACTCAGGCTGGGAGGAGAGGAGTTTTAAGACCTGCTATGTCATGAAAGTTCATGGTAGCTTTGGAAAGATATTCATTCTCAGCTAGCCTATTGTTCCCCAACCCACAACTGGGTTTAACAGCTGGCATTCTCAGACAGCTGCTCCAATGCCTCTGAAAAGCCCACCACACACCTTCCAAAATCCCAATCCTTCTTTTTTTTTTAATTAACCTGGACTCCTAGAACTGGGAATCTAGCTTCCATTTAAATTTTCCACTCTACTATGATATATGGGGGGATTGTAGGGGATTAAAATGGTCAGCTAGATCCAATTGTCTAACACTGCTCAAAACACTGATCCTATTTAAAAATACTGTATTCATGGCACAACCACAGAAAATGAAGATACTTTGGAAGTTGCTTTGCCTGCTCAATCCAGAAAGTGGCCTTTCCATAAGAAAAATAAGCAAAATGCCTAGAAAGGCAAAAATTTAGCTCCACACAGAAAGAGTGGAATACCACCGTGATTAATATAATTGTTTAATCTGATCAAACCCACAAATTGACTCATCTGTTTTTTTTAACACCAGAAAAAAAAGCCTATTAGAAGTGTGAGATCAACAACTGTGAGGTCCATTACATTATACAAATATGAAACACAAATCTTTTTTAATGGAAAAATAATCAAGGAATCATGTTATATCAAACTGTTACCCAAATGATTTCAGAACATGTTTACCTCCTTTCAATATAGATAACTTATTTCAATTTGAGCTCTGCTTGAATTAAATGTCACACTACTGTCAAATATCAGCTTTTTTCTGCATAACAAAGTGGTGGAAAAGTATTACAGTCATGCTCAGGAAACATGTTCATAGCACCTTCTCATGCATTAAGGCATGGCATTCTGCCATCCCTGCATAAAGTCATAAATCCCTGAATGGCACTCTTGAATGCCACAAGTGTTGAAGCAGAACTACTGACTAGGAGCAGTTGTGTGTTGCAATGTCATCCTCAATAATCTCAGGTAGAATCAGAAATGAGCAGTAGTATAATTTAAGATGGATAGGAATGTTAGCTAAAGCTATTTTCCCGTATTGTATGTGTGATATGAATGCTACACAATTGAGGTAAAGCTGGGCCACAGCGTTCAGTATCACAACCAGAGCTCAAAAATGTTAATCTTCAACTCCCAGAATCTTTCAGGCAGCACGTCAATGGGGGTGTGGCAAGCCTTTATTTCTCCTCAGATTGATTTTCAATTCCAACCTAGTAAGGCATCCTAACACTTTCACTTAGCCCTTGCGCTACCCTTTAAATGCCATCTTTGTGTAAAAGGGCTAGGGTGTTAAGTGTTACCTGAGAACCAAGTAGTTTATTTATAGTAGCGTGTTCTTATTTATTACCAGTGACTTTACACAACTCAGGCAGACCCAGTAGTCATAGTAACATTAGAAATAATATCTTGTTAAGGTTTATATACAGTACAGTGTTGTTACATTAAACAGTTTCAACTTCTGACAGTCTGTGCCAATAACACTCAGCCTTATACATCTGTTCTCTGTGTCCTCTACTTAGCTGCTTAAAGACAACTCAGCCACCCTCTCTGGCCAAGGTCTCACTGAAGGCTTTCTTTATAAATGGACTCTCTCATCCATAAGCCCCTCCCACACACACCACTGTGCTGGTTTTTATTTTTAAGATACTATTCCTGTTGCCTAGCAAACCCACAGTTGTAATGCACTTGCATTACAAATAGTTGACTCCCAAAGCAACTTTGTCACAGGGGGATTCTGGTAACTGTAACTCAGAAAGTAACTTTCCCCTGGTCTCCTACATATACTCAATTTCACAGGCTACCAACTGTTACTGACTGGAGTTTTGGGCCATCAATGATTTGGATTTCCTCCAAGAATCTAGGAAACAGTGAGGTATTACCAGATAATGTGGCAGTTCCAAGTACTGTCACTTTCCATAATTGTGCTATTGGGACCCTGTCTATGGCAATTTCATTCAAATGTTTTATCAGCCCATTTGGAATTGCTTCTTCATTCATTCCTTTGTATCATACATTTTGCCTGAAAGTGGGACTCAAGGCCTCTCACATAATAGTGAAGCAAATACCTTATCCACAAGTCTGGCATGAAATCTAAATGGGAAGAATTGTGCATCTAGAGCTATGTACAAAGAGTTTTCCATATGATCTGAGATACTGAACAACTGGTGGTCAAGTGGAGAGGCTTCCACCATTCAGATATTTTGTTTAGTGAGGCCAGGACTCTCATATACCATACGTAAAGTGCAACAAAATTAGTCATCTTCATCCAACAATTTGCCAAGGTCAAGGGGGTCACGTTTTCATATGGAGCGGCATTGCCTACAATGACTCTCTAGTTAAATCAACTGGCAGTACACACATCAGTGGGGTTATACCCCTACAAAACTAAGTTGCATCTTAAAGATCATATTCTGCATATTAAGCATTTTGTTGTGTACATCAGAAAATTCACAGACATTTGGGTGTATCAATAGTCGCAATACATGTTAAAGCAACTTGTAACCATAGAGGATTATCAGGCCAGTGTATTGGCTTTGGAATGGATCACTGCTTCCTATATGTGAGGGAAATCACGATCAATGGAAAAACCAATCAGCTGCATTGCTTTGTAAAGTACACAGTCTTTGCCCACTTGCTTCATTTGTTTATAGGCAGTAAACAAAATCAGTGTTCTGCAGCTGCCCAAAGCATCTGCCATGATAAAATTGGGAAGATAATTTTAATAACAGATTTTAAAACACCAAGCATCCAAATATTCCACTCCCCAAATGTCAATGTAAGGAAAATAATGATGGACACATGTGCAATATTTATATTGACTTTTTAATATATATATATATATATATATAGAGAGAGAGAGAGAGAGAGAGAGAGAGAGAGACAAATAGCTTCATGACAACTGACACACAGCACAGCACAATTTAATACTGAAAGTGGCATTTTAAAATGCCAGTTAAATTGAGTGAACTTTGCAGACCAACAGGAATATGAATATGATTTCACATATACCATCCCAAAAAGGACTGACCATGTTTCTGCTTTATTAAATATAATGGAATTATTTCTAGAACAAAAGCCTATTGTTCCTTCCATACTAAGCAACTAGAAAGTTATAATGACTTTTTCCTCTTTCTTGCAAAGTGTAAGGAAGACAACTCTACTGCACTTTGAGCAGTGGAATCTAAATGGTTCAGCCAATCTAAATCAATTCTCTGTTGCACTTTATGGATGATCAGATGCTTACTGAAATCCAAAAAGCAGTATTTGAGGGCCATGGTACTATCAAGGTTTTTGAGAGAAGGACCAGGGAAGCTGTCTTATGGGACTACTCACATATTTCTGCCTCCCCCAGTTTCCATATCTGTTACCCTCTCGCAGTCCTTAGTTTCCATATCTCCCCACTAGCCATTAGGATGGTGAATCCACACCAGAATATCTAAGGTTCTGAAACCTATCCTCCAATTAGATTCAGCCCCTTGGATAGGTCATTTTCTGTTAAAATGGGAGCTATGAGCTATAAGTGCCCTTAGCTCCAGCACTTTCCCCAACATGTTGTTCCTCCACTCTGTACCTCAACTTTACTTGTCAAGCAGTAGCAGACACAGGCAACTTTTTACTTCCTTTTCTTTAGTTCCCAGAAGAATTTGAGTGCTCTCTATTCATACCTATTATTTTCAGCTACCCAGAATGGTCCTGGCCCAAATGGATCACAGAGTCACTTCGAGAAAACAAAGATGGTGGGCATGATCTCAGCTTCACTCTACAATGTACAAAAGCTTGCCTGACATCTAAGAAGAAATAAACTAAAATGACACCACCACTCTTTTTTTTTTTTTGAGGCTATTTGAGATGTGGATATCTCCAATTGTTGCTCCAAGCAACAGCTATCCAAAAATATTCCCAGAAAGAAGTTTCAGAACCATGTTCTTTCTGTATCCTGCAGCTACTATTATAGTGATCATGGCCAATTACCACAGAAAGCCATAAGAAAGCCTCTTAGTTTTTAAACTCCCCTTTAAAGCCATCTAAACTGATTTGTTTTACAACATCTAGGTTCTATTTTTGTCTTTCCCATCCAGTCTTATCTGATGCTTCCAGAATAATCTCATAGCTAGTCCTGCTATCTGTTTCCATCTTTCAGTCTCAAGCTTCTAATTCCAAATCCAAATTTGGCTTCTAATTCCAAATCCTTAATCTCGAATACCACCTAAGTCAACCATATTAAATGTTTGCACATGTGTACACCATCTTCAGCTGTGAATGACAGCTGCCACTGTCCCTGAACCTCTTTCTGCTGAATTATATTTTTAAAAGTGCTCTCAGTTCAGTGCAGAGCTTGGAAGCAACTACAGTAATCACAAAAATTGCTAGTTTGTTGTTGTGTGCCGTCAAGTCATTTATGACTTATGGTGGACTCAAGGTGAACCTATCATGGGTTTTTTTGGGGCTGAGAGTGTGGGGCACCAGTAGAGTTTCCATGCCCACACAGGGAATTGAACCTTGGTCTCCAGGGTCATAGTTCATTGCTCAAACTATTACACCATGAGCACTCACGCTTTGAGATCTGCTAGGGAGGCCCTTTTCTCTGTCCCACCACTGTCATAGGTATATCTGGTGAGAAGAGAACCTTCTCAGTAAGTGCCCCCAGGCTCTGGAACTCCCTTCCAAGAGAATTTAGATTGGTGCCCTCTCTAATTTCTTTTCACAGACAAAGATTTCTCTGTTTTGACAGCTATTTAATGATTTGATTGGATAAGGCCTGTCCCGCCTAAGCAATGGCTTGGTTTTTCTGTTTGTTGTGCTGGTGTGTGTGTATGCATTTAAAAGGTTTAATCTCTTTCTAACTCTAGCATTTTGTGATTTTTTAAAAAACTATGTGTCTTTCAATCTGTTGTAAGTGACTGAGGGGAAAAAAGGCCTCATATAAATATAAATATAAAGTTGTCGTTGTTACTGTTATTTTAATACCACCCTAATCTAGTCCTCTTTACATTGCAATGAACCCTTTCTTGTATATGATTTACAGTCAAACTGTATGTTAAATTAAATACATGGCAGCAGTTCCTCTGGGGGGAGGCACTAATGGGTTTTTAAATATCAGTAACTGTGATTACAGAGTGGGTCACAGCTGGTACAGGAAGGATTTAATCTCCCATTCAGAATGCTGGATTCCTTACCCAGATTGCCTCCCTGAATTTACATTTGAGTAAAATAAAAACAGACAGAGAGAAACACACTGCATATTCAGTTTATTATTCTCTGTTCTCCTGCCTTTCTCCCAGAAAGGGGCTCAAGGCAGCTGATGTAATGTGAGGTTAGACCCTTAACGCTGAATGTTAATGCAGGTTCAGGCACAATTAATTGAAGAAACATATTAAGAAAGTCTGTTTTTGTGTGCGTAAGAACCAAATTACATTGACCTTTTAAAGTAACTCTATCAACTTTCAAAATATAGAGATTCCAGTCTGGGCAGCAACAGACATTCAGCATTAATATTAAACATTTTGTATAACTGTGTTATCCTGTGCATGAGCTAGAAAATTCATATGTATTGCAGCTTTTTTCCAAGTTTGATCACATAAACAAGTCACCAATATCACTCAGAAAAAGAAATCTAGGACAAAGACATTTCTAGGTCATGTCCAGGTCCATTAATACACAAATACCTAGAGTTGAATATTGAAAATGAAATAGCAAGCATAATTTAATCAGATTTTTTGTGACAGTGGGCCTCTTTCTAAAGTACTACTATTTTTTGCTGGGATGAAATATATACAAAGAATTAACTCTTGATACAACAGGAACTTATAGTCATATCCAAATATTTTTATTTAAAAAAGTAATACTTTTCTTCTTGCACTGAAAATTTAGGTTGGCATTTCACACTGTCTTTAGGGAGGAGTACACAGGAAATGTGATGTAGTGGTTTGAGTGTTGGACAATGACCCTGGAAACCAGGGTCTGATTCCTCATTCAGACATGGAAACCCCCTGGGGTGACTTTGGGCACATCACATACTCTCAGCCTCAGAAAACCCTGTTATAGGTCTGCTTTAGAGTCACCATAAGTCGGAAGCTTACTTGAAGACACACAACAGCAATGACAAACATGGAGAATATGGTGGCTGCAATCTTTTTTAAGAACTATATAGGTACAGAAGCAAAGAGAGAGAGAGGAGCACACATTAATTTTAAAATGTGTAGACAGTTCACAAATGAGGCACTATTTGTGTGGAATTTGCTCTCTTGTTCTGTATCCCAGCACAAAAATCATGCCAGAAGTTGCCCTTTAGGCTATCAACCTAATTCCAACTAGTCAATGCTTCAGATTCAACTCTAGGATTGGATTCTCTAAAATCCCAGTTCTGTCCTGTGGATAACTTGAAAGTCAGCACAATGCTAGTTGAGCTCTGAGGCAGTTATCATGCTTCTGCTTGGGCAAGCCATTGGCTTTAGCTTTACTTTCTTGCATAATGCATCAGAACTGTATAGAATAACCACTGTGAGCCAAAGGTGCAATATTTCAGCAGGTACAGGGAAAGATGTTGTGAGATAATCACACCCTAATTTACCCACCTCCCAAGATATAGTAGGTTGCAGGGTAAGGAGGATTCTGGCATTAAAAGCAGCAACCTACTTATAGGTTTATGCAAATAAGGGCCTTTAGAATTACCCTCTGTATCTTGAGTTTATTCTGAATCTAGAGTCTAGGGGAGAGTTCTAGCCCTTAAAACAGAAGCAACTTCTCCTTCCATAAACAACATATCCTTCTTTACCTGGCAGTAAGAGTTGACTGTGTGATAAAAGCTGTTCAGGAGTAGAACAGATTGCCTTCAAAGATGGTATAATTCTTTGGAAACTCTTAAGCGGAAATTGTAAGCAGTGACCTTAAATTTCAACCACTTGCCAGGAAAAAAAGTCTAAACAAATTCACCATTTTTCCCCCCACTGGCAGATATATTTCAGTTGAGAAAACACACATACACAAGCACATATCTGTCTGTCTGTCTGTCTGACTGTCTGTCTATCCATCTATCTATCTATCTCTCCCCACTGGAATATATGTATGTATATGTGTGTGTGTGTGTATACACATACTCACATACATACATATTTACATGTACACACACACCCACACCCACACACACATCTCTGTCCGTCTATGTATCTATGTATCTATGTATCTATCTTTCTAGCAATCATCTCTCCCCACTGGAATATATAAGTACATGTTTGTGTATGTATATGTGTTTATGTATATGGTTATATTTATGTATACACAGTTATATACATATTCACACACACACACACACACACACACTCAGCTAGAATGAGAGTAATGAGACTAAAAGGTCCCATGACATTTTTTGAAACAAGATACAGCAGAAGTGATGTTCTTGACTTCTCAGTGTGTTGATTCCATTCAAAAGAAACTCATTTGGCATTCACTGGTATCAGAAAATAATACAGAAATAATGCATCTCTCTCTCTCTCTCTCTCTCCCCCTCTGATTCTGCACATAGAAACTCACTATTCTCAATACACATTTTATGCCCACATTTCACTAGGATTATCCCATTGGATCAGAAAATACCCCACAATTCTAATTATGTAAGTATTTTTATCTTAGTAAACATTTTTGATGAATGGAATGGGGCATGGATTACTCCATTCCTTTCAGAATATGCAGCAACCTTCTCAGTGTCACTATAAAGTCAAATGCAAGAGTATTTGACTAATCAGAAGATAATTCCTCATTTAAATTTATTTTCAGCTTCATATTAATTTCTGTGATATGTCATAAAAAATACAAGGTAGCAGTGAATTAAGGAGGTATTATCAAAGAATTAACAATTGCAATAAAGCTCAAATTTTGGGCATCGAAGGATTCACTCCCTTTTATCTGAAGGATTATATGTGGTTTAGGTGAGTGTAACAAATCCCACTACATTTCCCCATTAATTGCTCATCAGATTGAGAGCTGGTTTAATAATTTTTAGTGTTGACCTGTCCACACTTTCTGCAGCAATTCATTCAGTGTTATCAAGCTGCAGAGACAGGTGTTTCTTTAATAATGACAAATATAATGATAGATAAGGTTTCATCATTTTCATTTCACAGCATGGGTTTCTCCAATCTATTTATTTGTTTCATCTAGTTTTGTAACAACTTTAATGTCATGGTGCTTGGAGGGGCTTTAAAACTTTCTGTGTCAGAGTGCATAGACATAGGCCATTTCTGCACAATGGGGGCTCTTGAGAGTCATCCCGTCGCAGTCCCTGTAGGAAAGAGAGTGCAACAGGAACACTTCCCTCTGTACAGGACAGGCTCCCTATGGAAGAGAGCACAATGGCCTCACCTCTTCCTTCCACAGCACAGCCATCATGCTTCCTGCCCTTCTGCAGGGCCAGTAGGTATGGGAGCATCCTGTGATCGCAGGTGCTAAATGGATTTTATCCATTTAGTGAATACCCTGTGAGGGTGACTCATGGGGATGGGATGGCAGTGAGCCAGTAACAATGTCATGTGTAATCATGACCAGCCAACCACTGCCATGCACTGCCCCATCGTGCAGAAATGGCAACATTGGACCGCCACACCCCTCACAACCACTCCAAAGAGCAATTATCCAACATCAGAAGTGCTCCTTCAATCACTTCCTGTTTTGAGAAAAAAAATGGCCTAAATGGTTCCAGGAGGATCAGAAATGGTCCAGAGTAGTTCTCACGTTCTCTGCAGTTACTTATGCTTTGGCTATAGAGAAGGCCACATGCAGATCAAGATGCTTTTATCAGATTTATATCCTTTGGTGAAACAAAATGAGCCACCTTTTTGTTTGGGTTAACTTGCTTCTTCTGTATGACTAAGAACATCAAAAACACTCAAAGTATCTGCAGCTACACTCACTCTTAGCCCCATAAGGTTTCGTAAGAGAGCAAATGGGCCCAGGTAGTTCAGAGCTGGAAAACCACAATCCACCAAAGCATCCTCATCTAAATTATTTCTTTATTTTATTTTTTCATCTGACATGGCTTTTGGTCCAAGTGGAGACTGAACATGGGGCCCGTCACTTTGAGGGGCTGAGGTGACCCTCCAACTGACACCATGAGAGTTTTACCATGGGTTGCCAGCAACTGTATTTCCCCACTAGCTGACAGCTCTTTGACTTGCCAGAGGCTTCCATGAACTGAAAGAGAAGGGAGACTTTACAAATTACACATACACACACTCACACACACTCACACACACATACAATTTTTCATACTATAAAAGTAGCCTTCAACAGTTTTGAGCAGGTTTCATAGGAGGACAGAAAGATGCAAAAATGGGAGAAATATCAGCCTCCACACCCTGCCCTCCTCAAAATTAAAAAAAACAGCAAAAAAGATCAGACACATTCCTCCAGATTTTATGCTTATGGTGAAGAGACATATGAAGAAGGCAGACATTCAAAGGTTTCTTCCCACCTCATTGTTGCTGCCCTAATTTTATTAGGATTTTTTGGTGGGGGGATGCTAGAGTTCTATAATTGCATAATTTCCTCACAGTTAGTCATTGCAGGCAAAAGCAGTATAAGATGCTACCACTTGAATTTGGTTCCTTATCTCTCTAGTAATGTACAAATCCAGCTTAAAATCCACTTTTAATCTTTCCATATGAAAAAAATAGCCTTAGAAATTCACATGAAATTCTTTTCTCTGCCTTCCCTCCCCTCAAATCCATTTAGTCTTCTTTTCATTATGGAAATTAAATTCCAGACATTTCCCTCCATTCTTGTGTGCATAAAAACTTAGCAGGAGTTGAATATCAGCAGAAGCACAAAAACTCATTCCAATATAAAATATACTTTTGGCTCAAGTTATAATTTAAACTTGATGGATGATCAGTTTCCTGCATTAGATTGCAATAATATCCCTGCTATCCCTGGTAATTCAGCTTTCAGAGTAGAAAGTCATTTCTAAAATTAAAAACAGCTTCAGAAGGAGGCAATGCCATTTTTTCTCCCCCCCCCCCCCGTGAAATACATTTTTCCAAAACATTACCATGAAAGAAAAACCCAGCTATAAGTTAGTTCTCTAACTTATTGGGGTCAAGCTGTAGCCTTGTTTCCTTAATTTACAGTGTTTCATTTTGTCTTTTCAAATTGTTTAATGGACTAGTGAAAATTTTAACAATACTGGCCACTCCAAGGATGAACCGAGTGTTCAAGGATTCAGTAATTACTACAGGCCAGTCTTCACAATACAGTTTCCATGCTGTGCATACTGGTGAGTTATATATACTGGCATTGCACACAATGGCATACAGAAGCAGCTTTCCCTGTGGATGCCACAACATTTGAAAGATGAACACTAAATAGATGCATTCCTGCCTGTATTCAGCTGGTGGCTGTTGATGCATTCTACCAGAGAGATCATATGGGGGAAAAAGTGTCCATGCTTGTTGGATTAGTCTTCAGATAATGGCATTTCCTCAGGGTACATTTTGAAATTGGAAAAATAATTATTTGAACTCCAGCTGTCAGAACTCCCAGTGACCATGAGCTGTAGTTCAAATATTTTTTTTCCAACTTATGGGTACAATGCAAAGGGTCTTAGATTCACACCCAAGACAAACTTGGTAAAGAAAAGATGGATACAGATTCGTAGCTCATACAAACCCTCTAACAGAAGAGAAGGAGTAAATGTCTTGCATCCACAGTACTGTGGTAGAATCTATGCTAAGAAAGATAAGAAAGACTGATGTAAAGAACCATGAGAGACCTTGAAATTGTAAATTTGGTCAGAGTCTAAGCATAGGGCAAAGGTACAGAGAGAGGTGGTCACAGTCTTGTCCCCTATAATGAGATGTGATGTATATCCATTTAAATTACAACAATTGGCTGGTATCCTGTATCACAGTTACATATTCATTACCTAGAGTTACAGATCTGTAACTGTTTTGTATTCAGTTATCCTATGTATCCACACTTGCAGCACTTTCATCGTGATCATATATGTCCCCTGAAATCCACCTCTTAAACTCTAGGGAGCCACTCTGAGCCTGTTTTGCTGGTGTTCAGGGTGTGACAGGATGACATTTCCAGTCCTGTCCCAGCAACAAGTAAGGCTTCAGCAATCAGAAGCAGGGCCCTGTTCACAACTCCTCATCTCATTAGAGATCCCTGGTGGTAGGAGACTGGAAACATCATGCTGGCGCACTCCAGTTGCCAGCAGGACAAACTTCCATTGCTCAGTGAGGCTGTTGAGCGAGGTTTGGTGGATCAGACCAGGAGATGATAGTTATTGCTACCACATCGTACACTCCCATTTTGTAGAATGTGCTATTTTCATAATTGAACATATTTATGGCTTGAAAACATGGCCAAAGGCATGCTGGCCAGAAGAGGACTAGGTCAGGCTGACCTTAGACATGGTCAGGTCATAAGTTTAGAGAGGATTAGTTGAGAAAACCTGGTTGTAATGGATTTGTAAGAATCTTTTCAAGACCTCAGGCTCCATGCACATTCAAATCCAATAGAGTGAGAAACTGACCAGTTGAAGCAGTCAGTGATCATACTGTGCTCCTGCCCTATAGAAATCCTCTCTAGACACCCTGCTCAACCAGACATTAAGAGATTGTCTGCTAGAGTTAAGACAATCAGCTCATTCTGGACTACTTTTGTGAACCCATGAGAAAGCAATTGCTGCTTTGTCTACACACTCTCCTTCGGGGTATGAAATAGAGTATTTAAACCCATGCTCCAGCTCCAGCAAACTGTAGTACTTGAATGTAATACATGGCACCCAGACCTCTGTTCACTCTTGCTATCCTTAGACACTTTCTGGCCCCCTCTGCTTCAACCTTCTTCTTCAGGACTGGATAACTCTCTCTCTTTTCATCCAGTCTTTCTCTCTCTCTCTATCCAACCTTTTATGCTTCAACTTTCTGATACCCTTGTATGGTTCTTGAGAGTGTCTGATTTCTTGTGTGCTTTGACACTCAAAATAAAATGCTCTCTTTAACTTTTAACTGAAGTCCTCTCTACAGCTAGTACTGGTATACACAGGTGAAAAGATCCTGCCATTACCCTCCTCTCACAGGCTTTCTTTGAGCTATAATTCCCCAATTCTAAGGAGACATGGCATTGTGGGTGGACCTCAAAGTCTCCCACCTCTTAGGGTAACATTATACATTCATAACTAAGGCCATTTCCGCACTGGGAATTTAAAATGGTGCAGAGCGACCTCCAACAGAGGTCTTCTGCACTGTAGTGTGGACTGGGGTGGACTACTTTCTGTAGATCCACACCTCAGTCTGGTTCTGTACAACCAGAACTGGTCGCGCAGCGTGGTTTTTAAAAACCTCTTTTTTGAGGTTTTTAAAAAGCATGGAGCGAGCGAAACCACATAGCTCCGTCGCCCGGCTCCGGAGCAGATTTGCAGGCGCATGCAAGTGCGTGCCTGCAGATCTTCCGGGGGCGGGCTTTCGGCTGGCGAGCTTCTCTGGTTGGTGGAGAGCCTCCACCAACCGGAAGCCGCCATTTGGGATGCTGGAGGACTGCAGAGCAGCAAACTCGCACTGCTCCTCGTGGTGACGGACTCGACCGGCCAGAAAACAAAGCCAGTAAGCTCCGTTTTCGGGCGTTTCCCCCCTACATGCAGAAAGGGCCTAAGTCAGTGATGTAGGAGCTCAGCCATTAATTATAAGTATGAATCTATCCACATAAACTATCCAAATCAAATTTTAACCTGATAGTTTCTCTCTCTCTCTCTCTCTCTCTCTCTCTTTCTTTCTTTCTTTCTTTCTCTCTCTCTCTCACTCTCTCTCTCTCTTTCTCTAATAATGTAGTTCTCTTTATTTGGCAGTATGCTTGTGGCCAGCCTATTACTGGGCAACATTCAAGGCTAAACCCCTGCAGCTCCTGCTAGTTTTAAAGGGACTTGCATGATAGATATTCCTGGTAAATTATTTAGTCTTCAATATATTTTAAAAGGAAGATTATTCACCAAACATCCTTAGCTTCCATCATGTTTACTTTAAAATGAGAGCATCTTAACCAAAAAAAGAAAAAGAAAGAAAGAAAGAAAGAAAGAAAGAAAGAAAGAAAGAAAGAAAGATAGATTTAATTTTAACAATTGAAATGTTGGATTTTTTTCAACCTCAGTCTCATCCCAAACTGCAAGTCTAATTTGATTGTTCCTTGCCAGATGTCCTTTTTCTTTGAGCCACAACGAAGTGAACCTCCTTCACTAAAAGAAGTAATTAACCTAAATATAAATAAATTATCTCAAGCACAAATTAGGAATGCAAAACACAATTGGTAAATGTAACCCCAGACCTTTATCATTCATTAAAGTTTAGTCATACATGTGCAGTCTGATAGAATTTATCATGGAACTAAGAAAAAAATATACAAATAGTGATGAGAAATAAAGGATATTAGAAATTAATGGATTACTTAAAACAGCACAGCTTAACTCTAAGCTTATTTTTAAAAGACTTTACACACTCTAATCAACGTAGCACATTTACGTCTCCATCTACATACACACACATAGATGTACAAACAATCAGAATTGGCACCATCTTTTTATGTCTAAAAAATACAAAGAAACTGAGGATGACCTCACCTCACCTCACCTCACCATTAATATGTTATTGTGCATGCCTTCCTCTCATTCTGATTTCTTTCAAATATGTTATGCTATAGACCATGGTGGGAATTGTGTGATGCTCTCCAGATGTTGTTGGACTGCAATTCCAAGCCCTGGCCAGCTTAGTCAATGGCAAGAAATGCTGGGAAGTACAGTACAGAAGATGGTCTAAATACCCTAAAGAGACCAGATTTCATCTGATCTTGGAAGCTAAGCAGGATCAGCCCAGGTGTTTGGAAGGGAGACTATGAAATTCACGGGGTCACCATAAGTCAACAGGAGACTTGAAGACAGGCATGTGCGCGCGCGCACACAACGGTACCTGAAGAGTACAATAGTACCTGAAGACTGCATGATTCTCACCCTTAGTATGGGGAGTTTCCTACTTTGATAAATACCTCTGCCACATACTATTTGACTTTGAGAATACCAAGTGAATCCAAATAAGTGCAAATATCTCATTTGAAAGAGAGCCCATTGCTCACTGGGGGAGAACACATGCCTTGGAACAGCTGGCTCACACAGTCTTAGTCAGCTTGTCTCCACTTAAATCCATGGACAGCAGTGGTATATATAGCATAAACAGCACCTAAGGCAAGCATGGAAGTCACATCCCCTACCTTCTTACATTTATCCCCACCCTCCAACCCTTTATGCATGGCTTTTTTGTGCCCCCTTGGCATTGGTGCCCTACTTGCCCCATCCTAGGTATGCCTCTGATGGACAGGCCTAGCTTCTGACCCATGTTGACACCAGACTTCAGGTAGGCCATCATAGCCATTTGTGTGGCTTGCCATTGCAGTTATTGTCACATCTGCTTAGAAATACTGCACACACTTTCTATGCATCCTGTTTCCTAGGTGAACCACTGTTTTTGCAGAGTAACAGCTCTTTAGGAGGCTGTTGGGGGCCTACTTGTGCTGTGAAACGGTCATACTCCTTGTCTGTGCTCTCCAAACATAATTGCTGAGATTTCTGCAGTGCCAGCAGTTCCAACTTTGGCAGAGACGGACAAATGGCTCAGCCTTTCAAGTTAATAGCCTTCAAATGCTTGAAGTTCATTCCTGGTTACCAATAGCAAGGCTAGATAGGCCAATGGATTGGGTCTAGTCATACTTAAATGACTACAATCAATGGGACTTAAATCATTCAGCCTGGAAGAACAGTATACTTTTCTTTCTATTTTTCCCCACCCCAACAACAACATTATCATCATCATCATCATCATCATCATCATCATCATCATCATCATCAATTAGTACTACTACTACTACTACTATTATTATTATTACTATTATTATTATTATTATTCCATTGCTCATAGCAGGAAATAAAATTTCTATACTAAGTCTAGGCTACCCTATGTAAGTGTGCTGTATTGCAGCAAGATCAGGGTCATCAAACCAAAAAGGGTCTGAGGGTGACCAAGGAAAGACAAAGTCACTGATGTAAAAGTAGGTGTATTGATATTCATAGATGCAACAAATATGCTATAGTAAAGAAAGCCTATATGCCTTCTAAATAAGAGAGATCTGGAATCCTTTCACAATCAGTTGGGCATGCCTTGAGATCTCTACCAGTCACAGGCATTGTCCATGCCAACAAGCAAGCTGCTCTAGAGTGTAGTCTCCAGTGACAGGATTCATAGTCAATATTTACATAGGAATCTCTATACCACAGCAGCAACCTCTCTCCTTTTTCTAGAAGCATTGGGCAAGGAGGTTGTTTTCCCTTTCCAGTGTTCATAAGAAAGCTGGTGTTCCCATGTACTTACCTGTATGAATACTGGGTTAGGATGAATGCAGTGAGGACATGTGCCAGTGCTTGGAGGAATCTTAATTCTCTCTATATTTATTTGAGTTGTACGTCTTTCTGTGCCTCTTTGAGTTGGGTGATAACATTAGTTGCCCTGCTGACAAACATCCATAGGTGAAGTCTTTTCTTGATGTGTGACTTCAGGTCATTTCTGATTAAAGTTACTCTAGGGTGAATGTATCACAGAGTTTTCTCAACCAGATTTGTTCTGAAGGAGATTGCCACTGGCTTCCTTTGAGGTTGAGGGAGTGTGGCTTGCCCAAAGTTACCCAGTGGGTCTCCATGACCAAGCAGGGATTCAAAACCTGGTCTCCCAAAGTCCTAGTCCAACATTCAAACCACTACACTACATTGCCTCTTCCTTAAAATCCTAGTCCAGCAGTCAAACTTCTACACACACTGACTCTTCCTTAAAAGTCTGGCTCCAATGAAAGATTTTTGAAGCCAAGGCTATTTCTTCCTCTCCCCTTGAAACATTGTGGTATTGCCCATTGTAGTGGATCATCCCTCCACTAGCAGGAGCTGAGAGGGGTAATCCAATCTTTCTCTGGAAAGATAGGTCTGGAAGTTAGGATTTCTCTGCCTAGGGTCATCATCCATTTTTTGGATTGAAGCTTTTAAGCATCTGCATACACGAGGCCAGTGACAAAACCCTTAGCCTTTTATTAGTCTTCCATCATGGCACAGATGGTGGCTTCCGTGTCAGTGAGGTGATGAATCCAAGTTTTGTTCTGAAGCTATTCAAGTTGCTGAACCTTATCTCTAAAACTGATTCAGTCCTTAGGATAGCTCCTTAAAAGCTGGGATTAAAACGTGGAGGATATTCCCTTAAATGTTAAAGGAACCACCAGCCAGTTCCAATCACAAGTGACATCATGATAAGACAACTATGAATTACAATTATATAAAGAAGCTGTATGGAGGTATTTTATGTATAAGTCACTAATTTTTCTATCTCTAGAAATATTTTATTTGTATTTAATATTTAAAATTTAAAGTTGGTTCAATTATGGTTGAGGTCCCACATTGTTAATTAATTAAATGGTGCTTGAGCTATACCACCCTTCTGCTTAATACCAGCAATGGGCAACCAATTGTATATCTGCCAGTGTGCCTGCTTATTGGCCCATGTGAAATAAGAAATGTAGAGTAGCTGTTTCTGCAGTCACAGCAAACAAAGCAGTACATTGGAGACACTCCCTATCCCATCTTGTGAGAAAGGCAGAGTAGAAACACAATAAATAAATAAAAAATCCTTTATAATCCAAGAACCTTCAGCTGCTTGCCCCCAAGCAGAGTAAGTCCATTAAAGCAACTGTTGAAAGGTGGGTCAACACACAGGGAAATTCCACTGATTAGTACCTCTACTATGGTCAGGACACATCTGAAATGGTTGCACTTGTAGAAACCTGCTTATACTAACATGTACTGAATGCACTGGTTGCACAACAGCCAAAGAAACCTAAAACAACTGCATGATTTTCACATGTACAAGCTATGACATCAACAGGATTCTGGTTGATATCTATTTTTGCATTTTTTTGTGTGTGTGTTTAAATCTTTTTATTAAAATTCACTTTCAAATTTATCCAAATCCGTTTCACACATATTCCAAACGAACAATTCAAAAGACAAGGAAATAAATTAAAGTGTAAAGTAAATTTAACACAAAAAGTACTTATTTACCATTTTACATCCCATAATAACAACTTTACTTTTATACTTAAACAACTTAAATTTCTCTCTTTTTCTTTCTTTTAATTGTCCTTTAATATATACACTTATTTATCTAAATCAATTCAATCTCCAATCTCTCCATTTTAATCATGGTATATATGTATTAAAAAAAAACAACCCTTCCCTTATTTTCTTTTCCCTATACTAGTTGGTTCTTCCATAGATTTTCCAGTCCAACAATGACTTAAACATACCCTCAAGTTACTCCACTTCCTTCTAACATTCTTCGAATTCACTAAATTTCCCTATTTCCTTCCTTAAGTCCTCCTAGCCTCTATATTCCCATTTTCTCATACTGAATCCTTTTCCCCTTTTTCCGTTTTAAACTTATAGATCTAATCATTTCCTAGATAAACCAAAGTTTTAACACACGCTTCACTATTACCTTATTCCTTTAATAGCCATTGTCCCCCATTTAGTTTCCAATATGGGGATGATCAGATCCCATTCTTCATCTATCCTTTCTTTTGATTTTTGTGACAGTGCTGCCGTTAATTTTTCCATTTCCATTATTTCATATATTTTTAATAACCAATCCTCTACTTCGGCAATACATAATAATATAACGAATATTATTCAAAGGAATTTTCCGTTACTTCCAGAGATATATTTATTAAATATGTACGAGCGTGTAGGACCATTAAAAAAGCAATCACATCAAAAGATATTAACTTATTTTTGCATTTTTATGATGACAACAACTATGACATTTATGGACTCTAACTCTTGTTATGTAGTGGAGTGCAGTAAATGAACTTTATATGTTCATGTGGTTGCAACAGAAGGTAGGAATAGACATGAAATGTGCTCACAAAAGTATTGGCAAAGAAAGAAGAAAAATAACTCTACAGTTTGTGGCTTGATATCCACTTTGTTCTGCAACTGCAATCTCTAACTTTATAGGGATCATGGCCCAAAGGAGACCAAGTGAAAGTTTTATACTCCATGGAATCCATTATTTATATTCCTTTCATTTTTTTTTTTTTAAAAAAAGCCTCTTGTAAAGTTTCACCTTTCCAAAACCTATTTCAATAAAATTTTATTCCTAGTTCTATGAAGAAAGTAATTTGACTGTGGCTTCTAAATTTCAAGAATGTTACATCATGGAGATTTCTAACTACAACTCTAGTTTTAAAAATACTGGAAATACAGTACATCTGGATATAACCCTACAGATTAAGAACCATGTTACTTAGGATTTATTGTTCCTGTTGCTAAAGGGCAATGTGGTATCCTCTTGATTCCTACACTGAGCAATTAGCACAAGGGAAGCCAACTGTTTCAAAAGACAGATTTGTAGACCATGAATTCTGCTACCTATGTTTTTAGAAATTCTACTACCTATATTTTTAGGCCCAAAGTCTTCTGCTTCCTTGCTTCTCTTGCGCTTGATTTCACATATTCACATAAAAGTGATAATGGACCACTTTGTGTACATTTTTGAAAGCATGGCTGAACTTATCCTATGTCCTCCATTATCAAGCTGGAAGCTGATACTTAGCATTTATCTTGTACTTGCAAGCCAGGTGGCTACTTACACATTGTAAAGAGGAAGGGAAGGAGGGGAATCCACCACCAAAGAGAAGACAAAGGAAGACACTAATTTGCATAATGTTTGCATAAGTTAGTTTGTGTTGTCTCTGTTTCTTTCTGAAATGTATGTGTGTTATTAAAGCAATTATTTCTAAATTAGCATGTGCACACATTTGGACATACAGAAGGATTTATAAATAGTAGCACTAATTCAAATATAAATACAGTGCATCTCACCATAGAAGTAAAGACTGAGACTGGTGTCCAGATCCAAAATTTTGAAGGGCAACTTTAACATTCATAGTATTATTCTGCTTTCTATTTTTTTTAAACTTCAAACCAGACTTGGGCAGGATTTGAACAAACAAAACTTCAAAGAGAAGAGGTGTTCATCTAGAGGATTATCCTCTGAAAGCCCTTCAGGTAGAGAAGAGGCCACATGGCATTCCTCCATCCAAATGTCATTTTCCAAAGCTCCCAAACAACTGCAAGTTGTCCCTCACCCAAAAAGGAGCATAATCCACATAAAAACTAGAATTGACTTCTCAAGTTGATTTTATAGGAGAAAGTTAACTACATGAATATGAAATCCATAATTAATTCATTCAATTATTTAATTTAAAACACTTCTACCTCACCCTTCTACTAAAATAGAGGTGCAAAACTATAGCTGTCTGCACATTGCAATGTGGCAAAAAGGCTTTTAATGAGACAAAAAGGTGAGCATACCTTGAGAGAGAGTTCTAAAGCCTGGATATGGATACCATAAAGTCCCTTTTGTTTAGTAAGGCTGGTCACACATCCTAGATTACAGAGTTAGTGTTGTCTTTTGGAAGAGATGACCATCCAAGTCTGGTTTCATGATAAAAAAAAACACTGGAAGAGAGATTGGGGCCCTTGACTTTGCCCATCCTGATTTATCCTTTGGACAGCAGGTTGAGCACTCATATGGGCTGTCTAGTCACAGTCTTCTCCACTAAGGTGAGATATAATGTTTCTATTTAATTAGTGGCAACTATTCCTAAATTTGAACCTTTAAATTAGCATGTGCAATTATAAATCCATGCCATCTTTTTAATAATATATTCCCTCTTGTTTGGTAAAGTCTAAGTGGCCACCCTATGTACAGTGGTCTCTGGAACATGTAGGAGGGTCTCTGTCAATGGTTGTCCAATTGACAGATTCATTCTACCCATTCTTTGAAGAGATGGTCCTTCATACATCCTGGTCTTGCACCATAAAAAAAGTTTTAAAAGTCATCACCTACAATTTAGAAATGCTGTAAACATGGCTGGCTTTAATTGAAACAGGGATTAGATTTTTTTCCAGTTGCCTAAACGTTTTCTGAGAATTCAGATGTTCAGTTACTATTAATGTTTTCTGAGAACTTAGATGTTCAGTTACTGTTATTGATTTTGTATCCAAAATGGGTAACAGTAGTTTAACATTTGAGTTCTTAGAAGACAATAATTTTAGAAACAGGAGCACATAAATATAGAGGGTTTAGGATTCCTCATTATCAACTACTGTAACTCAAATACTTGCAAACACACAACTATATTCATAAGGAAAGAAATATTACCCTTAATAAGAGAGAGCTCACTAGAAATTAATTTTCACCAGACATCTTGAGTTACCCCATCCAATTATGGAACTACATTAATTTATTTTTCTTAGTGGAACAATGGATTAAGATATCACTTTGACTGATAAAAAGCAATCTTGCTCTTAAATTAATGTTCCCACTCTCATCCCATGCCTAAAGTATGAGTTGAAAAGCACAATATTGTCTTTTTAATGAATTAAGAAACACTGACGATTTAGGGACAGCGAATGCAATTCAACCATTCATTTCTTTATCCCTACCACATCTTTAGCAGAAGGCAGCATGGACAGGGGAATAGAACATAATTCCAGTGCTACTATTAGCACTGAATTGGATTTAGGCCCGTAGGAAGCTGTGCTGAATGTTGAGTTCCATCTTTTCCCTTCATACAAACATGACTGCAAGGATCAAAGAAATATGAGTTCCTTTGTAGGGAATCTAATTTCTTAAATCAGCCCAACACTTACAAAGAAGAGAAGGGGGAACTGCAGTGATGGCTGGTGGTTTCCATTTCATGGAAGCAGTGAATCTAGTCTGGGTTTTATTCCAAACTTTAATTGGATTATAACCAAACAGGTTCAGGTCAAGAGCCAATATAGTGAGCTACAGCTCTGAAGACCAAGGTTAAAATCCTCGCTTGGCCATGAAAACCCACTGGGAGATCTTGGACAAGTCATTCTCTCAGCCTCAGAGGAAGGCAAAGACAAACGCCTGTGAACAAATCTTGCCAAGAAAATCCCATGATAGGTTCACCTTAGGGTCATTATAAGTCAGGAACAACTTGAAGGCATACAACAACAGCAGCAACAACAACAACAAAGGCCATTTCCACATGAGGTAAGTAAAACAGTGCAGTGCATCCTCCACGGAGGACGTCTGCACCTTGGAGCTGACTGGGTCCGGACTACTTACCGTAGATCCGCACCTCAGTCCACTCCGGAGCAACCCCAAGTGGTCCTCTTGCATGTTTTTGAAAAACCTGATTTTTCAGGTCTTTCAAAATGCCAGCACATGGCATTGCATGCCTGCTCTCCAATGCAGATTCACAGGCTTGCACCAATGTGAGCCTGTGATCTGCGGAGGGCAGCCTTCAGGCTGGCAAGCTTCAGCGGTTGGTTGAGACCCATGACCAACCAGAAGCTGCCATTTTGGATGCCGGAGCAGTGCAGATCTACGACCATGCACTGCTCCTCCTCACCCCGGACCGGACTGGACCGCCAGAATATCTGGTGAGTAGTGGCAGGGAGCGATTCCCTCGTCATGTGAGGAAATGGCGGAAAGTTCACCTCCTTAGAGAATTCCTTCTAAGTTCACACTAGGAACCCAGAGTGGATTCACCACTCCAAAGACACTGAGGCCACCATCCGGCAGGACCTGATTCTCTTCTACAAGTCCCTAGCATGGAAGGGTCTTGGGCTAAACACCTTTCCTATCCAGCTGCAAACGTCATCAACCATGTGCTTATCACCCAGGAGACACTGATCGTATAGATTTATCAGGTTCTTTGAATGGAGTCTGAATGTTAGTGTGGTGACTAAGGTTGTTTTTCTTTTGGGTGGAAGGAAGAGGTCAAAATGGCCTCATTTTCTCCTTGGTCCAGATGCAAAATTGTTATATCTATCTATCTGCTGTATTTTTCCAGTCCTGTGGGAAAGCTCTGAAACATGGGAACCATGTCACATGGTGTAGGTCTGGGAGTGGCTAACTCAGGTTAAAAAGCTTACATCATGTGAAAGCTCTTCTCTTTGTTCTCCCTTTGCTTGGTTGTTTTTGCTCAAGTTACTGGCTTTTCATGCTTCATGGCAAACGCTGTCTGAAGCAGTATGTATCCTGCAATGCTTCAAATAAACTTTAACTTAGCTTAGATGCACTTTGTGTGGCTGTGTTTCAGTCTGCGGCAACTGGCAATGATCCAGCACAGTTTCTTGCTTTGGTACTCTGCACATGCTCTACCACCTGTACCTAGGTGCCTTGACAGGATTTTTCAAATCCTCTTACTAAATAGGATTTTCCCAGGTGATATTGTTGTCCAAGTGATGCTGTCAACTGGGTTGGATCCTGCATGCCTCTGCTTTTGCTAAAAGGCTTATAGTCCAAGGCTGGCAAGATAAACATTCACTATCCATAACTGAAAATCTTGCTGCTTTGACTGCACATGAACTTGTATATGATAGGCATTAACATCAAGAAATAGCTTTTTAGATATATGGTCTTATATTAAATCTATGTCTAGCCCATTCTCCCTATGTACATTCTTTCTTTTCTTTCTCCCCCTTTTTGTCCTGTCTTAGTATTAAAATTTAAACTTCTGTTCTTTAAATATAGGAGCCTTCTCTACTCCTGCACCCTCCCCATATCTTTTCACACTTCCTCCTGCATCAGCCCCTTTTATCTTTTTAATTTCTGCAAGTTACCATTCCCTTTCACTAAATCAGGCAGCATCTCCTAGGTCCCTTGGTTGCTTAGTCACACCCAGGCTTCCTTGACATGAAAATGTCAAGCATGTACATCTGTTTGATTGTATTCTAACTGAATATGTCCATGAGCAATGAAGAAGCCCCAAGTCTGGGGGTGAGGGTTCATATACAGTCAATCCTCCATATTTGGAGGTTTCACTTTTGTGGATTTGATTATTCACAGATTATTGGCTGTCACCTCTGCTACCTCCCTGTGCCATTTTTAATAGGAACTGCAAGCCTTGTGAGACTGAGAAACTGTGAACGAGGCTTGTAAGTCCCTATTAAAAATGGTGTGGGGCATGTAAAGCTAATGATTATAATAGTAGAATTTGATAAAAAAGGTAAAAATGTACTGACTGGTTAAAAGATAATTTATGACTGTTATGCCAAAGATTCTATGTATAGTGGATCGGACTCCTTGTATTATATTGTATTATATTGTATTTCTTGTTTGATTCAGCTGGGCAAAACTGGAGAAGAAAACTTGTTATGGGAGTTGGTGGGGGGAACATTTAGAAGAAATGTTCCCATTTTATACTTTCTTTTAGAAATTTTACTAAGAATATTTTTTTAAAAATGATGTGGGGCAGCAGCGGAGGTAGCAGGAAGCCCCACCAGCCATCCACTTCTGACTTGTGAAAGAACCCTGATGCCTCAAAGGAATCCACGGTGGGTTGAAGAGGGTGATCATACTTTTTTGTGTGTTAAATGTGGTTTGGGAGGGCCTAGAGTCATTCGCGGTTTTACCACTTTCACGGGGGTCGTGTTCCCCCAACCCTAGCGATTGTGGAGGGATGACTGTACAAATATACCCACTCTTCGAGCCAGCCCAAGGTGAAAGACAAGCCAATGCCTTCCCTTACCTATAGAAACTGCTCAAATTGGCAGATGAACACTTTCCAAAGTTTCCCACCTATTTTAAAATGTCCTGTTTTCTCTCTTCTCCTTTCACTTTCCACCTTTGTCCTTAGCTTTGTTTTTGGTTAATGCAAACTGAGCTCAAAGTGGTTTGCATTCTGTTAACTCAGCAGAGTTGGAAGATCTGCATTTACATTTTTTTACAGGATCATGCAGTGGAAGTGGGGGAAGCTGGGCGCGGGGGGGGGGACTGGTTTCTCTAGTGTCTTACTTCCTTCATGGAGACTGCACCTCTTGATCATCCCCTCCCATCACCACCTATGCTGGTGCAGTTATGCCAGTTTTGTACATCAACAGGGCTTTAGCCATTATGTAAACCAGTTGTGGGAGTCGTTCAGCCATCTGAAGACTGTTGGACTCTACCACCTAGCAGCTCTAGACAACATAGCTAACAATGAGGAAGATTAGCAACATCTGGAGGATCACATGATTTCTGATCTAAGTAAACTTTTCTATACTGTTACAATTTTCAAAAAATGAAACAATATTGCCCCTTATTCTCCCCCCATTCACAAAATTCATTGTAGTTACTGGTTGTTACTGTGATGGACTACTTCTAAGCTCTCACAATGGCATCTTGAACTTCTTCGCCTTACCACAGTAGAACATCCTGAATTAAATGAATCACAAAGGTAAGAGCTGTCAGCACTGAACATTCTCTCCCACTCTAGAACTACTTTTAGAAATCCTTTGATAGAACATCATTGGAGAAATGGAGAAAAAATATATACAGGAGAAATCCTTTTATCACTCACATTACAGTCAAAACTTACATTCATTTCCTTTTCAATATCTGTGGTAATAATTTACAGATAACTTCTCCCCACGTACAGTTTCAAAAGGATTCCCCATTCAGCTTTTAATATGCTCCAATTCAGGGGGAAAACCGCTTTCAAGTGAATTCTGCCTACGGTCTCTCTCAAAGGAAATAAACCTTTTAAAAGGGATAATTCTCTTTAGCTGATGAGCATAATAAGAATGGGACATCACATCCATGCAGTCCAGTCCCACTATAAAGTATTTAAAAGAAGACAGAACTCAGATATAGCAATTAATCATCATATTATTTATAGCAATTCAGGAGTAGCTCACACTACATTAATCAGGGATAACGTCTGCTTAATTAACAATGCTGCCAGAAACGTCCAACAAGCCCATAAAAATAGTGCCAAGTTGAAAAGAATGGCCAGGGGATTTATAACTAGGAAACAAGACATCCTTTCAAGTCATCCAGGTGCTGCTCAAGTGTGGTAAGAATGCTGTGGTCTCTAGTAGAGGGAAAGAGAGTTGATGACTTATATTTTCAGCAGGGCTCACCCAATGTGTGGGCAAACAAGGTAAGCAGGCAGAATACAAAAATCCAGGAATGGATCAGACACTATGACTGAAAACACTATGGGTCCACAGTTTTGGTGGAAACATGGAGACCCAGTTTTTGTACACCTAACTTGTTCCTTGGGTGTTGTATTTTACATTCTAGGAAATAACTGTAGCCCCTGGGCATCTACTGGCCATTGGGGAATAGACACAATATTAAAGGGAGGAAGCAAAAACCGGGCAGGGGGTCTTGATACTTAGAGGAGGTGTACAGACAGGATTCAGGATTCATAACCTTCCTTAGGACTGAGTTTAGGACACAAGGGTGGAGATTTTGAGAAAGGCAGCAGTAGAGCACATGCATTGAATGTTAAATGACTTTAAACATCTGCAGATAGGACTGAGAAAAACTTCTGTTTGAATCTCTGAAAGGCATTGAAGTCAATGTAAAACAGGGGCCAGGTGGCCCCTCCTGGAACTGCAAACCCCAGGATTCCATAGGATGTTGCAAGTGGAAGCATAGCGCTATAACAGGCTAGTGCGGAAATGGCCTAAGTCAGATGAACTTGGTATAAGGCAGGTTCTGATGACACTGAAATTATGGAAAACAAATTGTACTCTGATTTACTCTTGATTACTTCATGTATCTCAGTCATGCTGCTCAGAATGTGTTAAGACACAAGAAAGGGGCTTAAGCTCTGTATTTTTTAATTCTCAAAGATTAAACCTAATCAAACTATGCATAAATGTACAATACGCACAAAGATATTTGGCAAAGAACATACATATGTAATTTGATTTTTGAAGTAGTCATCCATATTTTACTAGCCTTTACAAAACAATTGATTATCCAGCTCATAAAACTTTCAGTTTTAATGAGAAAGTCTACTTGATTAAGACGTTCATGGCTCATAGAGTCTACTGATTTACTTCTCTTTCTTGCTCTAGTTCACAATGCATGGGATGCTGTTTTGTGGAGGGTGGAGGGACAGACAAATAAAAATCCAGTGGATTCTGCCACACAATAGTGTTTTTAGCTCTCTTTCTTAAGTAATTAAAGAATCTGAGTGCATTTCAGTAGTAGTATGTTTATTAGGTAAAGCTTCATGAGGTAGGATTCTGTGACCAAAATGTGAAAGGTAGTAAGGTGCCTCCCACTTCTGTTAATTGGAATGAAATCTAGCAATTAAAATTAGGTAAAACCTTAAAGAGATATGGGAAGTATATCCCTAATTTACAACTTAGGCATAGACCAATTAGAATATAAAAGCTAGTTTAAAGGATAACAGGATTTAACAAAATTGTGTGGCTATTAGAAGTTGGTTATATGCAAAGAGGTATTCTGATTTACATAAGCAAATTTATTTCAATTAGTATATGCAAATGGTAATTATATCAAGTCAAAACAAATTTTTGAGAGCTTATATAATTATAGAAAGCATTAATGAATCTTTCAAGTTTAAGCCATCAGTTTGATGTGTTGCTGAATAAAATATAGGGGGAGAAAATGAAATCACTTCTATTATTTAAGATAAGTCTTCATTCAATGTGATACAATTCCAATTAATTAATCAGACTTAGCTACTACATGATCTGTGGACATCCATGAAAATGAAGGATCTTAAATTTCTGCACCAAAATCCTAAAGACAGAAAGCAAACCATTATTTTTCAGGCAAAGGTTCATGTTTACGTGTGTGTGTGTGTGTGTATACAGTATATACAAAACTTCAGTACTTGCCTTGAAATAACTTAGATTACAGACACCTTGCAGAAGGGATATTGGGGATACCTCTTGTATCTTTTGTTAAGAATTGAGATAAATAAGGTTCTGCATTTGTTCTAGCTGGTGAAACTGTCTAGAGATGACACAAAGCTATCTATAAGTGCAATAGATTTGAAAATTGTATTTTAAATATCAAAGCAGAAAGTCATTTTTTTTCTAATGTAAAAAATAAAAGCATGCAACACAAATACACCAAAAGAGAAAGTGTTATATACATAAGTAAAATGTGAAACCTGCTTATGGGGAAAGTACAATTATGATGATGAATTACAAGATTATATACGACATAACTTGCAAAGTAAATTGAATATTAATTCTTGTTGAACCTTATTGAAAACAATATGAAATATACCATATCTTATTTTGGCATGATAAAAATGTTGTTACTGCCCTGGCTAGTCCGAGCTTTGGGGATATTAAAAGATATCCTTTTGATATCATAATTCGGCTTCACTTCTCTATTCCCTTCCACATGCTTGCGAGGCCACCGGATAAGCACGCATACAAGCTTGGCCGTTAATCGCTGTAATATCCCTGGACAATACAGGCAGGCCAGAAGATAGCTGACTTGCTGCTTTAGGAGACCTCCAGGCAAGTACTCTAATTACGTATGCACGCAACCTACAAAAGAGACTCTGCCCTGCACTGGCAGCTTGATGGGTAAACTATACAATACCCAAGTACTCTGCGTTTGCATACTGGCTACTCTATTGAGAACCTCTACGATAACTCAATCATTCAGATTCTGACCTTTCAGAGGCTTGGTCTCCAACTCCAAATCTATTGTTTTCCCCTAAGTCTGACCTAGCCCACAGCCACAATTCTCCTTATAAAAACCCTTGATTCCGAGACCTTCCTCGGATCGCTCCCGAGTTTCATCCCGCCTTGCTGCCACTTTGCTTGGCGAGCCTCCCCTCAGCTCCACGTGCTGAGCTACATCGCACCCCAGCCTTGCTCTCCATTTTTCTGGGCTTCAGGACAGGTGAAGTATCACCCAAACCAGCAACCCTTCTAAAAATCCCTCTATACCACTCAAACTTTTATTTTCTTTAGTTATCTTGTGTGAGTGTGTCGCATACACTGTTTTGCTTGTGTTTTTAATAAAACCTGATTTATTGCTTTAACTTCTGTGTGCTCCTCGACCCGACCCCGTAGACATAGGGTTCAAGATCTACCCTGCCTCTCATAACGCTAAGCAGTGCTCTGAGCTAATTTTCCCCACCTTTAGTTGAGCACATTTTGGTGTCTCTCCCGGGACCCCCAGTAAACAGGGTAACAATGTATTTACTATTATTTATTCACTATTGAATTGTTATACAAATATCTTCCCTTTCTTGAAATTAGTTCAGAATAACACAACGTGGCTCTCTCTTTTCCACTTTGTCCTCAAAGTAACTGAGAGAGGTCATATTGAGAGACAGTAACTGGCTCAAGGTCTCCCAGTGAGTTTCATGGTTCAGTGAAGACAGAATGTGGATATTCCAAATCCAAACTCATACTTTAACTCCCACGTAGAGCACAAACATCTAGACTAGAGAGTCTTTGGTACCAATGGAGGCTTTCCATATGAGTGTGAACCCTAGAAAATCAAAGCTTTGCCAAAAATTTTGGTAAATTCATATCAAAGCCAAACTGACATGAAATTCATATGCATCCTTTAAGAGAGAGTAGATAAACTTCTACATGTGTGTTTATGAAGGCATCAGAAATAGGGATAATCCTTGTCATTCCTTCTGACCACCTTCAAAGAATTGAGCAAAATGAACCACCAGTTCTGCTCCATTTCCACAGAACTTGAGAGCCAAGGGTCCTTCTCTTACCTTGCACATGGAATTGCAAAAACTTTAAAGACTCAAAAAGGTAAAGGGTATCCTTTTGTGCTAAAACTCAATGGACATTAATCAGGATGCTACTAAGAAGATGACAATAATAACCTGCTAACAGCATTTACAAAACACTGTTGGTAAGCCTTCCTTTGCTGGGACAACAAAAATGTTTGTTTGTTTGTTTGATATCCTACCTTTATCCCAACTGGCACTCATATTCATACTGAACAGCTATAGACACTTTGATGGACTATATGTTATACAGTCAGTCACATAAACCAAACTCCATCTGCAGATTATTCTGAATTCTTTTAATATGTATGTTTGTTTATATTTTAAGAAGTAGGATGACCAAATGATGAGTTCCTTGTAATTACTTCTGAGATCTGGGCAGTATACAGTCAATTAGTTTCTCAAAACCTTGAATGAGGTCTTATAAAATTATATTACATTTATTTATCTATTTAAAGTATTTATGTATCAACCTCACAGGGTCCCAAGTTGATGTAAAATAGATAAAAGCATTATTTAAAACATGAAATACAAATGGGTAAAATAGATAAGAACATTATTTTAAAATAGAGTAAACAATAGTCAGCATGCTCCTATTTTCAGACCTACCACATTTTTTGCCCAAATTGGCCACAAATGTCATTTGGGAACACAGTCTCACCCCCAGGAAATTTTGCTACCTGAAATGAGAGACAAGATATTGTTCCCATTCAACTCTAAATTCAGAAACTGACTTGACTGGAAACTGGCAATGGGACAACATCTTCCATGTCTAAGCAAAGTAAGATAGTTTAGGGGATGTAGGGCAGGCCATGCTGCTCACATCTCTGTTTTCCTGCCTATCTTCTACCACCTGAAACAGGCATGGTTACCCACCACTATCTCTTTGAGTGAGGGATTAAGGCTCTGTGTTCCATCTGCTTCTTGTTATTTGCTACTGAGGCAGCTGCTTTACTCAGCCCCATAGCACCTCTGGCCCTACAAGTGTAACAGGTTCCTTGCAATGTAAACCAGTATCACTGCAACAATGTGTATATAGCCATTATGGATGCAGAGTAATACCTAGCTATGATACCACAAATACATTTGGAAGTCTACTTGAACATGGTTGGAGACCATCACTGCAAAAACTCTGGTAAGATTTTGACTTTCTCTCTGTGAACAAAACAAGACTCGTGTTGATAGGAGGAGTCAGATGGCAAAGAAGTCATGATCATAAAATACACTTTTACATCTCCTTTTCTTTGTAGCACACAACCCCACTCCCTTCCCCCCCCAAAAAAAAAACATACTTCCGGGAGCTGGGGAATATTTGGCAATGGAATGAAATCAAGTGTCAGGAAGCATAAATGGAAAAGAAAGTTGACAGCAATCATCTCGTTTTACAAGAATAAAGGAACAAGCTTCTATGTTTTGAGGATTATTAGGCACATACTTCAATATGCAGTGGATTTGTACTTAGGTGAAGACTGAGGTATAAAGTCACAGCCTATTTAACAAAGGCTATTCAGCAAGGCCCAACAAAACCAAGCAGGTCATTCAGATGAAAGGCAGATAACAGAATGAACAATAAAGTAGACTGAGCTCATGAAAGCTCAGCTCTTTAATAATTTCTAGAGGCAATCAGTGGTCCAAATCTAATTGCTAGCATACCCTCAAACTGTCCCAATCTGACAAAAACAGTCCTAGATAATCCTTCATCATCCCACTTTTCCCAGGAGCATTTAAAATGTCTCTGTTTCTCTCACACCATCTCACTTGTCCCCTTTCTCCTTAGCTTACTTCAGTGTCTACATACTGAGTTTGCACTCACTTAACTCAGTGGAGGGAGAGGAGAGGTTTAAGCTTTTCATCCCAGCAAGCTCACACCAAAGGAAACCTCCTCTAAGTCAAGCTCTTCCTCATGACTACCTTTTGCCATCTTGGCCACTGTCTGATCTTGCTTGGCCATACATATCCTAGTTTTCATCTATGAAATGTTGGAAGGTACATGCTAGTCCCAAGTAAAGTAGATCCATTCAATGCTTATGATACATCATCTCATTGTACAAGCCTAGTCTATTTTGAATTAGTAACTGAAATGAGGCCATTGAAATTCTGGTTTTGATTGGTGCTACAGAAGCTTCTCCACCTAAAGAAGCAACCAGCATTGCCTGTAGCAGTTCTAATGCTTGCTTTTGAACAGTAAACAAATAAAGTGGTCTATTTCATACATCACTCTTGTATTTAACTTAAATAACCCCTGTTCAGCTGCACCTTACTTGGAAACAAAGGCAGGAAAGTGTTCATTCAGCTCACATTCAAAATTCTCTTGAAATTTAAATGTTCTAGTTACTTGGATAATGGTGCTGCCTCCAACCAAGTGTGTTAAAATGGTAATGAAAAATATTGTTGCTAATGCTACCTCTGGTTTTGATCCTCTAACTCTGGCTTCCTCTGACAACTTTAACACACATCGAGTCTGAACTTCAACATCAATGGTGCCTGAAAAAGGAATGCTAATAATATAATGTGGCACCACAATATTTTTTCCAAAATGAATCTATCACTCAACAATCCAATAAATTACTCAGGTGTATTATTCCAACATTTTTTTAATGTTTTGTTAGTATTCATCAGACAAAAGAAGATAGCATTTGAGTGCATGTGGCATCATTCATTGTCAGGAATGTAAAGCAATAAAACACTCAGCTAATAAGTCATGAACAGTATTGGATAAAATGTGTTGTCTCTTCAACAAGTGCAGAGAACTTATGTGCAATTATGTATGCCTAGTGACAGAGAGCAATTCATCTTTGTTAAGATTCTAGAAGGCTTAACTTTCTATTTCCACAATCATTCAAATACAAGGAAAACTGCAACCCTTGTTCTTATACTAGCTTCCTCAATCTGACTGCTTTGCTAGTAACTTTAATGAAACAGTGGCTGAGTTTAATAGAAACAAAGGGAAAAAGAACCAAACAGTGAAGCTGCAAAAGTCCAGTAATGCCAGCTGACTAAATCCAATTGCTAGACTAAACTTGAACCAACGGGACTTGCTAAGTGTTGACTCAACAGTCATCTGTTGAGTCAATGGGTCTACTTTAGTTATGACTATCAGTTGGGTTCGGGTCAATGATTTAAGTCAATTGTCCATATGGCTGACTGCCCAGAAACAATCCATTTATTACTTTTGCTAAGATCCATCCAATATGTACTGATGTTCTCATAGAAGTTTCCTACAGAAGAAAATTAGGCAGGCATGTTCAGTTTCCTGACAATGATCTGTCCCAACATTGTCATAAAAGATCACTATCAGTATTGAGATGCATGCATCTGTGAAGATGAAACTGGGAAGGGGGTTGTGGCCTTAATGTCTTCAAGAGTATGGGAATCCATTACTGTATTCCCATTTCACCCCTTTTAAGTGTGAACAAAGCTCCATAGCCATAGGAATATAGGAAGCACCCTTATGACAAGGTAGACCATTAGTTCATCTAGCTCAGTAATCTCTACAATGATTAGCAGTCTCTTTCCAAGGTCTTTCTGAGATTTCAGACTGGGGTCCTTTCCGATCCTACTGAGAACTACATGGGACTAAACTTGGAGCCTTTTGAGTGGTCTTCTCCTACTAAGCCATGACCCCAGAGATCTGTTTAGCAACCACATTTTGGCAATCTCAGATATTGGCTGACATCCTATTTGCCAATCTTCACTAAAATAGACCCATCCAATCATTTGTTGAATGGTGAGCAAACACATAGGTAACTCCCATTAAATCAACACAACTCCTTTAGTCAGGACTAACAATGGCATTTAGGCCACTGAGTGAAGTATCGTGGATCCATCAACAATAAATATTGTTGAGTATCCCTTTTAACTGATTTACTAAAATCTCCACTGTCTTACTTAAAACTATTGTAGTCTTCAACCACAAATTTTGCATCATGTTCATTGCAGCTCCAGTATTACCAAACATCTTAAAAATCTTTTTGTGCTACACCATCTTCTACAACCTTGCCATTTCACTATCACAGTTCCTCTGTGTTACTGTAAGCAGTAACAAACACATTGTAAACACTATCAATCCCATGTTGCACTGTGCATATGAGATCTCAAATAGCTATCTCTGACAAACAGTGCTGTGGATACAAAAATCTCAAAAGAATTCCACTGTGCTCTGAATGAAGATACTTAGAAAGAGATTCCAGGGTGAAAAGATGAGTATTAAAGCTACACTTAAAACCTTTACCTAAGATATTCAAATTCTTATCCCATACTAAGCAAAGAGAGCAAGTGCATAAAATGTAGATCTGTTATAGATTCACCCATAGGAATATAGGGTTCACCCGTAAACTGTCACAACAAGACACGGAATCCCATGGTTTATGCTTTTCTTCTCTTCCTCCTCTGAAATCTTAATAGGTAAAAATTAATCGTCACAATTGAGGCTTCTGATATAATTCAAAATCTATTCAGAGCTTGCTGGTACACTATGTAAAGCATAATTATTCTAGTACAGCATCTGACAGCACTGCACACTTTAAGAGACAAAAATATTATTCTTGCAGTATGCCTTTTTTTTTTTTACTCACACACACACACACACACACCATGGGCTGGTATGCTTTGTTTATATCAACACTGGACTATCTATACTTTGTAACACAACTAATCAGAGGTAGTTTAAACACATGCAGGCATATATTTAACTTCTGAATCATGTCTTTTTCCCTATAAAATGCTGACAACTTCATTATCCTCAGACTATTAAGTACTTCCCAGAATAATTTCAATTTATTTTGGGTATAAATTCATATATATGGGGGGAGGGGGGAGTGAGGGCGGGAAGAAGGGAAACTGTTCAGTCACCAAATGAATATGAATAACTATGGCATATAATTACTTGCCATCAGACTGATACTAGCCAGGGAAATGTAGTGTGGAGTTAGGGAGACCACACACACCAGCATCCTAGCACTTCCTTTTCTGGCTCTTCTCTTAGTACTAGCTTTAGAAGATCCTGTCTTTCCTGTCCTGGGGGCGGGGACTAGGAGTGGAAATGGGGCAATGCCATGGAGATAGGGAATGAAGCAGTCCTAGTAGATATAACATGGGAGAAAGTGGGAAGGAATGCATCATATAATATACATCAAGTACACTCATATTTTAGATCTCTAGGCCTCCCTGCTTTATTAATTTTTGTTTTTTTAAAAAATCTTGCCTCTTCCTAGCGTTGCTTCTTGTCTCTGCCTTACTGTTTTCATTTTTTCATCAGAGTCACTGAACATCCCAGGGAGAACTTTCGCTCTGTCTGATTTCATTCATTACAAATTCATGCTTTCCTCCTCCTTAATCCACTCTATTCTTCTGCCAAGCAATCTTTCTTTTCTCATCTTATTCAGTCATCTAATTGCTACTTCCATTTCTCTTCTCCAGCCCTTTTCTTTGTTCTTTCCTTTCTCAAGTTCTTCAGAAAACTGGGGTTTGCCCGGTATTTTGCAGTTAAGTTTTCTGTTATTCATTCCTCATTGCCATTGTCTTCTGGTGATTGTAATATTCCTCCTACTGCTTCCACTTCATTAGGTTTTCTTGCTCTGTCTTTTGCAATTATGCTCAGAAATGAAGGAATGAGACCTGTTCGGCTCAGTAAACTAGTAGCACAACTTTATTAAGTTCAAGAAGGAGATCTACAATGGAATCAGCCTTATCAGTCTTATTCAACATGGGCAAACCTGTGGCTTGTTGAGAATAAATACCACATGCTATTTACTCAAGTAATCCCCTGGCGGGGGGGGGGATCATGGACCCCTGGCAAGTGGTTGTGTACAGGAAAAAAAATCCTACTCATTCTGTGATCAGCTACAGATCATTCTAAGATCTCATCAGGAAAAAGGTGGGTACATAAGGAAGAGAAGGTGCTGGCCAGGCTTAAATAGTCTGCATCTGTTTTAGGATACAACATACACTGGTGTATTATCCTCATGGTGTTCACATTAATCTAATTACTAAGGTTTAGAAGCCTATAAGGTGTGGAGGACTCTTTACTCATTTTTATTTTCTGAGTCCTGTTGAGAGGTTGTCTTTCTCTTATGTCAAATCCAGTATTTATCCTCCTGAACTATTTATCTCTTTCTTTTTCACAAAGGCTGTGACATTTCTTCTTTTCCTTGTCTCTCAGTTCTTCTTCTACCCTTATTATTCAGATCGGGAATAGACTGTGTAGAATCTCTAATGCTCCATTAGAGCTTTTTTGCTATTACTCTGTTATTATTCCCCTTAATCCTTCATTTGCTTTTGATAGTCTCTAATGCTCTTCTTCCTCAATTTCTCTCTTAATTGGGACCTGGTGTTACTATTATTGACTGATTTCATTCCTATCTCAGAAATTGCTCTGTGTAAGACTCACTCAATAATCTTTCTTCTCAGTTTCTTCTTTGATTTTGGGAGCTTACTCCAACTGTATGTAACTATCAGTGGGTGGAGTGGTTTGGTTACCCAGAAAACCTCAGAGGTCCATGCCCAACTGCTTTGTACCTCATCCCATTTTGGGAAAAATTATTTCAAAATGCCCTCCATGATCTCTGGGGGATCAACCAGGTCTCTTAAAATCTATAAAGTACTTCTTGGTTAAAAGTACTTTCTGATTTAAAATGGCCTCTCTTGGGCATTAAACATGGCAAAACTATATCACTACAGGACGCTGGGGTCATGTTACTTAAAAAAAAAAAGCACTGTGGGTGCCCTTAGTTTCTTTCTTTCATTTTTCATTTCAAGATTACACTGATGTTCTGTCTTTCTCTTCCTTTCTTTGTCCCTTTATTCTTGCAAATATTTCCAAGTCAATACCTGTCTGGAGGTCAGATCAATATCACCAGCTATATATGTAGAGGACAGAATTTATTGTGTGTTCATGTGAAGTTCCCCACTGCCTTCACTTTTGCTTTCTCTTGGTCACATTACCCTTCAAAAGCACACAGAAGACAGTTTACTGTCTGAAGCATTTTGAAGAATTTGCTATAGACATGACTTTTAAAGAGCTCTTAGGAACATAAGAATTGTGTTGGAACCAACTAAAGGCCTATGCAATCCATAGTGGTCATCTGGAATCTATGGGAAGCTCACAAGCAGACTGTAAAACACAATAGCACACTCCTATTAATGCTTCCCAGTGGCACACTATCTTTAAAAAAAATGCTTTGATATTATCACCACCATCTCAAAAAAAGGTTTCAGTAACAGTAGACTGAGCAATACATTGCCTTTTTTCCTTCTCTAGGTACTTGTCCCCCTTTTGTTCCTGCATTTGATGCTTTGACTCCTTTCTTTTGTTATCGTCATTCTTTCTTGTCAACAAATTAAGAATCTGGGAGCCATCTTTGATTCTTTGATTTCTTTTGGAGATCACATTTCTGATTTAGCTGAGGTCTACCTCATCGCTCTCTAACATTTCTAGTATTCCTCATTTATTTTAACCTAGTGAACCTTTTAAAACTCTTATTCAGACCAACTCTTATCTCTTATTTTGAAAGTGGTGTTTTGTTCATCTATTTGCCTGTCTTTCAGCTTAAATCTTTCCTCTCTGTTCTCAGCTCTTCTCATTTAGTTTTTCCTCCGTCTTGATCTAATCATGTTATACCTCTATATGTTTCCCTTCAGTGGCTTCCTCTATTGTTTTGTATTGAGCGTAAAACTCTTTTCATAGCCTGTAAGTCTTCATGATCTCGCCATTTATCTAACTGCATTGGTTTCTCTCTGTCCTCCTCTTTGGTGCCTATGTTCATCAAACACAAATCTTATTATATCTCCACTTTTTCCACTATTTCTTATCTCTAGTTTCCTCTCTTGTGACCCATTATGTGCAGAACTATTCCTCTGTAAATATTCAGTTGGCTTATTTATCTCACTTCAAGAAGCTGCTAAAACTCTTCTTCACACTTGTATATTTCCTTCTTGATGTACCATTTGCCTTTTTATTTCCCTTCTATTCTTTAAAGTGCCTTTCACTCTTTTCCAGCATGTGAAAACTCTTCCTTTTCCCTAAAATTGCCTCGTTGTTATTCTATTTTTAGGTTTTGTGTGTGTGTGTGTGTGTGTGAATGTGTGTGTGTGAGAGAGAGAAAGGAGGGGAGGCTCGCCTGAAATTCCTGACTCATAGCACTGGACAAACTAATTTGAGTCTCCTCAGACATCTGAGCTCTGTCTGAGAAGAATTGTGCCCACCTCAAGAGATACCTGTTACTCCTAATGAAAACTTATTTGTCACTTGTGGTGTCTGTGCTCATGGCAGGAGCTGAAATGTGTTGGGTAGGTGGAATGAAGAGAGAAATGTGTTTTTTACAAGGAGAAACAGCTCGTGGAGCTCTGGATACCTTTTGAGGAATCAGGGGGGCTCTGAATTCATTAGATCCAGAACCACTCTGTATTTCAAGATAAGGTACTGATCAGGGCCCTCAGATATACCAGCCTGGAACTGGTATAGTTGATTGTCCTCCCTGGTTTTGGAAATGGGGGACTGTGATTTACAAAGATAACTCAGGTTGAAAAGCCATCTATTTCTCATTCTGGTGTGTGATTTGGACAGCTTTAGAAGTGGTGAATGATCTAGCACTTTGTACCCCTGTGGAACTTCAGATAGGATTACCCTGTTTTAACTCATATCATGATGAGGAGGGGAAGAGGAAGGAGAAAGAAGAAAGGAGTAGTAGTAATAAATAGCTTGTGTGAGTCAGGGAACAAATGATAAGTGCACAATGATATGCTCTGGAGTACTGTTGATAAATTTGCTCTTATACCATTCCTGTAACATTTAGAGAGCAGAAAAAGTTTCAGCACCAGTCAGAATTTATTTCACAGCTTAAGCATGAGGGAGAGACAAACAGTGAAAAATGTACATTTAAAAAAAAAAAGCTGTTGGTTGTCACACTGAGTTCTTCTCCAACCAGCAGTGTGTAATAAACCTGAATTGTCCCCATAAAAATCACACTTACAAAATAAATGCCATGAAATTTCACACACATATGAAGGAAAACAATTTTGCTGTATCATTTAAATTTGGGCATAGCCTTTGTATGCCTCCTCTTCTGTTCTATGACATCTTGAGACTGAGTTGCTAGTTTGCAGTATAGGAAATCTTCCATTTACATTATTATTTGAATGTGGAAATGTGCTCTCAGGGCATGGCTGTACTTATCAATGTCTGGACCTTCATTTCTACTCCTCACCTATTTTCAATCTGCCTGGAGACACATCATTAGCTAATATTACCTATCTTGGTCCAGCAGGGCATGAAAAATTATGCACAATGTTGCCTATATTCAGTTATATTCAGAACTCGATATTCTATGGTTCCACAATCACACTACATAACCACAGTACTTGAAGGACCATCTGCTTCTGAACGAACCTTCCCAAATTCTAACATTCAGCCCTATACATTTGTTTCAGATCCCTTCATCATCTGAAGTAACATGAGTGATGACTGGAGATGAGGGTCATAATTCTTTGTTAAGGTTTTTCTCAAAGGAAGGAATGTGCATTTTTAAGAATTTTGTTCACACTGTAGTGTACTGTAGTGTGTAGCATAGATAGCTCTTTTGTCACAATACCAGAGTTCTGGCAGTTCAATACCACATTAGCTATCATGGTTTTATCCCATGGAATGCTGAGCTTTTGTACTGTGGTAAGGCACATATAAATCTCTGTAGGCAGGCACTAGAGCTGTCTGTCAGACATCTAAACACATCACAAAAGTACAAATCCCAGGACTCCACATGATGGTGTCATCATAGTTAAAGGAGTATCAAAGTGCTATAAGTGCAATGTGAAGAAGACCTAAAATTTGGATTTATTTCTACCTTTCTTTTCTTTTTCTTTTTCTTTTTTTTCCCCATAAACAGCCAAACATATACCAAACCAGATGTGAAATCTTAAAAATGAAAAAGAGAGGGAAAAGAAATGGTACAATCAGAATACCAGGACTGCTTACAGTAATGTGAATAGCTCTTTTCACTTTCCAATGACTGGAATAAACTATGCGGAGTAAGTAAAAACATGAATATTTGCATAATGTATACACATTATCGTTCCACATAGAGTTTAGGTTATTCTGACACAGAATCGCTACAACATACTTCATCCTAATTTTGCAGTTGCAATCAACACTAAAAGTCCATGCCACATCCTGCACATGTTTATGAACTGGTAGGTTTCCCTATAGGAAAAGCCAGTCATATAGATGAAAATGAATTTCAGTTTCTTCCTCATTTGTCTTTTAGCATTGCATCGGAAAAGTTAATACACAGGAGGGATATTCTGGAAATTGCAGTCCAGAAAAGTAACATTTCTAAGCTAGTACTATGAGTAGTGAATTTACCTCTGTTTTTGGATACGAATAGAGAATATATTAAGACTTCATAGGAAATGTTGATTTCTAGGCAAAGCTACCATGTCGTTACTAGAAGAGAATTAATCATTCTACAAGTTCAAGAGTAGGAATCATTTGGCTCTCTAGAAGTTGTTGGACTGAACTTTCCAAAAACATCTGGAAAGCTGCATACTACCCATAGCTATTCTCTCTGCTTATAATATTTGGTAAAATAGACAACAATCATTGAAGGTTAACCAGAACCTGATTCCCTAGCTGAAGGTCAAAATAAAGATTTCCACACATGTAAGGAAGTTGGCGGAGTGCTATCTAACAGCAATCAAGCTACATGTAGGCTAGCAGTAGGGCATTTGTGCAAGGAACAACTATGAACTTGACTTGTAGCAAAGAAGCCAATATTTCAAACATCATAAAGAGGGATAAAATGCCTCTTCATTAAAGAAGGGAACTCTGACTTTGAATAGCTTATCTGGATTTTCTCTCAGGCTGTGTCAAGTGATATTTCTAGGATGTAGTAAATCACTCATTTTGCCCAAGAGCTACTGTATATCACTGAGACACACATTTTATGAATGTGCAACCACAAGGAAAAAAAGAAGCAGAATAAACTATGAGAAATTGAATCTAGCTATTCCATCATTCAAAAGCAAGAAAAGGTACCATGCATTTGGAGTGTCTTTGATTTATGAGCTACAGGCTGATATAGACTCTGCATGGGGAGAAGAAGTATATAAACAAAGAGATATTTACTCACTTTACAGAACATATAAGGAAGTATCTAATAACTGCGGTTGTACCAAAATACTATAAATTATGTGGCACATCATCTCAGGGAAACTCTGTGTAATCTTCTTTTGGTAGTTTAATGAGAAAAATGCTTCTTCAGGTATATGGTTTCATTTGGCACTTCACAAATTTAAAATTGTATTAGGTCACACATAGACAAATTGCTTTAAATTCTCCTGTCATTTTCTTTATTCCAAAAACTGGAGCACAATTGCCAGTCAAAATATAATTGTTGTTGTTGTTGTGTGCCTTCCAAGTCATTTCCAACTTATGGTGACCTTAAGGTGAACCTATCACAGGGTTTTCTTGGCAAGATTTGTTCAGGAGGAGTTCCCTTTACTTTCCTCTAAGGCTGAGAGAATGTGAGTTGCCCAAGGTCACCCAGTGGCTTTACATCCCTTTAAACCAATGTGCCACATAGTGAAGGGATTGAGACTTTACATGAACTTGTTAATTCTAGGAGCTCTCACGATTCCCCTAACAAAAGATATTACTTTAGCAAGGCTGGTCCTCACTAGCAATAATTTCACATTCAGCGAAGATCATTACTTATAATTACAGGGTACAGCTATGGGTACTCACATGGCTCCCTCTTATGCAAATGTGTTTATAGACAAACAAGAAAATAACATCCTTAATAAGTTCATTAACAAACCTCTTATGTGATGGCAATACATCTTTTTGGTTTGGACTAAGTGAAAGGAATGCTTAATAAACTTTATAACTTTATATTATACACTAAAACTATCCATCCTAAAATCAAGTTAACATCTAGTGAACATCCACATATCCCTTTCCTTGATGTCCTCCTCCACATTGAGAATCCCAAAATTGTCACAGATCTTCACAGTAAGCCCACTAATGTTCATGCTTACCTGGGCTAGAGATCCTGCCACCCCAAGCACATTAAAAGAAATATTTTCTATGACTTGGTTCTAAGAATCAAACACATCTGTAATACTGGAGAAACAACTGTAACAGGAGCCACAAACAAGAAATATCTGTTTCAACTGAGATATCCTTCTCATATAATTAATGATAACATCAGGAGAATAACCATCATGCTTGAGAGAAAATCGTCTCCACAAAAAACATGAGTCAAGTAACAACCAAAAAGACTTTGCATTTGTGATAGATTTCCATCCAGCATTTCCTAATTACTTCATAGCAATTAGAGAAGGATATCCACTGCTAACAAATTCACAACATCTTGTCAGAGCTATCAGCAAGCCTCTAGTTACAGCTTTCCCCAGCCACCAGATCTAAGGAGATTGCTGATAAAAGCTATTCTGAAAACACTCATCCTCCTTCACATGAGGAAATAACAGAGAGGAGAAGACTAGGCAGACCCTTGACCCTGTGTTCAAAAAAATCTGGCAAGTAGCTCTTAAGCAGATTAGAATCGGTGACTGCCAGGAGGGTAGTCTCTGCCACCAAAGAGAAAGCCCACTTTTTAGAACATGCATAATATGCTTTCTTGGAGGACAAATCCCAGAATACTTCAGCTACCATGGCTAGGGAATTCTGGGAACTGTACTCCAAGAAGTAATTTTTCCAAGCTCTGGGTATAAAGAAAAGTACTTTCCCGCTTCTTTTAATGCACAGGAAACGCAGTGTGAGAGGAGAAGCTCCTTCAGTTATTTGGATCAAAAGACATTTAAAGTTTTATATGTAAGAACCAGCACCACAGTTTATTCAGAACTGATTAACATGCCTCTGTCTAAACAAACCTGGCAAAATTCTAATAGTCACATTCTTCAGTAGTTGAAGCTTCCAAAGCATTTTCAAGGACAATCCTACATACATTAAAATTATGTAAAGCTGGAGGCTATCAGAACAAGTATCACCAAAGCCAGGCTATCCCTTGCCAGAAAAAGCTTCATCTGACATATGGATGGACAACATTGCTTTCCCCCACATCTGAATTTTTCAAATTGCTCATCAAAACCAAACAAAATGCTCACCCATCCCTACTGACTAACCAACAATTTCACCCATCCCTACTGACAATCATGCTTGAGTAATTCAGGGTTGGACTTCCAATGACAACAGAAAATAAAGATGTGCCCTTCATACTTACTCAATTGCACGGAAGGTTCAACCTCTCCATAACTAAAACACTGTTGATCTATGCTCACAGTGAATTCAGAATGTGTCCATCTGATTACAATTCAACTTAGTTTATCAACCCTCATTAAACTTTTAATGGATCTACAAAGCCTCAACTTGATGACAAAAATAGAGCTGAGTGTCATGTGAATACTCATAACACGTCAGTCCACATCCTTCAGCATCTAGGCCCCATGGCTTAATATAATTGTTTTAAAAACATCAGACACAATCTAGAACTTTGCAGGAACCCATAACTCAGTATAGTGAAGCTTTCTGCAACTGACACTGCAGGTTTGAGCACAATGTTGCCATAAATTCCAGTTCCAATGTGCAAACTCAGCCCAACAAGATACCATGGGTAATAGTATCCAGGGTAATAAAACAGTTTGCTAACTCTCATAATAGCATGTGTATTTCTATACCGCTTATCAGCTAAGTACTCTCTAAGTGGTTTACAATGTGTTAGCTAATTGCCCCCAACAAGCTGGGTACTCATTTTACCAACATACAGAAGGATGAGTCAACCTGGAGCCCGGCAGGCTCAAAGTGCAGTACCGGCACTTAATCACTGTGCCATCAGGGCTCTTCTTGTGCCACCAGGGCTCTTCCCTCTTAAGTGACAGGTATCACCCATAAAGGCAACTAGGGCCAACTGACTGCCAAAATGCTGGCCATATTCAGACTGAAAAGGGTTTTGATAAGCTGTTTCAACCTAGAGTACCTGGAGTTGAGCCACCATCAAACTGTCAAACACTTTGGCCATACAGGAAAACTTTTTGTACAGGTGATTGTTGTTAATAATCTTCTGGGACCAATGAATACTTCTTTGAAAGAATACTTCTTCTTTGGTCACTTCGAGGTGACCAAACAGTTTTCTTTGGTGAGGCATTAATCATACCCTGGACCCTTTTGAGTCACCGTAAAAAGTCCAGATATGAACAAGGTGATGCTCTTGATGCTTCTTTTGGAACTGTATTTATGACGCTATCTTGACCAGAGTGAACGCAAGCAAGTTGTCCCAGCATATCTTTTAAGGTCTCAGCATATCTTTCCTAGGATCTAGTTTGCACCTGAACACAAATCTTCATTTCTATATTTGCTTCCTGTGTGCTCCACATCCTCCTTCAGTCAGAAATAACACTGTACTTCCCTTGACGACTACTTCCAAATATTATTTGGTAAAGTACCAGCTACCAATCAAGTCAAGAAAAAGGAACTCCAATCATTGTTTCCTGCTGTATGCTTAAAATATTCTCACCCAAAGTATTCAGGCCTTTGAAGAATAAGCTGAACAAAACACTTTTAAACAGAGTGTGCATTAGTATTGCCAAGTGTGAGTGTCTGTATTTTCAAAAAACCAATCTGAGCTTTAAAGTGATTTTGTTGTAGTTATTTCTCATACTCAAAGATATCTGGTATGAACCTCAAGAAACCCTCTGCAAAACTCAAGTCAATGATTTCTCACATTGTAATAAGGTGTGTGAAGACATCATTTCTTCCTTCATTTAATACACCATCTTTCAAAACATGCTGCTGTTTTCTAGACTGTGCATAATATTTGTTCCTCCAAATAATGCATTTCTTAGACGTAATGAAAATGACCAGTTACTCTTAACTTTACAGATCTGAGCATCCACTTAGCATTTTTTAAAAAAGTTTTGCATTGAAATTTTAGTATATCATCAGTGGGAGAGAAAGTGCAGGTAGTTTGGTCAGGATAGCATTTCTTCTAATGCAACTGGAATTTGGTTCCATTTTACCTATTGATGGGAAGTGACTGGGCTATTCCCTCCTGCTAGCCACTGCCAGTTTGATGTGATACAGTATATATATTTCATAGCAGAGCAGCAGGAATTGCTTGGAAAGGTCTGGAGGAAAATTTCTAAAGTCAGAAGCTGGAATGAACAGTGGATGGAGTGTGTGTTTAGAGGGAGAATCAAATGTTTAAGTGCCTAGAACTATTTCTGAAATATCTGGGCCAGCGTGGCTAGATCTATTCACATTTCTGAAAAATTTGGCTGCTGGCCAGTAGGCAAGAAAACTGTGTGATATGAGGGGAGGGGAGAGTGGAATATTTTTCTAGCTTTGGTGTATTCTAGCAAGACTACATACCCTTCTTCAATAAGTAAGCTTGCAGCAACTGTCCAGCAGTTGTTTAATATATATATATATAGCTTGAGACAGAAACATTCACAACTGCAATCTCCCTAACAGAATTATTTTCAACATGCACACCCATTAAGAAATAATCTGTCGTTTCAGAAATAAAGGGACATGCTGTAGGTACAGAATGTGCCTTATGGGAAAAATTCTCTCCCTGCTCCTTTGAAATGCAGCCTGTCAGGCTGAATCATGTCCAAACTATATTCTTTGCAAAATGGCCGATTGCAATTCTGGCTGGGGATGTCTCATTCCTTCCCAATTCTCTTCTTTTCCTTTACCCCCCACACTACCCCTGGCTGCTGTTGCCATGATCACTTCTGCTGGCACGTGCCTTCTCCCATGTGGCTGTTTTTATGAACGTGTTCAGCCGTTTCCATGGATACCCCCATCTGGAACATGTTTGGCTTCCTTTCAAAAAGGAAGCACCTTCACCTGTCTCAGGAGACAATGTAATGTCATTGACGAGAGGCAATCATTTTAATAAAGAGAGGAAAAACACAGTTCTAAAATCTGCAGACACTCCTCTGTCTCACATTCATGCATGAAAAAATGGAGGGAGAAAATACCTAGTATTCAAGAAGCAGTCTCTCATTTAGTGTTTCTCAAGGCAGTTCCCAAATGGTAATGTCTAGTTCACATATATGGCTGCATGTACTGAATCTAAAACCTGTCCCAGGAAAGACTCAGTGGTAGAGTAATTTTTTGGCATGCCTAGGACCAGGTTTGGTCCATCGGACCTGCAAGTAACCCTGGTTTTGCATCTTTTCTTTCATCCACATGAATACAATTGCAGTATCCTCTGGAGAATATTTATTAAGAGTTCTGCCATATCCACATTCATTGTAATTCCACCTCTCTTCCATTCCTCCATGTCTATCCTTCTGCCACTTTTACTGAATTTCTCCTAGAATAAGCCTTTCAAAACACAAACTCTTAGGCCATTTCCACACTGCACTGTTATAGTGCTATTATCCCACTTCCAACATTCTATGGAATTCTGAGATTTGTAGGGTGGGGCATTTAGAATTCACAGCCAGAGAGCTTTTTGGCTTCAGTAAACTACAAACCCCAGAATTCCACAGGAAATTGAAAATGGAACAATAGCACTATAACAGTGTAGCGCAGAAATGTCCTCAGTTAATAAGCCACAAGAGCTGGTCTACACATGCTCTTTGTATGCTGAGTTAACTAGATTGTTAGTGTGGCTTGGTAGAAGGCAGAGGGCAATTTTGGAAGAGTTGGTGGGATTATTTTCAAACTTCAGGACTACCTGTACACTATGTTAGGCTGCAAAATGCCTAGATTTGTTTCATTTTAATGTTGGTGGTTGAAGGACGTTAATGGGGCCTCCAACTATTGAAAGCAGAAAAGCTGTGTTCCTGAAAGTGTCAAGAACTGGGAAAACACATCCACATTGCTGAGTACCAAATTCCCACAACCTTGCTCATTTGAATTAATATCTCCCCACCCTAAAGCAACTGTTCTCTATTATGTAGCTATTTTTGTTTTGCAAACACTGTTTACCATTTTAGATTACCAGAGAGCCTGCTTATCTTCCACATAAATATCCTGAGATTCCAGGACTTAAGAATGCTTACATGGAGTTCGGATGTCAATTCTCCCAGTCTGTTGTCATCATGAACTGGGCACCCAGATGGCCAGAAGGTGATACTGGAATCCCAGACAGAATCTAGATTAGCTAACAAGTAGAAAGAACTGTCAGTCTCTCAATTTGAGATGAGATGAAGAACCACACTTGTTTCAATTTATGAATGTCTATCCTTATATATGCCGTATATGTAATCATGTAATTATTGTATATATTTTGATTCCAACATGTTCAATAAATTCCCCCTTTTAGACTGTTCTGTGTGAATGTGGGTTATTGACTCCAATCTGCCTAAGAGGCACTACCACAAAGACCATTATCAAGGTCAACCTTCCGTATTGATATGTCTAATCCAAAACACTATTTGCTACATATTAATGTGCAAAGTTTAACTTACAGGCATTATAATATTTAAATGGCCTGCAAATATACATTAAACAGAAGGACACATGACATCAGTAAGCATCAGTGGAATTAACATCAGGAAGATTTCAGTTCTCCATATAAAAAGCAATTCATTCTGTTGTGGTAAGTTTGTGCATATTCATGTTTGCACTGCTGATGCAAGCAAAACCAAAGGTAATTTAAACTGCACCAACAGATCAATATTCTCCAGTGTCACCAACCATCCTATTAGTTTTTCATATAATTAGATCATTTTTACCTGTTTGACAAGTTTGCTTACTACAAATATCATTGTAAAATTAATAAGCCTAGGATGATTATTTCTGGAGTAACTAGGAACTTTCTAGTTATGCACTGGAGACTGCTTAGAAGTCAATGTAGACCCACAAGAAAACTAAGCATGCTGAATATATATATTTTTGTAGAATGCTTATATTGCATATATGACAAAAGCAAAAAACTTATCAAGGAAAGCAGATCCTTCTGTCTTCTTCAAGAACAGTAGGCTTTGCTAATATATCAATGTTTTTAATTTTCAAAAGTCATATTCAGACCTCTCTTACTGTCAAACTGAGAGTGTACAAGCATTTAATGCACTTACAGTAGGTCCCCTGTATCTGTGTGATGGGTATACTCAATTTCACTTATCCACACTGAAATGTGGTCCAAAAGCATTTTGTTCCAGTCTCTTTTTTGACCACAAACTGTTGTTAATTTTTATGGTTTTACCAGCTGTGTGCTGGCTTTGGATAACAAATGATTGCTACAAAATCTTCTATTAGATTCTAAAGTTATGTCAAGTTTCAAGACTTTCTCACTGCACACTGCATACTCATCTCAATACCTAAATCATTCATCTTATTGAAGAAAAAAAAGTGTGTCAGTGGAAAGAGAACACAGAAGAGCCCACCTACTTTCCTATGGCAGAAAATTTCACTGTGTGAGAACATCTACCAAGAAAACTCTCTTCTACTTCCTCACTAAATGTGTCTATCATGATGGTAGGACTAACAGAAAGTTCTCCCCTAAAGATGTCAAAAACCTGGGCAAGCTCACATTGTAAGACACAATCTTTAAGCTTATCTGGACCCAAGCTATACAGGGCTTCATTGCTCATAATATACCCATAGCTTATGGGTAAGAAGCTGATGGATCTTAGTGCGCAAGTTGTAATTTCATCTCTCCTCCCTGTTGAAGGACATGGCCCACAAAGAGAGAGAAGAGTAGTGGAGGTGAACAATTGGCTCTGCAGATGGTGCTGCCAGGAATGATTTGGCTTCTTGGACCATAGTCTGCATTTGCACAAAGATGGTCTTCTGGCAGAGGATGGGGTGTACTTTCCAGCTATTGGCAGGAATGTTTTTGCAAATCTCAATGTTTTTGGCAGGAATGGTTTGCAAATCTCATCAGAAGGGCTTTAAATTGAGTTCTAGAGGTGGCGAAGGAAACAGTAGTATTCAGGGCAGGAGTTCAGCAAGTGTTGGGAAGAATAGCCCAAATGTTATAGAAGAGGGGGTGGGAAAGTGTGGGATCATCTTGGTTTCCACCATAAGCACAGGATTGTTCATCAGGTGTTTCAAGTGACACTGGCTATTTTTCAAGTAGCAAGGGTCTTTCAGTCTTTGCAGGAGGGTGGCTTCAGAGGCTTGCGGGGTCACAAGCTTGGGCCACACTTTGCCCATCCTGATGTAAAGGAACACCATTCCTTGCATATGTTAGCCTTGGCTTTCCTCTATCTTTATTTTCTCACTACAGGGGCAGTAATTTTGTTCACAGTCAGGAAAGTGTTGGCTCTTGAGGGTTTATTCTCCCCCCCCACTACAACTCCCATGATACCTTTCTGTTAAACATGCACGCTGTGGCCTCTTGAAGTCCAAAACACCAGAAGTGCCAAAGGCGTCCATTACTTTCCTAGCACTTTCAGTATAAAATGCTTCCAGTGCTTTATCAATAATAATAATAAAAAAACCTAAATAGCTGTTAAAACAAAATTCACAGGGTCTGTGAGATTTTATGGAAGCTTTTATGTTCACAGTTAGGTGCAGAGGTATTCAATTTACACAGAGATCTTCCTCAAATTATAGATCGCTACATGCCTGTATATATAAGTGTGTGTGTGTGTGCACACCACACACACATGCATACACAGATATACATACACACACACACACACACACACACACATATGTATATAATGCATTTGTGTATCTATGTATAACCATAGCTATATACATGTATATATGTTACTTAACTGGGGGCATTTTTGCAAGAAAATACATGGTGTTGAGACTTTGCTGCTTGCAGTTTGTTTCAGTCTCAAAACAGTAATGGAAGAATCCTTTGAAGACTAATTAGGGTAGAAAGTGTGCCTTCTCTGTGTCAGGTTACGCAGAGGCATTCTGGGACCAACTTATGAAAGAGATTGATTCTAGCCACACTTTTCCCAGGCAAAACAGACAGCAGCTGCCAGCAGTAGAACTAACAGCAGTACCTTTCAGCAACTGCCATGGCCAAGACAGCCAAAGCCAGAAGAATATTATGAAGTTACTGTTAGTGAAATGGGAAAAAGATTTTTCAAAAGAACATAGGAGCATAAGGTAAAGATTTTCTAAAGTACTCCTCCTGATCAAGGGCTTAATCCCAATCAGTTTAGGTCAACAGAACAATTTATTTTCAGCTTGAAAGGAAAATCTGAAATATCATGTTTTAAGGACATAATTTAATGCTACAAGCACTGGTATGATTTGTTCCTACCTTCTTCCTGGTTAGCTGTGATGTCACAGGTTCCACACTGTGCACACACAGAACCACCACTCAAACTTCCTCATCTAATTAAACAGCATTAATTAAAGGGAACACATCACTATGGGTCAGCATGAAAGGCAACAAAGGGTTGGGATTAGACTTACAATGCAATCTATGTCCATGTCAGGCAATTTGGGATAGCAAAGACCTCCAAAAGGCTTTCTTCAAACTAAAGACTGGGGATTAAAATGGCAAATGCACTTCCATGTAAGCAAGTGTATCATGATGGATGCTGAAATAATAATAATAAAAAAACTAATTTGATGTGTACTGTGATGGGTCTGAGCTTGTGGTGACTGAGCAAGAAGAAAGCTTTGGGGCATCATGCCTTCCAGCAATTCACAGATGAAAACCTGGACACATGTGGCCAAGCAATATCAGAATATGGTTAAGATGGCAAAAGTTATTAATGAAGAAGAATCCATAAAATAGGAGAGCCTGCAGCAGTTTGCTTTTGCCTGAGCTTACTGGAAAGGGTTAAGATTCTCCAGTGTTCTCTCTTTTGCCCCTGTTGTTTAATCGAGTGCAAACTGTTTTGCACTTTGAATTCAGTTTACAGCTATTGAAATAAGTTGAAGAGAAAAAGTGAAAAGTGGGAAGAAAAAGAAGTCAGGAGATTTTGAAATCAGGTGAAAAAGTGGGATGATAGAGGATTAATTCAAACAGTTCCTGGTAAACTTAGACAGTCGGAGAGCATGGAGTTATTGTGGACTGCATCCAGTGAAAACGTAACCCCAGCATGCAACTGTGGTGGAAAGTGTGAAGTCCAGGTTGGATATCATTAGGAATGAATTTAAAATGAAGCTATCAATATTATAATGCACTTATACAAAAGTAGTCTGCAGCCACACTTGGAAAACTGTATATAGTTCTGGCCACCACATCTCAAAATGGACATTCGATCTAGAAAGGATACAGAAAAAAAATAAAAAAAAATAAAATAAAATCAAGGGATGCAGCAACTAATCTATAAGGAATATTTACAATATGTTTGTGAAGAGGGGTTACATTAGAAAAAAAGAGGATATAATGGAAATGTATAGAATTATTCATGGTATGAGGACAGTTGATTGGGAAAAAAAATTCTCTCCCTCTCAAACTATTAGTACAATGAAGGGAATAATAGGAGATTCTGGAATATAAAAAGGAAATACATAACTGTAACAATAAAACTGCAATCATTTCTAGGGGGTTTTAGTCTGTTACAAAGTCTTACATTTATTATGGTATAAGCCTGTGGAATATAGTCCCTCTTCAGAATCAGTCACTTATATGCGAAGAAGGAGACTGCAGGCCACAAAAAGGTATGCTATAATATACTTCTTAACATCTCTACAGTGTCATGGGTCCCTTTGTGAATAACCAGCTAATTCTCTGTCATCCCCGCAGGATTTAATGATGATGACCAACCATGAGAGCAATCCCAATTGCCCAAGATGGCCAAGGGTTAGCTCAGATAACACCAGACCATCTGAAGTTGTGCTGAATCCAAATCCTTCTCAACCTAAGGACATTTAGAAATGATTTAGTCCTATCCTCACTCTGGCCTAACCTCACTGTTTCTGGGCAGTAGGTGGTCTGAATCTGACATTTCATGACTGTGGATAAGACAGCAGCTTCAGCCAATCACGCTTGAGTTCCTCTGGAATCAGTGGTTCACATTAATTGTGATTAATTTATGTCACACTGATTGAACTGATGAAGTGGATCCCAACACCCAATGCATTTGCCACCAACACAAGTGAGGTATGCTATGATGGAAGCACGGATTGGCTAAAAAGAGAATTCAATACATTAATGGAGAATAAGACTATGTACTTCCTCCAGGAACATCACAAGTGTAAAGCTTTCAAGGCCAAAATATGAGACCTAAGGACAACCCCTAGTGATGTCATTAAGTAATTTGTGAAGTCTAAGCCACAGCTTCTCAAGGCATGTGATTCAAATAAAAGAAGTGGTAAGACAGTTAAAAGACAATGAAATTAGTACACATTTCTTCGGCTGGAAATTAATTTTTCAAACTCAGCTATGAATTTAAAAAACCCAAATTTTTTTGAGCTCTGTGTTTAATACTTTCACAAGCACTGCTTTTAAAAACACATGGGAATTGTACTCTAAATGAAGGTAGTTTTCTAAGGTTTTTCCCATCTCTGTTTTGAACACTTTTATAAGCCATAAGTTTAACACAAAGGAGTTATAGTCCAAACAATCAAACAGACATTTCCAGGAGAAAAGACCAGTTTCCAAAGATGTCTTTAAAGGGTTGAAGGCTGAGACAGCATGTGTATCAGTAGCAGATGCAGGAGAACAACAGTGCAGGATTACTGTGGCTTTCACTTCCTATTGCCAACTTTCTATACCATTACAGGAAGCTGTTGTAAGTGAATGGAACCAACAAATTACAATTAACAAAGTTATCAATTAAGTTAAACATTCTAAAATTTATTCTTTTCATACACAAAACTTGGGGTCTTCTGCAAGCAGAATGTTCAAAACCTTTACACTTACCTTTTTAAAAAGTTTTTATTTCTGACTTTTAGCCATACAATGACTGCAGTCACAACCCTGTCCCTGTTTACAGCAAAGTTCAGTAGTCGATCACCATGTCAGTCAGAGTTCATGGTCTGCTGTTTCACAGCTTTAGATGGGATGATGGTGGACCTCATGCAGAGAGATGATCCAAAATACACTTAATGAACGGGAATGAGAGTTCCATCAAGGTGTCCTTTTTTAGTTTCCCTTCTGATTAGCTGAGCATAGGAGGTTAATTTTTTCTGCTAAAGCAAGCCACCAGAATCTATCTTAACCACCTCCTAACTGATAGACCCTCCACTGATTTCCAGCTGTTGATATCTCAGCTAAAGCAACATCTAACATTATAGATATTAATTGCTTGTGTGGTAGATCTGTATTATCTGCATCAAAAACAAACAGAATTAATAAAATGTCTCAGAATTGTTTCTTCTACCTTATCATCTGACTGATGTAGGAAAGTGTTTTACTAAGGCTGAATACCCTAAAGGCACCAGAGTCTGTCTCATCTTGGAAGCTAAGCGTGGTCAGCCCTGTTTAGTACTTGGATGGGAGACCACCAACAAACACCAGGTACTGTAGGCTATATGTCAGAAGAAAGAACTGGCAAAACCACCTCTAAGTATTCTTTGCCTAAGAAAACCCTATCAAATTAATAGGGTCACCATAAATCAATAGGTGAATCAAAGGCATGCACATACACCCACACACACAAAAGGATTTCATTCCAAAATTGGAAGATCTTAGGACAATGTTCCAGGGACCCTTTTAAAGGACTCTTTTTCCCTACAACATCTCCAGCATCTATCAGACAAGGCTTTATTAATATAAAGTAGTTTAACAGTTTGACCACATAAAGAGCCCAGCTGTGTGCAGATTTTATAACACTTTCCGTCTCTAAGGAACCTTAGATAGGTTCTGTCTCTCTAACAAGACAAAACCCTTACATTTACTTATAAGATGTGAGGAGGGGGGCACTGGCTGCAGGGAACTCAGTTTCCTAGCTGAGAAAGAGCCCATTCTATGCGATCACCTGTTGAAGTTAAAGTCCAAATAGTGCTTCTTACAGTGCTAAAAAAGTATTTTCTGCCCTTTCCCAGGGTCTAGGTTTCTGGTGGCCAATTTGTTGTTAGGAGCTCAACTGCCAGAGGCTAAAATAGGTTTTAAGAAGATAAAAAATGGAAGGGGTAGCAATACAATCAAGCAATCTCCAAAACTAAGCCAAAATACTTTTGAAGACTTTTGTCTTCTTTCCCATCTTGAATTTATAACTATCTCACAGACTCACTGTTCGTGCGCACACATACTTGCAAACTACCTTTGAGCATTGTGGAAATGGTCACAAACAGTAATGTACCTGAAGGGCTCTGAGCACTTTTTCAAACCTTTCAAAACCAAGGCCATTTCCACATGTGGCGGTGGAAATGCCCTGTGCTGGTACTTACCGGACTTCTTGGCTCGACGCTGGAGTCCAGGCTGCTCCGGAGCAGTGCGTGGCCACCGCTCCACACTGCTCCAGGGACGAAAATGGTGGCTTCTGGTTGGTGGAGGCTCTCCACCAACTGCTGAAGCTCGCCAGCCTAAAGCCCGCCCCCGGCAGATCTGCAGGCTCGCACTGGTGCGAGCCTGCAAATCTGCACCGGAGTGCCGGAATGGAGTGGCGTGCTCCGTGCTTTTGAAAGACCTGTTTAAACAGGTCTTTAAAAAGCACGCTGCACAACCACTTCTGGACGTTCCGGAGCGGACTGAGGTGCAGAACTACAAAAAGTAGCCCAACCCAGTCCACTCTATGGTGCAGACGTCCTCTTTGGAGGACGCTCTGCACCGTTTTTTTTAGCCTGTGTGGAAATGGCCCAAGCAAATTAGAAGTACAACGAATACATCCAAGGTCACAGGTTGGTATTGTGAGATACCTGCGTGTACAAACACAGCCCTGAAAGGACTGATTTACCTTGTCTGATTATTTCTGCTTGGCCTCAAGCTTGCTTGCTTTCTCTCCTTGCCTTAACTTTCAAAGTCTGACACATAAGGAAGGTCTGTTAAGATCTAAAGCTGACACACTCTCATCAAAAGGAGCTGGTCGAACAAAAGAGATCATCCTTCACACTTCTCTGAGCTTCAGACATTTCTGTAGTAGAATCTGAATAAATTTCAACAGTCTGGTGTATTTTTTTTTCCACATCCCTTGTGAGTGATACATCAAGAAAGTGAAGACGACTTCTACAGACACTGTGAGAAACAGGGGGGTTCATGTAGATTTAACGACCAGCTCTTTAAGGGGTGGAGGAAAACATAAGTCACTTGCACCAAGTCTTCACATAGCGGGGGGCACTTCAATAATAGCACTTCTGCATTGTTGCCATTCATTTCTTTCAGAATCCCAGTAGCATGATCTCTTAAATGCAATGCAAAATGAGATAGCAGTTAGCAATCTGAAACCAATCTATTGTCCCTGGCCTTGTCTACTGATGATCTATCAGATGATGTAGACTCAAGTCAGTTAATCAACCTTTGAGTATTAAGCTCAAAAATAACTATGACATTGTGGGGTCCCTTCCCCACTTTTGGGGACTGGATACCATACAGACATACCTCAGTTAACAAAGCATCTGGAAAAGAAGATCCTTTTTACAAACTTTTTTTTAGTGTTCCACTTCCTCTTTTTGTCATCTTCTGTCTAGCTGGATTTTTGAAGCAACATCAGCATTGCAACATCAGCATTGCATTGGGAGGATGATTGAGGAAGGCTAAAGAAACACAGACTGCTGGTATCAGGTTGCAGAAGCAAGTATGGGAAAAGAGTAGGATTCTAGTCTAGCTGATTCTACTATTGCCAGGTGCGCCTGACTAAAATGAGCAACAGCTTTCTTGAGAGTCTCTTATCAAGTACAATCAGTCTTTCACATTTGCTAGGGTTAGGCATGCAGGACCCCTGCAAAAGTGAAAAAATGCACTTGTGTGTGTCTGTGGGAAGGGGCCCAAGGCATGGTGGGGACATCCATGGTCCAAACCAGCTCAGGGAAAGGAGAAGGAAATGGAGTGAGTTGGCATGGTGGCCCTATAATTCTTCTTTCTCACTCTTCTCCTTCCTGGGATGGGAGGACAATAGAAGAGGGTTTGTGGTTATGAGAAATTGGGCTGTGAGCCATCCTTAGCTGTCCAGGCAGCTGCTGGTGGAAGAAGAAGAGGACCAGAGGTGGTTTTTAAAGGGTCGAGTGGCCTGACCGGAACCTCTGAGATGGAAGTTCTCTTGCAAAAGAAGTGTCTGAAGTGTGGAGGCAGAGGTCGAAGAATCTTGCAAGTAACCAAATTTATGAAAGTCCAACCTGCAAATGTTGAGGAATGGTTGTATATGAGAGAAGCAAAACAGAGAGGAAAGGGAAAACCAGCTAAACCAACTACTCCCAACATGTCCAAAAACACAGATCTGTATATTTTCGCACCAAAACGGAAATCAAAAGAAACATGGAAACTGATGGGGTGGAAATACATCCCTGGATGCATTTTGGAAGAAGCTTTCAAGTGGTCTCTAGAAGGTTCAAAATGTTTCTGTTTACTTATGGAAGGTTTAATTGACCTATTTGTTTTATTTCACATGTGCATATTTTTAGTTTTGAAAAAAATATTTATCCAAAACATGTTGAACTGCTCTTCTTTTTTTGTGGTGCAGGAACCTATTCCTATTCTTTTCACATCCTTTCTACCTCAGGTACCACATTTTCTGTTAAAGAAGTCATGTCCAGGAACACATCTACTTCAATGAGGTATACTTGTACTGGGCTAAGTAAGATAACCAGGAGTGTATAGATTACCTAGCGGTGAGGACAACTGAGCAGGGGGACCACTTAACATGACTGAATGCTCCTTAATGTGAAAAAGCTGCAAGTGCTACATATATCAAATGTGGAAAAAAAAGTCTTACAAGCAGCAGAGGTTTACTGGAGATATTTGCCAGGTAGGTATCTATGAGGTATGGCTAACATGGGTTCCAAAAAAAGCTTTGCTGAAGAAGCAAAATTGACAATGATATAAAACAATAGCATTTTCACTAAAGTTCATACAAATGCTTTTGTAATAATGTACATTTTATTATACTTTAATTCTTGCTGAATGTTCAAAGCATTCATATGTATTAACTCAGTAAACTTTGCAATAACTCTGTAGGTGGGCAAGTTCTACAAATGGGACTAAGGCCATTTCTGCACGGGGTGAGGGAATTGCCCCATACCGCTACTTACCGGACTTCTTGGTTCCCCGGTCCGGTCCACGCTGCTCCCGAGCAGTGCGTGCTCATCGCTCCGCACTGCTCCAGGGACGAAAATGGTGGCTTCCGGTTGGTCAAGTGTCTCGACCAACTGCTGAAGCTCGCCAGCCTTAAGCCCGCCCCCAGCAGGTCACAGGCTCGCACTGGTGCAAGCCTACAAATCTGCACCGGAGAGCGGGCACGGAATGGCGCGCTCCATGCTTTTGAAGGACCTGTTTTAAGCGGTCTTTCAAAAGCACGCTTGACGACCACCTGCGGTCATTCCGGAGCGGGCTGAGGTGCGGATCTACGTTAAGTAGGTCCAACCCAGTCTGTTCCCAGGTGCAGACGTCCTCCCAGGAGGACACTCTGCACCATTTCTATTAGCCCGTGCGGAAATGGCCTAAGACATTAAGGGAAAAACGTTATCCCTGCAAATACAATCATCCCTCCACATTTGCTAGAGTTAGGGGCACAGGACCCCCGTGAAAGTGGAAAAACTGTGAATAACTCTAGACCCACACAAAAAAAGTATGATCACCATATTCAACCCACCATGGATTCCTTTGAGGCATCAGGGTTCCTTCACAAGGCAAAAGCAGCTGGCCGGCGGGGCTTATTGCCACCTCCACTGCTGCCCCACACCATTTTTAACAGGGATTTATAAACCTCATTTGCAGTTTCTTGGTCTCACGAGGCTTGTAGTCCCTATTAAAAATGGCACAGGGAGACAGCAGAAGTGACAGCCAATAATCCACTAATAATCAAATCCACAAAAATGAAACCCACAAATGTGGAGGGTTGGCTATAAACCCAGATTATTTTGAGAGCCAAGTCTTTGTAATCAGGCTTAAGAAATTAAGCCAATGTTTACCACCCAGTGACCAATCACAAAACAATGTATGCCATACGTAATATATGTAAGTGAGAGAAATCATGTGCTGAGACAAACAGATACATTTCATAACTTGAATGTATATCCTCTTTTTTGGATGCTGAGAGTTTTCCTATGGCCACCCAGTGCAATTCTGGCTGAGATGAGAATTTAATTAGTGCTATCGCAGCTATGTGTTTCTGTCAAAACACAGTTTTTAGCTCCTGAAGGAGAAAAAAGAAAGTAACATGACAAATAAGAAGATTTAGTAGAAGTCACAGATTGAAGAGATTAAAGAAGACCTCCTTGGCCTACACATGAATTGTATGTTGTATTTTACTTTCTTTTTATTCCGCCTGGACCTTTCACTTCTCCTCCAGGACTTCTGTACATGATCATTTATCTCTTTCCAATCCCATTCCAAAAGACGCCACCTTCTTTGTTTATCTTTTATGTGCCAAAACTTGAAAGGAATTTACATACATCAGCTCATTAACCTCAACCAAACTCAGAGGAAACTAAACATTATCCCTGTTATTATACATGTATAAAGCAAAGTAGAAAGATTAAGGTACATACCCAGGGGAATACAGGGCATCAGCAAGGCTGCCAAGATAAGAGTTTGCATGTCTGGCTTCTAGTTCTCAGCTCATACTGTATCTCCATTGCTCTGTGGTCTATTTGCTCTACTGGACTGGAAAGAGTTTTCATTCTATGAACACTGCTCTATTTGCATGATACCATCTTGAACAACAGTTCTACATGTCTGCTGCTTTTGAAACTGGGGAGAGATGGATTAAAAAGCAGTTTAAAATTTCTCCAGGAGATTAAGGGGGGGTGGGGGAAGCATTCCTAGATATTTTGCTGACACTTCACAGCTGTTAGAATATCTATTACTTTCTCTTCCACACTCTCACTTTTCTTTACTCCTTTCTTTACCCTGGTGCTAGCTGAGGTCAGCTCAGAGGACAATAAATTATTTTGGGAGTATCATCACAAACGAAAATGTTTGATTGGCCTGCTTAAATCAGGGCACTCATTATAACTGTCATAGATAAAAACTGAGATATGTGTGGTCTAGCAACATCAGGGTGTCATCAAGATTGCAAAATAGGATATGCTTTCCTCATTCAACGGCCATCATCATGTTAGTAGTATACATGAATGAATGTCCCATTTGGGGGCACAGAGGGCTATTCTCTTGTCCTTGTGCTCCAACCAAAAACTTCTCACTTCCCAACAGCTGTCTTAAGCCTGAGAGAGGTTGCTCCTCTTCCTTGCAACGGCAGTGGAATATGGAGAAAGGAGCTCTCACTGGTTGCTAGAGCCCAGGCATGATGGAACTGGTATCAGTCACCTTCCACTGCCTCCCTTCCCTACTGGTAAATAACAGCAGCAAGGGCCCCTCCCAGAATCAAGGGCTTTCTGCTTCATCAGGCAGTAGGATGATGCTGAACTGAATGCATAGAGCTATACCTGTATGTAAGATCTCAGCTGGCACATCACAGCATTTTAACTGGGAGGCCAAGGGTGCTCTGATCACGAGAAGGCAGAGGAGGCAAACCTACAAGGGTACAAGGCCTTCCCAAGGCTATTTTTGAGGCACTGGTCCCCTCAGGACCCCCTTGGGTGCCCTTGTTCTGCCCCTCAGAGCCTATAGGAGCAGCAATTCACATTTTAAATAGGTTGCTGGCCTGTCCTGGTGTGTGTTTATCTGTGTGTAACAATTTTTCAAAACCAGAACTAGACTTCCAGCCACTTCCAGGGGTGTTGCAGGGCATTTTTAGCAGTCTGTATGTCTCTCAGAGAGTCCAGAGAGACAAAATGGTCCCTGGATCCACCCACCATAGTTGCCCAACCCTGCATAATATCAATAGTAACCTTTTAAATTTTATTTATTTTTCCCTCAGATACTGTAAAATGGCTGACAGCACAACACAGAAATGACCAGACTTTAAGTTGGCAACATATACCCATCCACAGTTCACTGATGAAAACCAGAACACATGGGACCAAGCAGTGTCATAGAGTGGTCAATATGACAAATGTCATTGACGAGGAAGAAAAGACAAGCTACGAGACACTGCAGCAGTTTACTTTTGCCTGAGCCTACTGGAAAAGCCAAGATTTTGCCCCTTATCTCCCCCATCCCCTGCTAGATTAACTGAGTGCAAACTATTACTTTTGCACTTGAATTCATTTTGGAGCAATGGAAATAAGCTGAGGACAAAATGATTGCCTTCCTCCTAGCCTTCAGTGTTAATGCACCTAACACTCCCACTTTGAGGTGTGCACTATTTTTCATAAATCAGACATATTTATGGCCAAAAGCATGTTTGGAGAAGTGCTAACTGTACACATGTAGCCAGGTCAGGATGATGTCAGTGTGGCCAGGTCATAAGTTCAAAGAGCATTAGACCAGGAAGCCCAGTGCTGATGGCCTTGGGATGATCCTTTCAAAAGGCTGTAAGACACAAACACTCCCAGAAACAATAGAAGGCAAAACTGCCCTGGTGAAGCAGTAAAGCACCCCTGCTGTGAGTGTATCCTACAGAGATCTTCCCTATTTACCTTACCTAAATAAGACATTAAGAGATTGTCAGGATGTCCATCTATGTTTTGTCATCTAAAGTTAAGAAAATCAGCCAATTCCAGAGAAAGTTAAGAAAATCAGCCAATTCCAACTCCATTGCCAGAGCTGTGGGAAAGCAATTTCCACGTTGTCCATGCACCCTCCTTCAAGGCAGGAAATAGGGTATAACCGCCCAATTCCAACTCCTACAATTTATAGTATGTTGGGCATCATGCTGCATATGGTCCCTCAGACTCCTTTTCCTCCGTACTATCCTCAGATTCACTGTCTGAGCCACTCTGTTTCAATCTTCTGCTTCAGGATTGCTAACTATCAGCTTTTCCACCTAATTTCTCTCTATCCAAGCTTTCTTGCCTGATTTTCTGATAACCTGGTATGATTCATGAGAGCGTCTGATTTCCTGTGTGTTTGTTAATCACCCATAAAATACTCTGTTTAACTCTTAACTGGAGTCCTCTCTACAGTTAGTACTGGTGTACACAGGTGAAAAGATGCTGGTTACTGCCCTCTCACAGGCCTCCTCTGAGCTAACAATTCCCAAATCCTAAGGAAAGATCGGCACTGCTGGTGGACCTTAAGGTCCCCCACCTTTTAGGGTAACATCAGTAATGTGTTACCAAAAGCAAGACTTTTCGAGTTCAATGGGAGTTATTCCCCCCATAAATGAGTCAAGCGAGAGCAGCCAACATTAGCCATACACAGCTCTTTAACCTCTTTTGTGCAGCCCCATACCCCTATGGGATCAGCTGTTGTCACCAGCTGCGCTTCCAAGAGAGATAAGAAGTGGTGATTCCATGATGCCAAAGTACAGCAGAGCATCTTCATACACCACAGATCTCTGTGAGATGTTTTTCTCTGTGTCCCCAGGGTTCTATAGCATGTGAGAAGATGCACAGTCATACCCATGCACCATAGAGTTGCTGCAGTTTCCGTTTCCCACCCCTCGCCTCCACCTTGAACAACATCAAAGTATTCTGCATATCTTTCTGCTGCGAACACAAGAATTCTAATTGACTTACCACAGTTCTGTGTTAACCCACACTTCCATTTCATTCCAGCTCTCTTTCACAGTTCTCCCCACTGCAGGTTACACAATGCTCTGTGTAGCATCTAATATGTGGAGCTGTGTGGGGGCTTTTTAATTGTAATGTGCAAAATGTTCTGGAAACAAGGAATGAATTTCTTACTTGGGAGCTATTCAGGGGATATTTTCAATCTGATTATGCTGCAGCACTCTGCATGAGAAATTTAATGAGCTAGAAAGGGGTAGGGGATTGGCAGCAACACTAGTTTATTGTACTTGGTTTGCCCATCTTAATTTCAGGATTGAGACAAAGCACTATTCCATTAAATCCATTAGAAGCATCACAACCATAGGTGTTACACTTTTCATGCACTTTTAAAGAGAAGTTTATTATGGTGTATGACCATTGCAAATTAGTGTTCTCCTTCTCTCTTGCAAAGGAATAGAAAAGGCTGCAACTGATTCATCCAAGCTTAACAGGCTCCTTGAAATTAATCACCAGAACACAGTTCTTCTGTGTTAATGTGATGGGGGAGGGAGGACAGGACAAAAAAAATCTTATCCACAGTAATGATTTCTCTTCTTTCTGGATGAATGTAAAAAAGTTACGCAGGAAGGAGGCTGACATATTTTATAACTGTCTCATAGTGTCTTCCCAGGATACAGTGACATGTTGTCCTGGCTAATGAACTGGAAGTCATTGGACTCTAGCATTGCTACTGCAATTGCTTAAGGCTAGGGGATTGAATTGGATGGCCATATTCTGTTCCATATCATAGCCTCTAACTGTCTCAATTAATCCTCTGTCACTCCACTTCTTCATCTGCTTTTAAAATGTCCCAATTCCTTTCTCCTCCTCCCACTTTCCTTCTTTGTCCTCAGCTTATTTGTATTGCTGCAAATGGAATTCAAAGGGCAGAATTAATTTGCAGTCAATTAACTCAAGGGGTGGGGAGAAGAGAGGCACATTATGTGAGCTGTAAATGAGAAACCACTCAAGTGACTCATCTAGGAAGAAAAGCTATCGTAACAATAATAAAATATTTTTAAAAAATCAGAAATTAGAAAAAAACATTGGCTGTAAACAAGACTAAAAACAAATGAATCTAGTATATTTATACTCAACATTTCCTTCATGTTGAGTATGTTCTTTCACGTTCTTTCATGGAATGCAAGAGTGTATATATGGAGTTCTCAGGCAATCTTCCATCCAGGCACAGTTTGCTAGGTCCAGACCTTACTCCAGACAAATTGGCTGCATACCTTCTCAGAGTATGAAATATCCGAAAAGTTCAAAGGGTGTTTGCAGAATGCAAACCAGTTCAAAGCAGGAGAGCCACCTCTCTTTCTGAAAAGGCACGGCAGCGAAAGCTGTACACTACTATAACTGGAAATTGGTTTATTGAATATCTATATTTCAGAGAGGTGAAGGAGTTCAGTTGTTCAGTGCTTGACAGTGAAATGGATCAAGAGCAAGGAGTCTGAACTGAAACACCATCTCATCCCCCCCCCCGCCTCAAAGTTTCATCATTAAGGTTAACATTAGCCTCTCCTGGTGTTGTGCCAGCACAGTAATTGTAACAGGAGCAGATTAAGCCACTGGAGGCTGGCCTCTATCTTCCGCACAGGTTAATCTTTTTTAAGCCTCAACCTTGTCACGTGACTAGGTACGAGCAATAAAAGTATTCCCCCTCCCAACTTTGTATTGCAATGATAGCTGTTGTACTACTCTGACTCCAATTCAATTGAATAATAAGGTATGAAGGAGAGCGGAATTACCCATCTAACATAAATAATTGCATTACAGCAAATGCATTTATTTTGTGCTTGATACTTAAAATACATTTCCCTCACTCCTCTAACATTTTTTAAAATCTTTTTAAACAAACCATATTTCCAGAGCAGAGGTTCATATGCAGGAAACAGACTTGTTGAACAGTGCATTAGTCTTATCATATGTATCTGCTGCTTTCTGTATTGTGTACAAACACACATACGCCTGCTGAACAACATGTGCACTTCCACAGAACAGAGTAATCAAATGCAGGCATACAGAAAAACATTTCCAGGAAGCATTATTATCAGGAGAAAAAAAAAACAACAACACTGAACCAATTTAATGATGAGTGAAGAATATTACTACCACTATGGGAAAAGAACTGGAGCAACTCTGCAATTATAGCAATGCCAAAATAAAGATAAGGATAGAAGATATTCTGAAATAAAACAGGAAACCTGATAAAAGAATTTTTTGAAGATATACCTACACTGAATTATTGCAATATATATTTAAAAAAATGAAATAGTATGACATTTATTGAGAACATAATTAATTAAGAAATGAAGCAATGGATCTATATTGAGAACATTTATACAAATGGAAGGGAAGATAATAGGTACAAAGTCAACCAACAATTTTGTGAGGAGGAAGTGGAAGGGTAGAAAATTTTGAAACTGAACATGAAGTACTGCTATTGTTACAAGATATATGCATAAAGACTGGAAATATAGTTATACAATTGTTTTACATTGGTTAATTAATGATATTGATAAGTAAAAGAAGCAAAAATTCTACATTTATCTACTAGTAGACCAATGAAATAACAGCAATTGTAACAGAATACAGTGCAATGATATATGTTCTTTTTTAAAAAAAAAGTGTACTCCCCCCCCCCCTTTTAATACAAATAGTATGGGGAAAAAACCCTGTGTTTGTTATGCCCACTCCACTTCTCAGAACTGTGAGATACATACTCTTTCAGGTTTGGTTTGACAGGAACCTAAGAAATTATGGTATATTTTGCAAAGTTAGACCATACAGTCTAGCAGTGACTCTATCAGCTCTAACTAGCAGTGACCCTCCAGGATTTTAAGCATAATATCTTCCACCCTTACCTAGCTATTCCTAGATGATCTTCCATCTAAGTATTAACCAGGCCTGACCCTGCTTAGCTTCTGAAATAAGATGACACTGTAGTACCTTGATTACAATAAGCAAACAAGCCAAACCACCACTTTCAAGTCAAGTGTCCTGACACTGCAGCCTACAAAATGAACAGAAAGCCTAAATATAATATATAAAAATATAATACCAAACAATGAGATAACTATATTCCAAACATTAAAATATCTTATCAGTCATAGGTACCAGCAACCACTGAACTGCTAATGTGTCATATCAGCAGGAATGGTCAAAATCACCATCCTATAATGCACCTTAACAATGAACATGAGGATTTGGTTCTTGTTGTGCACACCGAAAGAGATCAAGATAAAACCTCTGTTTCCATCAGTACTGGTTAAGAGTGGGTTAAGAACAGGTTAACTTTCACTTATATTGGACTGAACAGCAGGTGGCGCTGATCTAATCAAGCCCATGACCTAAAGCATGGATGGAAATCATGTGGGCCTTCGGATGTTGTTGGGTTGCAACTCTCACAAACATAGCCAGTATATCCAATGGTGAAGATTATTGGAAGCCACTGTTCAACAAAACCTGTAAGGCTGGATTTACACAATGCTGATGTGAGGGTTACTTCATACCTTTCTTCCCCACCCCTTGACCAGTGTAAAAATTACATTGAGGTTGATGGCTGTTAGTGCTTTTAAAAGCACTGTGGAAGAGGTGACAAGTTTATTTGTGGTGGGTTTACAGATTAAATAGGTTGCACTATCACACCATCGGCTTTAGCTCAGGAAGGCAACCCTTAACTAATACTGAAAGGTCTCAGGCTTATTTGTGGAGATCTTCCTTTTAAAGATCATGTCAACTTACTCTTGTAATCTTGAGAAGATATCTTTGACAATACAGGACTCAGAAAACTCCAGGTGCTTTTGATTGCCTCCAGCTAGACAAAATTGGACACCATCAGTTAAAGGTCCTCTGACTTATCAAAATGTTTTCTGCTTGGGAAAACAGTAAAGTCTCCCAGAAACGATTCCTGGTACGTTTTTTGGGGAGAAGAGAGATATTCATATCCATCCACATCTAACTCAAATGAAAATGCCCAACTTGCCTTCTCCCATAGCCACCTGCTCTTATTGTCCTAAAACTGGTCTCCCTGCCAGGTCCCCCTTTCTCTCATTTAACCAAACAGGAGCAGGAATGCTAGGAGGAGGTACATTAGAAGAAAGGAGGTCACCGTTCCACTTAACCACTGCTATGAAAAAGGAGGGTTCTTCCTCCTTTTCCCCATGCTTCACCTCTACCCTCACCACAAAGGTTTGGGGAAATGGTAAAGTATTTGGTGAAGACGGCGGTATTTTACAAACCTTTAACTGGTTTGTGAGAATGATTCTAACTCCCCTGAATATTTCTGGAAAGAAAAACTTCTGAATTAATCACCGACAATATTTTTACCACTTTAAACTCTCCTTAACGCATTGGTTCTCAGCTTTTGGACCACTAGATGTTTTGGATTTCAGCTCCCAAACATCACGACCACTATGGCCAATGCTCAGAAATACTGGGAACTGAATTCAAAAATAGTTGAAGGATCAAAGACTAAGAACCGCTGCCTTAAGCTAATACCCTATGTGACCTGTTTATGCATTTCTATATTAACTGTGTATACACACACACACACACACACGTATTTTGAGGACTGTTTTAATGGAAAGAATGGGTACATTCTGGGTTTTTTTTTCAGATATACTTTAAAGTAGTGGTTTGTTATCTTTAAGTCCTTAATTGCTTTGTGTGTGTGTGTGTGTGTGTGTGTGTGTGTGTGTCTTCAAGTCCTTTCCAATTTATGGTAAACCTACCATGGGGTTTCCAGGGCTGAGAGTGAGTGATATACCCAAGGCCACACAGTGGGTTTCCATGGCTGAGCAGGGAATCAAACCCTCATCTCCAGGGTTGTAGACCAGTGTTGAAATCACCATACCACACTGGCTCTCAAACTAGCTTGAGACAATGATATTTAAAACAGTGTTCTCCTTAAGATGATAAAGTAGTGCTTCTTGGCCTTGGTGGGAACTAGAAAAACAACTTGTTTCTTAGGGGACTTGCCTGCCTTGAGGAATTTCTCATTCTTTTTGGGGAGATCTTCCTTTGCTATGTGGAAGCCTCTGACTTGAGCTCCATGCAACATATTCTTAATATGGCAGTGGGTAAATTCACACTGCATAGTTATAGTATTTTCATTCCTCTCTACTTGTCATGGCTCCATCCTAAGGAATCCTGGGCTTCGTAGCCTGCTGATATGCTCTACACCATAAGAGCTATCTAGTATGGTAAGTATATTACAAAACTACCAATCCTAGGATTGCAAAGCATGGAGTCAGGGCAATTAAAATGGTATGAAATTGATATAATTGTGCAGTGTGGAAATACCCAATATAGTTTGACATGTTGTTGATTTTTTTTTTCCTTTTTGTAATTTATACTTTTACTATATGGTGAATAGACAGTTCCAGCTGAGACTTGGTATAATCCAGTAGGTCTGGTTTTTTTATGTTCTGATGATATTAGCAGGTGTTCTGCACATATATATATGCATTTTTTGTCAGGGGAGAGGAATTATGGATATTTGAAGTATCCCAGATTCTGAGAACAGCTTTAAGGGTTCAGTTGGATTCCTTCAAGTACTGACCCGATAGTTTTGCTTCTCATTTTTGACAGTAGTGGCCTGATACTAGAATCACAGCCCAGATGGTATTTATTCACAAGTACACCATTTCAAAGCATGCTGTAGGTGGACTCTCTCGTGCCTTGTAACAGCTTGCAATAATGAATCTTCATGCTTTATGATTGGTTTTGTACCGATCAATGTGGCTTGCAGCAAACTGACAAGGTTTACATAAACTAATCTGCAGAAATTCCTCTTTTTACAGAAAAAAATAAATATTTTCTTGCTGCCTCTGTACTCCCTGAGGCATCAATCTGACATCTTTCTATAATAAACTTCCACTCAGCTCTTTTTATGCTCAGAAATAAAATACAGAACCATTATTTACAGTAGACAAACTACAAGTATTCTCCTTATAGCCTTTTGGGACAAACATAGCATGCCCTTATCAGGTTTTGTTTGCCTATGTCATCATTACAGGAAGAATTAACATGTAAGATCTACAGGTAAACCTTATGTCACTAATTTCAAAGTCTCAAATGAGCCTAAGAAACCACCCAAATATTAGAAGACAGCCTACAAATCTAAAGCTTTCTAGCGGAGAACTGTAAGCACTTCACCAGCTACAGATCCCAGAATTCTGCAGGATAGAACCGTGTCGGTTAAAGTGGGGCCCAAATACTATAACTCTGTACGTTCTTAAACTCATTTCATAGGGTATCATCTGACACCAGGAAAATGAGGGAGAGCAAGGAAGGAGGGCTGTAAAGTACTGAGAGCATGTATAATGGTGTAGCGATTAGAATACACAATAGAAACTTGAGAGATCCAAGCTCAGATCCCTGCTGAACCACTGAACTCACTGGATTACCTTGAAACAACCCATTTCTCTCACCCTGAGCTACCTCATAAGTTTGTTGTGAAGATAAAATGGGAAGATGAAAGACACATACACTTGTGCCTTGAGTTTATGGGATAAAAGTGTTTCAGTCTGCTACTAGAGATAAGCAAATCTTCACTTCTTGATTTGAAATAGAATTTGTTTTGTTTTGTTTTCAAGACATTTAAAAAATGCTCTGAACATCTCAAGAAACATCAGGACCATTGCAAAATGCTTTCTCTGCAACTTCCCCGCTATTTCTCGGTCAGGGAATTGGAAGAGACCACAAAGGTCATACAGTCCAACCCCATCTTGCCACACAGGAGTACACAATCAAAGCACTCCTGACATATGGCCATCCAGTCTGTTTAAAAAGCTCCAAAGGAGGAGATTCCACCACACTCTGAGGGATCATATTCCACCATCAGGAAATTCTTCCTAATATTTATGTAGATTCTTTTTTCCTGTAGTTTAAACCTATCGCTCCATGTCCTCATCTGTGAAGTAGCAGAAAACAAACTTTATATGTATTGTATATCTCATCTTTGTTTATTGTTGTTTATGTCTTCAAATTGTTTCTAACTTATGGCATCCCTAAGGCAAATCTATCAGGACATCTTGTGGACTGAGAGTGTGTGACATGCCCAACATCACCCAGTGAGTTTCCATGGCTGAGCGGGGAATTGAACTCTGGTCCCCAGGATCACAGTCGACACTCGAAACACTAAACCACACTGGTTTTACACATGCTGGTATGTTCCAAAAGGCTTCAGACATGGCAATTAATCTTTTAAACGTATTTCACCCTCTTTCCCCCACCACAATGTTTAACTTCAAAAAATGCCTGTGTTTTTAATCCACTGTTGTCCACTTCCAGATTAAGATCTTATTTTATTTTGGCATTTTGGGGTGCTCCTGCCACTCCTGAAGTGACCCAGGACAGAATATTGGCCCCCATACTTGCCAGAGCTGCCCACCCCTCTTTTAGTGGGTTGTGATGCCAAAACCTCTTAAAAGTCTTTTTTCTTGTTTCTTTTTTGATGGGGATGGGGACTTTGAACAAGTGAGCCTTGCCTCATCTGCTGAAGGCAGGTAAGAGGAAATACATGCTTTCCTTTTCTTTTCTGGAGAGTGCTGCCCCTTGTAGCGATATTCTAAAACACAGCAACATTTGTGTTTTTCAATGTATAAAAATACACAGAAATCCAATAGCACCTTTCAGCATATGTCTTCCTGGAGTCCACAAAAACCTATACTTGAAAGTTCTTTTTCTGGATCCCAAGGTACTACAGGAATTCTTTATGTCTTTCAGTGCTCTCCCTGTAGCTCATAGTACCCTGCAAGTTGCAGCAAAGAAGAAACTGGAAGACTCTTCACCTTCTCCAGCTCAGGAATTACAGGCACAGCATTGGCTAGAAGACAGGATGTCACCTTGTTGTCCACCACTTCATGATTGTGCTTTGCTACAGCTTGCCTTGCTCTGTGTTTGCAAACAGTGGCAGAAGAAGCATACACCTTTTTTTCCCCCCTCCATGGAAAGGACATTCTGTGTCTCATCCCCCATGCAGTTCTATTTCCAATTATTCAGCTCTTGCTTTAGGAGGAAATCCAGCTGGTTCTGTTGTGGCAATAAGTAGTCAGGCAGTATTCTATCCTTTCTGTCTGCCTTGTTCTCAGGGGAATTGTTAATGGGTATTCATATCCAAAAGTGTTCCTTTCAGTACTTGACACAGTTTCAATGGAATATTGACATTCACAGTGCCAGAGTTCACCATTATAGAAACTGCACAAACAGCACATTTCTTACAAAACTTTGAAAAGAGGGTGATTTTCATTTCAGATAGTCCTAAATATTATTAAAAAAAAAAAAAAAAAAGAATCTACCAAGGAAGTGAGTACAGCAACAATGAGCATTCTGACTAATGTGTCACACTTACAAAATGTGGAAGGGAACATTAGCGTCATATTCAAATGCTACCTTGCAGCATGGAAATCTCACACATTACATAATCAAACCTGATGCATCTCATTATGTAGTGGAGAGTGTAAAGGGGTCATAGCTCTGTGGGAACAGTATGGTCCTTCAAATGCTGGACCTCAACTCTATAATTCCTCAGTACCTATCAGAGTGTTCTAATATATCAGTTGAAGGCCAATGCATAAGAAGAGTTCTACTCGTAAACCACGGTTCCTGCCCTCAATAACCCAAGTGCTTCTCTAAATTCAGTTTAGGTGATTCATGATGAATCTGCGCACCCTGAATAGCCCTCTGAAGCACATACTCAAACACATAGCCATTGGCAAAGTCTTTGTCATGAAAAAGAAAAGAAAAAAAGAGTGGATTTGTATGTTCCCTCTTTCTACTCAGAAATAATCTGAAACATTCCAGGTTTAAAAATAATACAGCTAGGGAACCAACATAAATTTTAGTTTTTTTAAAAAAGAAGCCATGCTCTAAAACTGAGTTCAATACTGTTGTTCATAAGCTAGTGGACTCAACATGCCCACCAAACCCAAAGGCCCTTTCCGCATGATGGTAAGGGGACATGAGAGGAGCAGGACTGAAATGATGCTTGTGCATAATGTCATCATGGTTGCATCCTTCTCACATCATCAGCCAGTGAGATTGCAGGGTATATAAATGATAAGGTTTCTCTGTCAATGACCTCCAATTGCATGAGCCTCTGTTGCAGCTCGCCATGCAGAAGGGCTGGAAACACAGTCTACATGATTCCTCCCCTACTGCAGCCTGAAAAGAAGGCTGGCTGCAATGCAGAAGGATGGAGCATGTCCCTTGTGCTCCCTTCCACAGACAGCCAGTTGCATGCAGAGGGGAGCATTAGGGACACAGTCCCCTCCTGGCAGAGGTGCTGCTGGGATGACACCCAGGAGACGACGGAACAAGGTAATATGCAAAAAGGGTCAAAGACTAAAGATAATTCAACAAACTTCCAGTGACTTTCAGTAGCATGATCCAGAGGGAATCAGCAGCATAGTCACGTAGGGATGTAGGGACATAGAGGTGGTGGGACGATTTGCCCCAGGCAGCAATGTTTTTGGGGCATCCTGGCCCAAAGCCATGCCCTTGTGCACGCTGGCCATGCCCCCGTGCACCGCAGCCACGGCCCCACACACAGTGGCCATGCCTTTTGTGCCGTAGCCCCGCCCCCTCTCCACACACTCCAAGCTCTGCCACTGCATCAGCAAGAAGGGTGTGAACAATTACAGGTGGGACAAAAGATTGTTATTGGCTAATGGCTGGTTACAGTTGCAAACCTTATTCTGACTGTTGTTTTCTTTTCTTTTCTTACTCAAGAACCACAGTAGTTGACATGTAATTTCATCTACAGTTACTGAAAAAGAAATGCTGATCATTAGGTATATTAACTCTCTTCTGACTAGAGAAAATGAATTTTAGCTAAATAATGGATGAAGATGTCATGCATTTTTTAGTTACTGCAATGAAAAAGAAAGAGTCCTGTACCGGTTCATTCTTTTCAGTGACTTTGTTACATCTGTCATTGTCGAGTTGGTCCCTTCTTTACATCACCTGCATACCAGGGATACCAGCCAGTCACATAAATCACCTCCAATTTCCAGTTTGAAAACTTCCTAATTTTCAAGTATGAGCAGATAGCTCTGTACTAAAACATGAATAATGCTTGAATACATCTGCTGTTCTTCAAGAGCAAATGACCTTGAGAGAGAAGTTCCAGGTACAATGCCTAGAAACTGCAGCAAAATGCAGCAGAAATAACCACATGATACGATCCAGAAAGCAACTTTTTTGCATGATCCTCACTGAAATTTATGCAAGAAAACATCCTCAGAGATTGCATCAGGTGGTCTTAAAATCTGAGAACTATAAAACAAAACTCATGCAAATCCACAACGCACATAAGTCAAACACTGTTCAGCCTTTCACAACCTGTCTCAACCCAGATTGTCATTGCTATCATCTGTTCCACTACAGCTTCTGATTCCAAAACCTCAACCTGCAATCCCTATGAACCATCCTATTTGGAGCTCCACAAACATTACTTTGGAAACCCACCTTGCTTTTTGAGATACTGCAGCACAGTGCTATGGATACTGTAAACCACTAAAAAAGTCCTTGAGCAAATCAGGTGTCCTGTGCTGGCAGCCAGCCAAGGCTTACACCTCTCTAGTTAGAGCCTCTTAGCAGCAGTCACCAACAAAGTTTGTAATAGTTTGTTAGCAGAGTGACAGTCCAGTAGTGAAGTCTGTACACATGGTGAAGGTCCAGGGTTCTAGGAGCATGAGCAACTAACTCAAATGTAAGCTGGGTTGCTTCCACCAATAGGAACAGTTGACTACAACAGTTTCCTCCCATTCTAGTCCCTCTTCATATTGTCAGACACCCCTCTCCAGCTGTTTGCCTAGTTAATGAGTCCTTACTGTATAAATGCTCTGAGATTCTTGGACTTTCCCTTTTCCACCTACACTGGCTGCTGAAAATATTGCCCCTCTCATGTCTCTATGGTGTGGCTGTTGGGAAGGGTTCCGTCTGGGTCCTTGGATGTGGCCATGACACCAGGCCTGAAATAGGAGTAGAAGCCAAGATAACTAAACTGAGCTTACCATAAATTGGACATCCCATAAAATGGCATGTCTCACTGGGGGGAGAGAAATCTTACCAAAATGGAAGTCAATAGGAAAAGAGGAATGCTGTATTACAGATGAAACTGTCTTGGGTTTGCAAGATCTGACCAGGGCTGTTGATGAACATGGCTCATGGTGGTTTCTTATTCATAGGGGTGCCATAAGTTGAACTCCACTTAATGGCAAACAGCTAGAAGCAGCGCAGAGCCAACTGCTGAGTGGGGCAAGGGGAGAAGTATCCCACCAAACAAGCTCATACCCATCCTCCCATTTTTGGACTCACTTTTCAAATGATAAATAAATTTTTTTTATATATATATATATATATATATATATATATATATATATATATATAAAAAATCTGGGACGATCAAAGGTAGAGACAGTACAACCCATGGTCTGTGTGCATACTTCAAGTCCTTTTTTTTGTACCCCCTTTTCCAGTATTTTTTAAACTGACACTGTAGCTTGCTGCTGATGTCAGGCTTAGCCCACTCACCACTCACCTAGTAATATACTTAGCCCCTTCTATGTCCCCTTCTGAATTTCTTTTTCCTTGTGCCAACATGGTTGATGGTACTGAGCGCTGCTTAGAGGTCCAAAACACCAGCAGGGACACACTCCCGCTGTCAGTGCTCAGGCGAAGATCCTCCATTAAGGTGACCATAGTAGTCTTGACTCCATATCCTGCTCTGAAGCCAGTTTGAAATGGGTCTAGATAACTTGTATCATCCAAGATTTCCTGGAGCTGAGAAGCAACTGTCCTCTCAATCACCTTGCACAGAAAAGGAAGATTTGATATTGATCTATAGTTGTTTAAGTCCAGAGGGTTCAAAGAAGGCTTTTTAAAGAAGTGGTTGTACCACCACTTCTTTCAAACAAGATGGAAAACTTTCTTCCTCGAGAGATGCACTAAAAATATATTGTAATTGAGATCTAGTTGCATCTCCTCCCTGGACAACTGGCCAAGAAGAGCAGGAATCAAAAGGACAGGTTGTTTTCTTTACTTGCCTCAGCAGCTTGTCTACATCAGTTGTGCTCATCAACTGAAACTGATACAGTATGACCCTACTCACAAAGTCACTGGACATCCTATTGTTGACTTCTGCTACAATGATGACATCTAAATCAGCTTTTATTCATGAGATTTTATCTGTGAAGTTATCATTAAAAGGATCACAGTGAACTGCTAAAGGCTCTAAAATAGGACATGGGGGGAGGGTGCCTGAGTTAGACCTCTCACCATCCAGAATAGTTCAGTTGGACACAAATTTGCAGACACAATACATGCAGAGAAGAAGACTTTCTTTCCTGCACGTATTGGCACCTTATAGGAACAAAGATGTTCTCAATACTGTGTCTTGTTCGATATAAGCCAGGTTTTCCACTATCTGAGCTCCAGTAGTCATCCTTCTCATTTCAGCCCCCTAAGTCCCCAAGAGACTTCACAAACTGTGAAGAATCTGTGTTTCTTATTTGTTAGGAAACCCACTATCTGTAGAGAAAGAAATGTTAAGGAATATATTTTCTATTTGTAGACTGAAAGGTGTCACATTTTGTTCTTTCCAGCATGGAGAAATTGGTGGAACATGGTTGTAACAAGTCCTTTAAGGCCTTAAAGAAGTTTCTGCAGTAATACCATCTTGCTCCTCTTAACCCCAGGAATTAACCTTATGACACTATCATTGTGACAGCTCTCAGTGTTTAAGGACCAGGATAGGTAACCATGATTGTCTATTAATCTTCACAGTACAGAGGAAAGAGAGACAAAAACAGATGAAGTGGACTGTATATAGAGAGGGAGGATGGCCAAAAGGAAGTGTAAAGTCAGATAGACAAAGATAGACCAAGTCACAGGATGGTGCTGAACTCTCACTTTCATGGCTCAATGTTTGTATGTTTTGATATACCTCCAAACTACTGGATACTGGAAACAAAACAAGGAAAAAATAGCCATAAGGTTTATCCCTTGTTTCTTCAATTCCTTGGACCTCACCTAGCCATTGTCAGAGACAGAGCACTGAGCTCAATATACCCTTGATAAGATACAGACAGAGCCTAGAATTATTACTGCATTCCAGCATGTTCTGTTCCCATTACCTCATTCCTTCATTTCTCATAAGTGAGGTGTGAGTAAGTGGTCTGTTACATTGTTCATTACTATTATGTCACTATATCCTCATTCCAGAGAGGCACATCAGTTTGTCTTTCATGGAGCCTCAAGGGTGGGTTTTTCTTTGTTTCTGTTTTTAAATTGTGAAGAATTGCCTTTTGCACAAGAATTTTTACCTTGCTCCTTCCAGGTAGCACCAGACTCCAACTCCAGACACCAATTCCTGTGCTGGGTCACACACAAGAGGAAGTGACAGGATTTGCCAGTGAGACCCAACACTTCCTGGAGGGACAGAAGTGCTAGATGACATTGGAGAACACTGTTGCTTCTTCTGAAGAAACCCAAGCACAAAAAATGGTTGGAGAGTTGAACACTGCCTGGTAGAAAGCTGCCTGGGAAGAACTTTGGAATTCTTGTTAACAGTTTTAAAATAGAAAAAGGAGACCCATATTCAGGCCACCTCACATAAGGAGTCCCAACACTCCCAGACTGAGCAGCACAGAAAATATATTTCTTGGGGAAACTAGACTAAAACAGAAATATTGTTGCATTTTCTGGGAAATCAACAATGTTCCGCTCCCCCTTGTCCCTTCCTTTAATTTCTTACAAGCATTACTTGCTACAAGCATTATTACTTCCCAATCTGGTTCTTATGTCCTTACGTGATTAGATGTAGCAGGAGAGAGGCAAGATTTAACCTTTTCCAAGGCTACAATAATCCATTCTGAATCTGTGCAGGTGAGATAGGAATGTATATAAAGCTGTCTAGCTTACAAGGTATATGTTGTTGCTGCTATTGTTTGGCATTAAGTCAGCTTTGACTTATGGCAAACCTATGAATGAGAGACTTGCAGGAGCCCTAGTCACTAACAGCCTCCTGAAATCTTGCAAACTCAGAGCTATAGCTTCCTTAATTGAATCAATCCATCTGTAATAGGGTCTCTCTCTTTTCCTACTGCATGCCACTTTTCCTAACATTATTTTCATTTTCTAATGAGTCATGTTGTCTCCTAATGTGTCCAAATGTGTCTCCTAATGTGTACAACAGCCTCAGTTCAGTCTTTGTTGATTCTACAGAGAATTGAGACTTAATTTGCGCTAGGACTTATTTATTTGTAATTTCAAGGTCAATGGTATCCTTAGAAGTCTCATCCAATATCACATTTCAGATGAGTTGATTTTCTTCCTAGCACCTTTCTTCACTGTCCATCTTTCACATCTATATACTGAAACTGGAAATACTACAGCATAAATAACTAACTTTGGTATTTGATGATACATCTTTCCACTTAAGAATCCGGTCTAATTCCTTCATAGCTGCCTTTTCAAGTCATAACCTTTTGATTATTTGAGTACAGACCCATTTTGATTAATGACTGGGCTAAACTATAGCAAATCTGTGGCTATTTTTACACCTTCATTGAAAATCATATGATGATGTGTTTCCAGACAACCTCTGAAACTGCACTGCTCCTTCTTTCACCAGTCCAGAAGTCCAGATTCCATTCAGCTACTGCTGAACTGCTGTAAGAATTAGATTCATATGAGGCAGCCTACTGAGATACTCTGAAAGGGATGAATGTGCATCGGAGTCCAAAGTTGTGTCTTTTATTGTTGAAAAAGTATTTGAGCCATATTCTAAAGGCTTCAGTATCGCTCCTGTCTCTTACCTCCTGAATGATGAAATGAAATGTTGAAAGTCAGGCATCACTTAATGGCTCCAAACAAGTTCCTGCTGGTCACTCAACCTAACTCCTGAACAGGAGTGCAACATTTTCTTCTTACAGCTCTCCCTCATGCACCAATGACAATGTTGTCTCATTGACTGATGACTTCCAGGCATAAGTTTAATTTCATTTCGTCTCTAATCATTTCATTACCTTCTGTTAAATTAATTATTTTGTTTATAGCAAAACAATGCATGCCTTTGGGAATTGCTATGCTGAGGTAGCACTCAATGCCAGTGTGGTATAGTTATTTGAGCATTAGGCTACAACTCTGGAGACCAGGATTCAGTTTCCCACTCAGTCACAGAAACTCACTGCATGTCCTTGGGTGCAAGTCATATTCTCTCAGCTTCAGAGGAAGGTAAAGGCAAAGCCCCTCTGAACAAATGTTGCCAAGAAAAGCCTGTGATAGGTTCACCTTAGGAACATCATAAGTTGGAAATGACTTGAAGGTACACAACAACAATGACAACAACAACAACAACAACAATAACAACAATGCTGAGATGAAGTTATTGATAAGATCAAGTAGCATGGTTTCTTTTGGGACAGAAGCTGAGATAATCAGGAGAGGGTTCTCACAAGTTGGGACAGTGATGGAACAGGAAGTGTTTCCCATAAGCCCTTTGAGCATTTCTTTTTCCAGCAGAATCCCTGACACTAAACACACACACACACACACACACACAAAGAGGGGACAGAAGCTAGTGATAAGTAATATCTAGCTTTTAGCAGTTGACACTGAATCCTGCCAATGCCTTCTTCCTCTTTTCAATTATCTGTAATTCCATTTCATAGAAGAGTGTTTTGTCAGCACTCCTACTAAATCATTGCTTTGTCCAATTATGCTAGTGGCCAAACAGCAACATTTCAATAGACAAAACACCTCTGAGACAATGGCACATTGCAAATGGCAAACCGCAGAAACTGTCTGGACAAGTCATTGTAAAAATAGGCTCCAGCTGATCATTATCCAGCTATGAGATTCCATTTTAATGAAACAACAACAAGAAAAATATCCATTCTTTCCTCCCTTCAAATCCATTTTAAGTCAGCTTATGGGCACTGGACATGGCTCTGCAGTCTCCACTTAAATCTCCTGTCTGAAAACAGACACAAAAATGGTCTGTGCATTCAGGAAAACATAATCCACCAAAATGGGACAGGGATGGCAAACAAGAAAACATGTGAACCCACTCAAACATAAAATCAGTAAATCACACAATCACAAGTCACAGTGGGGTTTCCTAGAAATCTGAACTGGCCCACCTTTATAGATTTTAGCTAGGAAAGGAGGCACTATTCACCCTCTCCATGAATAAGAAATAAAAACCTGACTCACAGATATTCCTTACAATGAACAAAAAATTTATTTTAAAGATTCGGACAATTGAGTCATCTAGTTTACTATCATCCATACCAGTGTTGCCCAACTTAATGCCCTTCAGATAACACTAAATTGCAACTCTTGTCATACCCACCACTGAAAGTATGTTAGCTAGAGGCATTGGGACTTGTCATCAAGGTCAGGTACTACATGAAACTCACAATTTCCAGTTGTAGGTACAAGGGCTTCTTGTATACACTTTGCATATACAGAGAATCTGGACCAATTATCGGCAGAATATGGGCAGATTAGTAGGCATGGTTTGACATTATAATCCCACATTCTCAGATCTCAGGATGTGGCCCCTCGTCCCCAGTCCTTAGGGCACGAGGAGGAATCTCAGAGAAAGAGAGAGAGAGAGAGAGAGAGAGAGAGAGAGAGCACTACCTTGAAAACTGTGAGACCATATTTGTTAGACCTGGTGATTTTTGTTTAAATGCCATACTCTATGCAACTGTTGTTCATCCTTAAGGTATCGTGCTTAATGACTTCAGTAGGGGCTGTCCCTTATAACATCACCAGTGCCTGCCCCCTGTAACATCCCAAGAAATTGTCCTTAGATTTTTGGTCTTCAGGGATAGTTCTGCCCTGGAATTCCAACACAATCCTTCTCTTTGTGTGCAAGTTGATCATGTGAGAAATGAAATCATTATTCAGAAACCTGACTATGCAAGAAATGAAACTCTCTGTGTGTGCATGTGCATGCATCTGTATGGCAGAGAGAGAGAGACTGAGAAAGAGAGAGAGACATTTCATAAGATGGCATTATGCTAATGAAATATTGAAAAGTAACCTAGTGAAAACAAAAAGTACAAAGAAAAACACTACAATATACTTAGAACTAGTTAAACATTCTTCAAATGAACACCAAAAATGGCACAAAGAAGTAGAAAGCTCTTCCCCAAAGCCCCAATCAAACAGTAACTATGTGACCATTTCCGCACTAGCCTGTTATACCACTATTATTCCACTTTCAACATCCTATGGAATCGTGGGGTTTGCAGTTTAGGGAGAGGCTGTTGAGGCCGCTCACTAAACTGCAAACCCCAGGATTCCATAGGATGTTGAAAGTGGAATAATATCACTGTAACAGGCTAGTGTGGAAATGGCCACAGTTCTGGTTGCCCTAGATATTTTATGGAACTCACAACCAAACGATTTAGCAGTGGATGTGAGTTTAATTTACTTTTCTTCAGGAAAAAGAAAAAAGCAAAGAAAAAGATGCAGGTGGACAAATTCATGGTGGATCAGTCTGCACCAAATTGGCTTGGACAAGATATGCATCTGAGATTTACAATGGTAATCAGAGGTACCCTGAGTCTCATTATGGAAGTAAGATATAACCATTGTGACTAGTAGGCATGGATAACCCTGTCCTTCCACGTATTTATCTCCTCCCTTTTAAAGCCACCCAAAGTACTGGCCTTCACTATAAAGTTACTTCCATAGTTTAACTACATGCTGTGTAAAGGACTTCTTTTCTTTTTATCTTTTTGCTACCTGATATCAAAGGCCAGCTTGATACTAAAGATCTATCAAACTAATGTCTATCAGAATGCAAAGGGATCTGAACTATGCCAAATTTCATGGCAGTAGAACTATTTGAGGTTAAGGAAACTATTCAGGCATGCATACTCAGAAGCACATGTCCACCCAACTTCTCCAGTACAGATGTTCACTATTTTATTTATTACAGTGTTCCTGGTTTACCATATATACATATCTTTCTGGAGTTCACACAAGCTCATCCGCAAGATGACAATAACTATAAGCCAATAAATAAATAAGACCAACAGACAGTGTTTCAAAAACCATTTTAAAAATTCACCAAGGGGATTAGGAACATGAGACACATTTAAAAAAACAACAACACTCGCCAGGGATTTTCTCAGACTCTAAGGGGAAAAAATGCTTTACAAGTACATAAAGGAACCCCAAAAGTCCTGCATCATTGTTTTTCAATGCACAATCATGAAATGTTTTGATGAGGTATGTGTAAAATTAGCAGGTGATGATAGGGATGAGTTAACCTTCAGTGTCCTTCACAACTGCTGCTCTTCTGCCTTCAAAATCTGCTTGCTGACCCTTGATCAATTATAAATCTGTCATGCTAGCTCAGTTGATTAAAATCACATTAATAGCTCCATTTTGGAAGACAGCAGTAGGCACAGGGGGAAAAAGCAACTACTGGTAAACTGGTGCCAACACACACATCTGCCAAGAAATTAACATGCTTACAGCTTACAGCCACAGTAACCTCAATATTTGCTTGCAGTTTCACGAATACATTTGTCAGAGCGAGAGAGAAAGAGAAGAAAGAAACTGTTCTTAATTATCAGGCTGACTGAAATCAATGATAACAAAAGCATTCATTTTTAAATGCTTAATGCAAACTGTCAGTCGTAAGACTGTACTCTACACAAATCTTGTAATTCACTATTTTTCCTATTCTCCTGATGGAGATCTGAGGCTGAAAGTGACCTGGGAAGGTACTGTGCAGTTTCAACAATCAAACTGTGCACACAAGACACTGATGGAGCATGCAAATACAGTATGAACAGCACATGCAATAAAACAGATATCTTCTAAACCATATTTTTTTAAAATCTGCTGGTTAGAAAGGCCTCTGAACCCAGATTTTCATGTAGATGACAGTCAAATTCTCTCAAATAATTTTCCAGAGTGTACAAGTAACACACTATAAATATAGGCATACCTCAGTTAACAAAGTCCCTGAAAAGTAGCTCCTTATTACAAAGTCCTTTTATGCCCACTAGCTAACTCTTTTACTCCTTATCCTTAGTCTAGCTGGATGTTTTTTTTAGCAGAAGCAGATTGGGAGACTGGTGAACGAATGCTGGAAAAACAGACTTTTGGTGCTGGGTTGTTGCTGCTGCTGCTGCTCTGTGCGTGTGTGTGTGTGCGTGTGTGTGTGCGCGCGCGCGTGTGCAGTAAACAATATAATAAACCTTGAAGTGGGAGAGAATGAGATTTTGCTTTAGCCAGTCTGACTGTAGCCATGTATGCCTGCTTGCAGCACATGAGATAAAACAGTAGCTGCCTCCAGAATCTCTTGCTGAGCATTTGTGGAAAGCAGAATAGAGAGAAAAGAAGAGATGAGAAGCCTACCTCACCAGCAGCCTTCAGCATGTTAAGAAGCACAGATCTTCTGTTTGGCCACCAAAGGGGGAATTATAAAAAAGGGGGAAGCTGGTAAAAAAAAAACCACTCACCCCTTGATGCATTTTGGAAGAATCCTTTTAATCTTGATAAGTTTCAAAATGTTTTTGTTTACTTATGTCTGGCATTGTTGTTGCATTTCACATGTGCATACTTCTAGTTTTGCTTTAAAAGATTGTTGAAACATGTTGAACTGCTCGTGTGTGTGTGTGTGTGTGTGTGTGTGTGTGATATAGGAAGTTATTCCTATTCTTTCCATATTATTTCTGCTTCTGGTACCACATTTTCCAGGAAAACAACATTTGCCATAAAGAGAACAGCATTTTCTGCACTGAAAATAATATTTCAAGACAGAACTAATAATTCTTGTGCAGAGATACTGTTTCCTGTGCAGAAAATGCTGTTTTCTATGTGAATATTACGTGTGAATTTTATGCAGAACAAAAAGTTTCTCAACACCTGAAAAACATGTTTTTGGAATATGTTTGAATATTCTTCCCATCCTTAGGTAGCATCAGGCAAGTCACATTTTCTCTCTCTCAGAGGAAGACAATGACAGTCTCTCGCACTGCCAAAACAAAAACCCAGATCTTGACAAGGAGACCCTGTGAAAGGTTCATGCTAGGGTTGCCATAAGTTGGAAATAACTTGAAAGCACAGAACAACAACAACAACGGCATAATCATAATCAAGGCAAGGGATACAGGAACAATTCATAGCTATAAATCTGCCTATAAGCTATAGAAAAAGGTGAAAATTGAAGAAAAGAGAGTTTAGGTTAAGAGCATAATACTTGCCCTTCTGTTGATAGCAAAGATGGAGATCGGGCCCCTCATAAGTGATGTCACAACTATGAACTTTAGTATCCTACTTGTCTATCGTAATCTCTATTGCCATCAGCTTTATTTCTTTCACATCATCAGTTCCCTGAACTTATGCACTCTTACGACCTCCTTTTACTCTGTTCTAAGAAATACTGATCCTTACAGAGAAATTGTACCCTTTGGTCATCTAGCAGGCTTCTCATTTGACAGAGGGACTAGGCTGACATCAGAACTGTTAGTTCCAGAAGCATTAGCTATCAAAGGTGGCTTCTCCATGACTCAGAACAGCTGGGTCATGGTCTCATTATGAGGTATATACAACAAACCACAAATGCATTCAGAAAGACTGTTCTCTTATGAAGCGTGTGTTTTTTGGTAGTAATGCACATACCATTAGACCTCAAGATATCATGGATTCACCTTTCTGTGGCAAAAATAATATTTGCAACCTCCATAATAAGTGGTGCTGCCTCAAAACAATAAATATATAGAAAGTATTACCTCTGAAGAGCAAACTGTTTTCTACTTCATTGTAGATTCCTGAGACGGTGAGGAGAGAAAGAAAATATCTTCTGAAAACCAGACCAAATCAGGGGGGAAAAATGAAGAGATTGCAATAACCATCTTAACAGCTCATAAGTGTACAAACTGACAATTCTAATAACACACCTGAAATACAAAGTGACCACTGCAAACAATCCCTGTGTTCTCAGCCTTGTTTACAAAGCATGACACTGCCTTTATGTTTTGTGGTATGGATAGGAGACTGTGAACCTAGTATAAAAAGCCACTTAACTGCAGTCTTAGGAACAGGTGGCAGGCTTGACAAATGCAAATACATACATACACATTAATGCACATGCAAGCACACACGGAGAGCCAAGAGAACTTTTGTTTCTCTTTTTGTCTCCTTCAGAGATTTGCTGTATGCGATGATAGCACTGAAATGCTAACATCACCTTCCTGCTTTTTTCTTTTATTTTTTTTGCTATGAAGTACTCATGCCTCTTCCTAACATACATGATGCTGACAGTAATGACAAAAGTTTATTGCCAACACACTCTGGTATAGTGTTCTATTCTGATGCTCCTGGATGCAGAGGCCAAGATTGTATCTGGATGCACTAGCATACTTAACATTAGGAGGACAACAGCTGCTCCTTTTTCCTTAAGCTGAACAACAGCAGCCAGGCAGTGTTGAAGTGCATTCCTGTGTCTAAATTATGGATGGAAGAGGTTGGAGTTGCACCCTGATGCCATGCACCCTGTTGCACAGCTAGGAGAAAGGTATTGTGCAAAGTGGTATAGAATACTTCTTTATGCAATACCTCCAAAAAGTACATATGCTGGCATCATCCACAGTTATGCCACTGAATGGAAGCCACAGAAGATTTCAGTCTTATTATTCATGAATCATATTTATATTCTACCTTCAAATGAGCTCAAATCAAAAGTAAAAGAATATATCTTCCTATAGTAATGCACTCAAATCTTAATATGGTCAGGCTAGGCTGGTAAAAACATATCAGAATGCCTTCTCAGAGGTTGCCCCCAGGCTATGGAATTCCTTTCCATATGAAGGTAGGCTGCCCCCATTGCCACTCTCTTTTCATCTACATTTCTATTTAAAAAGAGACTCAATGATTAATTTGCTGCAGAAGGTTACAGAAGGGTATGCTGCATTTTTTAATCTTTATTGTTATATTTTTAAATTGTTGTGGTGGTGGTGGTGTGCCTTCAAGTTGTTTCCAACTGATGACAACACCAAGACAAACCTATCACAGGATTTTCTGGGGCTGAGAGTATGTGACATTCCCAAGGTCACCCAGTGGATATCCATGGCTGAGCAGGAAATCAAAGTCAGGTCTTCAGAGTTATGCTCCAGTGCTCAAATCACAATACCATATATATATTTTATACTTTTTAAAAATGAATACTATTTAATTTGATAGCTTTTTAAATTGTGTTCTAGCTTTTCTTATCATCAGGTTTTTAGTGACAAGCCATAACCCAGGAATCTGTGACCCCCCAGTTACCGCAATAAAACTCCCATCATCCATCTCCCTTGGTTATGGTGGCTAGGGCTGCTTGGAGCTGCGGGGGCAGGGGAGGCAAAAATTGAAATATGACCTGATTCCACCCCCTTTGCTAGGTGATGCCAGTAAGAATAAGCAACAGACCTGCCATACGCATCTTTATAGTAGGGATAGAGGCTGGTGGGAGGTTAGTTGCCCCTGATTTTTTTAACCATAGGAGCTGCAATTATAGAGTGTGGGCAAATTACTTATTGCTGGTCTAAGAGCTGATACGTATGTTGAGTACTCTGCATGGCCTATTGCATATGGGAAGCATTATGTGACCCAGGAATATGGTGGGACACACCACTGGCCTGAGTTAAAAAAATCCTTTTGCATCCAAAACTAGGCAAGGAAAGAAAGTGTGAATCAGAAGCCCTTGGATGATGTCACATTTATCATGCTGTAGCAGATATGTATGATTCTGAAGTTCCTGTAATAATGCCACTTAGGTGGAAGGGAGTAAGCTAACAGTTCTGGTCCCATCCTCTACTGGTCTCATTCTTCACTGGAAACACCATTTTCTATGCATAAAATACTATTTCTGCATAAAAAAAATGTTAACTCTTGCACAGAAAATGCTGTTTCTTGTGCAAATCTACAATGTGCAAATTTTGGGTAGAATAAGTCCCAAAGTGCGAATGGGCATCAGAAACTGTGTGGCTTTCAAAGACTTTCTCACAGTGGGAAGCAAATTGCTAAAATTACTTTGTCTTTGAGGGGAAAATTCATGAAGAATTAGATCCCTACCCTTCTTGCTTCCAAACGTTTGAGCAGAGACTCACATAATTCAAAACAAGAGAGATCAAAATGGTTTATAAATCATTCTTATGCATTGCATAGAAAATGGACCAAAAATCAAATCCTTCTCGCATTTGAAATCACAGTATTATTAAGCCATAAAATGCTCGATAGAATTATGTGTCATATGCCCCGTTCCTCTTTGAGAGGGGCGCAAGATGTGATGCCCGCCCTCTGCAGATTTCAGCCTACCACAGCCTTGAGAGAATTGAAAAGAAGGGGTGCTGGAAGAAGGGAGAGGAATCAGTAGAACAGGTTTAGCAGTTGTGGTTAGCTAGTCAGAAGACTAGCCAGCTGAAGGGAGGATGGCAATTACTAAAGTTGTGATCAGCTGGGAGTAAGAGGGGCATTTTGTGAACTAGGGAAATTAAAGTTTCTGCTAGTTAAGGAAAGGATGACAAGTTTGTGAGGTAGATTAAGGTTATAAGCAGTTGGAGAAAGGATGAGAATAGAGTTAGTAGATTATTTGGGGTTCTGTCTAATTAGAGGGGACATTGTTGGATTGGAAAAACTCAGTAGAGTTCAGGGAAAGGTTAAGAACAAGCTGGGAATCATACAGTTCATGTTTTATTGGCAGATTGCAAGTCCCAGTGGCATTGTCAGTAGAGTCAGTAATAAGGAATGCTCGGATGTACAGTCAAGGAACAGTGGACCCCACAATTCCCACCCCTTGTTAAAAAGGATACAACTGTAACAGAGTAAAGGGAGTGCAGTGAGCCAGCTTAGGATTGAAATTGCTTTATGGAAGCCTTGAAAATAATACTTCTGCTATTCTATGTTTACCCATTGCCTGTGTGTACTTTTGTTAGGTGGTTTATTGGAATCCAGCTACATACCACCAAATATGTGAAGACATACATATTTGTCTCTGTTTACAATCATTTTATGTCTTATAAGATAAACCTTTATAGGTTCTGGAAGAAGGTGGATGATAGGGGAGCCCCAGGGTAGGAAATGGTAACCTAGAAGTCAGTTCAGTCAGGCTTTGTTCTGTGACAGCTTGCACAGTTATGTCACCATTGCTTTTATTTTTCATGGATACAATGAAAACTTTTCTTTGCCAAGTGCTTCTCCAAATCAGTGAATATGCCACTGAGTTTTCATGCAAAATGAAAAGTCCCTGGTCTTCATGACATTCCAAGTCATCCTAAGCAATACAGTAGATGTCACTGTCAAGTTTCATGATGAACCAACAGTATATCAAAAGACCAAGGATGACATGGTTATTTCCCCACCAGCACTAGTAGCCGCAGTACAGTTCACAACACTGGATATTTGCTTCAAATAAGTGGTAGGCAACCTCTGGAAAGGGGACATATTTTTGATATTAGATTCTACTAGGGGCAAATGAAAGAGCCAGTATGGTGTAACTGTTCGAGCATTTGGTTTACAGCCCTAGAGATCAGGGTTCAATTCTCTGTTTAGCCATGGAAACCCACTGGGTGACCTTGGGCACATCACACACTCTCAGCCCCAGAGAAATCCATGATAGGTTCGCCTTAGGCTTGCCATAAATTGGAAACAGCTTGAAGGCACACAACAACAAGAGACAAATGAAACTGGAAATGGACAAAACAGTTCCACTTCTGGTTAAACAACTTCTAGATGTCCAATGCTCCAGATTTTCCTAGAGGCACATTCTCCCCTTTTCTCTGAAAAAAAAAAAGTTGGGAACTCCTTCCTTCCTTCCTTCCTCCCTTCCTTCCTTCCCCTGGGGGAAAAATAGCCACATATGTTCATGGACAACATGATTCCCATACCTACTTTAAACAATAAATTTAATGGACTATAATCCATTTGTAATAACAGTAATTTACATCCTGAGACCATTTCAATTCCTTTGTCATCATCATAAGTGAACTCCCACTAGCCCAAATGTTTGGTGGTATCTATAGACCTCTCTCAGCAAGCTCCTACCACCTTGTTCCGTAGTGTTGGAGAACCAGGAGTGTTCACAGCATTTAAAACAAATGCTTTATACAAAATGGGAAGTCATTTCTTACCTGTGGATCTTCATACAATCAAAATAGCACCACCTGTGATGAAGAAGCAGTCATGGGAAAGTTCAAGGGAAGCCACAGGTGTAAAGAAGTATTAAAGACAGACAGTCTAACAAAGACGGAACATGCTCAGTGGCAGGAATGCTGACTCTCTGTTGATGTGAGATGGTGGGAGAAGGGGGAAGCAGGGAGGGAAATGGAACAGAGTATCCTAGAAGACAGCCATGAGGACAAGCATTCCACATTGTTCTGTTGGGGCCTGCAGATGCTATTCATGAAAATAGAAGCACTATATCCATGGAGAGTGAACTACTTCAAAACTGATCACCTCACCACAGTTGTTTCCCTATAATGACATGATGTTTCAATAAACCTATAGGCAATAGTGGACAACTTGTGTTGTTGTTGTTGTTGTTCCAAACAGCAGTCTCTTGTGCTGTGCAGTAAACAACATTTTGTTCATAAATGTACCAGCCTCCTCTTGTCCTTCCTACCTACATCCCAGTCAGGGTGCTGGTACGGCCTACTTCTGGATGACATATCTGAATAGCAGGCAGGCATTCAATGAATCTAAGGCTGGCAAACAAGTAAAATCAATGGAAACAACTTAAATCTATTTCAATTTATTCCAGGCTTTCTCTAGCCCATCAGAAATGTTCTGTCTTAATTTCTTTTCTTTCATTTTTCTCTCTCTGACAGCAAACATTCACAAATATAGTGCAAATTTAAGCTTCCTGCATCTGACCAGTTAGTTCCAACCAGAATAGTTTCATTGAATCAGCTGCTGAATAGCAAGTCACATAGGTCACTCTCTTTGACTCAATGAGTCAACCTTAGTTGGGACTAACAACAGGATGAAAGCTTTATTGGCTGTGTACACTGGAGGATTCTGGGAGTCAAGTGCGAGAAAATATTCTAAGTTCTGTTTACCAATCATAGTGTTTATTTCCATATTCTAACATGCAAAATGTGGATAGCTGAAAGAACACCCAAGAGAGAGAAGTGGAAGTTTACCTGTAGATGTGGGGGAGAGTTCTTTTTATCCATGACTTGTTACTACTCCCAAGATGAATCATGTGTGGGGAGGTTAAGATAGCCTTTGAACAGCATCATTGGAAGTAGCTAATGAATTTTTAAAAACCAGAGAAAGAAATACTGAGCTCTTTAAGCAAGCCTGCCTGGAAAAGCTTAAGAAGAATTATCTACTAATTTCAGATCCAGATTTTATTACCAGCATAATGTTTTATTCATGGGCAAGGCAATATAACAATTAGAAATAATTAGCATTTCTCCTGTATGTGTTGTCCAATACGGTAAAATACACAGAGTATCTTCCCCAATTAAATTCAGTATCTAAATTTTCCGATTTGTATCTTTGCCACTGTAGCAAAAATGCTACGCAATACTGCTCTTATGCAAGCCTCAATGTATAGCCTACCAGGAAAGGATGGGGTGATACTTTTCTTCTTCCCTTTCATTTCCTCCCTCATCTTCCTTTTCAATTTCTTTTTAAGCAAAGCTTGTCAGATAAAACTAGGACAACTTTAAAAACTTCTGCTTTTTATCTTACTCCTCCCTCCCCAATTCCAGTAATTCCCAGCCTATTGTGTACTCTGGAAACCTACATTAAATTTAACTTTGCCCTTACAAATTTCATTCCCATCAGTCAGCTTGCAGTTGCTGAAACTGCAGTATTCTCTACACTACTATAGTCCTCTAGTATAATTTTTATCACATATAAATGTAATGATTGCTAGGTTATTTTTCTTGAGATCACAAAATGTTGTCCTGCTTGAATACTAGGTGCTTTGAATGCCACAGTAAATCCAGCACAGCAAAAGTATCCTACAGGAAAGCAAATGCAAAGCTAAGCAGCAGCCCCTGAGTCTATACAGCCTACTTTTGTAGTCATGTATTAAAAGAAAATAAGAAGGATCTTACATAAATATTTCTAAGTCCATGTGCCACTGGATCATATCCAGTCCATTGTTCGGGATATCTTGGTATGCATTTTTGCAAGACAAAAAGGCACAGGCTACAATTAAACTCTGGAAGTTGCTACTAGGAATGTGAAAAAGAAATCCCGGAGTTGGTGAGATTTTTATTGAGGCAGCCCATTGTGGATTCTCCAGGCCCTGCAAAAGCCTCACCTCCAATGTGAGACCAAGACTAACTATGTTTTTTCTGCATTTTCCCAACAATATGTTCTCCCTTTGTGAAGCTGAGCACATGCAAACACAAACACAGAACAATCACAAAAAAGGACAGGGTAACAGATCACAAAGATGTCAACAACACATGCAGTGATAACTGCTTTATAATAGTCCCTGTGACAAATGCAACAGTGATCAAATCACAGTTTTTGATTTTTTACATTTACAGGAGTAAGCAAAGCTTAGCTTCCAGATGTGCAAAATCTCTGTCACTGGCCAAGGAAAGAATCTCACTATCTTGCATCAAAGAGAAAAAAAATATTATGTTCTCTCAATTAATAAAATAAAATGAACTTGCTTAGTATTTGCATTGTGATGCTGCTACCACAAGATGATAACCACCAATGCAGATGGCTTTGAAAGGAAATTAGGCAAATTCACAGAGACAAAACTGTCAGTATCTACTGATCATGATGATGACTTCCAGAATCAGAGGCAAAACTGAATACTATTTTCTCTAAACAGCAGCAGAAGTGGGTTATTGCCCTCATGTTCTTCTTGAGGACTTATAAATAGCTGGTTGGCCACTATAAAAAAAATGGGCACTAGGTTAGATGGTGTTTTGCTCAGAAGTACTCTTCTCATAGCATTATGCACTTGAGAATGACTCCAGCAAGCAACATTCATCTTTTACAAAACCTCCTTTGACCTCATATATAATTATACAGCAGGCACAGCAAACTCTATGTTGTCTACAAGTGCTACACTAGAAGACAAAGTGATATTGATACAAGAAATCCTACCCCGCTTTGCGTCTCTGCTTGTCAGAGTCCTCCTTCCTCCTCCCGTGTCCTGGGAAAACAACTTTTTCAGCTGCTTACCAAGGTGCTTCAATGAGAAGTTCAGTAATAATTGCAAACCTCCTAGAAAATCAGCTGACCCATCACTATTGATTTCTCCCTTGTTATATGCAGCCATGTACGGAACCTGCAAGCGGGTGGTGGATGTGTTCTAAACCACACAAGTTTTCCCGGATTTTTTAAAAAGGAAACAGGGGGAGAAAAGGAAAAAAAATAAAGAAAAAAGAAAGAAGGGGGGGCAGAGAAAAAAGGGGATTGCATAGGATATGAATACCCTAGATAGATAGATAGATAGATAGATAGATAGATAGATAGATAGATAGATAGATAGATAGATAGATAGACAGACAGACAGACAGACAGACAGATGATTAAATAGATAGATAACCCACTTTTTATGCATGCAAAGGAAAGAAGAAAAAGCAGTACGCATCTGCTGAACTCAAGTACAGCAATGAACCCTCTTCCATTACATACGTAACATAGTTCAGATATATAATCACTTTACCCTAAGTCTGGCCCTCACAAGAGGCTTCCTTATAAGTGGTAGAGTGAATCTAATCTGGGCATTCTTTCAGATTCTAAAGTAGCTATCCAATGTGCAGAACCTATTTTGGGACTAGGACTCAACACCTTGGCTGGCTCCTTTAAAGTCTGCAATAAAAGCCAGTGTGGCTTCATTGCACCACTAACATAGAGGCCTTTGGCCATCCTGGATCCTGCTATTATGTACAGGGAGATAGTTGCCTCAGGCAGCAAAACCTTGGAGTCAGTAGTAAGATGTTGAAGAAAAGAACCAAGTGTCCCTGTCCCATCTGCTGTCGTAAGTCTGTGTGTCCCATCCACCACTGCTAAGGAAAGATTCAGTTGTCAGTCCAGTTATGTTTTGTACACAGAGGAGTAAGTGCAATCTTGTTCACAGACATACAGATACAGCCATTGTGACTGTGACAACAATCACTCAGGCAGCAATATATCTTTAAACAGTCCTGTTGTGCCTCATCTCCCTGCAAGAATGTAATCTCAAGATTGCTGTGTTTGTAACCAGGGCCACCTACAGAAAGATACAAGTGCAGTTGTTCAGGAGAGATGCTTGTAACAGACACAGCTGAGAGATGAGCTATCACAATCACTATTGTTGTATCTATATATCTATGAATCGCCCTAGCCACATGCCATGTTCCCCAACTAAATGCTTAAGGCATGCTATGTGAAGATGCTGGGCTCTGATTTGGTTTTGTATGTACGAAATCACCCCATGTCCAGCAATTTATTCCTTTAGACAAGTTAAACAAGATGGATTCAACTTCTCTCATTCTCATCCTGACAAAACTCGAGGACATTACTACGCCAATGAGGCTTCTCTTCTCGTATCCATCATCTAAAAGGCACAGCCTGTAGCTATATTTGTCTACCAGACTCAGCTGCTATTTTGGTCCTTCTGTGACATTTAAATAGAAATGCAATCAGTGCCAACCACATGGCCAGGTTCACTAGCTCCAAAGGCTCCATCACTCCCTGTCTCGCTCTGCGTCAACTACTTTTCTTAAAGCAATGCCATAATCATTCCAGTCCCAGAGAACGCAGGTATTTTCAGATTTTTTTTTTAAATGTATATAGGCCACTTAATTCTCCTATGACTACTGAATGCATGACCCAGCTCAACTGATTAGTACTGAATTTTAAATGGTATAAATCAGAGGTAGGAATAATGTTGTTGCTCAGCTGCAGGTCTCAACATTCCTAGCCAGCACAATCAATGGTGAGGAATGATAGGAACCACAGTAGAGTGACATCAAGAAGATGGCATTAACCCCAGCCTTGCTTTAAAGCAACATCTAATATTTCTGTGTAGTGCTTTATTCATAAACAGCTCATTCACAATCACAGGTCTTCCCTTAATGTTATTGTCGTCATGTGATCAATATGCATGTGTAAAGTAGCTGTCAAGTGATCTATTATATGTGCACTACTAAGAATTATCATTGATGAGCTTGGTCTCTGGGATAGTGAACTTTATAAATCCATAACAAACTTTCTTTGATACTTTTCTGACAACTGCATATGTATATATATTCTAATCAGTCTGGTTCAGTGAAAAATAAAGCATCTCTTCATTAAAAATATTATATTTAACAGGGTAAATACCAACATTGGTTATATATGATAAACTCAAGAGAGTTTTTCAATTTCAGAAAAAAAATATAGAAAATAAATAGATCACAATGCCAAGACAACTACAGATCATTTAGAGGTCAAGTATTAAATAACTTTAATGTAAAATATATGCATACATAACAGTAACATCATTAAAATAGACCATTAAAACTAATTTCAGTTTCTAAAAGTCATTGACATTCTCATGACCTTCACCTAACCCAGGTTGAATAAGTATATTCCAGCCCTCTTAACAGAAAAGATAGGTACTATAGAGCCTTCCACATCTTGTTGAACTTCAGTTTCCAGCAGCCTTACCCAAGATAGCCAATGGTGGGGATTGGTGGAACTCAGTGCAACAACGTCTTGAGGTCTGCACAATTCCCTGCCCAAAATAGATGATACCTCTCAATTAGGAGTCTGCCAGAATGATGTAGTGGTTTGAATATTGGAGTTTGACCCTGGACAGCAGGGTTTGATTCCCTATTTGGCCATGGAAATCCACTGGATAACCTTAGGGATGTCATACACTCTCAGTCCTAGAAACCCCTGTGACAGGTTGCCTTTAGCATCACCATAAGTCAGAAATGACTTGAAGACACACAGCAGCAGCAACAACCAACTCTTAAAGAACATTAGATAGAGGACTGCTCTTTGAAAGGGAGGATACATTATTATTATTATTATTATTATTATTACTACTACTACTACTACTACTACTACTACTATCTTTATTTTTATCTCGCTTTTCTCCCCGAGGTGATTCAAAGTGGCTCACAGCCATTAAAAGAAATGTAATTACAAACTGTCATATATAAAAGTTAGAACAAAAATTAAACCACAATAATTAAAACATGTTAAAATACATCTAAAAACAACATTAAAATATCAATTAAATAACAATTAAAATGACCAGCACCGATAGAAATTACATATAAAATGCCTGCTGGAAGAGGAATGTTTTTAACTGTTTCCTGAAGGTAGGCAGGGAGGGTGTCAGTCTAACCTCTTCGGGTAGGGAGTTCCAGAGCCTGGGAGCAGCCACTGAGAAGGCCCTCTCCTGTGTTCCCACCAAATGTACCTGTAAGAGTGGTGGGACTGAAAGAAGGGGCCTCTCCCACAGATCTCAACATCTGGGCTGGTTCGTAAGGGAGAATACAGTTCTTCAGATAACCTGGACCTGAGCCATGTAGGGCTTTAAAGGTCATCACCAGCACTTTGAATTGTGCCCAGAAACACATCAGCAGCCAGTGGAGTTGTTGCAGCGAGTGTGTTGTATGGTGCCTGTAACCAGCTCCAGTTAACAACCTGGCTGCAGCTCTTTGGACCAGCTGAAGTTTCCAAGCACTCTTCAAAGACAGCCCCATGTAGAGCACGTTACAGTAATCCAGCTGGGATGTAACCAAGGCATGTGTCACAATGGCCAGGTCTGACATCTGAAGGAAGAGGTACAGCTGGTGCACCAGCCTTAATTGTGCAAATGCACTCTTGGCTGTTGCTGAGACCTGGGCTTCCAGGCTCAGAGTTGAATCCAAGAGCACTCTCAAGCTGCAAACCTGTGTCTTCAGAGGGAGTGTGACCTCATCTAACACAGGCTGGATCCCTATTCCCTGATCTGTCTTTCTACTGACCAGGAGCACCTCTGTCTTGTCTGGATTAAGTTTCAATTTGTTTGCCCTCATCCAGTCCATTACTGATGTCAAGCGCTGACTTAGGACTTAGATAGCTTCCTTGGCTTGTGGTGGAAAGGAATAATTAAATTGGGTGTCACCCGCATACTGATGACACCGAACCCCAAAACTCCAGACAACCTCTCCCAGTGGTTTTATGTAGGTGTTAAATAGCATGGTGGACAAGACTGAACCCTGAGGGACTCCACAGGCCAGAGGGTAGGAGGTCAAAGAGGAGTCACCCAGTACTACCTTCCGGGTTCAGCCCTCCAGGAAAGAATGGAACCACTGTAAAACAGTGCCCCCAAGTCCCATCCCCGCAAGGCGACCCAGAAGGATACTATGGTCAATGTTATTGAAAGCCTCTGAGAGGTCCAGCAGAACAACAGGGACACACTCCCCCTGTCCGGTTCCCGGCATAGGTCATCCACCAAGGCGACTAAAGCCATCTCAGTCCCATAGCCAGGCCTGAAACCAGACTGAAATGGATCTAGATAATCCATTTCATCGAGAAACCACTGGAGCTGAGAAGCCACCCCACGCTCCAGAACCTTGCCCATAAATGGAATATTAGAGATGGACCAGTAATTATCCAAAATAGTGGGGTCAAGGGATGGCTTTTTTAGTAGTGGTTTTATAACAGCCTCCTTGAGGCAAGTTGGAGCTTTACCTTGTCTTAAGGAGGCATTAACCATACCTTCCACCCACTCGGCCAGTCCCCCTCTGGCTTTTTTTAATAAGCCAGGAAGGGCAGGGATCTAGCATAGATGTAGTGGCTCTCATATCTCCATGGCTGCCTTAGTTCATGCATTATATTAAAACTTTTACATTCTAGTTGCAATAAGGCTACCACTTTTTGTGGTTTTGAAATCCTTGCCTCCCATGCCAGCTTCATGGAGATACTTTCTTTGAATTCTTTGAGGATAAGATATATAAGATATATAAGACGATATAGAGGATTGCTGAAAAACCTTTTTGTTGTACAATAGCCATACAGGAATAATGACAAAAGTAGAGGAAATCATATATGCACACTATAATTTATGAGATGAATTTTGGTCTTGAAAATTCCCATCCACTACCAAAATCAAAACAAGAGACAGAGACTGTGTTCCCTATACAGGTCTTCCCCACTATGGTGAGATGTCTTGTATTTATTCTTAAATTACTTTAAAATTATTTTAATATATGCAGTCTTACATACACTGTGGCATATGAAAATGTTATGCAAGTCTGTCTTCTCATGTGCTAATCTTCTTCTTCTTCTTCTGTTTCAATTATGCCCTTCAACAAAAACATATTTATGTAGGGCATACCCAAAGCACAAACTCAGACTAATTAAATCGACTTAACATCAGCATCTTCTTCCCCTAAAAAGTCCTGGGAATTTTAGGTCTGAGAGAAGGAATTAAATTTCTAGGTGATCATCTGAAAATGTCCTTGCTGAACTTCATTGCTGTTGTTGTGTCCTTCAATTTTTTTCTGACTTATGGTGACCCTAAGACAACCCTATCATGGGGTTTTCTTGACAAGGTTTTATCAGAGGGATTTACCTTTGCCTTCCACTAAGGCTGAGAGAATGTGACTTGACCAAGGTCATCTAGTGGATTTCCATGGCCAAGCAGGGATTTGAACCCTGTTCTCCAAAGCTGTAGTCTAGTGCTCAAACCACTAGACCACATTGGCTCTTGTCCAGATTGTAGTAAGCCATCATCAATGATGAAGTAAGTTTTGAGAATATTTATTTTGATAGGGCACCTTGAAAAGAGTTTGGACTCAGGGCAAAGTTTGTTTTGTAGATGGAGATTGCTCACAAAATGGAAAAATTTGTCAACAAATGTGGTGGGGACTGGCTCATCTAGTTAGGGTCTACCAAATTAGTTCATGGGTATATATTAGGCAGGTACATATTAGGCAGATACCTGGGTATTCGGTTTGCCACAGAGAACAGTGAAACAGAAAACTACTTCAAGGTTTGATTTGATCATAACACAAGGCATGAAATATTGTTTTCCTGTTGGCACCATCAAATGGAGGGCCAAATATGCTAGGTTTTTTTTTTCTTTTGAAAATTGCATTACCTGTTCCTGTGGATTTGCAAAAGCAGTCTGCTTGACTTTTAGTGTTTTCAACTTACCTATCTTTACCAGCTGCCAATCAGTATTTACCAAATTCCACACCTCTTTCTTCAGCAGTTAAAGCAGACTCCCCTGGGTGTCACTGTTAAGAGATAATAAGCTTTACCTTGTCTAATAAGCTTTGCCCTGCCTGTTGATGCAGAATGGAGCAACTAAATGATTTATTAGATTTATTTATGAGGATATTTGCTCAATAGTTTTGTTCTGTTTGAGAGGATGAATTCATGACATTTAAGCATGCAGTAAACTCCAGTCCCTACATCCTCATGAACCATTATTTCTTGGTCTATATCTTGGAAAATCCCCAAAATAGAATTACTCTCTTCATTACTTCCGCATCAATTTTGTTAGTCCAAAACAGAAACTGGTATGTTTAGTGGATCTGGGAGGCAATTCCATCAATGAACCTACTGTGGGTTGCACCACTACTCATTTCCTTCAAACTCCTACTAAAAGAGGCTTGATATTTACTTCTGGTTTCCTAAAAACCATGGCGGGCACCCATAGTTACAATGTCATAAGTTACATTTATAGACTCACATTTATGGTATTCACATGTATGATTGTATACCCATTGCCACAATTGTAAATACCTCCAAAACTCTGTTAAAATCCAGGCAGCCACAACAAGGGATGGAGTTCTGTAGCACTGGCAAGTAGGTCACTGAAGGATGACATGTCCGGTCCCCTCTCACCAGCAAGCTGTGATGTGACAAACAGAACCAGGGATCCTTGCAGGGTCTTGCTAGTGGGAGGAAGCTGGACAGCTCCTCCTTCAGTGCTCTGCTGGCCAGCAACATGGTGGACATATACCTGATACAAGATCTTACCCTGTACAGGGGGCGGGATGATAATCTGATGCACGAGGAACCTTGTTTTAAAAAGAATCACATTTTCTGGAAACTTTGAAGAACATGATTCTCCTTTTTTTCAGTGACTTATTTTCCTCAGGAAGGGGTTTGAGAAGTTTCAGATTCACAGAATTAGATGGGACCACATGAGATTCAAAGGTCATGAATTGCTTATTCTTGGTGTCACTAGGAGACCAAGGCAGTTTTATGTTCAGTTCCTTTCCTGATAACATGGATTTTGGTTCAAACTTTTGACTGAGTGATCACAACTTCAAAATTGCTTTCCTCGTCAGCCTCTACCAGCTCAGACACCACCAGGAGTATCTATGAAGCTGTAGTATGATTTGGGCCAGGTCAAGCAATGTTGCAGTCTGAGGTGAACAACAAGATGTACTTCCTTCCATCTTCCACATACAGAAGATGGCTGGACTACTACTTGAATCTTTTCTCAAAACTGATTGATGGGACAGCATCCTCCACCCCATACCTGAGGGGAGCAGGACAGTTTAGGGAATGATGGCAGGCTGTCCAGTACACAAAGGTCTGTCCTCCAAGAGAAGATGAGACAGGAGGATCAAGATGAACAGTAAGTGCATTGCCTCCTGCTGCTTCCTCTCCAGCATGTTACCTGAAGAAGTAGCCTCTGCCATGCCATGGAAGGCCTGGCCTTGATTTGAGACACATTCATCATTTTCAGTTAGAAAATGTTTTTCATCTTAGAACTAATCATATCTTGATTTTCACACTCATGTTAATAATACACTTGCAAATGGAGTATATTATATAAGCTGAGGTCAGCAGACAATCCTCTTGACAGTATTGACAGTTTACAAGTGATCTTAAGACAGTATGGCAATTGTGCAGCCCTCTAGATGTTGCTGAACTACAATCCCCATTAGACCTACTCACCATAGACAATGGTAAGAGATGCTAGGAGCTTTAGCTCAAAAACTTCTAGAGTGTTACATAATTGAAATCCTTGATCCAGAAACAGTAACAACCTTCCTCCTAGGATAAAATGAATCCATTGGAGAAAGGGTCTAATCCAGATTGACCCTGTGTTGCAATCAAAAGCTCATCATTCCCACCCCAACACTGCAGTCCCAGTACTGATGTATATGTTCCTCGACTTGCAGCTGCTGTTCCTTAAAAGAAAATAAAGGAAGCATGTGATTACTAAAGATGTGCTTAATGGAATATGCAGTTTGGCCCCCAGAATTATTGGAACTTGGTTTGTACCACATCTTCTTCCAATACTTAAATTGCACAAAAGATCTGCAGTTGGCCTCATGGGGTGCCTGGATTTTTTTTCAGGTTGTTGGTTCTTTGAACTTTTAATGTGCTTGGAGGAAATATTCAATTAAGTTCAGCCTTATGAACATAGCAATAACAGCTTCCATAATGCTAAAGCCCTGTTCTGCAAAAATATCAAGTGTTTTCAAGGTCATGCCATAATTGTTCAGAGAAAAGCAGCTAACTGACATTGAAAAGAGGGAGAAAAAGCTCAATCAATTTCTGAATCTATTGCCAAAATATGAATCTCTATGTTAACTTTTGCCCAGAGCCATCTTCACCTCCCAGGTTCACTAGAAGGTTTCTCTAAAGTCAGGATCAGCGAATGCAATTTGAGGACTGCATGCACCTCCCCCCATTCTGTTTTTACTCCTGTAGGACTCCTCTAGTATTCTTTTAAACTGAAAATGTCCCTCATTTCCTGTACAGGACATACAGGGTAATTTTGCCCTGTCCTCCATGCTGTTTTAGTCCTCAGTCTTTTCTGAAACAGAAAGTACACTGGAAGTCAACTTTTATGAAGTCATACAAGTAGCCTTCAAAAAGTCCATAGGCCTTAAAAAACCCCAAAACTTCGTAAAATTGCCACTGATAGGACATGAGGCCTTTCTGAGTTTTCTAAAAAAATAAATGTTTAAAAACCCACAAAATGGTAATATTGAGGCATACAGCAGAAAGAATGACCCCTCAAGGTTTGTGGGAGTCCACCTCACACACCCTCAACCACTGGCAGTTGCCCACACCTATTCTGAGGGGCAGTATGTAGTTAGAATTAATACATGTTACATCTGAGTTCCTCACTTCTAACCATTCTAGGAGAGTAATTTCACTCTGTTATAACTGTAATTAAATTCATAGAATAGTTCTCATGTCCTTTTCAATGAGTGTTGGCAGTAAGTTGGATTTGTACCGTGGCATAACTTTTAGCAACAGCACAAAAATAGAGAAGGATGATGCTATGAAGAACCATGTCCTCTTGCTTTCCCTCATCCAGGTCCAGGGCTTTGTATGCCTATTTCTTTTAACTCTAGGCTTAAATCCCTATGTATTTAGCCATCTTAAAGTTGAATTAGGGTTGTGTTTTGTTTTGTTTTTTACGAGAGGTTCTTCACCTTTAACAAGCAGGCAAGCAAGTAAACAGATACAGAATCGTCCTCCTTGGTTTGTCGGGGTACAACCATCCCTAGGATATGAAATTATAGTGCCTGGACCTGAAACATAGGAATGATTCCTTGTGAGTTAACAGGGGTAGGACCTTATGAAGTACAGCCGCTGGTGATGTCCTTAAGCATGATGCATTAAGCACCAACACATCTGCACAGAATGTGCCTCTCAAATTAAAAAAAAAAGTATAACAAATGAGGAAAAGCTATACATGCATACTTTTCAAGATAACACTTCCATCCTTAGATTCTTCCCCCTCCCTCTGAGGACCAGAGAAGATGAGATAAGACCTGAGATATGTGAACTCTATTCCTCTCCATGTTGAGAAAAGCTGAATTTGGTCAGGGCAAATGCAGGAGACTTTTACTGTTATATGTTTTAGAAGATTTTACAAAAATTCAGGACAGAAAGTACTTGAAGTTTTTGAAAAAACTGAATGTTATATACAGCAAAACTGGGAGATGTTTCCATCTCTACTATGGTATCATGATTATAAAGAATAGCTAGAACTGGATAACACAGCTTCCAGTGCTTGTTCCTGAACTGCTTGGAGGAAAAATGGAATTTAATGTAATTCCTCCATAAATAAATATAAATATAAATAGTTGGGTTTCTTATGCAAGGCCTGATCAACCCAGAAACTTCACACTATGTGTCGGTCAGAGGAGTCAAAACAGTGTGTTCCTTTCAGTCTCAACACATGCTTTCCCTGGTGGCTTACTAGGCTGAGCTTCCATCTTGAGCCTCAATATTGGTCTTTAAAACATAATTCCTAGGATAAAAAATAACTGGTGTTTAAACTCCAAAATCCTTCAGGAAAAGTAGCTTGAGTGCTTCAGCCAAGCTGATTTCAGCCATTTTGTGGCCCATATGTGTTGTCCTCTTGATGCTTGAGTAATCAATCATGATGATGATGATGATGACAACTAATTTTTTCCCCTGCTCTACAATTGAAAAGGATCTCAGATCAAGAGACAAGAGAGCTTCTGCCTCCGTGCTTACAATTCTTAAAGAAGAGTGGATGAGAAGAGGAAAGGAAATAACAAAAACTTAGGCCTAGGTTCCTAATATTATGAGGTTCCTTATTCTGAAAGAAATGACTGCTTTTCTGGAGTGTTCTGCTTCCCACCCCTCCTTCTTCTACAACCTGTTGTAGACTTTTGAAACACTTTTAAAAGTCTTTCTGTTCTTTTCAAACATCAGTACCTGGCTTCACCTGTCACTGCCTCAGGATACTGCCTGAAACAAGTCACTTCACCCTGCTTCAGGGTGGTCTGACAAATTATTTGCTTCTGGCAAAGTTGGCATCAGTCATTAAATGAGGCTTTACAATAGTCGGTCAGTAATCAGCTCCTTGAGCCTCACGTGGCAAGAGTTAAAGGGAGGGGTCACAAAGAAGAAAACTAGTAGTGATGTCCTTAATCCTATAAACCATGGTGGGCTAACACAGATGAATTGCATAGACTGATCAAAGGATCTTTGAAATGGACCACAAATTGCTTTCTAAATAATAATCTGACTTGGGATCAATAGACTTTTTGTCCAGTTCACTTTGACTAATTGTTAATAGTGATAATGACTGACTTTAGAATGGAAAGGTTTGAAAACTAATTTGTACAAGTTTTGAAGAGTGAGCCATTATAAACTGAGCCCAAATTCTCTCTAAAGTCTGGGCTTGACTTATAAGTGTTTCCCTGGTACCAAATCACTGGTACTCACTTCCTGCACTTAAGGATAAAGTAGTGAATGTCCTTATCTAAAGACCTGGATTCCCACATGAGGTTATCTATGTCAAAGATCATGAGAAATCCACTTGATATGGCCTCCTGGCTTAATTCCTTGACCTGAGAGACTTTTAAACTACATTTTTCATTCTCCACTAACTATAAAGGCAAGGCTTCTAGTATCAACCACCACTTGTTCTCTCCCTTAGATGCTTATGATTTGGGAAGTAGTGCACTGGTTTACTATTTTGAACTTGAAAATAATAGATGGGAAACAACAACAACAATTAGTGTCTCTACAAGACCATGGAAAGACTGACTCAGTTCCAAGTGACAATGAGCCATGCTTGTCCACAGCTATTTTACCTTAGCTACAGTTAGTAAAATCAACATATAGGCAGCCAGGCTAATAAGCCTGAGCAACACCTATGAATTACTGATTTTGTCCAGTGGGTGAAGAAAAATCCTACAGAAAGGTCTGTACTTGCTGGTTCAATTCAGAAAGCAAAGAAGACCTGGAAAGAAGAGGAACTACAATAGTCAGGGATAAAGATTGTGGTCTTTTCACCTAGAATAACAATTTTCAGATTTTGATCCAAGGTTGCAGTATGCCTGAGCAGCATATGTGAAGAGTCTTACAATCAAGTTCTGCATTGGTACTGCACTGAATGCCTAGAACTTTTGGACGTTGGGTATGTATTCCAATTTAGTGTATAATCTGCTGTGTTGCTGCTGTTTTTTAAAAAATTGAACTTAAATTCTGATTGTGTTTATAGTATTCATTTCTAAAGGTCCCACAGAACTCAAGAAACAGGTATGTCTACATACTGACAAATAGTTGACTTTTGTTTGAATTTTAGGCAGTTGGATACATGTGCGAGTAGGGTAGCTGGTATACGTTTTTGTGAGATAGTAACAAGAAGTTTTATAAATTTACTCCTGCCCACCAATACAGCCCTCTCTGTGCTAAACAGCTTCTTTCTACAGAGGAAAAGTGACATGGTTTCCACCTCACAATCTGAGATATTACTAAAAGTGAAAACAAGAATTACTGTTCTGTTCTGTAGCCTTCTTCTGCAAAAGCCTATAGTAGGGAAAACAAATGGTCTCTTCTTCCTTCCATGGAGAACTTAGAGAGATTGCACCTTTCTACTGAGCTTTTTCAGGACATGGCATCACTAGCATGGAGGCTCTCTTGGCATTTTTTGTAACAGACCAAAATGAAGGAAAGACACCATCTTTCTTCCTCTTATTTTTCTTTTTAGAGGACTAATAGGGTAATCTCTCCCCTTTCCTGTTTATGTTTTAGGTAAGAAAATCAGGTCATTCAAAATGTGGTGCTGAAGAAAAGTTCTATGGATGCCCTAGGCTGCTAAAAAAGACAAATGAATAAGTCCTAGATCAAATCAAGCCTGAATTCACCCTAGAAGCCTAGATGACTAAACTGAGGCTGTCGTACTTTGACCATATCATGAGAAGACATGACTTACTAGAAAAGACAATACTGCTTGGGAAGGTACAAAGCAGCAGGAAAAGAAGATGGCATTACAGATGCATAGACTCATTCAAGGAAGACACACCCCTGAATCTGCAAGACATGAGCATAATGGTGGATGATAGTGTGACTTGAAAGTCTCTCATCCATAGGGTCACCATAAGTCAAAGTCAAGTTGGCAGCAGTTAATAGCAACGAATGAACAGTGAGGTACAGTTAGAACTTTCTGCAGAAACTCATCAGAATAGCAAATTCTGCTCTGTGATCTTCCAAACTGTCTGTAAAATGAGGGTTAAAATTAGTAAAACAAGCCAAAATTTGTGGGTTTTTGGTTAGTAACATGTATCTTCAAGCACTGAAACAGCAGTTTCTTCCACCCTAGCCTTCCAGAGGTGTTGAATGAAAATTCCTGCATTTCTTAGTTGTGTGTCCTATTGGGATGGTGGACAGTTTAGTTCAATGAGTTTGGTGAGTGCTACATTGGGAATGGAGACAAGTGAGTGACACAATACAATATCCATGGTTTTTACTCCTCCACTCCACAAGTCCAAAGTAACTGAAACCTCTGTGTATGCACGCATGTGTGGCCATCATAATTAATACCTTTTGTCAACAGTGCTTAATTTCCTTAATCTTTACTTTATGGAAAAAAGATTAGCTCCTGGTATCTACAATACCCATATTTGCCAGTGCATAAGATGCACCTGTGTAGAAGGTGCACCATTAATACACTGGGAAATACTATTTGCTGATGTATAACATTTTCAAACAGCATTTTTTCAGGGGAAAAAAGTGAGTCTTCTATACCAGCAAATACAGTACTTTCCTAGTACAGTGTAGTACTGGAGAGAGTTATTTTTCTGACCACTGGTCCCAGAATTCTCATCATTTTAACCATTGGCAATCCTTATGAGAGAATTCTGGGATTTGTAGGAAAAGAAAACTATATGAAGCGTAAAATCCATCAGCATTAAAAGATAAAAGCAGCCACGTGTTGGCATTCAAACACACTACAGTTCGGAAAGTCCAGCCCATTGTATTCATCTGTGCGTGCCTCAGCACAAGCAATTGCTTAAGGATGTTTGTAAAACAAAGTGGCACAATAATCAACACGTTTGGTCATTATGAATCAGTGAGGCAGGACAGTTATTGTCATAAGGGGTCTATCTTGGGTTAGCCACAGCCAAACAGAAGACCTAAGCACACAATCCAGATTTATGATGTTTTATCAAGAGAAATTCCCAGTGGATTGTGGCCGATGTGCTCTGTCTGACTCTCAACGTCTCTCTTGCACTGAGTGCATTGGGCTACAACTTGACACAAGGTAACTAGGCTGCATGGGAAAGCACTCAACGAGATTGTTCACCCATTATGGTTCAGTTATAGTTTCTGCTCCAGTGGAGCACTGCCTGGCTTGAAACAAGAAAAGTCTTGAAGGGAACTTGCCAGTACTCTCCCTTGAACAATGTTCCAACAGCTGCATTAAAGGAATTCAGTAGCTGCAAAGATCACTTTCTCCATCATGGCAGGACAGGAGAAACTGCACAGTGGCTGGTCTGAAGCAGGAATTACCTCTATAAACAGTTTGAAACAGTGATTGCAAAAATCATGTTTTTGGACTACAGCACCCATGATCTGTGGGGCTTTTGGGATTCATTTGCCAAGCTTTGATCTAAAACACCTGGCAAAAAGAGGTTTAAACATTACCTATTCAAATTTTTTTATGCATAAGGATCAATCTGCCTGAATACTTTGGTGCCACTACAATATAAAATCTCAGTCTAGTTAAATGGTATCTTCTTCCACATTATGTGTTCTAATTTTAGGGATCAACAACGATGAATGTAACTTTTACCAAGCATTTCCCTGCCATTCTGGGGCCCTCATGAGCCAAACAATGAAACTTAGGTCAGGAGTGATCACACACTTTGCAGGTAGAAGATCCAAGGTTCAGTCTCCTAGGTTTGCAAACATTACAGTGTCTGTAGGATACGGGAAAATTTAAAAAATATGCTAACATTCCATGGGACATGAAACCAAAAATGTCCAAACTAAGTGGAGAGTTCCAAACTTGGCAGAAAGATGAGGTACATAAATAAATAAATAGTAAGTAGTAAACATTTACACTGAATTTGTCCCTTTTAAAAAATGGGTCTGATCCAGCCAAAACTGATCTTATTCCATTCTCATTTATTTCTATAGTGGAGGTGTTAAATACATGAAATCATGAGAGTTAAAATTTGTTTATTTTGACTGGATTGTGTCCAGCTCTTGAAGGGCCTGACCAAAATGCTACTGGACACCTTGAAAGGTCTCCAGATATTTACAAAACAGTTCTCCCAAGTAATTTATAATCACATTTCCCATGTGCTTGTGCTTATGGGGTAAAAGGTTTAAGACTAAGGAACCAGCTAGAATTACAAGCCCACATGCATACCCTCTAACATTTCACAGATGAAGATTGGGACACCTATAGCCAAGCAACATCAGAATGCAGTCAAGATGGCAAAAATTATTGATGAGGAAGAACAGACAAGCTAGGAGAGGCTGCAGCAGTCCCCCCAGTGCCGTGGAATATGCAGGGAAGGGAAAGGTTCTGCCTCTCCTCTCCTCTTCCCAGCCCAAGTTAATTGAGTGCAAACTACTTTTGCATTTTGAACTCAGTTTGTAGCAATGGAAGTATAACCAGGACAAATCAGGAAAGTGGAAGGAAGAGATAGAAACTGGGGCATTTTAAAAGTTGCTGAAAAAGTGGGATGACAGAGGACTAAGTAGGACTGTCCCTGCCAAATCAGGACAGCTGGAAAGCATGCACATTTGCAAACAAGAGCTGCAGGGAAAACATGCTTTAAGTGCAATTCAGAAGGAAAGTACAAGTTCTCTTTCAGGTGCATCATCAGTAGAATTTGGAAGGAAGCTCTGGGTCTTTATAAGAATAGGAAAATTCCTCAGGGAAATTTCAAAAATATTCCAATCAACCCCAATAGAAAATAATTTGAAATTTATATCAGACAGAAAGGGGAAAGAAGTTCCAGTCATTTCTTTACAGTGATTTGTGGCATCATCCCTCAGGCCTTTCTATCTACAGATAAAGAAAGATCACCTTCTGCCTCCCAAGCAGCTATCAAAGGCAAAGAAGTCTTCCTAGAAAACATGACAGCATGAATCACAAGATGACTTTAACCCTGCCATATTTTCCCCCATGAAGGCACCTTTTAATTTAGAGGGTAGGGGCCAGAACACAGTCACCTCAAAGTGAACAACTACATAGCAAGGAATTCTTAGCCCTTTATCTAAAACCTCTGAGGATGCATGGAGTACATTAAGGTCACTGAACAGCAGCTAACTAATCATGAGAAATTCCCAGAGTAGGGCAAGATTTTTCATGAAATTTCCCCACAGACGAAAAGCAACTATGAATGAAATTCTGAAGGAAGTTTTCATAGATTCATATTTACAAATTAAAATTTTCATTCTGTTAAAAGATTTTGTACCATATTATGTGCTAAGACTGTAGCAGCATAAGGCAGCTATAAATATATTTGCATTAATTCTTTTAATATTCTCCTTTGCCTGGATATATTCTAGTAACTAATGCTGCAGTCCTATGCACACTTACCAGAGAGTAAGTCTTATTGAATTCCAAATATAGTTCAGAGTAAACACCTACAAGACAAATTAACAAGCATGATGAGAAGCTGTGAAGTGTTGCACTGTACATTGTTCATTTTGTTGGAAATGAGCTTGCAGAGGATTTGTGCCATAGTAGCACTTGTTGATTCCACTTAAAGACTTTGCTTCATCTGAAAACTGCATGTTTTTTTTTCTTATATATATGAAAACACAAATCTCATCAGAGGTCAACATCCATGGATAACTACATATCACTAAATATTAAACCATGAGATTCCTCATGAACCACACGGAAATGGTGCAGTTGGTTGGAAATGCCAACTAATCCCAGTTTAATTGAGCCAGTGTTGTTGACTCCTGCTGTGTTAAGGGAGTGAAGAGTCTAGGACAAGCAATGCATAGAAGAAAATAGCAGGCAGCATGGCTAATCTCAAAGACTTTGGAGCTTTTCAGCTGCATAAATCAGAGCAACTTTTTGAATAGCCTCATAAAACACAATATCATTGCCATTCCACTCACGGCTTTTTGAGTTCTTCCTACAGCATACAGATCATTAAGGAAATTTTTAAGCAATCAAGTAATGTGAACCTGATGAAATTATTCAATCAATGAATCTGCTCAGGGAAGTAGCATAAAGCAGAACAGCATCATTTCGGTATGGCTTTTCTAGTACCCCACCACACATTCCCCCCCGCCACTATGATCCTTTCTCCTTCGATGTGAATGCCAACATTACAAGGGGAGCTGACTTTTGGAAGCATGTTCATAAGCATGCTTAATGTAGTCAGGAAGACTAAACTGCCTGCTTCCATCCATAATATTCAGCTCATCAGAAACACATGAACTGTTAAAAGAGCCCTCTCAATACAGACTATCATATCCAAATCCTAAAAATACTGAGAACATGCATTAAGTAGGGGAGGGTGTGAATCTGGTCTAGAAAAGATAATCTACATTTGGTTTAATGAAAGCCCCTGGTATATTAACCACAGGTCTTGACATCACCTCTTGTTGCAGTTGACAAACAGATTGTCTGTTCATATAAACATCCATTGTTAAAGGGCAACCTTTGTGATAAACTTATAAATAAAAGAACTCTACCTACAGTCGGGCAAATAAATTTTACTAAAGGAGACATAGTAGCTACAGTGCTGTTTGTGAATGCCCAGCTACCTTTTCCATGCCACACACATGCTCTCTCTCTCTTTCTCTCTCTTGGTGATGCGCCTTCCCTTGCACACTTTAGAAACACGATGCCATTGAGAAACATCAGGCCTCCCTCTTGCCTTCACAGGAGCTGCAATAGCTGTAATAGCTGCTGTTTCTTTTCTTTTTTCTCTGGGATATTTTAACCTTCCTGTTCTTCCCTGCCTTGTGAGACACTCATGCAGAAACATGAGCAATGTATCCACTGTTTAGGGTTCTTTATTTAAAGAAAAATTATATCCTAGAAATTAAAAAGAAGGAAGAGGAGGAAGAGGACTGAAATGGCTTATTGTTTTAATATGCTTTCTGAAGGATGGTTTATGAAACACACCCACACACACAAACACACCAAAGCCAAAACTACCTCCTATAACATTTTCAGAGTCAGAAGAATAGGGAGAGACTTCTTTTAACTTTTGAAAAAACTGCTGAGTTTAGCTGTTGACCCAGTTTAACATGAAATTGTTGCTTATTTCAGCCTACTTATTTACCATATGCTGAAAAAGGGAGAGGGGGCAGAGATGGCAATTATCAATTTGTCAGATTCATGTAACATAAAGCCATCTATAAAGGAGCTAATCCCCTTGTCAAATGTACTAATTGTTTTTCCAAGTGAAATTGCCTGAGAAACAGAACAATTTAGTTCTCCTCTCTCTCCCCACTTTCCCTTTTATGTCTACTGGATGCTCATATCTACTTTAACTGCTGCATGAGTTTTTTTTTAAATAAAAATTACACAGTGCTGTATTTGCCTGTTATAAATAATTAAGCCAGACATCCAGTAAACATAAATAGCAATTAATGTGAAGAAAGGCAGGGAAGGAACTCTTTGATGCGAAACCACAGCGCAACAGTGCATGCAACTGTTTGCTTAGTGAAAAGGGAGGACAAGAGTGTCCATGAATCCCCCTCCCTTCACAAACAAACTATTCATTGGTGAAGAATCAATATTCAAATGCACAGGAACTCCCCAATCTTTTCTCTAGTAAAGAGAAGCCCCTAACTTTTGCTTGGTTGTAACAAAGCACACTCTTGTCCCTCAGAGTCTCATATCCAGGAAGTTTGAGTGGTTTAACCCACCAAGAAAGAAAGATGCCAGCCATAAATCACGCACTGCCTACACAGGGCAGGTGAATGTGGAATGTGGCACTAACCAACTTTCATACCCTAGTCAATGACTCAACAGGTGTGGGTGGGTGTCATTGGAACAGTCCCATCCGACCGAGGACCCTGCCCTCAGGAACTCCAGGCAAACACCTCAGGCTCTCAAGGAACTGAGCGCCAGGAGAAGTGGTAACTGAGGTTTTCCGCCCCCCCCCCCCCCGCCATTCCCTCTCTCCACTAGCAGGGATTTCTCAGCCCTTGATCCTCTCCTCTGAAACATCGCATTACAATCAACGGCTGGCAGACATGTTGACAAAGGAACAATCTCTTCAAGTCGGGAAAAAAAAAAGCCTCAGCAGCCACCAAGTTGGCAAAGAGCGGCGGAGGGGGAGAGGGTGGGAAAAGGTGGGGCCGAGGGGAAGTTGGTCCGCACTCCAGAGGACAGGCAGTGTCCGGTGTGTGTTCCCTCAGCGCAGGATGCGCGCCAAAATGAGGGCGCAGGGACGGAGCGGGGGAGAGAAAGAGCCTTCAAATCTCCTCATACCTGGGAGCAGTGACGGACGACTGCTCCCTTAACCCCCTTCTTTTCTAGCCGGCCCGCAGAGGACGCGAAGGTTTTCCCCTCCCCTTACAACGTCCCTTTTCTGCCAGCCCCTTTGGTTTCTTTTAAAAAACAGCTTGGAAGCCAAAACAGCCTTCTCCTCCCCCTTCTGCCTTTTTCTCTCCCGCTGCCCGCGCGTGTGCTGCTTGCCAAGCAGTCCTGTGCGGAGGAAACACAACACACACACACACACACACAGATCGCTTTTGGCTAAACAAATATTACCCCCATCCCAAGTCTTTCTATTATGATGATGAACAGTCCTGTCAATAAACGCTCCTCTTTAATAACAAATATGGGGGGCAAGGAGAGGGATGGGAGAGTTGGAAGCCTTTCCCGCTTTAAACCGGAGAGAAAGGTCGTGATTGATTATTTATTTATTATTCCTTGGCGTGGCTCCGAACGAGGAGAGGCCGGACCACCTCTCCTCGCTTCTTCGCCTCTCCTCCCCGCCAGCCCACCCTGGCCGGCCGTTTCCCCGCTCCTTGGGGCATGGCAAACGGGGACTCGGGGCTGAGGGGGGCAGAGGAAAGAGCTCCGCCAGCCCGGGCCGCCTTTCCTCTTCCTCCGAGAGTTCGAGTCCCCGCGTGGACCGTCGCCAGCACCGCCGCCGCGGCCAATAGGTGGGGCCCAAAAGCAGCTTCGGAGGAGTAGCGGCTCGAAGATGCGTTGGAAGTGGGGGGGATGCGATTGGAGGGAAGCGGCTCCTTTTAACTCTTGCTGTGCCGGAGCCCAGCCTGGTCGCAGAAGGGAGAAAGAGGACTAGGCAAAGCGAGTGGCTCCTCTTTGCCCAAAGGAAAGCTATCCATCCAGTAGGGGAGAGGGGGCACGCGGGGAGACCTTGCCAGGAGCCCGAGCCCGAGCTTTGTGGGGAAGAGGAGGGGAGGGATCTGCCGGAGGGAAGGAGGGAGGAGGAAGCCGAAGTGCAACAAACAAATAAATAAATAAATCCCACGACCCTCCCTCCCTCTCCTTTGCCAAGATCCGCCGGGCATAAATGAAAGCGCTCACGTTGCCAAACCACCTGTTCCTCCAAAGCAGGGGAGGGAGGGGACGGGGGGGAGGGAGAAAGCGCCGCGGCAGCGTGGGGGCAACCCGCGTCGTGTGTGTGTGTGTGTGTGTGTGTGTGTCTATACGCGCGTGTGCGCGATCGTTACTATCCGCGGGTGGGAAACGCTAGTTGGGGGGAGAGGCGGAAGCCAGGCTTTCCCTGCTAGGCTCCTACAGCAGCAGCGGGGAGCCTGGGGCGAAAGAGAGAGAGAGAGAGAGAGAGATGCTACAAGAGATGGGAAGCAAACTCTGTGCGCGCGCGCGTGTGTTTACCGTCGTTTGGAAGGAAATGCACGGGAACGGGGGAACACATAAGCATACACGGGAGATCAGCCCCCTCCCTTTCACACGCCGCTACCCACACTTTTTCGTAAAGCTCCAGCCCACCTCCCTCAGGCAACAACAGCCACAACAACATCCTAGCCGATGGCCCGCGACGAGAAACAGGAGGATTGTTCCAGGAGATCACTGGCGAGAGAGGGAAAGGTCCGCCTGGCGAGGAGACGACGACGTCTAGCAAGCAGGGATGTTGGAGATTAAAGCGGGGTAGGGGGGGAGGCTGCAAAAGGGGGGGAAGCTGCAAAGGGGGAGGGAGCCAGCAAAGTCGCCAGCAGCAGCAGCAGCAAACGGCAGAAGCCGCCGCCGCCGCCGCTCGCCTCGCTTACCGATATGGATGATCGAATCCGCCCGCGCCGCTTCCCAGGTTCGAGTCCAACAGACGGACACCAGCAAAGCGAGGGAAAAAACTTCCATCTCCTGCGCTTCGGACCAAAAGGAAAAGAAGAGGAGGAGGCGATGGTGGAGGAGGAGGAGGCCAAGGAAGGTTGCGGGAAGGGGTTTGCAGGCTGGGGCTGAAGAGACAGCCGTCGACGTCCAAGCGAGCCCGAGAGTTTGGAGTTGGAGGAGAACGGCGAAATGTAATCCCGGGTGGGCTCTTCCCCTTCCAAAAAAGAAAGCGGAGGGGGGGGGGAGAAGAGCGGGAGGGAGTGCGAGCTGCCGCTGGCTGCCGAGGAGGAGACGATCCAGCTCCGGTGCCGGTGGGGAGCCTCTCTCGCGACAAGCCCCGCGTCACTTCGGGGGGCGGCCGGGCATCGGTAGAGTTGCGGGGAGTTGCTGCAGTAAAGCCATCCAGGAACCCCCCACCTCCCTCCCGCCCTCCCCGCTCCACGCCGCCGCTGCCGCCGCCTCGCCGGGGATGTCAATGGAGCAGCAGCAGCAGCAGCAGTTTGGCGCGCCTCTACCTCCTTCCTCCTCTCACACCATCCTCAGCCTTTTTTGAAAGAATAACATGTGTGTGTGCGTATATATATAGATATATAGATATATATACTTTAAAAAAAACCGATTCTTCTCACTCGCGGTCAGGAACGCAAACCGCGCATAAAGCTGCGATTTGATTTCGAGAGAGGGGGAAAAAATCCGATTATTCTGTCTGGTTTCCCTTGGGCGGCGATCCGCACACGGCCAGGTCCTCCCCCGCCGCTGCTCCGGCCAAAGACAACTTGCAACCTGCACACCGTTCCCTCCGCCACCCCTCAGACCCAGCCACCCCGTCCCCACGTCGGATGGGGGAGATTAATAATAATAATAATAATAATAATAATAATAATAATAATAATAATAATAATAGTGAGAGATACTGATAGAGCTCTCTTTCCGATCTCCAGGCGAGGAGGGACCACGGATCCCCGCAAAGTCTGTGAGTGTGGGGGAGAGCACACGCCGCTTCCAAGCTCTCCCCACACCCCGCCAAAAAATAAAATTTAAAAAAAAAACCCAAAAACGCTCGCGCGCACACACAAAAAACCCCCCCAAACCACCCCAAAGTGAACTTCAAAGCGATGCAGCTGGGAATGCAGAACTGGAGGGGGGGCGACGCTGGGAGGCAGGCTGGATGTTCACCCCGCTTTCCAGAGACGAAAATGAAGAACAACACTAGGAAAGGAGGGGGCGATGGAATTAAGTCGCGATCGCCTCGCTTTGCCTCCTCCCCTCCCTCGTCGTCTCCTTAGGAAGGGGGGGGGGTACGGTCCGCAAAAGGCGACGAAAGGAAAAAAGAAGAAGAAGAACCCACTCCTCTTCCAACGTGGACACCCGAGATGATCGGCGAGGAGCCGGCGGCGGCGGCGGGGACGGAGCCGTGAAGCGGCGAGTCGGAGCCCAAGCGGGCGAGGAGGAGAGTCCTCTCTCTTCTGCAGTACGAGCCGCGGCGGCGATGGCAGCAGCAGCCTCAACCCGAGGAGGCGGTTTTTATTTTTTTTGGCGCTTAGTTGGTTGGTGGGATGCAGAGAGAGCGAGAGAGAGAGAAGGAGAGAGTCCCCAAGCTGCTGGCAGCTCCGCCGCTAGCCAGCACACGTTGCTTAGAAATGGATCAGCTCGGAAGCGAGCGAGAAAAGTGCTTCCAGCCAGGGCGAAGGAAATGGGGAAAAGAGAGAGAGAGAGACAGAGAACTGGATCCAGGAGGCTTGGCTTCCTCGCAACCCCCTTCTCTCCCTATGTGGAGCAAGAGGAAGACCCCACCGAGATTTGGCGTCTTCTCCCCTTCTCTCTGCTAAACTAGAATAAATTCTTTTCTTTTCTTTTGGAGGGGGGGGGTGAGGGGATCGAACTCAGGGACGAACGTGGATCCAGACGATTTAAAGGAAGATCGTTCCAGGGCAAATTAGAAAGGAAGAGGAGTTGGGAGAGGGGTGTTCTTTGACCCTAGTTTTGAATACGAGGTGGAAGGTGCCCGCTTGACATCTTTAACCTTGTCTTTCTACCGCAAGAGAAGTGAAGCAGGGACGTGGCTTTAAAGGGTGAAGCAAGGTGGAAAGGCGGTTGCGGGGGCTTGGTAATGGGTATCCGGGACGCCTGATTCCTAAGGGGGGCAAAAAATAGAGACTTCCCGAGCTATTAATACGAGTTTAATTATCAAGATTTCTGGTGGGAATGGTTCTTAATAAGGCTGGGACATTGCTCCTGGGATAGGGTGGGGGACAGATATACAGTTATTGATATAATTTTACAAGTGTGACCTGAATAACCGCAGAGTTTGGGGGGTATGTGTGATCCAGAACTGGATGGCAGTGTGGCTTTACTAATTCCTAGCTGTTGGGATCTGTGTGATCCAGAAGTAGAGCCCAAAGAAGCTAACGGCTCCCTCCCCCCAAAAATGTGGGAGCCATAGCACAAAATGTGGGGGGGGGGAGAAGAAGAACAGAAGCAGAAGGTTTCTTTACAGATCGTCAACACAGAAACACACACAGTAAGGACTGGACAGACCTAAATTCCAGATCAAATCCAAAATTCTGTTTTCCACAGTGGATAGCTTGATGTCAACAAGCATGAAAATCCAAACATGATGGTGTTCAAAGGCAGCCAGTCTCTAAATCTAGATAAAATTATCATGCTTAGTAGCTAGTGCTGGCTTTATTTTCTGTGTGAATCTGTCCTATCCCCCTTTAAAGCTGCTTACATCAGTGGCCATCACCACTTCTTATGGCTAAGAATCCAGAATTAATTATGTGCTGTGTGAACAAGCATCCTCCTTTACCTGTCCTAAACTGCTCATCATTGAGTTTCCTTGGTTTCATTCCATAGACTAGAATATTGAGGAAGGGAGCCAGAGTTCTCTCTGTATAATTGTGTAAACTCTTTATACATTTTAGAAACTAAGTGGTAAAGACAGTAACCTAGCCTCAAAGGGGAATGGAGTTGTCACTGCCGCATTGTCATTTTGACTGCTCTTTTCTACACCCTTTTCCAGCTCAGTCAATATCCTTTCTGAGATGTGGTGACCAGTACTGTACACAGTGTTCCAAGTGTGGTCATATCATAGATCTATATGACAGCATTAAAATATTGGCAGTGTTCAACTCCATCTGATGCTAAGAGGTCTCAGATCTTGCAGTTTCCAACTGCCTCTGATGTTAAGAGGTCTCACATCTGTGGTTATTAGCCTCCATGTCTAATAACCAGTGACAGACTTTTCCCCCACACTTTAATCTGCCTTTAAAGCCCCCTAGGTGAGTGACTATTCTCACAATTTATGACAAGAAGTGCCATAAATTAAATATAGGTGGTAAGAATGAACACTTTCTCTTGTTTGTTCTGAATCTCCTGCCATTCAGAAAGTATTGATAAACAATTCATCACTGTGGGGACAGACAGGCTTTTTGTCTGATCCAACATGGTTCTTGTGTTCAGAACTGAAGTAGATAGAGATTGCATCCTCCTGGCTGGTGACAGGACCAGGTTTACCTTAAGACAAAATAGACTGCAATAAGAGCAAGCATGGTGTAGTGGTCTGAGCATTGGACTACAACCCTGGAGACCAGAGTTTGATTCCTTGTTTTGTCATGGAAATCCACTGGATGATTTTGTTGGTTTCATGCTTCCATTCCTAGATCCAGCCAGGACCCTTTCTAATAGCTACAACACAGAGATATGAATGGGACAACACTTATGGCAGGCCACATAGGTGAAAAAGGAAGAACCTAGGAGACTCAGAGCATTTATATAGTAAGGATGGATCAATTAGGCAAACAGCTGGGGGAGGCTGTCAGACTATATAGACATGGGAAGGGGTGAGAAGAAGCTGTTGCAGAAGCAGTACACCTCACATTCAGATCCTTTGCTTGTGTTCCTGGAAACCTTGTTTCCTATGTCAGTCCTGGTACAGCTGATAAATCAAATAAAACAAACTGAATATCTCCTAGTTTGTTACTTACTTCCAGGCAGTAACCAAGGAGCCATAAATAAAGTCCAACGTAAACAAAGTCCAGCAGGGTTTCACGGCAAGGGAGTGTCCAAGGTCAATCTGAGCATTTGTCAAGGCATCCAGCAAGGTAGCTGCTCAAATAAGCTCTGATAAATCCTGGAGGGGAAGGATGCCAGCTAAATAGACCCAAAGTCTAGCGTAGCTGTGCCTTGATTGATTGTTGCCAGTTATAAACTCTGAGAGAGTGATGCTGGGTCTCTCTTTGCTACCTGTGCTGCTTGGAGATGGGTCTAGGTAAGTGTTCTTCTGTATCTGAAGAGGGAGGACTCTCCGTTGGAGCTGGCACCACCTTTGTTCTGTTTCTGGCACTGTAACCTCTTTCTGTACAGCGGGTCCTGGCATGCCCCATTTCAGTCTCTGGCATGCCCTCTGCTTTAGACTCTGAGTCAGATTCCATGCTTTGGAAGCAGGGTATGATACCTTGACCCTTACCTTGTTGTGTAGATTTCACTACTGGACTGTTACTCTGATTTACTGCAGACTCAGGCTGCAAAAACTGTGACCAATAATTGGCTAGCAAACTGTTATAAACTTTGCTCATGGTTGCTGATAAAAGATTCTAACTGGAGAGTTATAAGCCTCAGCAGGCTGCTGGCACAGAAAAGGCACTTTGCATACATTCATTCCCCAGAAACCTCCATAATAGGTTTCCCTTATAGTCACCATAAGTGGTAATGACTTGAAGGCACACAACAACAACAAGACAGCTAAAAAGGAAGGGGGGGGGAGATGGCAACAAAGTGTTGGAGGACACAGCTGTATTCCTCCCTCAAGTAGCCTGCTGGTCTTAGGAGCAGTGAATGATATTGTCTTATTACCACTGGTGAAGTAAGATTCAACTACTGGTCCAGTCACCTTCTGCACATGGAATTGAAGGTAGGCACCATCTTAAATTTTATCTTGGGCATGTTTTTGCCCAGACAGCCAAAATGTCCTAAAGCTACCAGATACCCTCTGATCTTGGGAGCTAAGCAGGGTCAGCCCTGGTTAGTACTTGGATGAGAGACCACCAATGAATACCAGGTGATGTAGGCTATATTTCAGAGGAAGGAACTAGCAAAACTGTATCTGAAAATTCCTTGTCAAAGAAAAGGTTGCAAGGCATCCCTGCCTTGATAATGAGAGGAAAAGAGAGGGGAAAAAACAAAATAAGGCATTAATAAGCTGAATGTGTATTCAAATATGTATTCTTTGCAAACTGGCTAGAATGTATTTAACTGGTGCTAAAGGCTATCATGTATCCCTTACCAAAACAACTGCTAATTGCTGGTACAATATATCTAATAGGTCACTTGATGTTACTTTGTATTTGATGAATGGAGGAAACCATAAGGCTGGAAAATGAAAGCAAGAAATACTTGGTGCAAGGATATTATGGGGAACAGAGTGGTATGGAGATAGCTGGGAAAGGCAAATAGATGGGTCAACATCAGCTGAAGACTGACACCTGCCTGGGAAAATTATGATGGGAAATGGACCATGCTACTGTAACCAGTGAAAGCTTTGTACACTTAAATTTGTATTGACAGCTTACAAAAGATGTATGCTGCCTTTGCTAATCAGTTTTGGCAACTTCCCTGCAAGTATGCTGCTGTTGCTTATGTTAATCTCATGAATAAAACTATTGCTGCTTACCAGAGTGTATTCTTGGGTCATGAGTTGTCCAGTAGATGATACCCTATGAATTTCTTGGGGTTGCCATAGACCAACAGATGACTTAAAGGCATGTGTACACACATTTTGGTCCCATGCTTCCTGAAGCACAGATTTGCCCCACCTCACAATACTTTGTTTAAAACACCATGATTTTATGTTTGTGCCTTATAGTTTCTGTTTCAAGGGAGAAGTTGTGTTTAGAATCAGAAAATTCCACTTTAAATATATCACAAAATTCTGTGGCAATGTGTGCTTCTCCACTGCTCCAGGCTGAGTTCACCAAGTCTGCCTAGTTCTGCCCATGCAAGGTTTTCCTCACTCTAGTAGACTCTGTAAGGTTGTTATGGTGTTTATGTGCATGTCAGCTATTTTAACTGCAAGTGTGTAATAGTGTTTAAAGAAGTTGCGAAAATAAAAGGGAAAAAAAAGATTATTTATTTAAGGAGGCTCTTCATTGTTAGTAGGTAAAAACATCTGAATTTAAGAAATTCTTGCTCTTACTGAATAGAATGGAAGTGGCTTCTGATGCTAAACATTTATGAACCTTAAAATACAAAGAGATATTTGGGCTTCGTGAGAATATGATGGAAGAAGGAGAAGGAGATCAGTCCACCTTTCCTGGAAGCCCCTTTGAGTTCCCAGAGTGGCTATGACCGTGAAAGGTGTAAATGGTCACGCCCTTGGCAAAACTCAAGGTACGTGCACTGGCAAGAATGGAGCCAAATAATATTTTGTAATATTTTATATATATATATATATATATATATATATATATATATATATTAACATTCTCAATGTCGTCTTAGTCATGCTTCAGGAGGAACTGGCCACCTCACATACTCCGGATGCAATGAATAAGGAAACAATGGTAAAGGTTTTCCGAGTACCGGATGTGCTCTTCCAGATCAAAACACATATGGATGTAGGAGGAAAGGCCAAGCTATGATAGGAAGAAATCAATCACTGTACATGGAGTTAGCCTGAGTAGCAGAACAGAAGATGAGGATCTCTATTTGTATAGAAGGAACAAAGAATTATGCAGGATTTTTGTGCTAGATATAATTTGCCTTGACTCTAATGGGCCTGCCAGCAATCATCTTTTTTTTTTTTTGACATATTTAGATTGTGGCCTTCCTTAGCTCATGCTATTTTGCTTAGATCAATAGAAATGAAAGAACCTACCAATATATGTAGCCCACAAATCAAATGTTTGATGAATAAACTTTCTTGGGTCATCTCAGATGAGCTATTTGGACTTGATTTGTCTCAGGGTTGAATTAAGCATATGCTCAGAACAGGCTATATTAAGGTATTCCAAAATCAGGGCCACTTTTATACATATGGTATACGTGGACCCATGTGCTCTTTGTGCTGTGATAGGTTAGATCTAGCAGTGCTACGAAGCTGAAAGGAGCCCTCCCACAGCAATATCCTTTCAAGGGAAGGAAATAATTCTGGCCATCCTCCCCTGCCTTTGTATCATCCAGTGTGACTGTAATTGGAGTCTCAGAGCAGCAGCTCCAATAGGCTATCAGCCCCTTCATTCACTCCACAGCTGGGAAATGACTGTCTACTCTTGGGGAAGAGGTGCAGGGGGAGATTTAGCACCTTTTTCTTCCCAGGACCATTTCTATTTTCACAATATCAAGTGTGTGTGTGTGTGTGTGTGTGTGTGTTGCCAGCAGCAGTCATTGAGGGCTATGAAGAATTGGTTTCAGTTGTGGCATTGATAATCCAGCCTTGTTCTCAGAGCAGGAGAGGCTACAGTCAGCTCTCCACATCTGCAGATTTCACTTTCATGGATTTAATTATTGTGTTTTCTTCAACACCTCTTCCTCCACCTTCCCTGTGAACAGCTTTTCAGGTTGTGTAGCCCTTTAAAAAGTCACCTCTGGTCTTCCTTCTTCTCCACTAGCTGCTGCCTGGTCTGTTAAGGATGGATTGCAGAATGTTCTCAATACCTTGAACCCTCTTCCAATGTCCCCCACACATCCAAGGAAAGAGATGAGTCAGAGAGGAAGTAAAGGGTCACCATACCCATGCCCTTTCCCTCTCCTTTCCCTGGCCTGGTTTGGACCTTGAGTGCTTGTTCTCCCCGACATGCCTCATCCCCAACAGACACACACACACACACACACACACACGCACACCTTGATCTTTGCAGCTTTTCCACTTCTACAGGGGTCCTGCACCCCTAACCCTAGGGAATATGGAGACCCAACTGTATTTAGAGATCAGGGCCATCAGAAGACATTTTGCTGCCTGAAATGAGGGACAAAGATGTTGCCACTCCCCAGTTCAGCAGGAAATTCTGGCTCCCACGTCAATGAAACAGTGAATGCATTCCAGGTTTTTGATGAGTTTTAAAGGTGCTCTCCAAGGTATTAAGCCTATTTAGGCATAGATTTCAGCACCCTGAAGAACTCAGTTAAAACCTGGATGAAAATCTGAAGTTGATCCATTGCCCTGATAGCATGGAAACCATCTGCTGTCCTGTCATAGATGGAGCCCAACAAACTGGCAGTCAGGATTACCATATGTCCTCTTTTTCCAGGACAAGTTCTCTTTCTCAGAGCTAAAATTAACATTAACATTAAAATGAATTTTAAAAATGCATGGGCTTTCTTACAAGGTCTGGAGTGGAGGAAGTGGGCATTAGGGCAGTAGAGCTCTGAACAAGAGGGAGGGAGATATGACAGTTAAAGCAGGACAAAGAAATCCCCCAAAGTAGCCAGCTTCAGCCCTGTGTGAGTTACCAAGTGACTCACCAGTTTCCAGTCAGGGCTGTTACAAACCATGATTATTCTGAAGGAGGAATATGCCAGACAGGAAAAGGGCACCCTACCACCATTGTCAAGATGGTGACCAGCCACAAGGAACATCTGTTTTGTCTCTTGGACTGTCTCAACTGAGGCCCAATGGCTCTTCTTACAACTTCCCACAGCTTATAGTCTATTTAAAGTGAGAGTTGTCATGGTAATTGGTGGTTTGAAATAGTCAGTAGGTAAAAGTGTTGCCTTTTTTGCTTTTCAAAATATGATAACCCTAATGGCAGTCAGATCTTACTTTAATAGTGGAAATAGGATGTCATCCTACTTCTGAAGTAGTACCTCAGAAATCTTCCAATGGAGAGCAATGAAGAGCTTCAAAAAGAACAGTTAGGAACCCTCTCCCACAGTATCTACTGTTGAAAGTAGTTGCCTCATTCTGCTAAAATGGTAGGGTGAGCTGTGCACATTTTGGATTTGGTGGATTGAGGTAGAGGGCACCTCTCTTGAAATCCCACCTGAACATTCAGCATCTGTAGCAGACATGCCAAATCTCTCATACCTGTATCCTGGCAAACCATAAACTCCTTTTTTAAAGGTCAATTCATGGAACACAAAGCATAACCGAAACTGTGTTAATATCAAAAATGCCATAAAATAGTACAGCAGTCCATTTTGTTTCCACATCTAGACCTATATCTCCTGTGCCCTTTCTTGCTCTCTCTTTAACTAGAGACCTTTATAGTAGAATTATGCTTTTGGCTAGCAGTAAGTTAAGATCCCCAGATTTATAGCAGATGTGACCTAAATTTTCCAATGAAAAAATGCTTATTGTTTTAAATCACAGCATCACTTGACCTGTTACCCAATATTTTTACCTTGGAGGTGAAAGGGTGCTGGCAGAGGATGTTCCTTCAACTACTACAGATTCAAATCCATTCCTAGCCTTTAGGGTCAGATATAGATGATATTGTCTGAAGTAAATTCCCTTATGTAGGTATAGGTCAAACTTCTGGGATGGAAGTTCTTCATCCAGATGCAGTAAAGGAGACAATTTTTTTTCTTCTCAATGAAAGATGCTGAAAGATGGAAAGCTTCTGTTGGTGGTGATGGTAATCTCAGATAAAATTTGTGCATTATTCCAAGTGGGTTTTGCATACTTGTGCAAGATGAGTAGTTTCAGAAAACATGGTAACTGTTGCCTTGTGGTAAAAGCAGTAGCTTTTGATGGGCTATTCATGTGTTTGTGGCCAAATAGCCTGTTCTCCTATGTCTGCTGTGTGAAGGTGCTCAGTTTTACAGAGTTTTATGCAAAGGGTATTTTATTTAAATAGAGAAACTGCAGTCTACTTGGTGTTTCACTCTTATGCTGGGGGTGAGATCTCTTGAGGGAGGTTAGAGAACTCTTCATGCTTTGCTGTGCTGAAATGGTCAGTCTAAACTAGGGTCTTAGTAATGGTGAGATTTCTTCCCATGCCTAAATGATGCCTGTCAAAATATTTTATTTAGCCCATTTATATCTCACTTTTTTTCCTTTATACAACTCAAGGAGGTATAGCCAGGATTCTCAGGTGGCCTCCAATTCAAACTCTAACCAAGCACAAGCCTCTTCAGCTGCAGAAACGTGGCTATAACACATACTTTCACATCATGTTTAAGTGGGACAACATGAACAGAAAATAGATGGTTGATACATTGCTTCTCTGTTGCTGTCGCCTCTAATAGATGCCTCTCATACAAAAGAAGTAAACCAGAATATCTGTACAAGAAGTGTGTATCACATCCAGTGGAATCTCAACCAAAACTGGAATGATTTCCAGTTTCCAGAATGAGAGATGTCTGAATCAAAGGGCAACTGAATTTGAATCACATCACTTCTGAAGATTTGTGAGTGATTTGAATTCAGATGGATACAGATTCAGGAAGTGTATTTATGAAAAGTAATATTATTTCCATCCAAATTCTCAATGTAAGGAAAACACCAGACAGGGAGGATAGGTAAGAGAGAGGAAGAGATGCAGTTTAGTGATTGATACCTCATGCTCCGATTCACAGTGAATAAGGAGTTTCCCTTCCCAGTGTTCTGTGACAAAAATGTTGACGTAATCAATCACAGGGCTGATATAGCACTCCATGTTACTCCTCAATTCAGAGACCAAGAATTTTTTAAAAAAAATATTTTTTGGTGGAGTCTATGGGAACAACCCTTTCTGAACAGATCATGTGAAGAAAACTCCATCATAGGTTCACTTTGTTGTTGCTGTTGTGTGCCTTCAAGTCATTTCTAACTTATGGAGACTCTAAGGTGAACCTATCACGGGGTTTTCTGAGGTTGAGAATGTGTGATGGGCCCAAGATCACCCAGGAGGTTTCCATAGTTGAGTGGGGAATTGAACCCTGGCCTCCAGATCGTAGTCCAATACTCAAACCACTACTCTAGCTCTCAGGTTCACCTTAGGGTTGTCATAAGTTGAAAACAACTCAAAGATACACAACAACAACAGGAAATGGGAGCTGTTGCATCATATACTTGCTTAAAAAATGTCAGACATTCAAGTCTTTCTGAAGTTGTTACTGGATATTTCCTATCCACCATTTATCTAGTTCTACTGTATCTTCTGTGATCTTTATGTCAATTCAGCAGAAAACAAACAAAATCGTTGCATCATCACATCTCCTCATTTTCCTGCAATTTCTAGGCCCAGAAATTACCCTAAAAAGTTACATCTTCTGGGGTCCTTCCCAGCTTTGGTGAATTGTGGGAGGGCTAAACAAATTCCATTCCTAGAATGGCAATTGACTATGGTTATGTGTTGGAAGATTTATAGTATTTGTTGCTGTAGTACTTTTTATTATTTTTTTTCTATTTCAAATGATATTTCTGTTGTCCCAGACTATTTTCTGGCAATTCTTCATACTACCTGAAACATTTTAGGCCCTTCCTCAAGTGGGTTGCTTTTTGAGACGTCTCAGAACAAAAAGTTTTAATCTCCTTATCCTCCTTTCTTATTTATCATATTTTTATTTGTACTCCATCAGTGAATTTGTGAAATGTCACACTTGCACTGTCTCTACCACTCTTAAAAAGAAAGAAAGAAAGCAGGAAAGAAAGAGAAGAGAAGAGAAGAGAAGAGAAGAGAAGAGAAGAGAAGAGAAGAGAAGAGAAGAGAAGAGAAAAAAGAAAAGAAAAGAAAAAAGAAAAGAAAAGAAAAGAAAAGAAAAGAAAATGTGTCCTTCAAACCATAGGATCACCTCAGAAAATCATGCCATCATTTTTTTAAAAAAAATCATTTGGAAGAGCTATAGTGTTGCTGAAGAAATTGTTATAAGTAGTCCACCAAAAGAAAGGAATGAGTGAACACTGAAGTTCACAACCATCAAAACTCAGCAGACTCCAAAGAGCTATATTGTGAGAACTCATGCTTCTTTAGACCAGTTTGGAAGAGCCTCATACGTAGACAAAAATGCTAAAAAATATAATATAGGGTGGATGGTTCAGGGGCATGGTGCATGGAAAACCTAAAAAAAATATAAGTAGCCTGAAAGGGGAGGACCATGACAAAAGGGTACATGATTTCAATATCTGATTTAAACACAGAATCCAAAACACATGGCATCAATTGGAGAAAAAAATTAGTCTGTTTATAGGAGTTGCTGTCCCTGAAAATCTCACCAAATTTTGACAACTTTTGGGAAAAGTTGGCTTATTTTCCACGATGAGAGCAAATTAAGACTCAACTCTCAGTAAAAGCCACAATGACTAAACTGAGACTATCATACTTTGGACATATCAAGAGAAGACATAGCTCATTAGAAAAGACAATGATACTGGGTAAGGTAAAAGGCAGTAGGAGAGGAGGAAGACTACATTCCTGGTGGGTAGACATAATCAAGGATGCTGTGGCCATGAGTACACAAGACCTGAGCAAGGTTTTTGGTTCATTGCATTGCTGTACGTTGAAGTTGTGTCTTGATGGCAGTTGACAGCAGCAGCATCAGAAGAAGACAGAAGACAAAAAGATCTGGATTTCCAAATCAAGATTTGGATTTGGATCAGAGTTGAATTGAGTGGCCTATAAATTAGTCCAAGGTGTACTGTGTTGCTTTCTGAATCACTATATCAAGGCTTGAACCATGTATGAGCATATTCAGTATATGCGTATGTGTGTGAGAATCTGTGTGTACATGTCTGTGCATTTGAGAATCCAATTCACTAGATAATAACCTTAATAAATATTTAAAGGTCCAAGAAACTTTCTATTTTCTTTTCATTTTTCTCCTTTGTTAAAACTGGAGTCATTATGACTTCTTCACAAAAGAACAGAGTTCACACAAAATGTTAATTTGCTTCTTGGGAGTGCATGTAAGAGGAGTGCTCTTTTAACTGTGTACAATGCACAGTAGGTGGAGTAGCAAATATGATGAAACCCTTTTAGCAAACTCTGATGACTTTTTAATTCTCACTTTCATGCTCAAGGCTTTGATGCCTTATCTGAAAGTAAGCTATATCCTCTGGCTAGTTTAAAATGCCAGATAAATCCATACTGGATTAGACAAAGTAAGGGACATGTTTCTCAAAATTACCCATTGGAGTTCTTCCCCCCCCCCTCTTTCAAGGAAAATGTATGTCTGAAAAACAGAGAGAGACAGTGTGGTGAAGTGGTTAGAGTTCTGCAGTGTTGATCATCATCATAATTTATTAATAAATAAATTATTTAATAAACTAATTATTAATTATTATTATTAAAAAACTAATAATAAACTAGTAAACATACCTCTTCAGTTAGTGCTCATCATCCCATTACCAAATGTCAGAATATGTCTTATTCTTACATTCTGATGCCTATATTCAGAGCTGAAATGTGTATTCTACACTAAAGACTTAAACTGGTTTACAAGGCATGTCTGTTTTTCAGGGAATTCTGGGTTCTATATTCCTGTAACAGGAGCTTGTGATTGATAATGGAGGATTCTTAGTACCCTTGTGTTACCCTGATTTCTGGGGTCCCTTGGGCGACACCTCAATGTGCGCCATGTGATGATGAATGGAAACTAGCCAGAGCACGAGTAATAGCAATGTGAGAGGAACGGTAACCTAGCGGGGTCTTTTTACCCAGTTTTTACGGGGTCAGGCCAAGCCAAAAACCAAACAAAAATGTCCAATAATTGATTTTATTGAATGAAAGTCTCACGCACCAACTCAATCACTCACACACTCACTCAAGAGCTATCAAGAAGCAAAGGAGAGGAAACTGGATAGGGGAATATTGAAGGGGTTGTAACTGGGGTAATACTGTACCTTTTCCTGAAGCCCTTGGTCTGGGAAAAACAGCAGAGAAGTGGGGTTCAGCACGGAGAGGGCTGAGGGGATTACTCAATGGACAGAGCAACAGTCTGCTGAGACGACCGGGAGTGATCCAAAGAACTGCTCAAAAACTGGGACTATTTGTAGGGGGAAAAGTACTTGGAGGGCTAATCCTTTCCCGAGGAGAACAATGGGTGTTGCAATCATAGAATCATAGAAATGTAGAGTTGAAAGAGACCACACGGGCCATCCAGTCCAACCCCCTGCCATGCAGGAACACCCTCAAAGCACTCCCAACAGATGGCCATCCAGCCTCTGCTTAAAAACCTCCAAACCCCCACCACACTCCAAGGCAGCATATTCCACTGCCGGACAGCCCTGACTGTCAGGAAGTTCTTCCTGAGGTTCAGATGGAATTTCCTTTCCTGCAATGGAAAAGAAGCTCCACAATGAAAAAGAAGCTCCACAATGGTAGCTTTCTTTGCCTGATGAGATTACAAGGTGTTGCCAAAGCCTCACGATCTTCGGCTGCATTGGGTTTTGGTGTGACTTTATGTAAATGGTCCTCACCTGATAGGATATTTGCTCAACTTGGGGCAAACACACTAATCCCCTCAAGCTGGCTTCTCAGGGGCTGAGGACCCTTTGTTTTTTGTGGGTTTGCACATCTTGAGGTCTCCTGGGGCTACGTGACGGGATTCTACTGGCCTGACCTGGTTTTCGATCGTTCGACTGTTGCTGCCTACGTGCCCATCCAGGCAACCTCTCAGGCACATATTTTAATATCAAAATTGTAGACCCCGGGATAGGGCTTTTCCAGTAGAGTAACACTTGCCAAACTGCAAGAACTCATTGGGAAAACACCAAAAACTAGGATAAAACCAATATATATTAGTCAGCATGATGTAGTGCTTTCAGCATTGGATTAAGTCTCTTGGTGACCAGGGAACAAATTCCCACTCAGCCATGGAAACCACTGTGTGATTTTGGACACATCATACCCTCTCTGCCTCAGAGGAAGGCAAGGGTAAATCACTTCTGAACAAATTCTACCAATATAATTCCACAATAGGTCTGCCTTAGGGTTACCATAAGTCAGAAATAACCTGAAGGCACAAAGCAGCAACAACAACTATTACTACTGCAACCATCCAAAATATGATCTTAAGGACTCATCTATCTGGCTGCTTTATGATCACTCATTTTTGAGATGCCACAGTCATTAAAAGCTGGTGTCAAGGTTACTTTTGTTATGTTGCCCAGAGATGCACATTTTAAGCAGAACACACTCTTTCAGGAGAAAAAAAAATATGTCCAGGTTTTCATTCCACTTCTAACATGATCTACTTCCCTTTGAAAGATGTGATTTGATGCCAGAATTCCAATCACTTTGAAGTGTGTGTGGTTAAAATCTCAGCAGCTTAAAATCTGGAAAACTAAAATATCTCCTTGTCCCACATGATCCTGCTTCAATGATGAGATTTTTCTTGGAGGTCCTCCTCCATGTCTCTTTATGCTCTGAAATTAGCTTGCTGGTGATCAGATAAAGAGCTTTTTCAACAATTATATGACAGCAGTAGAATGCCTTGTTAGAAGAGATGGGTTCTAAATGAAATAAATAAATAAAAAATCAACCATTTGCACTGATCAGATTCAAAAGGTATAGTTATTCAATGTAGGAAGGGCCATGCAGTATCTGCTTGCTATGTGCCTGTTAAAAATGAGAAGCTTGTCAGAAAAGAATAAAAATGTGACAATCCTAAGTGACACTACAAACATGGATTCAAAGAGAAGTCAGACTTTTAAGAGCTAACCACTGAGATCAAGCAGTGACAGCGTTTCTTTGGTTTTCCTGCTACTTGGGCTGTATGCTTACAAAGCAGAAAGCACTGAGAAAGTTGTGCACTGGAGACAGAAGCTTAGAGTGCAGCTTGTTTCTGCTTTAGCACCAATTGTCGTTGTTGTTATTGCGTGCCTTCAAGTCATTTCCACCTTGCTGAGACCCTAAGGCAAACCTATATTGGTTTTTTTTGGGGGGGGGGGCAGTAGCTGAGAATGTATCATGTACCCAAGGCCACCCAATGGGTTTCCATGGCTGAACAGGAAATCAAACTCTGGTCTCCATGGTGTAGACCAACACTCAAACCACACCACCACACTAGCTCTCTTCATAACCAGACATTTAACAATCTTTTTCAGTTTTGTTTTCCAAAGGTTTGAGACGGAAGGGATTATATGCCAAGTCTTTAGTCCAAAATAAGTCCCACCACACAGGATAGACTTACTCCGCATTTCAAGGAACCCTGTAGAAGTAATCAGAGCTCCACATTGGACAAAGACTTTCTCCCAAGGGAATAGCTAGTCAAAAGAACACCTTTCTGTGTGTTCTGTGTGCTGTAATGTTTGTTCTCATTGGAGCAACTTTGGTTTTGGTAGTTACTGAGAAATTAAACTGTGCAATAAAATGCTCATTTATAACCTTCTGTTGGCTCCTGTGTTAGGAGGTAATTAGCACATTGGAACATTACTGTGTAATTCAGAACTTTTAGCGTAAACATTAACATTTCCATAAATGAGGGTTAATTTAAACATATGTTATTGTTCCAGTAGGATGCGGAGTTTTATGTTGTGCAAGTGTTTATTGTTGATGTATTGTATGAAGGATGAAGTATAGAAGGAGAGCATACTTCTGATTGTAAGATGTTGCAAGTAAGCAACAGATGGTGGCTCACTTTGTCAAATGCTTCTTGACAAAAGGTTGGCTTTAGTACTGACAAGTACCTGGAGCAGTCAGTCCCTCAGCAATTAACTTCTACGACCAGGGGAACACATCAGGCAATGGTGTGAGATCTGCTTTTGTGGGGTGAAGGCAGAAGTAACAGGAATTCACCATGTCTTTCTTTGTCTTTGGGACTGAAAATATATTCTATAAACAGGTAGAATGCTAATTTAGTCAACAGTCTTGTCTGTCCTATTCATTTGCCTGTTCATTACTTTAGCCACTCTGAAGGGGGAAAATTAACAAAATCTTTTGCAGCTGGATGTCTGATACTGAAGAAGGCTTAGCTCTTTCTCCCTTCCTCAGGACCTAGAAGCCTGATATCAAATGTATCAAATATGGGAAATGGTGAACTAGATGTGCCAGCTCACCATTTAACACCTAATGACTCTGTTTAAGCTGTCTACCTGTTCCACTATAGAACAAGCCTGTTAGCATCGCTGGACCCTTGAGCCTTGAGTACTGTCTCTGAAGGTGGAGGAAGGAATCTTTTGAGGAGGTACAAAGATCCTGCTGAGCTCAAATGATGACTCCCTAGATACTCCAGTGAGACAATATAATCTCTGCTCTGTAAAGAGTGTCTTGTAGGCCACAAAAGGCTTGAAGAATGGCTTGCTGCCCTTCATTAAGTCCAGTGACCGTAAAGTCAGCTTCACTGTGCTCTCTGGAGAAGAACAGAGACACCAGATCCCCTGGATTGCTCTGGAGTATATCAGAGATATGAGCAACCTGAGCACTACATTGATACCACATTTTTGAAAATATGCTTTGATGTGGGTGTGCCACTAAAAAGAGGAAGGGCCTACACTGTTATAGTGTTACTATTCCACTTTCAACATCCCGTGGAATTCTGGGGTTTGTAGTTTACCGAGGCCAGAGAGCTCTCTGGCTGAGAATTCCAAATGCTCCTCCCTAAACTACAAACCCCAGGATTCCATAGGATGTTGAAAGTGGAATAATAGCACTATAACAGTGTAGAGTGGAAACAGTCAAAGAAAAAAAAAAGAAAGAAAAGCCATACTTTCTACTGTGCCCAGAAACTGGGGAACAGGTTACGTAGCAAAGGCTGTTGAACGGCTGTTTACCTTCAAAGAGACAGCAAACAATCCACTGATTGCTAAAAGACAAAACTTCTATCAAATTTGTTAGCCTTGTGGAATTTTCCGAGTGCAAATCCTTTACAGTAGTGACTTACGAACCTTGGCAAACTATATTATATGGAGCTCATGGCTTGGAGATCTTCTCAGATTATGATCTGTGAGGGAAGACAAAAATGTATTTCTTTGTCTAAGACAACCCTATAAAATTCATAGGATCACCATAAATCAACAGGTGACTTGAAAAGAAATACATACAGAGAGAGCTCAGGATGTATCCAGATTAGAATCAGAAGTTGGTTCTCCTGTTCTGACTCCCTGACTCTGGGAGATGTATTTAACATAATAATACTGATATCAGGCCTTCTGTAGTTCATGTCACGCTTTTGGAGCACTTCACAAAATTATGTCAGTAATCTTTACAACTGTCCTATAGAGATGACAAGTATTGTTCACTGCCCTTCCCAGATGGTGGGCTGAGCTGAAATTTGAACTGAAGACTTCCTGATTTCCAGCTTAATATTCATACCATTGTGTTCTATCACCTTTCTTTGTGTGTATGGACAACTACCCCACAAACCCTCCCTAAATTGGGAATTAAGTTGCTCGGTGGGGTTGGGGATTTCAAAATACCAGCAGGCCATCTGACAATGCCCTAAAGCTAGAGATTCATTTTGATCATTTGGATTTTCTTTTAGCATGCACAGTTGCAAATCTTGTTAACGGTCATGAAATTATCCTTTAAAAACTCCAACCACAGCATTTAACTCCATGACCTTCTGCAGCAATGAATTCTGGCATTACGAGAGGACTGAAAAATTGTACTTCCTTTGCTGTGCTCAGTTCAAAACTCCCTATTCTGTTCCCCATCCACTCCAACGTCTTTTCCTTTATTAAAAAAATGTTCAATATTCCTGCATGGGGGGTGGGTAATAAAAATCACCCCTAAAAGCAAAGAACCCATCTATCGTTAATGCAGACCAGTCATGCCCAAATTGTTATTGATGCCATCTGAACTTGGGAAAGGTGCCAGAAAGACCCACCTCCTACTGCCAGGGATTGGTTGCTATTTTTGGACTCATCATATATCTTGTTTTCATTTTTCACTACAGCTTTTTTTTTCCTTGAGTCCTTGAGCATTCATTCTTTAAGTGATTAGATATGACAAGGGGAAATTAGCTGTAATTTTGTATGTCTTCATTTTTTCTTTTGATGTCCATGAAGGCAAAGGGGGAAGTTTATATATGCGGTCAACTGTGACATGGTCCTTTGGTTTCCTACACTGGAGTAATGACAAGCCTGTATAAACAAGACCATGGACCGTGAAATACATGGAGCATGCCCTTCTTGAACCTCTAAGCTTGTGTTTGGAAGGGAGTGTGCAAAATAAGCTGCACTGTGCATAAGAGGCAGAAAATGTGCAGAGAAGGGTAGATTTCCATTGACTGAGTGCCAAATTTTATAGCACAGAATTACATTTCCTGATATCGTTCATTTGGGGTTGTGTCACAGAGTACCAAAAAAAAAAAGAAACCTTTGGAAAGACTCAGGGTTTTTCTAGGTCATGTTCTGCTGCAGAGTTTGGAAAGTGATTTTTGAAAAGAATGGCTGTTACGACATGCCAAAGCCTTCCATAACTGAGTAGTGGTAGATTGATGCTGTTCCCGGAGCATCATCCTATCACTGGTCAGTTATAGATGACTTCAGCAGGTCCATACATACTTTCATCTTTAAAAGTCATTTTCCAAGTTGTGCTGTATTATTAGACCAAATTTATTTTTCTCGTTCATCTACATTAGCCTACTACCTGTCTTTCATGGGAAATGTATCCAGACCTCAACTGATCATACTAGAAAAGGATAATAGACAGGTTGTAGGAACTCTGGCCAAATTGCTGCCTGTCATTGAAGGAGATATCCAAAGCAAAACCCAGATATTACATAAACATCTGCTGTGAATTTTTTTAGATCCCTCCATAGTATGATATTTCCAAGCACGCCTCTTATTTGCTATAAATTGACCCTCTGGAGTATAAATCATAGTCTACAATGCCTTCAAATCTGGATACTTGAGGTTATGTTCAGAATATTATTGCTAGTTCCAATGAAAGTAGATCAAATAAATCAATGGAATTTTCCTTTGCTAACTCAGTATTCAACAGTTGATTCAATACTTCCCTTCTAATTGGGAATAACCAGTTGGATTCAGATTTTTGACTCATCGGCAAACTAGTTTATCTGTACACAGAAGCATTCCACACTAAACTGTTACAGTGCTATTATTTCACTTTCAACATCCTATGGAATCCTGGGATTTGCAGTTTAGAGAGAGGTATTTAGAATTCTCCACCAGAGAGCTCTTTGGCCTCAGTAAACTACAAACCCCAGAATTCCACGGGATGTTGAAAGTGGAATAATAGCACTATAACAGTGTAGAGTGGAAATGGTCAGAGATCTGTTTCAGAGATTGTCCTCTGAGAGCTTTGCCTTCTGAGCTGTGGTAGATAACGGTAGTAAGAGGGTATTTCCTGTTTTTGATACCCTCCTTGTGAAGTTTGTGCCAGGTTGCACATGGAAATCCTTTCATTTATCTAGGTTTTTGACTTCTGAGATATATTTTATATCTATATTAATATTTATATTACATTTTTATTAAATTCTTATGTGAATATTTTTAGCACTGCCCTTTGCTGTTATCAACTATTGTTCTATTGATTCCAACTTAATCACCTTTTGTAAACAATCATATTCATATTCTCTCTCTCTCTCTCTCTACACATGCACGCACACACACACACACACACACATACACATACACACACACACACACACACACTCACACATACATATATGTATGTACATATTTTTCCCAACGGCTGTATTAAAATGTTCTGAATAATGTATTACAAGAAGTAATGATTAAACATTATTCTGTGCAGACCAGAGAGCATCTTAAATGTTGTGTCCTCTTCTGGATAACACTTTCAAGACAGACACTAAGAAAATGGTGCATATCCACAGAAGTGCAGACAGGCCACTAAAAAAGTCTGTGAATCATATTCTGTAAAAAAATGGTTTGGAAGAAACAGAAGCCCTTTTCGCACAGCATTTTTGATGCGAAAGGGCCCCTCAAGAGTCGCGCACATGTGAGGAGCAGTCCACACGGCACACTCACATTTGCACTATGCTCCAGGGCCTGGCAGGGACTGCTCAAGCACTCTTTCATTTTCAGCTTTAAGCCGAAAATGGTGCACGGTCACACATCGCTCCGGGGCCCTGCTCGCACTTACCTTGCGTGAGGAGCCTCGGGAGCAAGGCCGATCACACTTCCTGTCCAGTACAGCCTGGGAAGGTCCCAGGCTGCACTGTGAAAGGAAGAGGTGGGGCTCTCGCATGAGTGGGCGGCAGTTGAGGAACTGAGGGAACCGGGATGTGAGAGCCTCTCACTGGAGGCTGCTCGCGGGAGCCCCACACCCCAGCACCGCAGAAAGGTAAGGTGTGAAAAGGGTCAGACATATTTAGAATGCAACAGAAAATCCTGGAGTAAAATGATGGCAGTCTTCTAATACTGGAAGGTGTGTTGTTGTTGTGTGCCTTCAACTGATTCTGACTTATGGTGACCCTAAAGTGAATCTATCATGTTTTTTTTCTGGGGCTGAGAGTGCATGATGTTCCCACAGTCACTCAGTACATTTCCATGGCCAAATGAGAAATCAACCCCTGGTCTCCAGGTTTGTAGTCCAACACTCAAACCACTACACCATTCTGGCTCTCTAATACTGGAAGGACTGTACTCTTCTTCTTCTCCTTCTCCTCCTGCCCCCTCTTCCCCTGTTCAGGATTCAAACCTGCTTAGAACAGATCCCCCCCCCCAAAAAAAAGCATAGGTTTTTTTTCCAAAAAAAAAGCATAGTTACAAATTCACAAAGTACAATGGATAAAAAGTGATTAAACCGTCAAATAGATATAAAACCAGTTATAACTGAAATAATGAAAAAGACACACACATACACACACCTGTGTGGGTATGTAGATCTCTCCAGATGTTGTTGGACTGCAGGCCCCATGGTTTCTCATCATTAGTGAAGGTGCCTAAGGCTAATGGGAACTGCAGTCCAGCATCATATGGAGAACCAAACTGTCATAACTGCTACGGAAAATGCAACTTCCCTTCCAATGAGCAGGATTGGAGCAAATGTATGGAAACTGCAGGGAAGTAGATTTCAGTTTCATGTTTGAGTTAGTCCTAGCAAGTTGTTGTTGCTGTTGTTGCTGTTGTTGTTGTTGTTGTTGGGGCACCTTCAAATTGTTTTTGATTTATGGTGACCTAGGTTTAGTGGTTTGAGCATTGGACTACAACCCTGGAGATCAAGTTTTGGTTCCCCACTCAGCCATGGAAACTCACTGGGTGTCCGTGGGCATGTCACATTCTCAGTCCCAGAAAATTCCATGATAGGTCTGCCTTAGGGTCACCATAAATTGGAAATGACTTGAAGGCACACAGCAACAAGGCAATGGGGTTTCCATGACAAGATTTGTTCAGAGGGGGTGTGCCATTGCCTTTTTTTGAGGCAGAGTGAATGTGACTTGCTCAGAGACTCCCAGTGGTTTCCCCCATCTGAAGCTTGGTCTCCCAAAGTCCTAGTCCAATATTCAAACCGCTATACCACACTGGCTCATTTTTGGAAATACTTTGATTAATTTGTAGAATTTTTTTCATGGTTTCAAATGACATTGTGTTTTCCATCTGACTTTTTAATCTAGATAGATAGATGCCAGATAGATAGATAGGGGAAAAAAGATTAGGCAAGGAATGAAAACTATAATGAAATGCCTTTTCTTTAGTCACATGAAACACCCGAAGAGAATTTTCCTAATGTTAAAAATAGTTTCACAACAGAATGGCTGTCTTCATAGGTAGTGAACTGCTCTTCACTGCAAATGTTTATGCAAAAGCTAGATGGTTTTCCACCCAGGTTGCTATAGTTCCAAGATCTTTCAGTGAGCAAGGATATGAAGCAACTGACCTCCACAATCTCTTCCAATCCTAAAATTCTGTGATTATATGAATATTCCTTATTGTTTGGAGATCTGTACATTATTGACTGAGGAAACACAACAGGACTGAGTTTGTTGCCTTTATATGAGTTGTAACTTCTCTGGAAAGAATCAAATCAAAACAGGGGAAAACACAATATTTAATTTAAGTACAGTGGAGAACTGTAATGGTGAAAATACATTTAGTATTGCTACTAGGTTTGATATTTTAAAATATTTTAGAAAAGTAAAAAGTGATTACTCAGTATTCATTAATCAAGACTCAAATCCAGTGTAGCTGCTGGTCACAAATAGGTATGGGAAATATGAGAAAAAGTGTGTTCAATTTGGGGGTTGCGCACCTCCCCAAGGGGAAATGAGTTAAATTTCAGTCTGGATGTTCAACATTATGAATGAATTCCAAACACTTTCTGGATTGATGTATATGCTTAGTATCCTGTCCAAAGAAACTCTCATAAAAGGAGAACGTAGAGTGAGAATAATGGAAGCATCACTAGGGGTTCAGTGAAACCCTTGTAGAACAGCTTGTAGAAGCATAATAAAACTTTTTTAAAAAAACAATGGATGCATTTAACATTTGCAAATGAACTTAACATGCATTATATTGATTACTGCATTCTTTATTTAGTGTTGACACATATATTTACTGACATATAAATTAATTTGTGATTTGTTATTCACAGTAAGTCCTTGAAACAGGCTTGGGTAAGAAATAAAAAAAATGTATGATAACAACATAGATTTACTTAAACTAGAAATGGTTAAGTGAAAGTTCTTAAGAAAATTCAGAGAAGTATGTTGCTACTGGTTTTGCTTTTCTGGGGGACAAAATGAATGTGCATTTCCTGACTTACCAAGCCCTCTGCAGAATAATATAATCAGAGATTTGCAGAGTTGAGAAGGAGCCCAAGGTTCATCTAGTTCAATCCTTTGCTGATGTGGGAGCCCACAGCTAAATAATCTCTGACAGATGGTCATCCAGCCTCCTTTAGAAACTTCCAGCAAAGGAGAGTGTTACATTGTTCTTACCATCAGACTTGTTGCCCCAAAGGCTTCATCAGACTCTTCTTTTTAGTAAAGAATGGCTTAAACCTAGGGCCTAAATTCAGTTGTTAAATCCAACCAGATCGGGCCCAATAAATTAATGGTAGTTCAACTCTTGATTGCATTGATTCAGTGAATCTACCATACAGTGTGTGTTTGTATGTGTGCCTTCAAGTCACCTATCAACTTATTGTGACCCCATGGATTTCATAGGGTTTTCTTAGGCAAGGACTACCTAGAGGTGATTTGCCCATTTCTTTCTCTGAAATATAGGCTAGAGAACCTGGGCCCTTTCTGCACCTTACCTTTTTCCGGTGCTGGGATCGCAAGAGCAGGCTCCGGCGAGAGGCTCTCGCGTCCCTGCTGCTTGAGCTCTGCACAAGCTGCCTGCTCATGTGAGAGCCCCGCCTCTTCCTTCCACAGTTCAGCCTGGGAGTTTCCCAGGCTGCACTGGGGCAGGAAGCAAGACCGGTACAGCTCCAGAGGCTCCGCACACCAGGTAACTGCACGCGGGGCCCAGGAGCAATTTGCAATTGCGCACCATTTTCGGCTTCCAGCCAAAAATGAAAAGGTATGTGATTGGCACCTGCCGGCCTCTGGAGCATTGCATGATTGTGAGTGCATCGTGCAGATTGCTCCTCACAATTGCACGATGCTCCAGGTGCTCTTTCACATTGCAAATGCCATGCGGAAAGGGCCCTGGTATACATTAGTGGTTTTTCAGCCAAGTATTAACCAGGGTTGACTCTATTCAGCTTCAAAAATCAGATGGAATCTGATAGACTGGACTTTTTGCTAAGACTCTACCTGGCTTTTAAAGTCTTAATGCCCTTCTTTTGGTCTGACCACCACTGGAGTCACACATGCAGGGGACGCAAAAGAGGTTTCTCTCACTGGGCCTCTTGAGCTCTGGAACTCCTTCCCAAGAAAGGTTAGTCTGGGCCCCTCTTTGTAGCCCTTCTGCTTGGATCTTGTTTATGCTTTTGCTAACAAGTACTTTTAACTGTATTTTGTTTATATTTGAGTTGTACTATGTTAGCTATCTTGAGCACCTTTTGCAAAAGGAGGTGGAATATAATAGTAAGCAATACACTTAAAAGAGGGACGGGAGTCATGTGGCTTTTCAGCAGTCTTTTGACTTCAGGTCCTAGCAGTCCTAGTTAATCTCACCTATGGTGAGGAATGCTGGAAGCTGCAGTCCAACAACATTTGGCAGGCTGCACTATTAGTGACCTAAAATGGAAGGAAGATGTGAGGAACTGTGACTCAGAGACAGAACACATTATTTGCAACCAGAAAGTTGTGGGTTCAGTTTTTGCCATGTGCAGTTAAAAAGGATATGGATGAAGAACCACTGCCAGTTACAATAAAGAGTATTCAGTTGGAAGAACAAGATGTTTGACCTGGTATAAAGTAGCTCAGTGGTTTAATAGCAAGGTTTGGGGGGGTGGGCAGGCGGGAGTGGAATACTTTTTAGGATTTCTGCTCTCAGAATTTCCCAGCCAATATGGGCACTGGCTATGCTGTCTGAGGATTCTGGGAGTTGTTGTTTAAAATGTAGCCTCTCCAAGCTCTGTCCCATGGTTCTATGACAGACCACACTTTCTGCTAGAGCCTTTGATAGATCATGTAATGTTTTCTTTCCATCTTTAGAAGAATGGATGGTATTAGTTTCAGGAACGTGCACTCTAGCAAAATACATTGAAGGTAGGAAATACTACATGTCACTTTTTGTTATCAGATTTCTGTCTTATCTGTCCCTTAGTGTTTTAAACATCTGGGTATACTGATAGCTATGCATGGCACTGATGTTTTTGTAAGTGAAGCCTGAGTTAGGATTGAAGCAAAAGGATTTTCTTTCAAGTTGGAATATTGACTGACAGTCCTTTAATCTTATCACCAAAAAAAGGGTTGATACATCCAGCAGGCTACTGCTTGGAATCACTTACTTCCCTTCTGAAATTTCGTTGCAGGTTGAAAGCCACTTTTTTTTCTGTGCTTCAGGTACCCAGCCTACTTGAGAGCTTAGGTCTCATTCTTCAGTTTTTCTGTTCTTAAAGCAATCAGTGTAGTCAGACTAAATAAGTGGATTGCTCCTGTGACAGACTTCACTGTCTTTTAAACTCTATAGAACTGGTTGCTTGTTGAGTAGCTTTTTGGATGCTAGAATCTTCAGTGGGCCTAGTAACAATGCTATCTCTCCACAAGTGTCAAAATGAGAACAATCTTATATGAGATGCAGAAGTGACTTTGACTTCTGGTGGCAAAGAAGACACAAGAATATAATGAAATATACGTGAATTCAGGAGTAATTTCCACAATGTTTGATGGAGTAAAAACAAGACAATCTGTCAGTTTTGCTTCCACCCACATTAGAATTTCTAAAACCTCAAAATTCTTCTATCTAAAAAAAGGTGGCAACCTTAATTGAGCTCTAACATGGTGGAATACAGAGAGATCTAAACCAAGACTTGAGTTAAAGAGTTAAAAGCAATAGATACCCTAGGCTTGGTTGGAAGAGTTTATTTATTTGAGGTTCTCTTACATTTGATTTTTTTTTTTCAGAACTTGAGTTTTTTTCAGCTTGCGTGTGAAGAAAAATGCATATGGATGAAGTTTTCTCAACACCAAACTACAATGTGATTTTTATGAATCAGTGGGATAACTGAAGCCCCTGTCAGAGCTGCTGATGACGAGCAGCAGCTGTTGGTCCCTGTGGCTCTGGCTGGAGATGAGTCCTGCAGCTCAAGAGCTCCCCCTGCTGCCATGGACCAAGCAGGCTCGGACATTCCTCTGCCTGCTCCTTTATGGCAACAGGGATCAGATTCTGAAGATGCTTTGGAGCCTGTGCCAATCAGCCCACAAACAAGGCGGAGACTCAAGAGAGCTGAGCAAAGGGAGGCTTCCTCGATTAAGTTCAAGAAGCAGTGACTAGCCACACCTGTGTCTTGGGCTATATAACTGCCTGCCTGGAAGCCTTTCTTTGCTTGTGGCAAACTTTCCACAAGCCCTCTCCTTGCTTCTGGCTCCTGATACCTTGGTTTGATCTCTTGGCTCCAGATTCCTGGCTTTTGGAACTCTGACTATGGCTTTTGCTTGTTGCTCTGGCTTAGGTAAATGGACTTCCCTTGAGTAAGTGCTTCCTTGACTCCTCCCGGCAGGATTCTGCTAGCTCTCCCACTCCCTTCTCTGGGCTGTCTCGCTGCCCAGGTCTCTGACCCTGACAGTGTGTAAAACAGGGTTTGGTCAGTTTGTATAGGATATAACATTGTCAAGTGAAAAAGAGAACAGGGTTCTTGTATGTTTCACATTGCCCAGATGAAGGAAATTCAGTAGATTATTTTCTCTTTTACATGTAAATACTTAAGAAACAGGAATCTTGATTTTTTTTTCACCTGGTCACCATGGCTGAATTGTGCCCTTGAAATCTCAGAAAAGTGTGTGCCTTAATTTGTTTCAACACACCAACACAAGATAGAAAAACATGGAAACCACTCCCACAGTATGAACTGAGAAGCTCAATAACAAGTACTTTATAATTTCAGAGATCCGTTATGGGCAGTGATATAATCAAAGCCTTATACGGCATGGTATGAAGAAATTCATCCTGACATCTTAACATAGTTCTCCACTCTTGCCATTCCTAATCTACAGGTGGATAGTATGTTTGAAAATATTTGAAAAAATGATAAAAAATTGATTTGCTGAGTGTGAGGAAACCCTGATGAAGAGAATCCTAGATGAGTAAGAACCTTCCCAGTGCAGGATTTATTCCATGTAAAAAATGGATGTGCTACAGAAAATGGAAGAAAATAGTATTTTCTACACAGAAAACAATATTCATATTGTTTCCAGCATAGAAAACAACACTTTCTTTTACATTACTTTCTGCACAGCAAATGCATGTAGAAATTGTGCTTTCTATGAAGAAAATCCTGTTTTCTGCACAAGCTTGTTTTCTGTGCAGAAAAAATATATTTTGGGGGGCAGAGGGGAAACACATGGGAATTTTGCACAGAATGAGTCCAGAACTTTTAAATAGTCTTTGAATTCTATGAAGTTTTCAATAACTTTTTCAGTGTGAGTAGAAAAATTGTAAAATTATTTCTTGTTGCCAGTGAGAAAGAAATACCTACCAGTGAGAAAGAAACACCTACCCTAATCTTATACTCAACTGTACACATATGTAAATAAATCTTATGTCACCCAAACATCCTAAGTCTCCAGTGGCCATCTTTTCAAGGCAATGGGGTTAGTGTTGGGTAACTACCCTTAAAGCATTTTTCTGATCAGAAGTAGGGTACACATGCTTGCCAGTATGCTTTCTTAACATAATTTCTATTAAAATGCCCACCCTGGGACCACTAGTTCAGCAACTGTTATAACTCCTTTAAAGTTCAGAATACATTCATCACACCATTGTTCTACAAACCACCAACTGCCACTGGAATATATAGCAGGTCTCTCTAGCACCTCACAAAATTACAAATCTCAGGATTGCAGAAGTTCGAGCCCTGGAAATTAAACAGACATCTAATTTGCTCTAATTGTGTAGTATGGACATGGTTGCACATCTAGTATCAGAAGAGGAAAACAGCTAGGTAGCAATTGAGTGGAAGGAGGTAGAGAAGATTCAGACCCTTCTCTCATAGGATGTTTTGATTATTTAACTATCCCTCCCTCTCTCCCAGTTTTATTTGAGAATGGGAAAGGCACATAAATGGATCAGGAGTCTGGCTTGGCAGGCCAGCAGTCTGTTGTTGATATATACAGGCACAACTGGGTGTTATGCTTGCACCTTTTTCATTATTTGCAGAAGGAGATATTCATTTCCACCTTCTGCAAGGCCTCTCCCTTAGCCTTCAAACCACTTCTGGGGGTCTGCTTGATGCCTCTTGATCTCCTAGTTCCTCCTTTGTTTTGTGCTTAAGAGCAGATAGAACAGCAGTGGCTGGATCAAAGATGGCTGGTAAACCTTTCACTGGACGAGTGGTTGGGATTTTATCACAACTTCTCCAATAACAGCTGAATTGAATGAGAGCTATGAAGGTGCTAGACTCTAGTTAAGGACCTGAATGGTCCCCATTTAACTTGGAGATGTTTCAGGAGGTTTGGTGGGAAAATCCACAGTGCACTCACTACTCCTGCAGTGGAGGATCTAATGGCCCTCTCTGCCTGACACTGTTTGCCTGCAAGGGTACACTCAGGCTTGCTCTGACCACTCTAGAGCATCAAAAGAAGAGGAACTTCACACCAGAAGCAGAGGTTACTCCTTCTTTGTACATACCTTCCAATTGTCCTGATCTGGCATAGATTGTCCTGGTTAACCCTCAGTTGTCCCACTAGCTTGTGTGTTTTTCCTTTTTAATACTATTTGCCATCTTGACCACATTCTGATGTTAGCTGCTTTACTTTCCGAGTGACACATTTGCATCTTGGGCTGGCGTTGTTGTTGTTGGTGGTGGTGGTGGTGGTGGAGGTGGCGGCGGCGCTGCTGCTGCTGCTGCTTCTGCTGCTGCTGCTGCTGCTGCCTCCATGGTGACCCCCAGGGATGTTCAGTTGGCATGCCATGCCATGCCATGCAGCTTCCCAACCATGTGCTCAGCCCTGCTGGATACTTCCTCATACCCAGCAGCCTTTGAGCAGCTGGAAAAAGCTCCCAGCCAATCAGTTCAAACCTGCTGATTTGAATTGATTGGCTGCTTCTGGCCAGGCCAGAGCTCTAGGAAGTTTTCCGTCCGGTCCAGGTATTTTGTATTTAGCTAGGCTCTCCTATCCCCAGAGTTCAGTTCTTCTCTGTATGTCATCCCTCCCACCCCCCTTTCCTTTTGTTATATCCTGTGTACTGTAGTTAGGTTGTGTCTTTGCCTGTTACTGTCACAACTTGTAAGGCGGTTAGCATGGGTCCTAGATCAGGGTCTGCTATATCCCCAGGTCACTGGGGCCTGGGGATGGAGGTGGTTGCGAGGAGGGCAGGGTCAGGAGCAGACACATGGCATGGAGTGGGTGTCGGCATCCCTGCACCACTGGTGGTTCAGACCTGACTCCAGGCGATCCTGGCTTTGGGTTTTCTGGTCTCATTGGTCAACAGGCAGGTTGGCCGATGCCGGGATCCTGATCCATGTGCAATCCAACCCTGTTTTTCTGTAACCAATAAAGGTGTGGCCTATTTTCATCCAGCTTCAGTGTGTGGCCTGGTTTATTCCTTGCACTACACCTCTCAGGCCTGAGCACACAAGTCACTTTGCCACATCTTAATCTGTGAAATTATGAACCAGCATGGTTTAGTGGTTTGTGCATTGGACTACAACCTTGAAGATCAGGGTTTTATTCCCTTCTCAGTCATTGAAGCCCACTGGGTGATCTTGGGCATGTCACACATTCTCAACCCCAGAAAAGACCACAATAGGTTTGCCTTAGGGTTGACATTAGTAGGAAATGACTTGAAAGCACACAACAACAACGTTTGTGCAGCTGAGCCATGATATGCCACCAAAGCCAAGTTACAGAATTGAGCTGTGCTCATCAATCCCCAGCCCCAGCTTCTTTTGTGCCCTGGATGAATCAGCTTGGTTAGAGGGGCCGGAAAAAGCTGTCTTCACCACCTCACATAAGTATACTGGCAGAGACTTAGACTCCCCCAGCATGATGTAGGATCTCAGTTCATGAAAGAAAGAAGGTCACTGAAGGCCTTTGGCTTCTTAATTGATCTGCAGCTGAAGGGTATCCCACAGTTTGGGTACTGGCTATCTTTGTGACTGTAGTCTTCTTAACTCTATTTTTTTTTCACACTTGTGTGTGCGTGTGTTATGTTTTCATTAATATTCTGTTTTTAAATATGCACTTTATTATTTTTTGCTGCCTTGAGCTCCTTTCTGGGTGGAAAGGCAGGGCATGAATTTAAAGATTAAATGAAAGCATTAAGTCAAATTACTAAGCACCTGGAAGGGCCACCATAAATGGCTTGTGAGGGGCACTGGCCTTGAAGGCTTACATAATTTTTAGGCCCCCTCTCTATGTTTTTGCTTTTTAAAATAATATTTAACGTTGAATTGCCATTTGAACACAAGGCTATGCCAGAAGGGCAATCTAAGATATTTATGGAGGAGCAAATATATTTTAATAAGCTTAATGGTATTTCTCAAGATGTGGGGACACATTTCTAGTTAATTTAAAGCAAATCTGAGAATGCAAAGGGGTTGGTATGCCCTTCCAGCACACAGATTTCAGAATGTTGAGGGCTTTCTCATACTCTTTTTCTTACAGCACATCGAACTAAAGAATCTTGAAAACTTCAGCTTCAACATACATATTTTCCTACTGCTTGGGAAACATGTGTTGTTTCTGAGTTTTGACATTTAGACGCCTCAAGTCTGTGTATTTGTCAGTGTGCCATACAAATCTAGCTCCAAGAAATGGTAGTTTTCAGAATGTCAAACACAACAGGTTTTTTTAAGGATATGATATCAGAACAAGGAAATTTCTTCTTCAACTGACCTACCAAGTAGCAATAGTTTCAGTATAACTCTCTCCATGTGGGAAGCAAGAAACTCTGAGTTCAGAGGCATATATGATCCTCTAGGAGACTGTTCTTATGATTCCAGTTTTATCAGTCATGGTATATAATTTGGTACAATTTAGACAGACTTTGGAAATAATTGCTTTTTAAAGATGGCAATTCCTAGAATTTCCCAGTCATCATACTGGTTGGGAGATTCTGGGAGCTGTGGTCCAAAAAAAATTAAGTATGCTTAATTAAGTAACATCATCTGGTCCAATCCCTCAAAACCTCATGAAAATGCCTTTACGCATGTTCTGATAGCTAGCACAATGGACCTCCATCTTCCTGTGCAGCTGATATACAATAAAGTATGTTGGGTTATGATCATAGCAATAGTGTCACAATTATGACTAAGTAGTGATTGTGAGTATAGACTGTTTCATATTCATGATCACTACATAGTCATGATTTTGACACTATTGCCATGATAATAACTGCCTTTCCAATCTTTTCTTGGCATCAGCTGCATAGGAAGAAAAAGGTCCATTCTGCTGGTGATCAGAGCATGAGTGCATGTCATTTCTATCATGTTTGAGGAGGGCAGACCAGAAGAGTTTAGTTAAGTTGCTAAACAATTAGTAGAGAATACTGACCAACATCTCCAACCTCTGGCCCATATCCAGATGTTGGCACCAACTAGACTAGACTCAGTTAAATATGGCTCAAATTCAATATGCAGAAATAGTAATTGTTCTCCCAGATCTACTCACATTTGTTCCTTGTTGAGAGTGTGTGTGTCTTTATGTGTGAAAGAGAGAAGAGGCAGAAGAAGAATAAGCAAGGACAGTGAAGCGCTGGGAACTTGTTAAGTCAATGCACTCATAAATTGTGTTGATTCAGTGGATTAGTTTGAGTTGATATTAACCATTGAGTTTAGTGCTCTGGAGCTAGGAATTCATCAGCAATTATTGGTCCTGGTCTACTGTAGTCCAAAGTTAATCACACGGTGACACCATTTTTTACATTAACGTTGCAGTTTGAGACCTCCTTGAATGCTTCTCTTTCCCTCTGTGCCCTCAAAATACCTCATCAGCATATGTGGGATGAGCCCATAGCGATGTTCTTCTCCATGCCAGCTTCTCCCATCTCTAAAAGCACTCGAATGGGAAGGAGCCAGAACATTGGCTCCTCCCTGTGGCCTTGGGCTGCTCCCATTCCAATGCTGTCTGAAAGATCATGTCTTCCTTTATTAATCTACTTGAATCTTAGAGAGATCTTTCTGTCAGTCCCACCATTGTCACCAGACCATCTGGTGGAGAGATGTGAAAAGACTTTCTTGATAGCTGCTCCCAGGCTGGAGAATTCTTTTCCACAGCATGCTAGTTTGCCCCCCCACCCACACACACATGTTTTTGCTCTCCTTACAATAGCAGATAAAGGCAATTTCATTTCAAAAGGCATTTGACAATTAATTGACTGTGCAGAAGAATTTTTTTATGGTGTGTGTCCGTGCTTATTCTTATAAATATGTTTTTAAAGGTTTTCATGCTGTTTTAAATTAGGGGAGGTTTAATTATTTAATTATAGGGGAGCTTATTTGTTCATTTGAAGCTTTTTATTGTTGTGTTTTAGCTGTACTTAGTTTTTACTCAATGGTGAAAGTTACTCTGAGATCCATATTGAAGAAAGGTGGGATGGTAAATCAATGAATCAATCAATGCTACCAAGCACTGTGGGATGGGGGCACACTGTAGTCATTCCCATGATATCAGAAAAGTAATACAAGAATAGGATCAAGTTTGAAAGTTCTCTTTCCAAAATTGTGCTATCTTTCTTAAAATATAGTGTTCCTGACAAATTACTGTGATGAGTGCACTGGGTTACAAGAAAACAGAAGGACAAAGGCAGCCACCAATGGAAAAAGAATTAGACACACAAAAGTCCACAGCTGGATACTACTTTTGGTGGGACCAGGCAAAGTGCTGCAAGAGCATGCAAGCATTCAGATTCTTCAGAACTTTTCATCTGAAAGCTTTGCACCCTTTTCTGGTATTTTGGCTGGTCCTGTTAAATGTAATTCCCCAACTGAGAATATTTTAATCTATTGCCTATTTGTGGTAAAAGAATTTGCTATGCAGAATACAGATGCTCCATGTGCATTCTGTATTGTTCAGACTAAATATGCAGAGATGCTAACTGTTCGCATTCTCCCTAGTCCGCCCACATTATTCCCTGGAGTGTGTGTGTGAGAGAGAGACAGAGAGAGAGAGAGGGGGAGGGAAGCAAATGAAAACTGCAGAGGTTTCCAGCTGCAGGTGGTGATGGATGCTTCTTTATACCTCCCCCTAGTGGCAATAACATAAAACATTATGCTTTTTTCCTCAGCCTGTAGAAGAACACTTATTAGAGGTGGAGGGCTATTGTCCCTATTATTTGCCTGGTCCACTTATACCAAATATCAACTTACAGTCTTTAAAAAGCACTCAGGCAAAATACTGTGTTAGATTATGCTTGCATCAGCATTTCTCCTCACTGTTTGCATGTTCCTGGGGAACATGAGTAAAAAGGTGTGGGGTTCTTGTGAGCACCTATTTGGCCACTGTGAGAGTAGAATGCTGGACTAGGTAGGCCTTTGATCTTCTTGTGTTCTTCCTGTGTTCTATTTTTGTGAGTCTACCAAAGAAACAAATCTAACCTTGTTGCAGTTTTTTTAAAGCAAAATACATCCACCCATTTTCACTTGCTTCCTAGGTATTGTTTGCAGTGAGTTAACCCAGTTTCATCTAGAGACAGAAAGGAGAGAACATTTAAGAGTAGTCCTTCCTGATGGTCTCAAACCAATTCATACATTACAGGGAGAGGGTCTGGTGTGCAATGTATGTTGCTGCCATGTCAAAAACACCCACTGCCAGTTGTGTAGGAATGGGGGGCAGTGGGGACAATTTGCCCTGGGTGACAATGTTTTTGGGGTGTCTAAGCCTGTAGGCATGCCCCTATGTGCCCTAGCCATGCCCCCACACACAGTGGTCACGCCCCCATGTCCAGTGGCCACGCCCCCTCCCCCCCACACTCCAAGCTCTGCCTCTGCTCACAGTTTTGTCCCTTTGAGATATTTTGCTCTAGAATTCCCATTATCACTTGCCATTGATTTGATCCCATGCGATTTTAGGCCTAGGATATCTGGAGGGACTGCAGTTGGAGAAAACTGCCACAGAGTCTATGCTCACTATTTTCTTAAAAAATTCCAATAGAGTGCCTCTATATGCATTGGCTCAAAGGCAATTGCCATTTAATTCAATGAGCATGCATCCATAGGGCTGAAGATTGCCTCTGGTCACTGGTAAGTAGAAGTCCAAAACAAGTAGATTGAACAGCTGTAAGCAAGCTGTTCATGTTCTGAAGCTGCAAAATGTTTTCAGAAAATAAGACAAGATGATATACTGGATACTTCTACTAATAGCAGCATTCAAGTGAGAATGAAGGAAAATGATATTACCTTCAGAAAACCTGTCATAGGAGGTCTCTGAAGATTAACATACTCCTTTGGGTAGAGGTCAAGAAACTCTAGACCATTTGGAATACTTATATTGGATAGTTATTTGAGGATGCAGTTGGGCGGTAAATGTAGGGCTTCTTTGTTGTCCTTACTTCCATTTGATAGGTGTTATTATATACCAGGTTGACTTCATATTGAGTCTCCTACCATTTGTACTCTCTCCATCATTCTATTCCAGAAAACCAGGTAGCACCACAAGTTCCAGAGCATCAGAGAGGACACCCATATTGTGTAGTAGGCTGTTGTATGTTGTCTTTCCAATAGGAAGACAAGCTCCTTCACAAGGTCACCATCTTTAGCTACTGGGAAAAAAAGGGTACAGAGCATTCAGAAACCCTGGTACATATATTCATATGTGGTGGAATTGTGAAGGTGTACAGAAATTTTGGCAAAGTATGTTTAAAGAGATGAAAGAGATAACAGAAAATGATTTACAAATATGTCCAGGTATAGCATTATTATCTATATTTGATAAGGTTAATTGTACCCAGGCAATGAAGTATTTAATTATAAACTTATTAACTGCAGCAAGGTTAATTATATCAAGAAAATGGAAAATACATGGAGATTTTCAAATGGAGGATTGGTATAAAGAAGTGTGGAAAATTGTGATTAATGATAAGTTAACATGTCGAATTAAGGCCAAAAAAAGAATAATGAAGGGGAATGATTTTGAAGCAATATGGAAGATATTTGTGGAAAAGGTTTTAATAAAAGAGGAAGGTATCATACCTCCACAAGGAGAATTACAATTCTGGAAGGTGGAGTAAGTTGAAACATAATTGGGGCTGGGGAGTGGGTTTACTTTTAGGAATAGTTTGATATGTTTAGTGATAAGATCATATTTAGTAATTGTAATAGATTAAATGAAATGGAAAAGTACAGAGTTAAGAATGAAATTGTTATGACAATAATAAGTATAATGAGAATGAGATCTAGATATAGGTAACAAAAGTATATAAGCAGTATGATATAGAATATGCTGAATAAGTATATGATTGTAATGAAATTGGAGAGAAATAACAACGTAAGCTTGTTCTTGTTGAAATTTCCTTTTTTCACTATTATGTGTATCACATGGTGTTTTTCTTTTTTGTTCTGTTTTTTCTTTATAATCTAGCTCGCTCGCTCTCTCTCTCTATATACACACACACACACACACACACACACACACATGCACATATTTTTAAAAAGGAGCACTCAGAAACCCACCACATTCCATAAGTCTCTGGGGTAGATTAACAATCCTGCAACACACATATACCAATATTTATCTGCCCAAGCTCAGAGAAGCCATCCAATCTGTTCTACAAGTGGAAGGTATTAGGTGGCTGAATATCTAGCATAGTACCTTCTCTGTGCTGGTCTTCATTTATGGAATACTCCTTCAGCTAACTTTGGCCATTTCTTCACTACACTGTTATAATGCTATTATCCTACTTTCAATATCCTATGGAATTCTGGGGCCTGTAGCTTATTGAGGCCAAAGAGTTCTCTGGCTGAGAATTCTAAATGCCTCTCTCTAAACTGCAAACCCCAGGATTCCATAGGATGTTGAAAGTGGAATAATAGCACTATAACAGTGTATGGCAGAAACGGTTTTTTTAACTCTGTTGATTTTAGAACATAGACACTTAAAAAAAATCAAGTCTGTTTCATGGTGGTTTTAGTGTACTATAAGTGTATCTGCCCTAGACATTTGTAGCAGTTTGATGCCACTTTAACGATCACGGCTTCATCCTAAGAAATTCTGGGATTTCTATTTTGGTAAGAATGCCAGTGCTATTAGTTAAACAAGTAGAACAGTAGCTAGGAGTTATGACCTCACTAACTACACATTTTAGGATTTCGTAGGATGGAACCACGTAATCAAAGTGATACCAAACTGCTATATCTCTGCAGCTTGGACAGAGCCTTAGATTCAATAATGCTTGTTGTTATCTTAATGGTATTTACTGATGTTCTGTTTTGAAATGCTTTGATAGCTTGTGCCTTTTATGTTGTGCTTTTACATATCCATCAACTACACACAAATGAATACACTAAAATGAAGGGAGTGGGACATATGTCTCTACAAAATGTTTGGAGCTGTTGATCCCCTCAGCATCAGCCAACATGATCACTAGTAAGTGATATTCCAAAACAGCTAGTATTCTAAAGCTGCCCTCCCCCCCCCACTCCGGTCCTAAAAGGTAGGAAAGAAACCTATAAAATGGATATTAATTTTAAAAATCAATAAATCAGTTAAATGATAAATGATTAAAGGTTATTGTTCTAATGAAAGGACTTTCAGAATTAGAAAAAAAAATCCTTGTTGTGGAAGTCTGAAAGCAGATTAAAGAAGAGGTTGTTCAATCATTCTTACAATCAAGTCCTAACCATATTTATTGGAAAGAGTGAAGGACTGAAGTCACACTGTTTTCAATGGGATTTATTTCCAAATCAGTATGGTTAGAGCAAAACAATAACTCCTACCTGGTGATGAGTTCAGTGTAGGAAAATAGCTCATAATATAACAAAATGGACTGGCCAGTTAAGAACCATGTATCATTGTAATCTACACATTGAAAACACTGTCTCTGAAAATGTTGATTGCCATAAAAATGTCCTCAGGTTTGCAGAGGCAAAACACACAACTGAATACCTTGCCTTTATAGCATGGCATAAATTACCTGCTCTCCTCCCAAAGATTGTAATAAATGTGGTGCTATTATTACTGATTGGCGCAAGGTTCTTTCAATAACACAGGAAGAAGCTGAGAATCAAAGGAAAAGGATTGTGCTGCTTGCCCAGTCTAGGAAAGCTGTAAATTCCAATGACCTCACAATGATTTATGAGAGCAGGTATTTCTGTGCACTAATATTAAGAGGGTATAGTGACAGAGCACGTGCTTTGCATGTTAAAGTTTTCAGGTTTGATCCCTGGTCTCTCCACTGAAGAAGGATCTTTAGGTAGGGGGCTTCAAAGAGACTGATTCAAAATCATGAAGACTCTGGTTCAAATGTCACCACTGTGATGAACTCACTAGGCAAGCCATTCTTACTCAGCTTCAGTTCCCACCATAAGCAAAATTCTGGATAATAATACTGCATTATCAGACAGGGTTGTGCAAAAGCAAGAATGGTAACTGAGGTCTCCTAGACATTATTGGGATTGCACTGACTAGTTGCAGGCCACCAATTATGGAAGGCCATAAGCAGCTCAATTGTTCTAAAGACTAGAACCAGATGGTGCATGTCAACCACTTTGAATGCTGGAAAGAGTTACCAAAATATTAAGCATTGTAGTGATACCTAATGTGCTATGTTCTGATAACTTGTAATTGAAGGCATGAAGTCACAACGCTAAGAAGTATTTCACTGTAGTGGTGTGAGACATGTGTATTCTCTGTAGTATATGTTTGATGTGGTCATAGCTCCTACACATAAGCTAGCCATCTCTCAAAGCTACAAACTTCAAGTTAGAGGCAGTGTGTCTTTTAGTGCTTAGAGCATGGACCACAGATGAGGAAAATCTAAGATCTGTTTTTTGTTTGATCACAATGCTTAACTGGATGATCTGGAGATATGTTCTATCTCATAGGGTTAATATGGAAGTAAAGGAGATGGTTCCTTGCATGATACTTTAGGCTCCTTCAAAGAAGGACACAACAGATATATACCTTTTGCACAACACTGTTATAGTACTATTATTCTACTTTCAACATCCTGTGGAATTCTGGGGTTTGTAGTTTCCTGAGGCCAAAGAGCTCTCTGGCTGGGAATTCTAAATGCCCCTCCCTAAACTGCAAGCCCTGGGATTCCATGGGATGTTGAAAGTGGAATAACAACACTATAACAGTGTAGGGAAGAAATGGTCTCAGTAACAGCTTGTAGGCATCAATCAGCAATTAGGCCCTTTCATGTCACGAGGAGTAAAACAGTTAACATTCCAAAGATTTTTGAGTTATTTGGACTAGGGATAAAAAGCTGTACTCATTGTCAGCAAGAATGAAGAATATAAAAATCTTTCTCTCCACTGGTCAAGATTGTAGGAGGGTACGTACTGTATTTGCCAGTGTATAAGACACACCTGTGTATAAGACGCACCCCATTTATACACTGGCAAATACTATTTGCTGATGTATAGGATACACCATTGTATAAGACGCACACCGTTTTCAAACAGCATTTTTCTGGAAAAAAAGGGAGCCTTATATGCCAGCAAATGCAGTACATTTGTCAACAATCTTTTTCCTCTAGATATATTTATTTGTTTTGTCAGAAAAAGAATTGCTTGCACAAAACCAACATTGTTTTTACACAAAATTATTCCCTGGTCCCAAAACTCTATTTTGCACTGTCTGTTTCTGTGCAAATAAAATTTTCACAAAAATGAAATGTAAATAAAGAAATGAAAAGTAAAATTAAAAAATTGCCAAGACTGACCTTTTTTTTTTTTTTTTTTTTTGGACAGGGTGTCTCTACAGGTTTACATACATTTTCTCATTGAGAAGAAGAAAATATATGAGTATGTATGAACCTACCTTGCTTGTACCATCCAATGTTTACCAGACACAGGGACCTAGTTTCGGATTATTCCCCTTCCATATACATGCAAATGTCTCCTTAATAACATTGTCTACAATGATCGTTATTGTTTGGATGAAGCAAAATTTGCTGTTTGACAAGGGCAAATCTAGTTTTTTAAAATATGAGGAATATAGCTGGGATAATCTTCTTGGAAATTACAGCTTTGATGCATTAAACATCAGTTCTTTCTACTGGTGTTTCCCAGCACCCATACCAGACAAAGCATCATTATAGCTGACATTTACCTCATAACCATGTTATTTCTGTCATAAATTAAGGGAGCACTGCTAAATCTGACAGAGTAACAAGGAAGAATAGTTCCAAGATATTTTTTGGGGGGCGGGGGTAAGGTTAAGATAATTTTGAATTTTGTACTTAAAGTGTGTAGATTTAAAATAAGCAATCCATTACTCTGTCAGAAGAAAGCTATCACTGCAATTTCTAGACTCACTTCTACTCTTAATGCTGGTTTTATAATTATGCTTGTGCAGGTCTATACTGTCCAACTGTCCCAATGTAAGAGGGGCAAACAGAATAATCTTCTATCACTCCAACTATTTCATCTACTTTTAAAATGTCTCAGTTTCTGTGTCCTCCCACTTTCCCCTTATTCCTTCCATTGCTGCAAACTAAGGCCATTCCTACACTAGAGATCATTAGCGTGATATACCATAACAAATATGGCATTGCCATTAGTGTGATGCTCTGAGGTTGGGAACACTGCTTACCACATGCTTCCTCCATCAGCGGATGTGTAGCGGTATTGCCACCAGTGTTCCTTCTGCACCACAGCATTCTCAGTCTTTCCCTGTCCCCAGCTTCGCTCCACTCCACTACACCTGATTGGTCAGGGGGGTTGTTTTTCTTTGGAAGCTGTACTAAACATGGCAGTACACCATTGTATTTTCACACTGCTATAATGGCTAAAGAAATATTAAAAAAAACAAAATGTGTTAATTCAAAGGAGAAGTTTCAAATAAACATGGAGAGGTGATAGACTTTGAAGTTATCATACCATGGGAGGCACTGAGGGAGGAATAAGCTGGGCATGCCCACACCATGCCCACTGCTGGAACTGCCATAACTTGAAGGGCTATCAAGCACTATAATAGTTCCACACTGAGCTGGCTGGCTGGATTGAAGCACTATAGGAGGCTCTTACTGGATTTTTTTCTAGAAATAGAACAGTACACTTTGGCAAAGCTTGGGTAGGGGATAGCAGCTGGATAGCAATGATGTGTAGAAGCATGGTTCCTGGACTATTAACAACCTGAGGCTATGGCAGTATCGTGATGTAATGGCCTAAGTTCAAAGTGCAAAGGTAGTTGCAGGGGGGAAAGGAGAGGAGAGGGTGAATTATTCTCTTTCCCAGGAGACTTGGGCAAAAGCAAACTGTTGCAGCCTCTCCTAGCTTCTTTTTTCTTCCCTATTCATTACATTTGCCATCTTAACCATACTTTGATGTAACTTGCTGGTTTTCATTTTAGAAATGCAGTACATATGCAAGACACACAGAGAACTATAATCATGTTCAGATGAACACAGTTGCTTTCTTTCTTCCAACCTTCCTAGTCAATATGGAAAGACCACCCTCATAAAACTATAAAGAAAAGCCCCAATTAATTTTTTTTTGGGGTGGGGTGAGATGGCAGAATTAATGAGGAGTTTTCCACAGTGTGGAAAAATGTCTGTTTCCTCTCAATCTTTTAAAGCTTATCCCTAGATCAAAATCTGATAATATTTTCTATTAATTTACCCCACCAATCCCAGATCATAGTACTAGCTCCCCATATTCTAATTGGCTCCTGGTTTGGTCTTCTCACACAGAATCACAGAAATGTAGAGTTGGAAGAGACCACACGGGCCATCCAGTCCAACCCCCTGCCATGCAGGAACACCCTCAAAGCACTCCCCACAGATGGCCATCCAGCCTCTGCTTAAAAACCTCCAAAGAAGGAGATTCCACCACACTCCGAGGCAGCATATTCCACTGCCGGACAGCCCTGACCGTCAGGAAGTTCTTCCTGAGGTTCAGGTGGAATCTCCTTTCCCGCAGCTTGAATCCATTGCTCCTTGTTCTGGTCTCTGGAGCAGCAGAAAACAAGCCCTCTCCTTCCTCTACATGGCACCCCTTCAAATATTTAAACATAGCTATCATGTCCCCTCTTAACCTTCTCTTCTGCAGACTGAACATACCCAGCTCTCTAAGTCTATCCTCATAGGGCATGGCTTCCAGGCCCTTCACCATTCCTATACAAACCTTACCAGATACCTGATATCCTTGGTCACCTCTCTTTCTCAGCACACCAGGAAGGCCGACCACCCTATTCTGCTCTGCCCCTTTTAACAACAAAATCTGGCCCTGTTTTCTGAGTAACCTCAGGCATTCATGTAAAGTCGAAGGCTTTCACAGCCAGAATCCATAGGTTGTTGTGGGTTTTCCAGGCTTTGAGGCCATGTTCTATTAGTATTTTCTCCTGACATTTCGCCTGCATCCGTGGCTGGCATCTTCAGAGGCTGGCATACTCCTATTGATGCAGCCGAGAATTGCATTGGCTTTCTTGGCTGCCGCATCAAATTGCTGACTCATGTTCAGCTTGTGGTCTATTAAGACTCCTAGATCCCTTTCACACGTACTGCCATCCAGCCACGTGTCCCCCATCCTATATTTCTGCATTCCATTTTTTCTACCTAAGTGTAGGACCTTACACTTCTCTCTGTTGAATTTCATTTTGTTAGCTTTGGCCCAGCTCTCCAATCTATCCATGTCATTTTGAATTCTGATCCTGTCCTCTGGTGTATTAGCAACCCCTCCCAATTTGGTGTCATCTGCAAATTTGATGAGCATGCCCTCTGATACCTGAACACTGTGCTTGCTTCAAAGGTGCTGCAAATGGCAGCTAGCTCTATTTGGGGCTGTTGTTGGTGCTACTGAGCGTCACCAGCTAAGCCTGTCACAGTCCATCTATGGAGGAGTAGATGGTGAGCTAAAAGGCATTTTATTCAGTCCCTTCTCATTAAAACACACACACGTACACACCGGAGTAGGCCCTACCTGGCAGCACAAATTTGCTAGTATTTTGATGATACCCATAGGCAACAACAGAAGGCTTACCTGTTTCTATGTGCCTGACTTATCTTTTCCATTTCATTCCATTCTCTGTTCTTGAATTGTATTCCTCTTGGGAGATGGACCCTGTTTCCAACGTCCTAGCCTTCAGAATGATATTGAAAATCATGCCACACTAATCCTTCCCTTCCACTTTAGGCCAGAGGTCTCTATATACATCCAAAATGCAGATAACTTGCAAGGTCAACACCAGCATGTTGTATCTTCTAGCAGCTGCTGAGTGTAACTGAAGGGCCAAATGGCACATATGCGTGCAATGAACTCCCTGTGCCTATCATTGTACCCGCCCACATTGGTCTAATGTTACATCACTATGAGATGCTGTGGTAATTTGAAACTGCTGCTTAGATAATACTACTGCTGATTGACAAAATCCCATAACTATAGGTCTAACAATGCCAGATGAGGCCACACCACAGGACTTTTGGGCATTCCCCATCCTAAACACAGAGCTAGTTCTATTAGCTACAAAACAGCTTTACAGTCCTTCAAGGACAAGTATAATCTGGACATGTGACCTTATTATGGCCTGTTTATTTCCCTTAGAGGCTAACTTAATCAGCTTGAAAATTCCTAGCACATTAATTCTGGTATACAGTGTGCTGGCTGTATATCTGCGAATTCTATTCTGTTCCAGTAAAACAAGACATACAAGTGTTACATCCCATTGCAGTCAATGGATGCAATGTGTGTGCACTCACACAGGCTGCACTTGTTGCATCCATTGACCATAATGGGAGCAACACTTTGCACAACTTTGCATTTGTGCATGTGGAGGTCACAGCAGAAGAGGGCGTACTGTACAATAAAAAAGATGCTTTACCTTAGTGAGTGAAAAACCTTCCCTGTTGAGCTGAAAGCCAGAATGACATTTTGTAATTCTTTGGATTTGCATGAAAATAAAGGCAGTATCACATAGTAACTGGCATCACGTTATGGACATATGCAGTGAAAGACCACCTTATGCTTACACGTATCTTTTTGGGATAATAGCATCCATGGAGACCCCTGCAGAACTTGACAGAAGTTATCATCAGCCTACCTCTAGCTATGGGGCATATCCAGATCCTTCTCTGATCTGCCCCTATGATCCACCAGCCATAGAACTGCTGTTCAGGGAGCAAAACTGTAAGTCCTGAGTATGGTAAGTAGGGAACTATAGTGGAGTTCTATCTGAGAAACTCATACACTACACTGGGCAATGCAGGATCTTGGACATTGTGTTTCTTTTTCAGATATGCACCCAAAATGTCTCATATAAATGTGACAAAAAAGGAATAGCCAAACATGTACACTATAGCTAAGGACACTAGGGATGGAAAGAATATTTGAAAATATTTGGAAACTGGTTGAAAAATACTTTTTTTTTCCTGGTATTAAATTCAGATGGGAAGAATACTTAACTGCCGGATTTATTCTGTGCAAAACATGCACAAGGTTGTTTGGCACAGAACATGATGCTTTCTGTACAGAAAATAATATTTCTACATAGAGATGTTTCCTGCACAGAAAATGATGTTTCCTGTGCAGAAAATGCAATAATTGAGGATTTATTCTGTGCAAAATTTGCACCTAATTGTTTTTCATAGAAAAAATTTTCTGTGCTGGAGACATCATTTTCTATGTTGGAAATAAAGTTTATGCATGGAAATATTATTTTCTGTGCAGAAAATGCTGTCTTGCGTGCAAAATAACCACACAAATGTTGTGCAGAATAAGTCCCAAAATGCAAACAGGTTTCAAAAGCTGCATGGTTTCCAAAGATTTTTTTCCACAGTGGGAAGACAATTGATAAAACTACTGGTTGTTTCCTTCCAGAAGAAACGTAGTGAAGAATTACATCCATAAAATACAGTCACTAGAGAGCCTAGAACTTTTTTTAAAAAAAAAATCTTGCCAATTTTGTTTTTGCCATGCTTTCAGAATTCCATCCACATTCTCCTATCATCAGAGTTTGGCATCAGTTTGCAACATTTTTCCCTCCCTGTTGTATCGCAATTTGTGTTTATTTTAGAACACAGTTTTCCTAATGTATGTATTGTATGCCTATTTTATGCAAATTCTTACACATTTCCCTCAAAGGATAAAGGCTGTAAGCATTCTCCAAATATACACTTTTTTAAAATCCATGCACATTTACTTACGTGGAATTGGGAAAAGAAAAGAATCTTATTCTAATAGTTTTTTCATATTGAAAGGAAACCAAAAGGAGCATGCTACTAGCCTCGTTGACCAAGAATTTGATGAATGCATTTTGAAAAATCCTTTGTGAATGTGATTTATTTTCTATCACTATTCTCAATGCACTCAACTTAACAAGGTTAGAATTGTTCTCACAACCAGGAAACCTCAATATCCCCAAACATGGAGAGGGGTGAGTTTCCTAAGGAACCTTCTTTCTTTCTTTCTCTTAATATGAGAGAATAATTTCTCTTTTTACCTCGATGTATTAAAAAGGCTCTCTGTACCTAGAAACGTATTTCAGATGCATGACCCAGAACTTCTACATTTCTGATGCATAGGGCAAAATACCCATTCCATTTCAGAAACGTATTTGAATCAGAAACAATGAACTCTTGAGGATTCTAATTCTTACATTTTATAGAGGAAAAAGGCAAGAGGGATTAGTACTAGAAGAGGAGCAGAGGTGGTAGTCTGAGAGGTGGTAGTCTGACTATAACTTTCATGTTACTTTTGTCTTCAGGGAGGTATTGTGAGAAATGAAAAGACATACAAACATACATCAGTTACCAAAACATGCTCCTTCTTACAAAAGTATTTTTTATGTCCCAAGGTCCCGTTTTCCTCTTGTTCTCTGTCTAGCTGGAATCTTTTAAAGCAGCATCAGCACTAGAAGGATGGTAAAGGAGGGTTGGAGAAACATAGACTTTCAGTAATAAGTTTCAACAGCATGTCTGCAGTAAACAATACAGTGAAGCTTGAATTGGGAAAGAATGGGATTCTTCTTTAATTAGTCCTGTTGTAGCATTTTGAGGCTGCATGGTAAAGGGGAATGGTAAATAGCAGTTCTTTCCAGAATCCTTTACTGACGATCTGTGAATAACAAAACATAGTTTAAAGGAGAAATCAGATAAGCTTGTTTCACCAGCAGTCCCAGCATGTTAAAAAAAAAGGGGGGGTCTTAGTTCTGTAAGTTTGACCAACAAAACGGAAATCATTAGAAAAGTGGGTGCAGGTGAAAGACATAAAATCATCTTCTGATGGATTTTGGAACAAGCTTTCACACGGTCTCTAGAAGGCTCAACATGTTTTTGTTTACTTATGCAAGGCTCACCTGACCAAATTATTTCATTTCACATATGTAGGTTGAATAAACAATTTGCTGAAACATGTTGAACTTGCTGTTCTTTTTTGAGTAACCCATCCCTATTCTTTCCATGTCACTTCTGCCTCTGGAACCACTTTTTTTTCTTCTATTAAAGATGCGATGTCCAGGAACACATCTACGGCCCTTTTTGCATGGCATTCGCCATGTGAAAGGGCTTCTGGAGCATCGCACGATTGTGAGGAGTGGTCCACATGATGTCCTCACATTGGGCGATGCTGCTGCGGTTGCACACTATTTCATTTTCAGCTTGTAGCCGAAAATGGCGCACGATCGTGCATTGCTCCAAGGCCCCGGGTGCACTTACCGTGCATGCAGAGCCTCCGGAGCTGCGGCGCTCGTGCTTCCTGCCCCAGCGCAGCCTGGGAAAATCCCAGGCTGCTCTGCGGAAGGAAGAAGAGGAGCCCTCACGCTGCCTGCTTCCCAGCAGGCAGCAACTGTGGAGGCGAAGCAGCAGGGATGCGAGAGCCTCTCGCAACAGGCTGCTTGTGCAATTCCCGTGCCCCGGCTCCATGAAGAGGTAAGGTGCGGAAAGGACCTATGTCATTAACTGAGGTATGTTTTTAATTTATAATTTGGAGACAGTCCCTACTGTGGTAGAGTAGTTAACAATAAGTCGTTTAAGTGCATGTCCTAACAAAATGAAAAGAAGTGACAGCAGAGCAAAGCTTGAAACTATGCTACGGATTAAGACATTTCTTTACAGATTAAAGTTGTGTGTGTGTGTGTGTGTGTGTGTGTTTTCCTAGTGCACAGAGCCCATCCTTTGCACACATTTTGTTGCCTGAAGTAAAATACAAAATGACACTTAACATTCCTTTAGCAGAAGTTGACTACACTAGCAATTGAATCTTGTCAGTGCTGGATATGGGATAGTACCCATTTAAGGAGTCCAGGAAAGGATGTGCAGTTCCATAATCTGTTCTGTCCTCTCATAGTGGGGGGAAAAGACACAGGGGTCTTGAAGAATAATGGGAAAGAGCATTCTTTATCTGCTGTGTGAGGTAATCAACCTACTCTACCTCATGGTGGGCTGTGCTGTTGTTTGTAAGAATGGACATAGCAACATGATTAGTAATGGTGGTGCCTGTTGTGACTTTTACAATTTTCTGTTGTTCATCAGCCAGCTGGCATTAGTAGGTTTTTGGCAACTGAGTTGTTTGCTGAGAAAAGGTCCTTTAATGGATAGTTCCTGTACTTTTGTAATTGATGTGTTTTTAATTTGCTTTCAAGTAAGTCATGTTTCAAGAGCCAGCATTGTGTAAAGGTTTGAGCATTAGACTATGACTCTGGAGACCAGCGTCTGATTTCCCTCTCAGCCATGGAGACTCACTGGGTGACCTTTGGCATGTCACACACTCTCAGCCCACTCTCACCTTTTCAGCTCCACAAACCCTATTCAGACCTTATCCTTTCCCCACCTCCTAACCAGCCTTCACTTTACTGCTGACTTCACTCACTCTATCCCATCCTTTCCCTACCTATCTTCTTAACAGATGAGCTTCTCTGTTATATCTTTTCACAGTGTTCCAAAAGCTGTGAGCAGCTGGCTTTAACCTGGTTTGCCCAACTTCTCACCTCACAGACAGACATAAATCAAATATGTAAATAAATATTTTATTTATTTATTTGATATATATCAATCCAAGAAGGGTTACAGCAAATTAAAGCAAGCATAGCTAAAATGTATTTGCTGCCAAAGTTTGTTTGGAAATAAATAAACAAATAAATCACTAAATTAAAACAGTTCAAAGAGAAAGTGTTGGACTAGAACTCTGTGTGACCAGGGTTCAAATCCCCATTCAGCCACACAGTTCCAGTGGGTGACTTTGAGCAAGTTATACTCTCTCATCCTTGGGTAAGAAGGCAACAGTGAGCCTCCTCAAAACATACACTGCCAAGGAAACACTGCAGTAGGTTCACCTTAGGCTCCCCATGTGTCAGAAACAACTTGACAGCCTATAACGAGAACAACAAAACAGTTTAAAAACCCTTTAAACCACAATAAAAAGAATAACAAAATAACACATCCCATTGAAATAACCTTCTGCCACTGTAAGTTAGGAGCCAAAGGCCTGCCTAAAGAAAAAGTGGAAAGAGAGCAGACAGGGTGCCACCCAAGCCTCCTGTAAGAGGGAGTTCCACAACTTTGGAGCAGCCACTGAGAAGGCTTTCTCCCACATCCGCACCAAATAAACCTGTGAGACTGGTGGGACAGAGTACCTTCTGTAGCATCTGAAGTGACAACTTAAAATATCAACTTCATGATGACAGATGGGAGTTTCAGATGTGAGCTTCTTTCTACAGTGCCCGAATCTGGGGGTGTTACATTGCTGTGAGGAAGTGGATAATGCAGGCAAGGGAGCAGTACAGTTAGCCCTCCACATTTGCTAGGGTTGGGGTGCAGGATCGCCACAAAAATGGAAAAACAGCAAAAATCAAAGTGTGTGTCTGTGGGAAGGGAGCTGGGGCATGGTTGGGAAAGCCGTCACCCAGGGTCCATACCAGATAAGAGAAAGGACAGGAAAAGGGAGTGACTTGGCATGGTGGCTCTATACTTCCTCTCTTGCCCATCTCCTTCTTTCACTCTATTGGGGAGCATTGGGAGAGGGTGTGTGGTGCTGAGAAATAGGGCTGGGATCTCACCTTAGATGTCTAGGCAGTGGCTGGTTGAAATGGTGATGGAGGAGAACCAGAGGTGTTTTTTTTTGTTTGTTTGTTTTTAAGGGCAGTGTTATCTGCTCAGAGCTACCAAGGCTGAAGGTTCCCCAGAAAAGAAGTGCTTGAGGGGGAGAGGGGGAGCAGGAGTTGGAGAAATTGATAGAGAATCAGTTCTGTGAAAGTTAAATCTGCAAACATGAAGGATTGAATGTACATCCCTTGCCTTTCCCTACATGCACTTCTTTATTTTGTTTTTCTGAATAGAAAGAACAGCTTAAAGCCACAACAGTAAGAAGTAATTTAAAACAGATAAAACAACAATCCCTTACTCCACTTAGGGGCAGTAAAAACAGAAGGAAGGCAATTAAAATTGTAGTAAAATCAGATATTAATAGATCCTGTTTGTCAGTATCAGGTAGAAGTGCAAGTCCTCACTTCCTATGAATGCAGCAAGAACAGAATAGGGATTGTGGGAAGAATGATAGACTTTCATAGAGAATCTCATGCACCCCATACAAATTCAAATTTCCTGTTCAGGCACAAAGCCTGAACAGGGCTTGACTGATAAGTTACCGATAGATTATAGCAATGTAAATATAGCAGAGAGCCAATGTGGCATAGTAGTTTGGACTAGGACACCGAGAGACCAGGTTTTGAATCCCATTCTGCCATGGAAACCCACTTGGTGACCTCGAGCAAGTTAAATTCTCTCAGTCTTAGAGGAAAACTAATCTTCTTTGAACAAATCTTGCCAAGAAAACCCCATAACATAAGTTCAAAATACCTTGAAGGCACACAATAGCATCAGACTGCAACAAAGCTGGAGAGTGAGGATAACTGATTGAAGAGAATCAACTCATAGGAAATGTGGTTCTGGAGGTGAGTTTTACAGACATTATGGTCTGCCAAAAAGACATATAAATGGGTTCAAGAGCAAATCAAGCCTAAAATCTCCATAGGAGCCAATGTGACTTACCTGACACTATCATATTTCGAACATATCATGAAAAAACATGATTCATTAGAAAAGATAATGCTTGGAAAGGTAGAAGGCAGTAGAAAATGAGGAAAACTGCATTGCAGGTGGGTAGACTCAATCAAGGAAGCTATGGCCTGGAGTGTGCAATACCTCAGCCAAGGTGTTTTGATAACAGTGTGATTTAGAGATCTCTTATTCATAAGACCACTATAAACAAAAGTCAGCTTGGGAGCAATTAACACCACCACAACAAATAGTTGCAGCTTTTCTGGGTCCCAGAAAGAAGCCCTTTCCATCAGCTGAACTGGTACCCTTTCACATTACCCTGTTATAGCACCGTGACTCCACTTTAATCGTCATGGCAACATCCTATAGAATCCTAGAGTTTCTTGTTTTCTTAGGCTTGAAATTTGGTACTCAGTAACTTGTTATAGAATTAACACTTGGTGTTGATTAGTATTTAAACACTCAGGGTTCATCAAACAACCTTGCTTTAGAATTGTTTGTTCTGCCTAGTACATGTCAGTGGTTTGTGGAAAGGGAAGGACACTGCTAACATCAAAGATGTCTTTGGGAATGACCAGGATATTGACTGGAACACGCAGACTTAGAAATGTTAAGGGTCATATAAAAAGTAACACGTGTACAAGCTGTGACTCTACTAATGCTGAGGCATGGATTTTCTCTTACGTAAGCGTGAAAATAGTATAAGAAGGGAAACCTGAACGAATAAAATCATCCTTCCTTATCACTACTGTTAGTAGGCTATACTGAACACAGTTTTGATACTTGGAGGAATCCTTTGGCCAAAGTTGCTTTTTGTGTGTTTGTTTTCTTTGTTGATCTTTCCTTTCTTTCTTCCTCACTTGTTTTTGGGGGTTCAATTCAGCTCCATGTCCACCTGGAGATACAGTGAGGTATGGTTTTTTTACACACCCTAACAGTTTGCTGAGTCGCTAAAGCTGTCTGGCTCAGAATTCTAAATATCTGTCCCTAATGCAAATCCCAAGAGTCCATAGAATGGAACAATTCTGGTGAATGTGGAATCATAGTGCTGCACTTATGTAGTGTGAAAGAGTCACTTATCTGGAAATAACTAATAACTGAATGTAGGACCTTGTGTGTGCAAACCTGTACTCTACCACTGAGGAACGCCCCTCTCCTGATATTTGCAAATATGGATCTGAGAAAGGTTAAGAGAGCTCATGGGGTGAAGGCACTTTCTTACCTTCTGAAGATAACTTGGCCTCAACAATCGGTTTAGTGTTCAGGGTACATGGAAAAACAGATACCTCAGAGCTCAGAAATACTACTATTTTTTTTTTTAGAATATGCTGGCATGGGATTCTGGATGTTTTATAAAGAAATAATTTCCCTTTCTCTCTCTGATACACAGGATTTCTTTCCCAAGTCTGGTGTGCAACTGTTGTGTTTTTATTGTACATTCACCTATTCTCATATCCACTCCCCATTCCTGCTTCTAGTGTGTGATCTATCCTTTAAGCAACATATTTTCTGTTGAAAAAACAAGGATACAGGAAGAACTGTGACCTATAAATATGGACCCGGCATAAATGATGATCCAGTGGTGGGACAAACATCTTGCGGTTTTGCATCACAGACAGCTGTTCACATATCCAGAAACTGTCCATAAAAATACGTGGCAATTGGTCAAAGATATCAATTGGTGCTGTTTGATTGGTGGAATAAAGTTTCAATAAATTAGCAGTCTGGGAGGGATTAGGAAAGAAGCTATAAGCTCATTGGCTGACTGCCTCAGACTTTTAGAACCACTATCTCGGTCCTTAAAATGTTACAGATCTGATGGGTGTTTATAACCACACTATTCAAGAGTACTTGAAAGCACACTACTAAAATTGACATATGTCTAAAGCTACCAACTTTCCCAAGTCTAAATCCCATGGACATATACCATGCCATATATTGGAATGGTGCAGTTTAGTACCACTTACCTGTTACTGAGAGGTACTAAAAGAAAGCAATTTGTTTGGGGCTTACAGGAAGGCAGCCTGGGAATGCAATCATAGAAGTTTCCTCAAAAGAATATATGTGTTTGTAAAAGCTTCTACTTTAAGCATACTTTCCTCAGAGTAAATTCTTCTGACAGGAATAGTTATACTAAACCATATAGGTTGCTTTGTGTTTTTTCAGAGAGATACATTGGGCAAGGGAGGAGCAGATGGTGTGAAGACCACATTCAGAATACAATAAAATTAATATAATTAAATTAGAGTAACTTTCACGAAAATCCAGACGATTAAATGACCACCAACACTGTATGGAAAGAAAAACAGTTGATTTATATTGGGCTGATAGCTGGGGATAGAAGAACTCTGTTGCCCCCTTGGTAAACCCTATCCCGGGGTCTACAACTTTGATATAAAACCAATCTAACCCACCAGAGAGGTCACCCAGATGAGCACATAGGCAACAACGGTCGTACAATCGAAAGAACCAGGTCAGGCCAGTAAACTCGCCAGTCATGTAGCCACAGGAGACCTCAAGCTGTGCCAACCCGCAGTGGACAAAAGGTCCTCAACTTTTAAAGAGTCGACTTGAAGCGATTAAGAGTTTTTCCCACAAAGTTGGGCACTGGAAGCAATAAAATCTTATCAGGCAAGATCCATCTACATAAACTCACACTGCAACCCAAAGCGGCAGAAGATCCTGATACTTGGGTAACACCTTGTTATCTTCCAATATCAAAGAAGATGTCAGTGTGAAGTTGTTTTCTGTTGCTGTCCCCTTTGTCCTCCCCAGAGAGGATTTCTCCTCAAGGTAAAATTTTCCTACAAATAGTCCCCATTTTTGACTAGTTCTTTGGATACCTCCCGGTCATACCAACTGACCGCTCCCCCCCTCCTGACAGCTGTGTGATCCCCTCAGCGTCTCTTCACTGAGTTCCTTTTCTTTCACTGCTTTCCAGACCAAGGACTTCAGGAAAAGGTGCAGTATCACCCAAACTACGAATCCTTCAACAATCCCTCTATCTTATTTCCACTCTATTTCTCTTTAGCCCTTGGATTGTGTGTGAGTGTTTGCATTGATGAGTGCTACTACTGTTTAATAAAGTCATTCATTGGACCTTTTTGTGTGATTTCTGACTGGACCTGACCCCGTAAAAACTGGGTAAAAGATCTCACTAGGTTACCCTGCCTCTCGCATTGCTATTGCTTGTGCTCCATTGAGCTTACTTTCCCCATCACTTGGAGCATATCGAGGTGTCCCTCTGGGGCTCCCAGATTTTCAGGGTAACAACTCTCTTGCTTGGGTCCTTTCTTCACCATACCTCAATAGCTGGTTGTTCTGTCACAACCCCAGCATCGCCATTTCCATGATTGTGTTGGGTTAGGAACACTCTCTACTGCACCTTTTCACTTTAAGTGGATGAGCAGCATTATTGCCACTGTGTTCCCTCCATCCTACAGCATCATTGGCTAGTCCCTTTTCCCACCTTTCCCTCCCCCCCACAGCTCCTGATTGCTTGGGCTGGCTTTCTTTCTCTCTTTCTCTCTTTCTCTTTCTCTCGCTCTCTTTTCTTTCTTTCTTTCTTTCTTTCTTCTTTGTAAGCCATACTAGCATAGCAATGTTGTAGTGGCATGAAATGCCAGTACACTGTTGCACTTTTGTGCTATAATGAATAGAAATGTATTTTTTTAAAAAAAGTTTTAACTCAAAGGAGAAATTTAAAATAAACACGGAGAGGTGATAGATATCAGAGTTACCACATCTTGCCCATTCCTTAATTTGGGAGGACAGGAAATGCTATCGAGCACTGTTATGGTACCGTACTGAACTGGCTAATGGGATGGAAGCACTAAAGGCAACTCTTAACTGATTTTTTTCTGGAAATGAAATAGGGCTGAGTTGTAATGCTTGGGAATGGGATTGCAGCTGGATAGCGATTATGTCATGTGGTCGCATGGCTCCTGGACCAGGAACAACCCATTGCTGTGGCAGAATGACAATCTCATGCAGAAAGGGTCTAGATTGTTATTTGGAATCAGGGAATGGACATTTCTCCCCAGCAAATGTGTGTGTGTGTGTGTGTGTGTGGGAAAATAACTCTAAGTGGACTCAGGATTAAAATGGTGTTCTGCGACTCCCCTCCCACCAACAATCTTCTGAAAAGATGTAAATGCTTTCCCATTACAAGCTACTGTCTCTCATTATTTTTTATGATAGGCGGTAAGGTACATTATAGGAGAGTAATAATTTAGTGGTGAGAATGAGTGTGGTGTAGTGATTTGACTGCTGGACTAGGACTCTGGAGACCAGGGTTCAAGTACCACTTGGCCAAAGAAATCCCCGGGTGACCTTGGCCATCTGCACTCTCTCAGCCTCATGGAAAGGCAAAGGCAAATGCACTTTGTTGAAATCCTGCCAATAAAATCCCCTGATACATTTGCGTTAGGGTTGCTGTTAGAAATGATTAGAAGGCACACAACAGCAACAACAAACAATTTAGTAAATACATATGTATATACGGAAAACAATACAAAAGAAATGTCTTCTACCTAAGATAGGTTTAGAAACCCTATAGTACTATAGATCTGGCAGGTTATTATTTTGGTATACGTACAGTCATTGTGCAATTTTCTGTTTGACTTGTTTTAAAGTGTGTACACTTTAAGTGCTTTTTTTTAATTTCCCAGAATGCAGCAAAAGCTCAGAAATGTATGCATCTGCAATCACGCATTGTATTTCTAGCTGTATGTGGGTCAGAGAGATGAGAATTGAGTAAACTGATTTTAAAAATTGTCAGAATAAATTTATCCTCTAGTAGTGACTGGCTAGCCCAGATACAAGCAACACACATTTTACTCACCTACCTGGACTGTTTATTTGGCAATAGCTCTATTTGTTTTACTGCTTCTGCAACACAATTGGTAGCTGATCCACCTGTATGTCTATAAATAAAAAGGGTTTTGCAACAACACACCACAAGTCTGTTGGCTGTCCACTGAAGCTAATCTCTCTCTAAAAACTTCCTGAACATCCAGTTAATCCAGGAAAAGGTAAGACTGTGGACAAGGTCCTGAATAGAGCTGGAGGAGTATAGCTCCTATATATAGCAGATGGGGTGATACATGATGACCTTGTGGTCAATGGGATGATGCCCTCGTGCCAGAACATACAGCTTGACACAGCCAGAGTTGGTTACTCGATGCCAGGGCAAAGAACAATGGAAACAAATAAGGAGACATTGTCAGCTCATGTCAAAATTTGCTGACTTAGTACTATGGATCCCATAGACTGCTAAAAAGACAGATGAATAGGTCTGAGAGCAAATCAAACTTAAACTTTCCCTAGAAGCCAACATGACTAAACTGAGGCTGTCATACTTTGGACATATAATGAGATGGCCTGACTCATTGGAAAAGGTAGCAATCCTTGGCAAAGTAGAGAGCAATAGGAAAAGAGGGAGACCACAGTATAGGTGCGTTAATTCAATGATGGAAGCCACAGCCCTGAGTTTGCAAGATCTGAGAAGTGCAGCTGATAACAGAAGTTCTTGGAGGTTACTCATTTATATGATCACTATATGTGGGAATAAAATTGAAAGCAAGTAAAAAAAAACTGGAGTGAAATTGTAATGTCATTTCAGATGTAAAATAATTCAGAAAAGCAGACTTATCAGTAACAAATGGAAAACAACGAACCTCTGCAGCTAAACTTTATCTTTTCATAGGAGCTTGACCAAGTCTTACAGCTTTTGTGGAAGGCTTTCTCTCAGTCCAGCTGTTCTCTCAAGCTTGGTTGGCGAGAACAAGGGAGAGAATTTTCTTGACGGCTGCTTTGAGGCATTGGAACTCCCTGGGGGATATGGTTGGCCCTCTTTCTGCTTTCTTTCCACTGGCAGCTGAATATCTTCTTATTTATGTGGGCCTTTGGCTCTTGACTTGTAGAAGAAGCATCTTTCAGTGGGGTGTACTGTCAACTCATCTTTTCACTGTGCCTTAAATGCATTTCTAACCCCATTCTAAATAAATGTTTTACTGGGTTGTTTGCTGAGGGGTTTTCGTTACTTTTGTGCTACGTATTGCTATAGCCACCATTAATTTTAACTTTCAATGCAAGCCACTTTGAGTCTCATTGGGACAAAGGTGAGATATAAATTAAATACATAAATGTTTTCAGAAGAAGATGGCTTTCTCAGCATGTCTGTGTCTGGTAACTTGGACGTAAATTTGCATAGGACCAAGCTTGTGTGTGTGTGTGTGAGTTTTAGTCTTCCAGAGCTACCTACAATTAATAGATGAAGGTGTTTTATGATTCATTATTTCTGTATACAGAGGATGATTTTAAAGCTTCTCATAAAAAGAAGGGCTGTCAAAGATCGAAAGGCTTTTTGGTTGATTAACTACAACACTTTCACCCATTAATCAATGGAATGGTTGATTAAAACACTCAGAATTATTCAGGTTGCCAACACCTAACCCAAAGGAAGCTTTGGCGACTTGATTAGCTATGCAGTATATGAAAATGAGTGAATCTCTACCTGACACATTCCTGAGCTTGCTATATCCCCCACCCCCCATGAAAGAATTAATTTCCAGTTATTTAACCCCTGGATCTAAAGAGCTGCACATCAAGTTCCACCTGTAAAACTTTCTAAGGCCTAAAAATATTTATTTTTGCCAACATTCTGTATTGGCAACTTAGTTACATCACAGTTACATATGTGTAACTAAGTAGCTACATATGTGTTACTAACATCTCCTGATGACCTCCCCTGCCCCCTGCCTACCTTAACCAGCAAAGGAAGTCACTGTTGTTGTGTGCCTTAAAGTCATTTCTGACTTTTGGTGACCCTAAGGTGGCTCTAATACAGGGTTTCCTGGGGCTGATAGTGTGTGATGTGCCCAAGGTCACCCAGTGGGTTTCCATGGCTGAGCAGAGAATAGAACCCTGATCTCTAGGTTTGTAGTCTTATACTCAGACCACTATATAATGCTGGTTCTCCACAGAGGAAAATGTTTCCACCCTCCTCCCACCAGTGAATGAAGCTGTGATAAGGAATTCCTACGGGGTTCTGCTTCTGATTGTCACAGCTTCATTTCCTGGTGGGAAAGGTCTGGAAACATTATTCTGCTTGCACCCTGATTGGGAACTGACCTGACCATCTTTACCTGATGAAGACTATTAAGGAAGGCTAGTGGGGGCATTTATGTAGTCTCACAAGAAGTCTGTACAGTTTTACCAAAAATGGAGGTCTAGATGAGGAATTGCATAATTGCAATATGGAATGCCAGACTCCACTTTTATTTATTAAAATATTTATATCCAGTATCTAAAGATATCAACACAAGGTATTAAAAAAACAGTATAACAAATTTAAAGCATTATAAATAGTTAACAAATAAACAATATCAATGTCACTGTCAATTTTTTGGTTTTTTCTCTTCAGTATGTTTCTTTCCCCCCCCCAACATGTTCTTTTTATGTTAATATATCTTGAGAGTTTCCTTTATCGTTATTTTTTTTTATTGCCTGTGGATCTTGTTCCCCTTTTTATTTTTTTCTCTCCCTCTCACTATATATATTTCTCTCTCTATATATATATATATTTCCATGTCTGTGTGTGTTCGCGCGCGTGTGTGCGTGTACACACACACACACACACACACACACAATTGTCAAATGAAAGTACAGATTTAAAAGTTAAAACTGCTTAAAATTGATTAAAACCATATACCTGACAGGGTTTTAATAACATCCAGATGGTATGAGATTGCAGCTCCCAGCAGCATAGCCAATGGTGAGGAAAGCTGGCAACTGCAGTCCAATACATGGTGTCCACCACCGCCTTAATGGTATACCCTCCATCTGGTCTGGAGACAATTCCAATTATTCCTGTTGTCTCACTTTTTTTGGCTGCTCTAAAACTGTCTAAGTTTCTCCTCCTTCCACCTCCCACCTCCCACTTTCTCCCTATGTCCTCAGCTTACTTCAGCTGGTGCCAACTGAATTCAATGGGCAAAAGTTTTTGCTCATTTAACTCAGCAGGGGGAGAGGAAGGGAGGGGACAGAATCTTGCCCTTCCCAGTAGGCTTGGACACAGGCAAATTGCTGCAACTGCTCCTAGCTTATGTTTTCCTCCTCATAAGTTTTGTTATCTTCATCTCACTCTGATGTTACATAGCACCTTGTGTCCTGGTTTTTCACTGTGAAATATTAGAGAATATGTAATGATACAATAAATGACCCCTTCATGAGCCTTTTTTTTAAATGGCAACAACAACAACCGTAAATACCAAGTATTTAGTATTTATAAAGGGGAGAGGATTTTCATCAGGAATGCGGCACATTCAGAGGGAAGGTTTTTAAATCTTAGCTTCCCACCCATAACACCTGTGAAGATCATTTCTGCCCCTGCATCAATTGGCATTAAGAATAAAGACCTCCTTTAACACATCCAAAAATGAAGTGTATGGATTGAAGAATGGTTTATTCACTGTATGATGAATATATTGAGATGGGATAGTAAATGAAATTAATGACTGTCTAGTTTGTGTTTTCCTTTGAATGAGGATAAAGGATGCAACACTCACATTCTCTCTCTCTCTCTCTCTCTCTCTTTCACACACACACACAATTTCTGTAATCATTTGATGTAATGATATTTCTATGATGTAAGTGCATGTGTTGGAAGCTCTCCTGTTGTTCATTGACAACTTCAGTTTTCCTTCTCTCAGCACTGCAGTCTCAAGGAGAATCACTTCTGATACCTAAATAAAACAACAACGGAAAAAAAAGATTGTTAATCATATCTTAATCATAATATGTAGTTGTAAGAACAACTGCTTTTGTCTGTCTGGCCCTAGCTTCATATCCTTCATAAGGCCCCAGACTTAGGCCCTTTCTGCACCTTACCTTCTTCCAGCACTTGGGTGTGGGGATCGTGTGAGCAGCCTCTGGCGAGAGGCTCTCGCATCTGGCTCTCGTGGACTTTCCCAGGCTGCGCTGGGGCAGGAAGCGCGACCAGCACAGCTCCGGAGGCTCCTCACACCAGCTAAGTGCACGCGGAGCCTGAGAGCAATGCGTAATTGTGCACCATTTTTGGCTTCTAGCCGAAAATGAAAAGGTGCGTGATCGGCGCCTGCTGGCCCCTGGAGCATTGCGCGATTGTGAGTGTGTCGTGCAGATCGCTCCTCACAATCGCACGATGAAAATGCCATGAAAAAAGAGCCTTAGGGTCTTTCCACACTGCACCATTACAGTGCTATTATTCTACCTTCAACATTCTGTGGAATTCCGGGGTTTGTAGTTTCCTGAAGCCAAAAAGCTGTCTGGCTGAGAATTCTAAATGCCCCTTCCTAAACTGCAAACCCCAGGATTTCATAGGATGTTAAAAGTGGAACAATAGCACTATAACAGTGTAAAGCAGAAAGGCCCCTAGACTTATTCCGGGCATCATTTAAGGAAAAATTGTGGTTACACAAAAAAAAGCTGGTGAAGAATTTTTAGGGGGAAAAATACCCTGCAATGTAGACATTTTCTGGTATGAGGGAACAGTGAGAGGAAGAAAGAGAAATCAGAAATGTTCTCAGAAAAATGTCTTTGGAGAAATCTCAGCTCATCTCAGACTGTATTTACACTCCTGGGAGATGAAACTCCAGAGGCTAATTCTCCAGGGAATTGGCCCTGCTCCCAGTACTAATTTTTACAACCTTATATAACAATCTGTGATTTAATTTCTCTCATTTGTATTTCTCCCCCTCCACACATACAACCTCTTTCATTCATCTTGCATAGTTCATTGCTTTAAGGAGCTGCAAGACTAGCTTCAGCTCTTCTGTGTGTATCTGTATACACTGATAGATGGATTGTATTGTATATTGTGTTGTGGATGGCTAATCAAACATATGGTGTAACCCAGAGAAATTGCCCAAGGCTGTAATTCTAAGATTGCTTACCTGGAAGTGAGTCACACTGAGCAAACAAGGTTATGATCATATTGTAGGTAAATCCAGCAGTATATAACTATGCAGTCACATTCAGTGCTTTCATTCAGTGGATTCATTACATTGGCTTATTCCAAATCCACTAGTTCATGATTAGGGGTGTTCTCTTTTTCTCAGAGTGATATAATCACAAAATCTTAGAGCTGGAATTGTAATTGGCTGACCAGCCAAACACAAAGGGTGCTCACCAATTGTTCCTCTTCAACCTAGAAAGAAGTGACCAGTGGGATGCCACAGCATTCTGTACTTGGACCAGGGCTATTCAACATTTTTATCAATGACTTGGATGACGTAATAGAGGGAATGCTCATCAAATTTGCAGATGATACCAAATTAGGAGGTATAGCTAATACTCCAGAAGACAGGATCAGAATTCAAAATGACCTTGACAGACTAGAGAGTTGGGCCAACACTAACAAAATGAATTTTAACAAGGAGAAATGTAGGGTACTGTACTTAGGAAGAAAGAGTGAAATGCACAGATATAGGAAGAGCGATACCTGGACTGAAAACAGTATGTGTGAAAGGGATCTAGGAGTCCTAGTTGATCACAAACTGAACATGACTCAGCAGTGTGATGTGGCAGCTGAAAAAGCCAATGCAATTCTGGGCTGCATCGATAGGAGTATAGTGTCAAGATCAAGGGAAGTAATAATATCACTCTATTCTGCATTGGTTAGACCTCCCCTGGAATACTATGTCCAGTTCTTGGCTCCACAATCCAAGAAGGATATTGACAAGCTGGAACATGCCCAGAGGAGGACAACCAAAATGGTGAAGGGTCTGGAAACCATGCCTGTGAGGAGCAGCTTAGGGAGCTAGGTATATTCAGACTGATGAAAAGAAGGTTAAGAGGACATGATAGTCATGTCTGAATTTTTGAAGGGATATTATGTTGAAGATGGAGCAAGCTTGTTTTCTGCTGTTCTGGAGACAAGGATATAGAGCAAGGGATTCAAACTACGGGAAGAGAGATTCCACCTAAACATCAGGAAGAACTTCTTGACAGTAAGGGGCATTTGACAGTGGAATATGCTGCCTTGGAATGTGGTAGAGTCTCCTTCTTTGGAGGTTTTTAAACAGAGGTTGGATGGCCATTTACTGGGAATGATTTCAGTGTGTGTTCCTGCCTGGCAGTAGGTTGGACTCAGTGGCCATTGTGGTCTCTTCCAACTCTATGATTCTATGGAAGGTACACAAGGGCCATCTAGTCCAGCAGAAATATAAAACTGGAGCAATCCTAAAAGGTGCAAAGCCAATCTCTGCTTAAAGACCTGTTTAAAGAACTCCAAGGATGGAGAGATACCTTGTGAGACAGTCCATTTCACTGTCAAACAGCAAAGAATCACATTGGACTTCTGGTTGTAGATGATCACATTTTCTGAACAATAAAAAGAAAAGTCTATTTGTGTGTGTGACCACAGTGAAACATTAGAAAAATGATTAACTCTGTGTGTGTGTGTGTGTGTGTGTGTGTGTATGGGAGTGGTGACCTTGCCTTCACCACTTTCTATGTGTGGACCGTGTCAGTATGCAGAGGGTATTGTCTTAAATGTATATTTTTATTTCACTTGTCCATAAAATTCCACCATGTGCCACTGCTAGTCTAGTATAAAAAGGAAGAAGACTCTTAAGCATAATCCTACACCATTAATAAGCCTGATCTTATACCTGAACACCGTAGAGAGTGACAGTAGAGCACCTGGGGCTAGTACATACTCCTCCTCATGTGTTCAACTTCACTTTTTTTTTGAACACCTGAACATGCCTTTTACGATACACACATTTACTTACCTATACCTATCTAGTAATAGGCACACATCTGTCTGCTCAGTTCAAAATTCAGCTTGGCACAGGAAGGCCAAATAAGTTCTATTCTCATCCACATATTTTCTTTGGCTTGGATTACAATCCAAAATGCTGCGTCTCTTTCTTTGGAATTCAAACAGCCATGTCCCAGGTACCAAGTATTTTATTCAAGGATAGCTAATTGATGCATTCTGAAAAAAGTTCAAATCCCAAGGTTTTCTGTGCGTCTAGTAAAACACCTCCATTACATCTGCCTCTGATGCCTTGAAATTAGAAGAAGTGCCTGAAATAATCTGGGGTCCAATGTCAATAGTGGATAGTTTCAGTACTAGTACACTCTAAATGGGAAAGTCTACCAGTTTTTTTTTAATCTATCCTGAAGTGAACTTCAGTGTGTGTGTATGTTAAGTCACCTGTAGACTTATGGCAACCCTATGAACTTTATGCAGTTTTCTTAGACAACAAACACTCAGAAGTGGTCTACCAGCTCCTTCCTTTCATATTTAGCTTAGAGCACCTGTAGGAGTTGGTGGTCTCTCACCCAAGCACTAACCAGGGTTGACCCTGCTTAGCTTCCAAGATCAGACAGGATCTAGTGCCTTGAATATGTTTATTCTTGAGTTCTTCATGTCTGAAAATGGTGATAATTAAAGCCTCCCTGAAACTCTATGCATGTTTACAATTTACAAAGACTATCAATGCAATTAAGAGTTCCTAGACATATTGTCATGGTCTCTCAGATTTCCATAATAGAGACTGAATAGTTAATACTTTTATTTTTGTTTTAGATTGCTTGACAAAGAGCAGGTACAAATAAATCCTTTTAATTCCTATTGGTCATTATGTCCCCAAGGTATACTGGCCTTCCACCCTTGTGAAGGCGCCTCTGTCTTGCTAATCCAGTCCACTGAAGACATTTTAGCAACTTGTCGAAATGAATCAAATCACTCTTGCCATGCCATGTTCCTTTTCAGCCCTCTAAGCTCTTCCTACCAAAGGCTTTCTATTTGCTCAACAAGAACGCCTTCTTGAATTCATTCTCCTTTATATCATGAAGTCCTTAATCCGGCTTTTCTTCCCCTTTACCTATTCTCAGGTGAGTTTTGCATACTGTTACAGAGCGCTGTACCATTTTGTTAGTGCCTTGTGCAAATATTAATCTCATGCCTAATTACCAGCTGGTAGGCCACTGAGAATGTGAATACTTAGCCCTCTTAAATAATCACCTCCTAAACTGCTTTATTACCATGAGGATTTGAAGGGGGAAATAGTGTGCAACTTCTACAGGTACACAGATAATACACAAATTACAAATGCACAGTGCATTTCTATTAAGTGCATGAAGCATGTTGGACACCAGAGAGAATAGCTATATACAGAACTGAGAATGCAATATACTACGTTTGAACATTTCTGCTTATTGATATGAGTCATTTTGTTTCGCTCATGAAAAGGAGAAAAGAAAATCACAAAGCTCTGAAGAGATGGCTTCCGGTGGCTAGGTATTCTGCTCAGCCTCCCTTCCCATCTTTCCAGTGTTTGGACCAGGTGTTGACCAGGCACTATCAAAATTTTTGCAAGCTAGAAATCCTTTTGTAAAATTACCATTTCCAGCAGAATCACAGTGCATGAATTAGGGTATGGCGCTATATACTCTGATTCTTCCACTTACGGCCATTTCTGCACTAGACTGTTATAGTGCTATTATTCCACTTTCAACATCCTATGGAATCCTGGGGATTGCAATTTAGGGAGGGGCCTTTGAGGCCCTTTGGAACTGCAAACCCCAGGATTCCATAGGATGTTGAAAGTAGAATAATAGCACTATTACAGTCTAGTATGGAAATGGCCCATATCTCAGTAGATTCTGGTCCTGCTTCCTCAGTCCTGAGTGTCCCTAGTTGGAATAGGGATGTTCAAGGATAAGTTCTACTTGTGCTCAAGTGAATCTGGGCAGTAATCCTCTGTAGACATCTCTGCTCAACATGGGGAAGTCAGGAATGGCATGTATGGTGGAGTGGCAGTGCAGGAACATGAAGGGATGCTGGAGGCACAGCCAGCATGTGCAGCACCATGTATCTACAATCAGCCTTCCACATTCACTAGGGTTAGAGGCACAAGACCTGCACAAGAGTGGGAAAATCACAAATATCAAACCAGGTGTGTTTGTGGCTGTGGAAAGGGGGCTGAGGCATGGTGGGGAAAATGGACGCCCAGGATCCAAACCAGGTTAGGGAAAGGAGAGTGAAAGGGGGGTTAGTTGGCATGGTGGCCCAATACATCATGTCTCTTGCCTTTCTCCTTACTTGGATGTGGGAAGGGGCATTGGGAGAGAATTTTTGGTGTTGAGAAGTCAGGCTGTGAGCTGTCCTTAGCTGGCCAGGCAACTGCTGGTGGAGGAGGAAGAGGACCAGAGGTGGATTTTTAAGGGTTGTATAGCCTGATTGGATCCACTGAGAGGGAAAGTTCCCTCAGAAGAGAAGTGCCTGAGGTACAGGGGCAGGGGTTTGAGAAGCTTGCAAATAATCAAATCCATAAAAATCAAACAAGCAAATGTGGAGGGCCAGCTGTATTTGTATTTGCATATCTTGTTAAGGTTTACTATCTCAACAGGCCTACAGAGTACACAGAGTCCTAGTAAGCAAGCAAACCCAAAATACCTCTCTGAAAAGAGACAACTAACCCAGCAGGGAATATACTAGACTGAAATCTTTCTCCTTCATGTACTAGATTATTCTTGAAGTCATAATTTTAAAAAAACAAAACACCTTATTAAGGAGCTGTTACAACTCTGGCACCTGATCCATTCACATCCAGCCAAACTGTATATGAGGATTGCCAACATGAAACAAAGTCACTGATGCAGGAAAGTGGCAGTTTATTGATTCTACACTGGATGCAGGAAGAAGGGGAAAAAATATGCAAAGAAGGCTCATGGTTCCTTTCAGCTGATAGAAGCTGTGGCTGCAGTCAGACAATTCTGTATTTGGATTGCCAAAATACAGAGAATACACCCTACAGACTTTCAGTTTCTCTAGAGTGTCAGCACATTTTATCCACCTCCTAGAGTGAGACCAAAGACATCAACTTTTTATACAAGTTTATACAGCTATCTCCCATGCTCTGGAAATTGCCTGAAAAATCTAGGGCTGGCAAATAAATTGCCTTTCTCTTTGAAAACAGGTCCCAACTGTCCAGCAAAGGTGAGGGAGCTTTTGGCCTTTCCATGAAGCAGAGAAAACCTTCCTTACAGGTGAGGTAAGTTGCTGGAGCCAAGCAGTTGCAAGCCTGTGCATATTTGAAAACATTTGCTTGGTATCAGTTATCTTGTGTGAAAAGCCTACAAGCTACCTTCTGTACTAATCTACTCATGTCTCTATACACTCAGAATGCTGTATAGAATCTGCTTACTAAGGTCCTCATCATTCTTCCAGTTGCAAGTCCACTACAGAAATACTATTCAGAAATTATACTATCCATCCTAATATAATTCTGAAGTAGCACAGTCTGATCTAGGTTCCCAGCCTCCTTTCAGCAACTTCTCATTCCTGTGTAGATTTGACCAGGGGTGTGGTTTGCTAATGCTTATTGAACACCAAACTAGATGATCATGGAAGAAGTAATTAGTAAAAATTCCAGGAGACTTTAACTAGATAGGATGTGCTGAAAGTAGCCCTGTCTATCACATTTTAATACCTCCATCTCTTCTGTCTTGTGTGAAAAATAGATCTGAAATCAACTTGCTTTTTGCTAGTAATCAATTATTTCTTCTAACACATGGTTTCTCTTTATTTTATTCCCTTCTCCCTAATTCATCTTGTTTCTACCAGCATAGCATTGCAGAGAGTGAACGCTGCGGAGAATGAGACTTTGAAGATCATTCACACATAGAACATTTATATTTCTGTTTTCACATTCCCTTGATAACTTTCCCTGTCCCTTTTTTTTTTAATCCTACAACTCTGTTTCTACATGCTCAGCTGAAAGTTTAGATTATTAACAGTGCTCAAAATTTGGAGAGTGAAGGAACATTTCATCAGAGAGGCAGAATTCTTATTGAAGTCCAATGCCTTCATTCCCGCCATAGTTATTCCCCTCTCAATCATCTGACTTTTTCTGTTTGGGGAGAAAAGGTCATTGGGATGTTGGCCTGGATGGGCCACCATCCCTTCTTCCACCAAGGTTGTTTGATATGAGACCTGAATCCCCTGGCCCCCAATGGCTTTCTGCCTAAATAGCAGATCTTTTGATATCAGGTGAAGAACTTTCTATATGGCCAGGCTTTTTGGTCTTCAAAGTGTTGAGTACTTCTTAGAAACTTTATATTAATGTTGACTGTTGCTGGATTTGTGCTTTTGTTGATATTGGCCAGAATACTATTGGTTACTTACACTCTCCTGAATACTGTTACACAGAAAATTTCATTTTCTAGGAGATTGTGCAAGGGTAAGGTGTCTTAATCAGGGTTGTTCAAATGCTATGACCATTGCGCAATAGGAAAGCATGAAGCATTTCCTCTAGCTGCAGAGTCTGTTGAGTGACAATACAATTCTAGCATAACATAACTCTAGCCTATCTCCAGTTTTGGTTGCCTTGGTGGCTGACCTACATCAGGAACTAGGCAAAGGGAGTACATCCCTCTTGGTTCTGCTAGACTTTTCAGTGACTTTTGATACCATCAATGAATATATCCTTCTGGGCTGTCTCGTTGGGAATGGATTTGGGGGTGTTGTTCTTCACTTTCTTTGAGAAGTGTAACCAGAAAGTGGTGGTGGGAGATGCCTTTTTGACACCACAAATATTCCTGCTTGTGTTTGGTGCAACACTAATTGCTGGTGGAAGGGTGCTGGATGCATCAGTCTTCAGAAACTGACTTACCAGTATCACAGAACTCTATCCCTCTTTGCAGCTCGTTAGATTTTATGGTGGGTTTTAGAGATCAGATTGGGACAAAGCACCGACATGACATCATGGCTATAAGTCTGATGCAGGACTTTTGTCCAGGTTTATTAATCTATTCAAACATGTTCTTAAGCACTACTGAATATATCACTTAGACAATCTCCTTGGGTTAATTTATGACATAGTGAAACGGATCAAAGATTGCACTCTACCAAATGTCTCCATTGCTCTGCAGGAACCTGAGACATCTTGGCGAACCTAGGCTATCATACCTGCCACTATTTAAAAATGTCCATGTTTATCTGGACTGTCTCCACGTGCCTTAGTAAGGATGACTAAGTTTGCAGGAAGCTCTCCAAAAATATCTCAGATCTGTCTACTCAATTTGATGGAAAGGCCACGGCAGGCTCAGAACAAGCCAAAAAGCATGATCTCAACTAAGGCACTAGCCAAGCAGCAATGACAGTGTGAGACAATACAATCCGAATGGTGTCTTTTTGCGGGCAGGGGCAAAAACAGGGGGAAAAGTTTTAGTTTAAAATTTTAAAGGAACTATCCAAGGTACTGAAACTGTTTTGGAGATAGGTTTCAGCAGCTTGGATAGCTGTCTTACACTGGGGCTAAAACCCAGAAAAAATGAACCATGCTCCTCACTTTGGAGCGACCAGCCACCAGTGAATGGAAATGGACACAAGATAAGTGGAACTTGCAAAAAAAAAATTAAAAAGTTGCATAGTATCCTCATCTTCTTGCAGGATGTCTTCCACTTGAGGTTCCAGCAAGTCAGCCATGTCTTCTTTGAGGGTACTGCATTCCATTTTATTCCCAGATACCACCAAACATTGTATGACTGCCAAGTATACGTAAACATCATGGAGTTTGACTGCCAAGCATACTTAAACATCACTAAGCTTGCATTGTTTTTGTCATTGTTAAGAGTTTTGTCCCCATTTTTTTTAAATAGATATTTGTAGACTTCTTCAGATCTTGGAGTTTCCCTAACTTTGTTGATATCTCCTACTTTTTTCCTTCCTCTTTTTTGAAAAGGCTCCATTCCAGTGCTGGCACTCACCATCTAATTTTGCTATTAGGAAACATGCTCATTTTACTGATTTCCATCACTACCACCTCTGTAATTATAATTTGAAAACACAGAGAAAGTAGCTCCTTTAGGAAATGGATCCTAAATCTGAGGACATATTCTCCAAAGAAAATGGATTTGGATTAATTACTCTTGTTGGCAGATCATTTGGAACTAATGCAGCTGACTGGTAATATATTAATTTCAGTGTTCTACATTTGCATTTGGAATGAGTTCCATTAGGTTGCGAAAGTGCAAAACCTCTTGTTGCTCAGATTTGTGTAAATATGCTTTTAATTTAGTGTTAACTTACCTATTGAGCCTGCTGTGTTTTATTTTATAGTCAGAATTCTGACTGCTTCATTACTTATTTTTTCCCCTTGGACTGAACTGGACTGATTCATGGCACTGGGTATTTGCCAATTCAGTGAAAAAAGCTGAGTTAGCTCTTGTATGGAAGAAGGCTAAAGACTAGGTTAGCACAGCAATCATCAACACAATTGTCCCAATCCAGCAATCTTTGTAGGAAAAAAAGCACTATGTGCAGAACATTCCAAGTATTTCACATAACTACAAAACTCAGGATTCTTTATTATGGAACCATGAGAGTTGTAGTGGTACGAAAAATCTACTACTGTGTAGTGTATAGGTATGTAATTCTTTATTTATTTTATTTATTTTTTTCAATGACTAATTTTTGCAAATTTCTTCCCACTATATAAAAGTTTTCAAAAGCTGTGCAGTTTTGGAAGACTGCTCTTAGGTTTTTTTTTCCAAATTCACACATGGCATTTTTGTACAGAAAAACCATTTTGTGTACAGGAGACAAACCGCTTGTGCAAAAAATGCTGTTTTCTGCACGCACACACACACACACAGGAATTTTATGCAGAATAACATAAGAACTACAAAGGTTCGTGTCAGTCCATGATTTTTCTTATATACAGTCCTTTCCTGTTTCCCATGTGCTTAGAATTTAATTGTGAAAAACTCATGATGGGATGGCTGATCATGCCATCCAGCCTGGGGATCATGTGGCTTGCCATTTATTGCTGAACAATAACTCCCATAACTTTCCAATCATTTTTTCCCAAATATTTTCAAACTTTCCATCCATCCCTAGTAGCATGGTTAGACCACTGAAACATCTGACTAACTTTAAATCAAGTTAGGAAGCTATGGTCCATGGGGTGAATGTGACCCTCCCCCAGTACAGTTTTTGTACCCTCTTAGACCTGCCCCCAATGCCTCCCATTGAAAAACTTGTTCAAATAATAAATGAATGTCAATTTCTGCTCATAGAACCTTGCAGGAATGACAATTTTGCTTTAAAGCAAGGTTTCTCCCACTCCTAGGGGTTTATATTACCAGAAGTTGACATCTGCTACATTTTAGGGTTTTTTTTTCTTTTTTCAGAGGGAGTTAGTGTGGTCCCTAGAAGTCCTGGGGCTGAAAATAGGTATCTCAAGCTTGTTCCCTTCTGCTTTAAATGGTTGTCTGTGCATTCACAAGGAGGAATGGGAAATCTCAATTAGCTTTTCATGCAGTCCTCTTCCTTGCCATTCTGCCCTGTGCAAGTATTTTCCCATAAAAGAAGTATCTAACTTTTGCAAAAAGGGAGAGAGTGGGTGGAAGTGCGAACAAACACATAAAGAGGATTTCCTGAGCATTCCAAGACAGTTGGTATCTTCATAGGAGCCTGAAAAAAAAAGTTCAACTGTGGGATCAGTCTAAATGCCCTCAGGTTCCTATAAAGATTTATACTACTTTTATCCCCAAGAGGACATCACCCTTCCATCTTCAATGCTGCCACCACAAATCCCTGGTCTGAAACCAAAATTTCAGAACAATGGTGATTCCAGAGGACCATGTATATACAGAACTTTTTGTACAGAAGTCAAAAGAAAACAGCAGATTATTTATATATAACATTTAAAACACCACACTCTCTGCTTTCAGACTACATCACACCCATACTAGTCACTCAGCTGAAACTCGTTTCTCTCATTCCAACCCTAGTCTAACTCGTACCCCTCTGAAACATATTTTTCTTGCTGCACTATTCTCAAACCCCAGGCTAAACTGACTTCTACTCAAACTCAAACTCTGTTCAACTATCCCATGCAAATCTTCTCCAACATTCCACCAATCAGCCTCCACTTCAATGCTCCATTCTCTCCCCCCGCCAAAAAAAACCCTACTTATCTCATACTTGCACAATAAATCTAGTAACATTTTTACATATAAACCTATGATATCACAATAGCTATAGGGGGAGGGAAAAGGAGGACATGAACCCCCCCCAATAAGATTTCTGCCGTCTTGATGAAATTTTCTGTAAGAGCTCAAATTTCTAGCATTACAGTAAATTAAAAATTCAATTAATCATTTAGAAATATTAGGCCTCCAAAGCAAAAGACAAGCCCAGTCACCAAGGAAATGTGAAGACAGCAACTATATGAGTTCCAAGCCTAAACAATTTTCAGTGTCTTACTTTCTGCAAAACTTAACATTTGAGGACTGACAGAAAATTTAATTGTGGGTTGGCAGAATTCTTACTGAGGGACAATGCCCTCATTTGCCTCTATGTGGCTATACCCCTGGGTGGATGGGTGGGGATTGTGATGAGATTTGATGGGATTGTGGCATATCTCTTCCAGAAGGGTGCATTTGCTTTCTAAGCTCTTATCTATTGCTTGCCATCAGCAGCATCACTAACAAGTCCTTATATTCTCTTGCATATAAATGTAGATCTAGAACGAACAATCCCAGGATACAGTGGTTGTTCTGCATGGTAAAAGAGTGTACCAATGCAGAGATCTGTCCATCTGTCCATGCATCCATGCATCCATGCATGCATGCATGCATGCATCCATCCATCCATCCATCTTTTACTCACATTTATATCACATATTTCATCTGAAATGTGGTGTTGAAGGGGTATTCTACAATTACAATGGATTGCCAAAATGACCAAAAAGTGGGTTCTAGAGCAAATCAAGTCTGAGCAATCACTAGAAGTCAAAAAACCCTCAACTTCAGTTATTGTGGTGTTGTTATTGTTGTTGTTGTCGTCATTGTTGTGTGTCTTCAAGTTGTTTCCAACTTACAATGATCCTAAGACAACTCTATCATGGGGTTTTCTGGGGCTGAGTGTACATGATGTGCCCAAATTCACCCAGTGGCCAAGCAAGAAATTGAACTGTGGTCTCTAGGGGTCATAGTCCCTGAAACCACTGCACCACACTGGCTCTCTAAGCTATCAAATTTCACCCATATCTTGAGATGATATGGCTCATTAGAAAAGACAATAATGCTTGATAAAGTGGGAGGGAATAGAAAAAGAGGAAGACAATTACAGATGGAGAGACTCAATCAAAGAAGTCACAGCTCTGAATCTTGCAGGATCTGAGCAGAGTTGTTGATGAGAGGGTATCTTAGAGGTCTCTTCTTCATAGGGTCACCACAATTTGAAGCTGACCTGATGGCAGTTCACAACATGTAACATCTTTCCTCCAATGACCTCCAGCTCATTACCTGGCTCTCCTCCTTCCTACCTTGTTATTGCAATAGAATCATAGAATCATAGAGTTGAAAGAGACCACAGGGGCCATCCAGTCCAACCCCTTGCTATGCAGGAACACCCATCAAAGCACTCCCAACAGATTGCCATCCAGACTCTGTTTAAAGACTTCCAAAGAAGGAGACTCCGTCACACTCCAAGGCAGCATATTCCACTGCTGGACAGCTCTGACCATCAGGAAGTTCATCCTGAAGTTCAGACGGAATCTCCTTTCCTGAAATTTTAATCTATTGCTCCTTGTCCTAGTCTCTGGAGCAGCGCTCCTTCCTTGACATGACATTCCTTCAAATACTTAAACATGGCTATCATGTCGCCTCTTAACCTTCTCTTCTGGAGACTAAAAATCCCCGGCTCCCTAAGCCGCTCCTCATAGGGCATGGCTTCCAGACCCTTCACCATTTTGGTTGCTCTCCTCCTCTGACACACTCCAGCTTGTCGATATCCTGATTGACTTGAGGTTCCCAGAACTGGGCACAGTATTCCAAATGAGGTCTAATAACCATAATAACCATATGAGATACATAAGATTGAAAGATGGTGACATTCAATGTCATCCAGTGAGTTCTGTAGCACATAGAAGACTTTAAGTTTAACCTCCTGAGTCCTACTTCAGCACACTTAGCTGGATTTTGGTAGGGTATTGCTACAACTACTTTCTCAATAATTGTCCTCTGACTTATGCCCCTCTGCTTGGAGGTCGGCTCATTGATTTCAAGAGAATATCCACTGTAAGTGTTCATGGCACTTCAGCCTGTGTCTCATAACATGAAGTCTGAGTAAAATGACTCGTCAAAGGTGCAGCTTGATGGTAAGCTTACTGGAGAGGAGCCCTGGGACATCCTTCCAAAAGTGAACCATGCCTGAGGGCATGGCAGCATAGCCAGAGGTCAGCAGATGGTACTGTTTGTTTTCCTCCTGCATCACAGGTGGAGTACATCTGAAGGAAAACTGATCTGAAGCATTTGAGAATATGTCACAGAGGATACAATGCTGTAGGTTTTGCTTCACCTGAACTGCAGGTGTAAATCCTCAGTTTTCTGTTTCTCACATGCAAAAACGTGAAAAGTCAAAACTGTTTTCCTTATCTGCAAGGTGAAAGGGTTTTTGGGTGTCAGCAATCATTTCCACATTTCTGACTCAGAGTTTTGTGAAATTCCACAAAATGACAATGTCTGTTGTATGTATTTTTAAAAAAACAAACAAACAAACCAACCAAACCAAACCAGAAGCATTCGTTGTTGGTTTTGGATATTTTTGTTCGATCAATCAGGCCTTTTGTGCGCTCTCTCTCTCTCTCTCTCTCTCTCTTTCTCTTACTCTATGTGTGAGTGGTTACCTTCACAAAAGGAAAAGGTTGCAATGAGACATTTTGTGCAAAATGTGAAAAAAAAAATCAAACAAAAAGAAAGCACTCACTGTCTTATTCTCATGCTGGATGTGTTATTATCTCATGGAGCTTCATAATATCTCAACGAGCTGTCTCAGTATGTCAAGGCAGGCTGGTCTTGGTGAGCGTGAGAAAATTAACCATTTTTCTTCATATTCCTAAATGAAATGCAAAACCGTCAGTTTCACCTTGTCCTATATTTATTTTGAAATCTTGGATTCTTTTTGTTGAATTTGTGGAGAAATAAATTAATGCAAACTTGCACTGGAAAAAAATCAATAGGTACAGCTACTTCCAGTATTAATGTGCCTTCCTGCTGTTAAAGACAAAGTGACTGACTTGAAGAAGAAGAAGAAGAAGAAGAAGAAGAAGAAGAAGAAGAAGAAATGATGATGATGATGATGATGATGATGATGATGATGGGGGCAGCTCTAAGCACAAATTCAGTAAAATGCCACAGATATTCAGTCAGACTTTTAAGAACTAACCACTCAAAGTTCTGGATCTCTCAGGCTGTTTCTGCACTATAGTGCTATTATTCCACTTTCAACATCCTACAGAATCCTGAGGTTTGTGGTTTAGGGAGGGGAATTTAGAACTCTCATCCAGAGAGCTCTTTGGCCTCAGTAAACTACAAACCACAGAATTCCACAGGATGTTGAAAAAGGAATAGCAGTATAACAGCATAGTGCAGAAATGGCCTTAGTGTTGTCAGACTGAAAACCAGAGATGGCTTTTGTACCTCTAATGTATGGATGATTCTACCTGTTTTGGTTTCCTCCCCCACCATTCCACTTAAAAACACATACAAATTCTTTCCATTTCAGCCATGAAGAAATTTACAAATTAGGTTAAAGCTACAGTGAAGCAGGAATCTAAATCCAACTGCTGGTCCCAATTAGACTAGAGCCACTGAATTAAATGAAAGGGGTAAGTTGATTCTCATGTAATCCCCATTGATTGAATCGATGCATTATAGTTAGGACTCTTGCTTGGATTTTAGGTAAAAGTCTCATCTGTCCTGTACTTTCTTAGAACTGGGCCTAAACAACAGTTCCAATTAATTCCGTTTTTGATTATTTGTTCTAACTAAGTTCAAGCAATACCAGCATAAATATACCTGTTGTAGCTTGATACCACCAACTGTGACAAAATTTTCATTCAGATCATATTAACACTCATGTTTAGAAATGAGCCATGCATGTATTACTTATATGATGGTATCGTCTGTGAAAATCTTACATGGGGCTTTCATTAATTTTGAAATGTCACATTGATGATAATGATGATTCAGTCTTCTTTATTACATAACATTTTTAAGAGCAAAATTCATGACAAGGAAAACTGTCATGTAAAGACAGCATCCACACTTTGTATTGTTGTGACTTCTGCAGTCTCTGGACATATTCATTTATTAATTCATTTTGGTTTCTGGCCTTACTTTGACATTTCTGTCAGGGTAAATAATATTCCATGCAAACATTAGCTACGAATGCTATCTAAAACAGCCAGTGTAGTGTAACAGTTTGGGCGTTGGATTAATACTGCAGGAGACCAGGTTATGAATTCCCTTGCAATCAGGGAAACCCACTGGCTGTCCTTGGTCAATTCATAGCCCTTAGCCTTAGAGGAAGGCATTGGCAAATCTCATCTGAATAAATCTTGCCAAGAAAACCCTGGAATTAGGCCACCATAAATGAGAGTCACAACAACAACACCTAACATGGCCACTGATAACTGAGTTTCAGTTCATTCAGTGGGGCTTAAGTAGGCATAGAATTGTAGCCTCAAATGTGTGTATGTGCATTAAAACAGTAATCTATATACCAGGCATTTCTACAATGCAAAGAAAACTGAAGTGATACTGTCTTTTTCCATATATTCCACCTACACACTAAAAGTAGGGCATTAGACCATGGGTTGCTTGCTACTGCACTCCATCGGGGCTGAAGGAATGCATGGCTGATGAATTATGAATCCAAAATTTCCCGGGACTCTTTCACACTACACAATTACAGCACTGTGGTTTCACTTGAACTTCCTGCTTCTATCCCACAACATGCAGGGATTTGCAGTTTAGGGAGGGGGTATTTAGAATTCTCAGACAGACTGCTCTAATTCCTTACCAGGCTACATACCTCAGTGTTCTGTACAAACCTCCAGTGTTCTGGAATCAGTGGGTTATAACTGTTTAGCACAAAAAGCCCTCTGATCTCTTTGTCCCAAACTAAAGTGCAAGAAGGACATTATGATTAGGGGTGTGCACTGACCACAAGATTTTGTTCAGACCCTAGTTTTGTGATTTAGGAACACTTTAATTTGGCATAGATGAATTTAGAGGTCACCAACTTGAGTCTCACTCTAGATCTCTATTTGAATTCCATATTTTTGCTCCTCCCCTTAGCTATCCCTGAAACCAAAGGACAGCTTTTTCACTTTTCTTCTGCAAGCCCATCAAAACTGTTTCAGAATTCCTGCTCTTGAGAGACAGTACTAGTAAAACAACAGAAACAATACCAAATGCTGCATCTTCCAACAATCTTCCTCCAAAAAGGAAAAGGTCCGTAATTGACGTGGCAAAGCCATTCACTGGTATTGAAAGGTATTGCTATCAGCCACAAAACTGCACCCCTTCCTTTCCCTGCTCTGTTTCCAAACTATTTACATTTATAGCTTGGAAAGAAATGTAAACTTTTTTGGAGATCCACTATTTATGTCTCTGTGTTTCCCCAATTCAAAATTGGTCATGAATCTTCAGGAAGATTCAGAATCAGACTCACTTAGCCTTGAGGGAGCACTGCTTTGAATCAGGCCAATTCCACCCTACTCTGTTATATTGCTATTATTCCACTTTCAACATCCTGAGGAATTCTGAGGTTTGTAGTTACTGAGGCCCAAGAACCCTCTGGCTGAGAAGTCTAAATGCCCCTCCCTAAACTACAAACCCCAGGATTCCATAGGATGTTGAAAGTGAAATAATAGCACTGTAATAATAGCACTGTTGTGTAGAAATGGCCTCAGTTCAGACAATTCCTGATTCCATCTAAATTAGCCTCATTTGTTTCAAGATGTACCCACGTCCACAGCACACATCCAGCAGTTATGCACAGGCTTCTACATTTCTGTAGATTCTGATGAAGTTTTTGGCTTTTTTTTTAAAAAAATAATGATTTAAATAATTGATTTTGGAAACAAAAAAACACTGAGATGGTGTTTAAATCCATTTTTCAGTGCATTTTCACTGTAAGTCACAGATCAATGCAGCAATGAATGGAAGCAGAGTTTATTTGAGCACATGCAAAATGATCATGGACCAGAAGTAGATGGATCCATCTTTCTATATAAACACTCTCCATAACCTTGCCACTGTTGCCACTTGCACTGCCATTTCCATGGTGTAGCCTTCTGGGAGCTTGCTGATATAACTTCTGCTCTCCCTTGTGTTTTTGATTCCCTTTTCTCTCACACAAGCTGCTTATTCCCACATAGACACCAGTAATATAAATGCATTCTGTTTAGTTTTATGGAATTCATCTTTGTGGAATAAACCTTGAAGTTCGGTTTCACTTCTGGACTAGTTTTGGGAAAGACATTTCCTTGGCTGCACTATTGGATGACATTTGACGAGGGAAAAATGAAGTTTATATATTCCAATTGTCCTGATCTGTCAAGGACAGGCCTGGTTAATCCCCTGCCATCCCACTTTTTCAGCTGCTTTTAAAATGTCCCATTTTCTCTTTTCTCTTTTTCCTCCAACTTTTCCCCTTTGCTTACTTCAATAGCTGCAGACAGAATTCAAAGTGTAAAATGTTGTTGGTACTCATTGAAAAGGAAGCAAGCATTGGAGTCTTGTCTCTCCCAGTAGGCTCAAGCAAAAACAAACTGTTGTGGCTTTTCCTTACTTGTGTGTTCTTCCTGGTTAATAATTTTCACTATCTTATCAATGCTCCAATGTTGCTTGGCCATATCTGTCCTTGTTTTCATATGTGAAATGCTGCAGGGGACTGAAGTGTAACTTTTTTTGTTGTCTTGCGTCTCTCTCTCAGTGGCTTGCAGTATCATTAACTACAGTATTCTAGGTAAGATCTTTGATTTGGGTACAGTTGTAACAATTTAATAGTGGTTCTTCTGTTTAGATGATGTCCTGCATGTTGGCAATGAACAGAGGTAAATGTGCAGCCATCTTAATTATAAAAGGGTCTGGTTTCATCATATATAAACTTTACAACATAGAAACGGAATCTGTGATTGGCCAGACTTTTAGTATCTATCTTATAAAGGCTCTGACAGATAAGCCAGGTGCCTGATAGTGTCTACTTTAAGGCTGTGCATTCAATTTGGCAAAAATTTTAGCACATCTGGCCAATTTGGTCAGTTTTTTTATCCAACTTCACCTTTATGGATCATATTGATCTGGTTTGCTTCTGGAATCAAACAGCATAGTGTGAAGTGATTCAGGATGAATAAGCAGGGGAAAACTAGACAGTGTGTCACTAACATGACAACATAAAGAAAACAGCAAAGTATTATGGTGTGGAAGGAAGCTAGGCTTTCCTCATTGACAGTCCTAACGTGAAATCTTGAACAAAAATTTTGCAGTCACATTACACATCAGGAGGGATTGTGCTGAGTCACTGAAATTATATAGACAAATAGTATCTTACATTTATTCATTTGTTTGCTAGATCTAGCTATTAGTAGATCATTGAAAGGGTTTTGACAAAGATTTGAATGATTGTTGATTGTCCCCTGAGTTGGTCTCTTGGAGTTTTTTTCTTTTAAATTCCCAGTATTTTGTCTTATTCAGTAAGACAAAAAATATCTTAATTACCTTAATCATATGTTTGTCTCTTTGTTCATTTTTTAATTTAAATAGTAATATGTTATGTGAGAGTCTGTGTGCATTTTAGACAATGAAGCTTATCCCCCTCACACTTGTCATTACCCCACAAAGCACATATATTAATATATTACGTTTTTACTTTAAATTGTGAAGCAAACCAAACTTAATTGTTTTGTTGTCCCCTCTTTAGATATAGTTTGTTCTATGGTTGATGAGTTCTTACCATCAAGAAGTTCTTTCAGGTTGCCCATCCAAGCTCTAGAGTTTGAGACCAGGTGATCTGAAGGATTTTTATCACCATGTGATCCTGACTACATATTGAGCTCGACATCAGAAGCCCAACTCATGGGCTTGCTACTAAGATCTATCAAGTAGTTTGGTACAACATATAAAGCCTTGAATGTGCATCTCCCTTCGGCATAGATTGTGTTTTACTCCATTCAATGGTTTTAGCTTTCAAACAGACCTGGGAGCCTATTTCCTTCATGCTGTCTTCTCTTAAGAATAAATTGTTCTTTTTCAGCTTGGAACTGCTTTCAAACACTTTTAATTTCAGATGTCATTGGATGCATGTACCTATATGGCAGAGGTGAGCAAGTGCATAGGGGGCAGGGGGCAGTTTTTGTCTCCACACTCCCTCAGCAGGCTGCACCAGAATGTACCATTCGAATTATTAGGATATTGTGTCATTGGGATTTTCTTAAACCATGTTTGTTTCTACATCAGGATTCAGAAGGAACAGAAGTAATAGTGACAGTATTAATATGTCAGACCTGATGAACATCTGGTTTTTCTGTGCTACATGGACTGCTGGTTCAGAAAACAGGGCAAGTGTATTTTTAAAGCCCCATCCAGTCAGATAGAGTATTTTAGTCCCATGGAATCCTGTTTTGTGACGGTTAAAAAGTTAACACAGAGCTAGACCTACAAGGTAGCCATTTTATAATATTGTCATCTGAAGACTTTTAAACAATGATTCCGAGTCTCTGCCACCTACCATGTACAGTTCTTTTTAAAAATAGAAACAGGCTTATATATAATCATGATGCAGAAAGACTAGTGTGAGAACTCAGATGTGAAATACTCCACCACCACACCAAACACATCCAAACGGAGAAAAACTGGAAGACAGCTTTTACCTGAACCTTTGCCACCACTATCATAAATAACATTTATGAACATTGACATTAAAACTTTGACATTCAGGATTCTTAAGGAGAGACAGACTTTACTGAAGACTAACTCCATGGCTGCTTTTCAACAGTAAGTGAATGTTTGTATGGATTTCCAAATTATTTTGCTCTATTCTAGATAGGGTAAGTGGTGATGGCAAATACAGCTCCATATTATTTTTTTTCTTCATGGTGTGTGTGTTTGTAGGAGGTGAGTGGAAGCCAGCCCCCTCTAAAAGAAGCAGGAATGGGAGGAAAGAGCAGCTCAGTACATCTGACCATACTGCTTTTATTTTCCATGTTCTGCAGTTTGGAAATGCAAGGAAACAAAAATGTGCCTCAGAGAAAGATCTTGACTGTTTATGTCAGAGTGACTCTGAAAATGATCACTGTACATCTGAAAATGATGATGATGATGATGATGATGATGATGATGATTTGTTTGTTACCTGCCTCTCCCCCAGGCTCAAGGGGTACAGCACAGATACTATTAAAAACAAATCATATTAAAATACACAAAAACACAAACCATTTAAAAAACAAATATACCATAGTTAACATTCTAATTAAAAGTACAATTAAAAATAGACTGGGTAGGCCTGCTGGAAGAGATAGGTCTTTAGTACTTTTTTTGAATTCAGACAGCTTATCTTGCTGTCAATTCTCTTCTGGCAGGTCTATCCAGAGTCTAGAGGTGGCTGATGAAATGGTCCTCTGGGTGACTGCTGCCAATTTAATCCTGGCCAGTTTAAATAAATGCCTCTCAGAGGACCTGAGTATACGAAATGGATTGTATAGGAAGAGGTGATCCTGCAGGTAACTTGGACCCAAACCATGTAGGGCTTTAAAAGTAATAACCAACGCTTTGTACTTTGCCCAGAAACTAATTGGCTGCCAGTGGAGCGATGTTAATATCAGTGTGATATTTTCACTCCTAGCTGTTTCTGTAATCAATCTGGCTGCCATATTTTGGACCAACTGGAGTTTCCAAACTTGGTACAAGGGTAGCCCAATGTACAGCACATTGTAGAAGTCCAGCCTTGAGGTTACCAGCACATTATGAAGACACTGTACTAGCTACTAAAAGCTGTTCAGAACCTGACAGTGCTCTGACAGGCACAGTTGAGAATCAGTCTGTGGACATGGTTCCAGGCACATATGGAACAGATGGGTCCCAGGGATATTCAAAAGACAGAAGACCTACATGTGGAAGGACAGCTAGTGCATACATCATAGTCATGAGAGGCAAGATGAAATGACCATATGGAGACATCTGCAGCCAATTAACTGTAGAGCAACCAAAGCCATCATTAAAGAATACCTCAGGCCAAAGAAAAGTACAAATGAGGAGAGAGTTAGAAACGTTTGAATTGTTCCTTATAGGAAACATTTATCACATGACCCATGCAACAGAAGGGAACAGGGCATATCGAAGACATGGAATGGAAGGAACTCAGCCAGAGTCAGAATGTGGAAATACCTTGACATCACTGAACTGAAGGCATATATTGTTCTATTCATCCTCGGGGAGAATTGTTATAGACAACATGGATCCTTGGAAAAACTTTGACATACAGTCTAAAGCTGCTGACACTCCACAGCAAAGCCCAAAGAGATTTCATGGTCTCACAAGGCACTTAAGGTTCAGTGACAAGGAAACAAGAGTGATGCACAGAGTTACTAATTAAATGCAAAGTAAACAGGAGAATATGATATATAGTGTGGTGCTGTAATATTTTGAAGCAAGACACTATGTGAGCAGGCAGCCTAGTATACCAGCTTAGTTACAGGGTGGCAACAACATTGGCTTTTTAAAAATGTGTTTATTTATTTGAATTATTCATTATCCATAGAAACTACACACAACAACATTGCCTAAACCATTTTCCACACTGAACAAAATATGGTGAGCAACATTTTTTTCAATAGCTTAAAACTGGCAATAGATCTGCTGATTAAAATCCTAATGTACATTGGCATTATTTAACAGAATAAATCATTCATTCATTCATTCATTCATTCATACATTCATCTCCTGCTTTGGTTCTGTGATAGGACAGTGGATTAAAAAAAAAAAAGATGTGATGATGTGTCAAGTATGTGACAATGTGACATTTACTTGCAAAGACATGCAAGTGGGATAGTCCAGTTGCCTGTAGAATGACTAGCACAAAGAATGATATTTTATTAGGGAGAGATTTCTCTCAGCAAACCCTATTATAAAATTTAGATAGAAAATTAGATAGGAAACTGGACATTAATGCTAAGTCTTCCTACAAATATATAACTGGTTTTCCTTTAAGGTTTATGCTTGGTGCTTAATATGGAAGGGATAATTCAAAACAAGGCTTTCTATTGTTTTGAATTGGACATAATCATAATTGAATTTTTAGGCCATAGAAATTTTGTTGGCTGTTATTTTTTATTGCAAAAGAGTTCTGACAGCTAGCCAGAACAAAAATTTTATGTAAACTTGAACAGGTTTTGCCATTTTCAGGACTATACCACACTCTGAGATTTCAGGGCCTAAATCTGAGACCTTAGGATAACCCTTTGTGATGTCATAGGGACTAGGCCCTAGTGAGGTTGGAAGGGTGGTCTCACTGTTAGAAGTGCAACGCTTCGTGCTGAAGAACCAAGAATGCCACAGAGTGGGCAGTAATAATAGGGTTAGGCCCTTTCCGCATCGGGGTATTAAAACGTTGCAGAGCGACCTCCAACGGAGGTCGTCTGCACCGTGGAGTGGATTGGGGCGGACTACTTTTCGTAGTTCCACACCTCAATCCACTCCGAAGCTACCGGAACTGGCGACACTGTGTGTTTTTTAAAAACCTCTTTTCAGAGGTTTTTAAAAAGCATGGAGCGCACAGCCCCGTGCAGCTCCGTCGCCACGCTCCGGTGCAGATTTGCAGGCATGCGCTAGTGTGTGCCTGCAGATCTGCCGGGGATGGGCTTCTGGCTGGCGAGCTTCTCCAGTTGGTGGAGAGCCTCCGCCAGCTGGAAGCTGCCATTTGGGACGCTGAAGGAGTGCGGAGCAGCGAGTTCACGCTGCTCCGCATGGCGATGGACTTACCTGGCTGCCGGTAAGCTCCGTTTCAGCGCGTTTTACCCCGTTTCCCCCTCCACATGCGGAAAGGGCCTTAGATAGTTTGTATGGCCCAAAGTGTCCTCCTTTCTTGTCTACCTATCTTGACTCTATGTGACATAAACTGATACTCTTAGGGATGTTTTCTCCACCACTTCCCTACCTAGGAATCTCTCTCTCTCAGCTCTTCCCAAGAGGAATCCCAAGACTACATTAGAATAGCACCCTGAATAACCTTCCCTAGAATGGAGTTCCTATAATAAAGCCTTGGTTTGTTTCTCTAAGCCACTGGTCTCTTTACTTCTTAATCAAGATCTCTGCCTGCTGCATGCACACTCTATCTGTTACAAGGGCCAGTTCCTAGCGATGTCATTAAGCACAATACATTAAACATCAACCACAATTGTGTGGAGTATGGCATTCAAATTAAAAAGCAAACAAAAACGAAACAATTTTTACAAATGAGAAAAAATATATATGCACAAAGCTTTTGAGGCAGCACTCACATCCTGAGATTCTTCCAGAGAAGAGAGACCATGTCCCACAACTCATGGTAGGGCCCCATAATCTGGGAGCTTTACCCTTAATACGTCTGATCTTGCACCGTTTCAGAAGCTAAGCATAGTCGGGACTGGTTAAGACTTGGATCTCCAGGTAACACAGGGGATTTTCAAGTAGGGCAGGCAATGAATTCTATGAGAAACACTGGATAGCTATTGCTGCAAGTCATTTGACCATATACATCTAACTGGATTAGATGAAGCAGTGGGCAGACACAGTATAAGATAGCTTCCTATTTTCTTATGTAAATAGATTTTTGTTGTTGTTATTTTTGTTGTTGTCTCTAGGTGTTTCAATATTGTTGGGATAGCCTTTATCTTGCACCCACAAATACTCTTGTGGATATATGGAAGTACATTGGAATTCTTATGGCTTCAGAAAATATATCAAAAATCAACAAGTGTTTTTTTTTAATCAACCTTGATAAGAGTTAAAAAAAAGAATACACATTGATTATGTACCCTATGATCAATGCTTTCTTTTGAATTCCCTGTGAAAAATTCCCTTAACATTAGCCCTTCAAAGCCAATGGTGTGAATTACCTATACGGCAATACTCTCAAAGAAACTTCACTTATAGAAAGGTTAGGTGTCTGTTAAGGGAAGGGAGAAGTAAGACATGTTGAAGACTATCAAGATGTGCTCCCTTTTGCTTGTTTCCCAAGCTGCAGATGTCTCACCAAGAAGCCTTCACCTGTGAATTTAAAATTAAACAGGGGAGGTTCAAAATTGCCCCTACAGTATTATTATTTAATATGACCTTCAAAACTGCTGACCTTTTCCTAACAATATTTCTTTTTGTAGATACTACACCTTTTATTTAACTAACCTTTTCTGTTTTCTCCAGTGGTGTGTTTTGCTTTGATGGTTTTTTTTTTGGTGGGGGGGGGACATATCAAAATAGCTTCATTGCAAGAGTAGGATAACTTTGTTGAATGGTGAAAAGCTGCCATGTCAAACTGATCATGACTGCCATTAATTAAAGGCATGATAATTTTTTTTCCTAGCAAGAAGGAAGATGATAAACAAAATATTTCACATGGCAAAACCTCATCTAGACAAGCTGTATAAAGCCTAGAGGGAAAACAATTATAGAAGATGTGGTAGCCCTGTTATAATGGATCTGGGATACTCAAGAGGAAGCTAAGAAGAAAAAGAAACAGAGAGAGAGAGAAAGAAAAAGCTGATAAGAGGACATGACTGGTGATGAGATGACAGGAGATGCTGTCCCTGAGGGACAATGACAAGCTAGTAATTAAACTTGTGATGGTATCTCAAGAGGGAAGGACATGAAATACTCTTCTCTGGAATCTTCCTAAAGAGCAAGGAAGAGAAAGTTTTACAACAGAAGTGGAAGAGAATGCATTAAATATTTTGATTGAAATGGCATGCACAGGAAAAAGTTAAGTATGTGCCTTCAAGTCACACATCAACTTACTGCATTAATTTCATAGGGTTTTCATAGACAAAGAATCTTCAGAGGTGGTTTGCCATTGCCTTCCTCTGAAACATGGCCCACAGCACCTGGTATTTCCCAGTGGTCTCCCTTCCAAGTGCTAATCAGGCCGAATCCTGCTTAGTTTCCAAAATCTGATGGGATCTGGTGCCTGCAGATGTTGCCTAAAAATACAGTTAAGATACAGCACTTCTTCAATAACCTTGTGGAATACCACAGTCTTACCATAGCCCCATCTAGTCCATTTAGATATTCAGAATATCATGGCAATGCAGGGAATCACATGTACTGAAATCTCTTATACATGCACCAGGATTCATTTTCAAAAGCCACTATAGGCAACTACAGCTGGGAAGCAGTTTATATTTCTAACATGGATGGAGTTTGAACCAGACTCTCCACATTTCTTGGCATGGGGAGGAAAGAACAAAAACCGTAAATAAAATGGATGTGATAACTGTTCACCTCCTTCATCTTTCTTGCAAGGAAAAGTTTATATTTTGCATATTCTAGCACTCTCTGGAGGATCTAACCATGCATAATGAGAATACAGAGATGTCTATAGGAAATGATGATGATGATGACGATGATGATGATGATGATGAGACAATGATTTGCAGCAATAGAAGCAGCGTTGGTTTCACAGTCTGCTAAGTGTTATCCACTGGAGCTTTGGACCATAAATGTTTCAGACTCTGTCTAAGAAGATAGAAATCAGATAAAATAGCATACTCTGAGCAATCTTATATTTTCTAATTCTTCTATTGTGATCCTATCTATGCTTGTTTGATTCAGATGGTTTTTTGAGTTCATCTGGAATTGCTCCCAGAGCACCTATCACTATTATAACCACAGTTGTTTCATTTTCCTGGAGGAAATGAATCTCAACTTGTAGGCAGCTATATTTCACAATCTCTTCGCTCTCTTTGTGTTTGATTCTGCTGTCTCCCAGGATTGTCACATCTATAATCCAAGCTGCTGATGCTTCTCCTCCTCCTCTTTCTCATCCTTCCTCCCCCTTTTCTTTCTACCACAAGTTATGGCTGGCATATCATGTCCTCAATGTTTCCCAGTTTGAATCTTAAAATCCCATAGAATTTTTACATCACCATTTCAAAAATCTTTTTAAGGCTTATGATACCCTTAACTCCTTTTTATCATTTCTGTGCTCTAAAATAGTAACAAAAAAGTGTATGCATTTCTTTCTGTTTCCTGGCATCAGGAGGAAGCTTAGCATCAGATTCACTTTCCTGTTTTTTTTAGGGTTAACTCACATGAATGTACACAATTAGAAGTGAGTGTGTTTAAAAAAAATTATGTACAAAGGTAGGCTGGTCAAGAATAGATGTATAACAAAGCAAAGGCTAAGAAAAAAAAAATAAAACACAAAAAGTGTGTACCAAAACACACACAAATGTCTGTGGCAGAAAAAAAAGAAAATAGCATTGCACAACCAGAGATGGAAGCTCAATAGGATGAATGTGAGGTGGGATTCTGACCAGCATAGTGAAGAACGACACTGATAGAAATTCATAACCCCAGTTCTGTGTAATCTATTATGCAGCTTGAATCTGCCCACCCATCTATCTATCTATATATGGTCTCTCAGGGCCTTGGCTGAATCTGTAACTTACTGGGGTCCTTATCTGGCCCTATGCTTCCATACCCACTGCTCAATGACACTGTTGTTTCATGGTTTCCCAGCATTTTTAAGGGTTTTTTCATTCTAAAAGGTTGAAATGCATCTTCTAAGTATAAGTTATTAGACATTCTGCGAGGATAACCCTGTGATAGATTTGCCTCATGATTGCCATAAATCAGAAATGACTTGAAGGCATACAACCCATACAAAATTTTGGGCCCATCTATCACTGGGATTTGGCCATCAAGAACATCTCTGAAATTGAATCCAGCCTTTAGAATAAAAGAGTTTCCATCCCTTTGGCCCGAAGGATACTATCACAATGCCATGGACATGACACAGCACTTGTTGTGGAACATCAGAAGATGCCTTATGCCAAACTATGGTGCCATCTAGCTCAGGATTGTAGAACACTGACCAGCATCGGCTCTCATCAGTTTTCATGGAAGTTTTTTGTAACTTTTCCTGGAGAATACTGGCAGAAACAGAACCTGGAAACTTTTGCATGCAAGGTCCATGCTGTACTGCTGACATATCTTCAGGTATCAGGATTAGTGCTTAGTGTTGAAAGGTTTTTAATTGAATGAGTTATAACTGTATTGAACAGTGCTCATGAAGTGCATACTTAATGGATTTGTTTGAAACACTGATGGTTTATTTCCACTGGATTGATGTTTCATTATTACTATTGTTTTGTTTGTTATAAAGCAACTTGAGGGCAGTTTTGCTACAAAAAGTTAGCATATATAAATATGATTGATTGATTTTGGACGGGCTTATTACTTACCAACCACAGTTATAAGTGTACATTGGATTGCTATAGCATGTGCAAAATGTCCCTTCGTTGCAACTAAGATTTCAGGATAAAGGAAAAGATCTAAATATTTTAAGAAATAAATAATAAACTGAGCCGGCCATATCATTACCAAAGGTGAGACGATGGCCTCAGCTGATTTGGAATATTATAAAAAACAAACAAACTGTTAGCTATTTACTTTGTCATTATTGTGTTTTTAGTGTCACTACTGAACTCAGGTATCACGAACAAACAAACATGAGAGGCCTTAGATATTATGCACTTCAACTCAGTTGGCACAATTTACTATTCCACCTCAGACAACAAAATGTCTTAGGTTGGCACTGCCACTGATATACAATGGGGAATTTCATTAACACCTTCTTATGGCCCTATACTTTTGATCATCTAGTCATCTGTATGTAGGGAAGATTTACAGTGAAGATGTTTCCAAACTGACATGCCATATCAGATGACTTCTACTTTGCCTATAACATTCTCCCCCTTGTCTTCAGTACTAGCTACCCCTATTTGGGAAAGGTTGTTCACCCAAAATATCTAGTCAAAAAATCCCAAGAGCCACTGCCAGTCTGTATGTATGTTTAGCTTGATCAGAAATGGATATCACACAACGCTCCTCTTCCAGTGGCTCCAGCCAGCATAGCTCATAGTGAGGAATGTTCTTAGTCCATGGATGTCTGGAGGACCATGTGATTCCCACCCCTGAGCTAGATGGACCAATGGTCTGAATCAAGACCATCCAAGTTTCCTTCCCTATTAACTGAGAAACTATCGGGGTCACTTTTGTGGCTCTTAGTATGCATGATATCCATCCATTCCCCCTCCATCTGGATTTTTATTAAACTCAGTCAGCATGAGTATAGTCATAAGTTATGTGGTGGCTGCCGCTGCTGTGTTTCACTTTAAAATGGAGGCTGATTAGACAACATTGTATTGTTAGTTTCAGCCCAAGATGTTCAGCGAGAGTTTACTAGCAGATACTGTGAACAAATAATATAAAAAAGGTACCACTGTGTGGTCTAGCCTGCGAACTTTCCTGGGTCATCTGTCTAGCTGCTATCAGAAGGCAGAACATAGTGATCACTGAGGGGAAAATCCAGCATAGCATTTTCCCCCCTTTTTTTGAATTCAGGCTTCAGATACAAAGCAAAATACCAAGCAGGTTTTCCATCAGATCTTCCACAAAAGAGCAACTTCTCTTTGAGGAAAGTGTGAAAAAGATGAGCAAATATAATCTGTACCACCTGGCATTTAAAGATAAGAGCGACCAATGAATTACGGTTGGAAATGGCTTGATATTTAGTTCACTATAGACAATGGTTACATTTAGCCCTGGAGAAACATTTGTTATGAGACGCCCTTGGAGCTGTCGCACATATATTTAGCTGAGGGAAGTACTTTATTTGCCCTCTAAAAAAATGTTAAAATCAACTTCTTCCACACATATATTTGCAATATGAACAGTATCTGCTAGAACAGGCTGGTATAGCATATGAAATACTGAATGAAACACAACCAGTGCATAATGGCTTGAAGGATGCTCATCCGTGCAGTAGTTCTTGTCATGGCTGGCCCTACCATTTGGTAGAATGAGCTAGATTTTGCATAGTGTGAAGAGTAGAAAATTGTTTGAGCTAATTGGAAAAATATTTGTTTGGACTATGATTCCCAGATTACTAGGGCTAAATCACTCTGGGAGCTCTAGTAATCATCGTCGTCATCACCATCATCATCATCATTATCTTCTGAGCTCTTCTCCCCCATGCCACCCCCCACTGCTATTCTTACTGCAGATTGAGGAAAAGGTGTTCATGAGATTTGTTGGCGTTAGATAATGAGTAGCTTGACCTGTGTGGGTAGAGGGAAACATCTTTGAGCAACTTCAGAGAACCTGTCAGATTTAGACACATAAATCAAAATACTCTTGGTGATGCAACTATATTTGTGCAGGCAGTGACAGTGGAGGAGTGAGGGTTGCTATAGTTGAAGTTACTATGAAAAAGTCAACACCTATTGTTCCCTTGTCAGCATGTGTGACCCACAAAAAAATTCAACTAATAGCATAGTATGCCAGTGAGATTCCAGCCACCATCTCCATAGACTTCAAGATCCACAGACCTGTCTCCAGCCTTCTCATCTCATGAGCTGCTCCACATAGAAGGTGTAGTCTAGACAAATAGACAGGTGTGTGTGTGTGTGTCTCCCATTTTTTCTCCCAGTGTGAGACCCAAAGAAACTTTACAGTATGGATTAAAACAGAATATAGTCTGTACTGTTAAAGAAAGATACAGTTAAAGAATATTTTTTTAAAAATGAACTATTAAAACAGCACAGAATTAGATGCCATTGAAAAGCATAACAAAATATAACAAATGTGATTTGAAGCAGTTGAACCTTGCCACCATGGCAACATATCCCTGGAAAGTCTTTCCAAAGGATTCTATGGTAGTGAGTACAAAAAGCTGGCACTGACCCAGCTATTACTAATGGATCAGAACAGTCCAAGGATGGATAGTAGGATAATTTTTTCTACCCTCACCCCTTGGTGGCTCCTGGTTTCAGCCATTGCATTGTTCAGCATTATTCTTTCTGCAGCTGTTAAACTGCAGCAACTCTCTGTAGCTTCTGCCAAACATTCCCCCACTGGGGAAAAAAAAGCCTCATTATACAATCCTTTTAATAGGAACCATTCTCCTGAATAATTGCTATGTTATGATTAGGAAAGCATGCCATCCAGTGGCTGATGGGGTATGGTAGGCTGGAGATAGATTAGAATTGATTAAAATCAATCAAATCATTTTTTAATTATTATAATTTCCACCAACCTTCTTGTTTGGAACCAATCATATAAATCTGAGCAGCCAGACTCACACTTTGATAGGACTGCCTTGTTCACAAGGAGACTATTACTCAAAGGAAATCTTTCCTTGAGACTGAGCACTCCATTAAGTAACTTCAATCTTTGTCTAAACTTTCAGCTGCCAGCATTCTCAAGAGCTACATGGAAGCCCTTCCTTCTCTTCTGATTCAGGACTAGAATCTGTCCTATCCTCTGTTCAGGATTTAGGGTCTCTAACATGCTCAGCTTCTTGGTGTTTTCTGGTGCAGGATACCCCAATTCAGCTGGGAAGATAATTTTGGGAGGACATGACATTTTAACAGGCAGCAGCATTTTCTCTTATTTCCAGTGGCCCTCTCTTAATTGTTTGGGTGCACTGTAGAGGAAAGCATCATTAAGTGTACTGCAGGCACGGTAGGTGAATATCTCAGCTTGCCTTCATCTCTGAGGAAAATTAATACTTTGGTTCTCACTTTTGTCCTTTCTTTTCTGTCTTCATTGATTTCCTACCTCAGTAGTCTTTCTCTCAGTCGCATAGGGCCAGGGGGGCCAGGAGGCTGTTCAGCATGGGCAGCAATGTTTTTGGGGTGTCCCAGCCCATATGCCCCCATGTGCCCTGGTCACACCTCCACATACCGCAGCTACGCCCCCACACAATGGCCACGCCCCTCACGCTGTAGCCTCACCCCCTCCCACCCCCTTCCGCACGGTCGAAGCTCCACCACTGCCTTTTATTGCTCTGCCCCAGTGTTCATTCAGTTTCTGTCTATTCTCACTCACCTCAGTCCCATAAAGCAGTAGTTCTCTTTTTCTGTGAACAATCAGAAGACTTTATAGACCATGCAGAGGAAAGTAACACATGTAGTTATTCAGGGGCCCCATGGAGAAATGAATCTACCAGGCCCACCTCCAGCTACAAATGAACTAGTTAAGGAAGATTTGCCATACCACAATACAAGATGGCACTACAGGCTGCAAGCAGAATTTAGTGAAACTATTAAAAACATTAAAATATACTCTAGATTCCTGCTCTAGAGGGTTAGCCAGCACTCCATAATTATGCTACTTTATGGGACACAAACTCAGCACTCTGACAATCTGTTTTCATCTCACTTTGTCTCCCACTTTTCTCCCAGAATGATGGCTGGAAGAGTAGGATGTGACCAAGGGCAGAGAACAATTATACCACCCTAAACATACATAATTTGGTCTGATTTTGAAAGTTAAGGAGGGTCGGGTATAAACAGTGCTTAGCACTTAGATGGGAGAAAATATCAGGGATATCCAGGTATGGGTAGGGGAAAAAATCCTTTCTGAAACCCTGAAAAGCAATTGCTAACAGTTGCATTATTGCTCAGATCATTGTGTCAATCATCTGAGCCCTATGTTATTGCACCTTACTATGTTACTAAGAACATGCATAATCATATTTTCTAAAGAGTTTTCAGCCTGTCCTCTTCCACCACCACCAAACCAGTTTACAATGATGTACACTTGAGTGGATTGCCTGAGACTCAAGTCAGACTTAGATTGCTTCAATGACTCAACTTGGACTGGACTCAGCAATAAATGATGCACTGACTCGATTCAACTTGTGACTTGTATATTTTTAGTGACCGACTTGCTGCCCTTGGTTCAGTAACATAACACATTCATCCAGAAACCTTATGACTTTGAACAATGCTGCCATCTCTTTTTGCCTACTGGTCACATGACAATCTGTCTCAAAGTGCATGGGTGCATTTCTTTGAGAGGAACAGCAAGCACATTAGGCAATGTGGCCCTATACTTCCTCTGTCTCACCTATCTCCATCCTTGGGTGTGGGGGGCATAGGAAGAGAGTTTGTGGTGCTGAGAAACTGGGCTGTAAGTTGTCTTTATCTAGCCAGGCAGCAGCTGGTGGTGGTGGAGGAGGACCAGATGTGAGTTTTTAAAGGACTGTGTGGCCAGATGGAAGCTTCCCAGAAGGAATGTTTCCCTGGACAGAAGCACCCAAGGCAGGGGGGCAGGGTTTAAAGAAATTTGCAAATAATCAAATCCATGAAAGTTAAACCTGCAAATGTGAAGAGCTGACTGTATTTAAAAGGCCTCTTTGTGAGGGTTCCAGGACATACCAGCCAATGATATTATTCCACTTTCAATATCCTGTGGAAATCTGGGGTTCATAATTTACTGCGGCCCAAGAGCTCTCTGGCTGAGAATTCTAAATGCCCCTTCTAAACTGCAAATCCCAGGACTCCATAGGGAATTGAAAGTGAAATAATAGCACTATAACAATGTAGTGCAGAAACAGTAACCATTTCTGCATACCCTTTCCTAAACTCTAGACAGGGCATTATGGGGTGTCTGGAGAGGTCAAAGTCCACCAAACGAGCATTGGGAGGCCAGATGTGTTCCCAGGGCCTCACTGTGCCCATCCTTGCTCTGTTTGTTCCAGACATATTCAGGAAGTGCAAATAAGGACAAGTGCAGAACTACATCCAGATATTATTGAATATGCTGATATAAAACACTTTTTTTTATTTTAAACCTTTGTTTCTTCTCTTTCGGCAAGCTGTTCCTGTCACCCACTCTATTTGTCAAAAGACCTGTGAATGTAACGTACTCTCTTTAGAGTAAAAAGTGAGATATTTCCAAAACATTCCAAGCCATTTCTGTGCAACCCACTGTACAAAACTGGTGTGAATTTAGGTTAGAAAAAGAAGCAGATTTTAAGTGTTTTCAAGAAGGGCAAAAGAACCAGACTAGAGGAAGAATCATTGCTGTGAGAGAGCAGGTGTTGAAGAGGTGGGATTTACATTAAAAAAATCAGTTGGAATGCACAATAGAAATGGAGAATCCCATCCAGAAGAGTTAAAAACTCAAGGAAAACAATTACCTCCGAGTTTGTAATTGGTAATTTTGACAATTCATCTATTTTGCATTTAGTGTTTGCAATAAGTAAAGTGGCAATTTTGGTAACATCCATATATAATAATGAACACATTAAAACACAAACAAAACTCAGTTCTCAGTCTGGCATAATCAAAGTTTCTTGACAGCTGAGATTTATGTTTAAATACAGATGTACTTTAAAAGGGAGGAGGGAACGAACAGAGCTGTTACTGAAGCCTGAATCAGATTAGTGGTTCCCACAAGAATAAACCCACCAAATCAATTGTGAAATGGTGAGTCAACACATATGTAAACCTGATAGATTAAATGGGTCTACTCTGACTGAGACTTTCAATGAGATTTAGCCCTTGGTGTGATTATGGCCCAGTCACCTTTAATTAGGCTCTCACAACAATTGTTCTTGCCATAACTTGACAGGTCTGAGTGTTTAATATTTAGTGAGTAATTATGAATATGAATTATAGAAATGAATTATTTTCTCACGCCATCTGGGATCCCCAAATGCACTGTTTATTCTGTCTAGCAAAGCTGGCTGAAGACAAGTCAGCACCCACATTTGATTCCCTGTACACAAACCGAGGCCACTTCCACACTAGACTATTACAGTGCTGTTATTCCACTGTCAACATCCTGTGGAATCCTGGGCTTTGCAGTTTAGGGAGGGGAAATGGCCCCAGTCTTGAAGCTTACTTCTAATACTAGCAAGGGAATAGCATCCCCCACATCACTTGGGGGCAGTAAGCTTAGGAGTGCTTGTGATGATGTCTCCCATGTCACTGGGGCAGTGAATACACACTGGGCTTTAGTCTGAATTTTGAGTAGCTATGTAAGGGACTGAAGCTTAGGACCTTGCATATCTCCTTTAAAGTTTGGATGAAGATCCAGAACAGATTCAGTGCTCCACTGACATGGAAGCTACCAGCCAGGGTGTTGGTGAATAGCTTGGTCCTCCAGCACCAGTTCTAACCACCGTCTGCTCCCTGAAGAATCTGCTTCAATGTGATAGTCTATTTCATTATAGTTTATTATATATTAGCATCATTTAGTTGTGTTTCTTTTTGTGATCATGTTGTAACCCCCCTTGGGCCCTAGTACTGAGAAGGAATGGTACAGGAGATAAATAAGTACCAGATTAAGCAAACTAACTAGCTCTTTCATTTTGCCTAATGGTAGAGCCAGGTCTCATAGAATCATAGAAATGTAGAGTTGGAAGAGACCACATGGGCCATCCAGTCCAACCCCCTACCATGCAGGAATACCCTCAAAGCACTCCTGACAGATGGCCATCCAGCCTCTGCTTAAAAACCTCCAAGGAAGGAGACTCCACCACACTCCGAGGCAGCAGATTCCACTGCCGGACAGCCCTGACTGTCAGGAAGTTCTTCCTGAGGTTCAGTTGGAATCTCCTTTCCTGCAGCTTGAATCCATTGCTCCTGGTCCTGGTCTCTGGAGCGGCAGAAAACAAGCCCTCTCCCTCCTCTACATGCCATCCCTTCAAATATTTAAACATAGCTATCATGTCCCCTCTTAACCTTCTCTTCTGCAGACTGAACATACCCAGCTCTCTAAGTCTATCCTCATAGGGCTTGGCTTCCAGGCCCTTCACCATTTTGGTCGCCCTCCTCTGGACCTGCTCCAGCTTGACCATGTCCTTCTTGAATTGGGGTGCCCAGAACTGGACACAGGATTCAAGATGAGGTCTAACCAAAGCAGAGTAGAGTGGTACCAGTACCTCCCTCGATCTAGACACCATACTCCTATTGATGCAGCCGAGAATTGCATTGGCTTTCTTGGCTGCTGCATCACACTGCCGACTCATGTTCAGCTTGTGGTCTATTAGGACTCCTAGATCCCTTTCACACGTACTGCCATCCAGCCAGGTGTCCCCCATCCTATATTTCTGCATTCCATTTTTTCTACCTAAGTGTAGGACCTTACACTTCTCTCTGTTGAATTTCATTTTGTTAGCCTTGGCCCAGCTCTCCAATCTATCCAGGTCATTTTGAATTTTGATCCTGTCCTCTGGCGTATTAGCAACCCCTTCCAATTTGGTGTCATCTGCAAATTTGATGAGCATGCCCTCTATTCCTTCATCCAAGTCGTTGATGAAAATATTGAACAGCACTGGGCCCAGGACAGAACCCTGTGGCACCCCGCTAGTCACTTCTCTCCAGGATGAAAAGCAGCCATTGGTGAGCATCCTTTGGGAAATATCGGTCAACCAGTTACTGTCTCTTACAACCAGTCTCTTATCTAGATACTTATGGTATACACCATGATGGCACTTTTAGCTCTTGGCTCTTTGAAATCTGGATGAACCTGTTGGACAAGCTGCGATAGCAGTCCATACAAACAAATGGCTTAGCCCATTTACACTTCTGCATATCCCTGGCTCACTAGATGACCTCCAAATGCCCGTATCAGTGGGCTGTAAACCATTGTGGGCTTTAATTTAAATTTTAAAGAATGAATCTAAGTTGCTGAACTCTGTCCCTAAAAATGGCCAAGCAGTTGTTACCCTGATTTCTGGGGTCCACTGGGGGACACCTCAATGTGCTCCACATAATAGGGAATGGAAACTGGCCAGAGCATGAGCAATAGCAATGCAAGAGGCAGGGTAACCTAGCAGGGTCTTTTTAACCCAGTTTTTACGGGGTAAGGCCAAGCCAAAAACCAAACAAAAATGTCCAATAAATGATTTTATTGAATGAAAGTCTCATGCACCAACGCAATCATTCACACACTCACTCAAGACCTATTAAGAAGCAAAAGACAGGAAACTGGATAGGGGAATATTGAAGGAATTGTAGCTGGGGTAATACTACACCTTTTCCTAAAGCCCTTGGTCCAGGAAAGACAGCGGAGAAGTGGAGCTCAGCATGGAGAGGGCTGAGGGGATTACTCAACAGACAGAGAAACAGTCTACTGGGGTGACCGGGAGTTGATCCAAAGAACTGCTCAAAAACTGGGACTGTTTGTAGGTGAAAAAGTACCTGGAGGGCTAATCCTTTCCCAGGGAGAACAATGGGTGTTGCAACAGAAAAGAAGCTCCACAATGGTAACTTCCTTTGTGTGATGAGATTACAAGGTGTTGCCAAAGTCTCTGGATCTTCGGCTGCATTGGGTTGTGGTGTGACTTCATGTAAATCGTCCTTGCCTGATAGGATTTTGCTCAGCTTGGGACAAACACGCAAATCCCCTCAAGTTGGCTCCTCAGTGGCTGAGGACCCTTTGTTTACTGTGGGTTTGCACATCTTGAGGTCTCCTGGGGCTACGTGACTGGGGATTTTACTGGCCTGACCTGGTTTTCGATTGTTCAACTGTTGCTGCCTACTTGCCCATCCGGGCGACCTCTCAGGCACATGGAATCATATTTAATATCAAAATTGTAGACCCCGGGACAGGGTTTACCAGTGAGATAACACAGCCTGGCATTTAAACATGGAGCAGATTTGCCATCTCACTATCATTCCTATGATAAGTAAGACCCTTGCAGAGAAGGTCGTTGAAAGTTGACAGTCCTCTGGTCGTCCTCTGGTGAAATGCCATTGTATGAGGCCCCTGGAAGAAATGTCCCTCCCAGTGTATGTGGGCTTACTGTTAAAACTGAGATACAGAAGCAATTGCTTTTAGGTAAGACTGGTTGGGGGATATGGGACAGCAAGCAGGTCCAGTAAAGGCCACCATGATGATGGAGCCTGCTGGGGCAGCAGCTAGCTGGAAAAACTTCACGTTGCCACTGGACCTGAGACACAACTTAAGATTAGCCATACTATAAGGCTTCATTTAACCAGTTAATGACCTGTAGTGGACATTTTGTCTGATGAACGAGGATGATTTCTACATTTGAGCTATGGGGATCCTTGCTCTGATCTTAGAAGGAGAGAATTCAAAGGTTATTTGTACCCTTAATACCTGCAAGAACAGAAAAAGTCAGCTTTTGGTGCAGCTTCTGGTCTCACAGTTGTTACCGCTCTTTCTAGCCCAAGCTTGTGGGATATTAAGATATCATTTGATATCAGTAATTTGGCCTTCTGTACCCATTCCTCTCTACATGCTTGCGAGGGCCCCGGACAAGCACGCACACAGGCGTGGCTGACAATAGCCGAACCATTCACATCCCGATCTAGGCAGGCCAGTCATTGCTGAATGCAGCTTCAGGAGACCTCAAGGCAAGTACCACATTATGTATGCACGCTGCTTACAAAAAGATCCCCTGCCCTGTCCAGGCAGCTTGATGAGCGGACTATACAACTCTCAAGCACTCCGTATTTGCATACTGGCTACTCTATTGACAATCTCGCTATAACTCAATCATTCAAATACTGACCTTTCGGAGGCTTTGTCTCCAGCCCCAAACTCATTGTTTTCCCCAAGTACGGACTAGCCTATGGCCACAATTTTCCCTATAAGAACCCCTGACTTTGAGTGCTTCCTCGGATCTCTCTTGGCTTCCATCCCGCCTTGCTGTCACTTTGTCCAGCGAGCCTTCCCCTCAGCCCCACATGCTGAGAATCCACGCTCCCCAGCTTCTTTGCCTCTTACCGGGCTTCAGGACAGGTATAGTATTTCCCATACCAAACCTCCTCTAAAAATCCCTCTATCCCACTCCTACCTTTATTTCTATAGCTTCTTGTGTGAGTGTGTTGCATACACTTGTTTGATTGTATTTTAATAAAACAATTATCATTATTTCAACTTCTGCATTATCATTGACACAGCCTGACCCCATAGACATAGGGCTCAAGATCTCGCTACGTTACCCTGCCTCTCACATTGCAAACTTGTGCTCTGTGCTAATTCCCTCGCCATTGTTGTGAGCACATTTAGGTGTCCCTCCGGGGACCCCCAGAAATCAGGGTAACATAGCGTGAGACAAAATACAACTGGACAACTTTTTAATTTAAAAATGTGGCTATTCAGGCATCTTTTGTATCCAGTCACCACAGTGATCATTCTAGAAATGGAAGGAGGGGATGCATTCCTCAGGGCAAGAAGCCTATTTGCCTGTATTAACAAGGAGGAAATCTGAAATGTAGCTCTAAGGAGGAAACAAGGTCTACCAAACCATGTCAGAGGTTTCTTAAAGTGTCAGGGCACTGCTGTGAAAGATTTCCTTGGTGATGTAGATTGTTGAAAGGCTGTATAAATACTTCCTCTTTCATAAACCCCCCTACCCCATAATAAAGATATTTAGACATTCTTTGAGAGGAGGAAGAGGACAAAGATGACCAAGTCCTAAGAGAATGTTTGGGAGCATTGGATGTGTTTACCTGGAAGAAGAGAAAACTGATTGTCGTTCTTTTGGCCTCTTTAAATATCTGGACCTGTTATGTGGAAGATGGAGTGACAGTGTTTTCTAAAGATAAGGCCAGAACCAATGGATTTAAAGTACAAGAAAGGAAAATTCCAATGTAATATTAGAATGAACTTCATGATGGTAACTTCTGTTAGACATTGGAATAGGCTATTTCAGAAGATGGTGGACTCTTTTGCTGGAAGTTTTTAAATGAGATTGAATGGCCACTTCTCAGGAAATGCCCTAGTTGTGGGTTCCTGCATTGCTAAGGGGTTGCAGTAGATGACCTCTGGGATATGTTTCAGTTCTACTATTTTATAGTAGTATGAAACAGTGGTGTCACACATATTACCCAGTGACACTCAATATAGTCCTACAGGTTTACTAGAAAGAATTTTAAAAAGATACTGTTCATAACTTACCTGTGCGAACAAGAATAACATCTTGCTTTCGAAGTTGCCATTTCATGCTACAAAGTCAAGAGTCTGAGAAGTTTAGGCTTGTCACTCATGGAGACACATATACACCTTGCTTAGGCTTATCACCCAAACAGACATTCCATCTTTTGGTAATCTGTACAACATCTCTGTAAGGTAGATTTGTATTATCGTTTCCATTTGACCACAGAGGAGAGACTGGGGAGAATGAGAGAGATGATTTCCTACTATCCTACTTTATTAAGGAACTAAAATTCAAACAGAGAATATCAAACAGAGAATATGAAAACCATCCCTTCTTCACCCTATGATACCAGGCTGGCTATAGGAGAAATGTATAGCATCCATCACATAGCTCTCATAGTTCCTGTTACAACAATTTTGGATAAAAGCATCAGGCAGGCTGTATTGTACAGTACATTGACTGAGATCCTGTACCTCCATCTGCATTGTTACATCAATAGGAGTAGCAATGGAAGTGAAGGTGGTGGTAATGAAGGGAAGAAAGAGGCAGTGACAAGAGTGTAAGTCTAGCTATTTCTGGAAGGCCTGACTACTAAAAGATTATCAGAGATCAGTCTTCTCTCCCCATCAACCCCACTTCCCTGCACAAATAGTAAGGAGTTAATACTTCTTACATAATGAACTGTTATGCAAATAGAGTGCTGTAGGAGCATTCTGGTCACTAGTGATAATGCGAGTTAGTGTGACTTTCTAAATCTGTTGTGGCTACCTTTAGCAAATTATAAAGACCTGAATCATATTGATAGTCTCAACTAGAGTACTCCTTGAATCAATGAGGGCCAAGATTCTACACCAAGGGGACAGAGTGTCATTTTATAGTCACAATGTGATGATTGTGCATTAGTGAATTGCAACACTAGATATGCAAGCCAATGTGAAATGCAATGTTCAATGTGCATCTGCCTGTGCAATGCACATTGTGCCTCTGCATGACTCTGTTGCTTCAACCTGAATATGAATGCCATATTATTGCCAAAAAGGTACAACCACATGCATAAGGAAACTTAAGCACATGTACCCCACAGGACACCAGCCGGGATATACATAAGGGGTACTAGACTTGTATATATATTGATTCACTACTCAACAGTAGATTCAAGGGGTCTAGTCTTGTTGGGACTACTAGGAGATTTCAAGCTGAAAAATCCTTGAACAGTGCAAAGGAATATTGTAGTACCTTTGAAACTGAGAGAAAAAGTTGATAGTATAAGCTTTTGTACACTAATGCCGTTTCCACGCTACACTGTTATAGTACTATTATTCCACTTTCAAAATCCTGTGGAATCCTGGAGTTTGTAGTTTAGGGAGGGGCATTTAGAATTCTCAGCCAGAGTACTCTTTGGCCTCAATAAACTATAAACCCCAGAATTCCACAAGATGTTGAAACTGGAATAATAGCACTATAACTGTGTCGTGTGGAAAGGCCCTAAGTGTATTTCATCAGATGCAAGTATATGCATTTGATGAAGTAGACTTAGCTTACAAAAGCTTATGCTACCAACCTCTTTCAGTTTGTCTAAAAGGTGCTATAAGATCCCTTTGCATACTGATCCAGACTAACATGGCTATGTCTTTGATTTCAGCCCTTGAACTAGCTGCTGACATGAATCCACACAGCAATTCTCCCTGTGGATCTGGCTGTAAGGGTCATCCTGACATGTGCTTGTACTTCACGTGTTAGAACTACATCAACATTGAGAATAGCAGCAGTTTTTTTCAGCTGCCCTATTCATGCCAATTGCTGCTGCTTGCCCTGGCTCCTGTTCTTTCCTCCACCCAGCTGTGTCCAAAGGCCTATTCTGTGACGAAGATTTTAGAGTACATAAACTTGGCCCCACCCTAACAGTACTCCTCCAATTGACCTTTTTGTTGTTGCTGTTGTTCTCTATGGTGGTCTTCAATTATTTGCACTTCTTCTTTTCTGTTTTGCACCTCTGTTCTGGCCTAATGGTTTGGGAATCTATAGCCTAGAACCAAGCTGGATAGTAATTGCCACCCCTTGGAGCCAATTAACTATAGAACAACTGACCAGCATCAATAAAAGGTCAGCAGCTGCAAGCAAGTTCCATAAGCCCCAATTTTGACTCCTGTGTTGCCAAGAAAAATGCTCATTAGTGTGTGTTTTTACTGCTGCATTACTTACTTTGGTAGACATATGGTTGCATCCTCTCTCTTTTTCTGATGATCATCAGGATAATAGAACTCCAGGCAAAATGAAACTCTGTCCCTGTCTTCGAATCCACCTTTTGTATCTTCTGCTTTCAGGACATCATGAATGTAATGAGACAACCATTAAATGGTATGGTGTTTGTTTAAAAATAGCCACAGAGAGAGAGGCTGTTGTCTGTAGTTGCTGCCTGATTGATCTTCTACTGTGGGTCATGACCCTCAAAAGTTGCAGCCTGACCTAAGATGTGTGACATCAGTGACACTACAGCCAATTCCCCCCTTTTTCTTTGTGACATTGGATAAAAAAAGGGGACACACCATAGGAATCATTTCACATAGTTTTGGTTTTGTAGCGAAACCATTAATGATGCTCTGTAATGTCATAAAAGATAATATACCCAATATTTGAAACTGTTTTGAAACTAATTTGTTGATATCGGGAAAATGTGTTCAGACATTTTCTTGGAAAGAGCCTCACTCACCTACAGTATGGAGATGATTTTTATAGTCCTTAGATTTGGTAGAAATAGACTAACTGACAGATGCTTTTCACAGAAGAATGAACTGGCTCTCTTCAGTGAAGTAGGCTGGCAAGTAAATAGACATATTGTATTCTGCACTGGAAGCAGCACTGTGATTTTATTAGGAGAGTAAGGACTCTAATGGTAGTTTTTTTACTACATGGATGGAGCAAGAAAAAGTTACATACGGTCAGTGACAAGAAGAAAAAAAGTGCTTGGTGTGTCCTCCTGTGTAATGCAGAGGTTGTCCAAGTATTATCCTCCAGATGTTGTTAAGCTGCAACTCCCAGTATGCCTTACCATTGGCTATGCTGGGTTGGGCTGGTAGGAACTGATTTTGGGGGATATGGCTTTGGTTGATGGGAACTTTTGTGGGCACAACATGCATTGCGAGTCTCTTCATTTCTTCTTATATGCTGATTTTATTCTGGTTTCATTTGGAGTTTCATACATTTTGTGGCAAGCTGCCATGAAATCCCTGGTGTAAAGCTTTAGTGTCTTTCTTATTGATCCTTGTGCAGGGTGTTTGGATAATTAAGTGAAAGATTTTCCTCAGCCCCTTATACCTCATTTTGTTTCTCTCCTTGGCTGGCTCTCTTTTTTGAAATCTCTTTCCTTCTGCCATCTTACTTTCCCTCTAGGGACAAAATGATGACTTCCTTGGATTTTTTTTCTTTTTCTTAATAAATCCCAGTCTTTTTTGAAAACCAGTGGTTCAAATAATGAGTTGGTCTATGATAGGTAAGATAATTAAACAATCATAATTATTAATGATGGTGGCAATTAATTAATTTCTCAGTTTGAAACATTTAATATGATGTTATTAAATGTCATCAAATCAACTTCAACTCATGGTGACTCTATGGCCCTTTCCGCAGCTCACCTATTTTTGTCGCTGGGGTGTGGTGCTCACACAAGCAGGCTCCAGAGAGATGCTTTCGCTTCCCTGCTTCTTCGGCTCTGCAAGAGCTTCCTGCTTGCACAAGAGCCCTGCCTCTTCCTCTAGCAGTGCAGCCTGGGACCTTCCCATGCTGCACTGAGACAGGAAGTGCAACTGGCCCGGTTCCTGAGGCTCCGCATGCAAGGTAAGTGTGCACAGGGCCCTGGAGTGAGGCACGACCATGCAGGATTTTCAGCTTCAAGACAAAAATGAAAAAATGCGTGAACAGTCCCTTCCAGGCCCTGGAGCATCATGCAAATGTGAGTGTGTCATGTGGACCGCTCTGTCAAGGTCAGAGACCCAGGCGGTGAGCCAGCCCAGAGAAGGGAGAGGGAGAGATAGCAGAGTCCCACCAGAAGGAGTCAAAGCAAGCAATTACTCATAGGCAGTCCATTTACCTTAGCCTGAGTGACAAGTAAAAGCCATAGTCAGAGTCCAAAATCCAGTGGTCAGGAGCCAAGAGATCAATCCAAGATATCAGGAGCTGGATGCTGGAAGCAAGGAGAGGGCTTGTAGAAAGTTTGCCACAAGCAAAGGAAAGCTTCCAGGCAGGCAGTTATATAGCCCAGGCACAGGTGCGGCTGGTCACCGCTTCTTGAACTTAATCAAGGAAGCCTCCCTTTGCTCAGCTCTCTTGAGTCTCCGCCTTGTTTGTGGGTTGATTGACACAGGCTCCAAAGCATCTTCAGATTTGGATCCCTGTTGCCCCAAAGGAGCCGGCAGAGGAACGTCTGAACCTGCTTGGTCCATGGCAGCAGGGGGAGCTCTTGAGCTGCAGGACTCATCTCCAGCCAGAGCCACAGGGACCAACAGCTGCTGCTCGTCATCAGCAGCTCTGACAGGGGCTTCAGTTATCACACACTCCTCACTTGTGCACGACACTCAAGGGGCCCTTTCGCATTGAAAATGCCATGCAAAAAGGGCCTATGAATTAGAAGTAGAGACCTCTAGGTCACCCAACAGGTGACCTAGACCCAAGATCAATAGCCTGGTTCAGCTGCTTAGGGTTGTGGCTTTCTTGATTGAGTCTATCCACCTGTAATGGGGTCAGGGTAAAAAAATCCCTTTGGCAAAAACTCATTGGCAGAAAACTTGAAGAATCCTTATAAAAATTCTTCTATAAAATGCCCTTTTAAAAGTAACATTTGAAAGTAACAAAAAGTCCATTATTCTTATAATGCAGTGTGACTTTTATTTATAATATAATATTATTTTTGAAATGAAACTTTCTCATGGTCTTACCTCAAAACTTAACTAGTTACACATTAATGATGTTACTTATAAATCACTACTTCTGAGCTTTAGAGATAGGACAGAGTAGAGCCAGCTTGGAAGTTATTAGAACCAGAACTACTCTATTATTCATTCAGTATTGCAGCAAGGAACTGCATTACTGAAAGTAATATATCTTTAAAAAAGCTTTAATGATTAACTTTTAAAAAGTAACTTTCCAAGCTGGACCTCTGTCCCTTTTGTGGAATTATCTTCTTGGGAGGCTTCCATTGACAAGAACATCACTAGTAGTAATTTTTCTTGGTGGATTCACCACAGGAATAAATGGGGCATTTCAGCTCAGACTTTCAGACCTATATTGGATCCCACTCTGATTTTATTTCAGTCTGACACTGTATTGAGGAGTTAAAATAGTTTCGTGCATTTCTTTCTCATCAAGAAATTACCATACAATCTGTGTGTTCTGGCAATGTTACTGTGTAATGTTACCTCCTCATTATAGCATGTCTAAGTGTTACAACAGTTGCCAAGGATTAATTAAGGAATTGCATTCTTCATTGTGACCAGCAGTTTTACACACGGAAAGAACTGTGATAGAGCTGAAGCTGGAAAACACCAATTTCAATGTACAAATTGAAACTGCAATACTCATTTGCATTTTTCAAGCAAACTCCCTTGCCCCTGATAAGGGTCCTCTACTTGTAATTGAAACTGGGAATATTATGAGTGGATTTTATAATGCGCATGAGACTACTGCTGTACTTTGGTAGATGGGAAAAACAAGTTTTAAGAAGAACAGAAACACATTTTATTTTGTTTCTCCATCCAAACAAAATGGTGTTTTTTTTAATTTCCAGAAAGAATTGTGAACCAATCGAAACACTCTTAATAAAAACTGAGCTTTCTCTTCAAACATTAGCAGATGCAAATTGGAATGGATAAGCCACTTGCAGTTTGAAACCAGGAGAATTTACCCATCATTGGCAGGAAACTGGTCTACAGTGTAGTGGCAAAGAAGTAAAATGTCCTCGGGTCAAAGCTCCCTTCATCTCCCTTACTGACAATCATCAATCCTGAATGATCAAGATTCCCAGACAAATACTGATAGGTGGGCTGCTGCTATATCAGACTTAGGAATCTATCAAAAATTACTCAGTTAGGAATCTGGTTGATTGTGCTTCTTCAGTGAAAACTATATATACCCCGACACTGAATTGCCCTGGATGGAGCTACTTAAAAATCTCCTTCACCAGAACTCACCAGCCTAGAATTTAAGATCAGCCAGGGAAGGTTAGGAACTAGTTTGCAGAGTTATAATGCATGGCAAGGCTTTTTCAGCAATGGCACCTCCTACAATCATGGTATTAGAGTAATAAAGGACTGCAAGGTCCATCTGAACACATTCCACCTTGTCAATACTCTTCTTGAATTGTGGTGCCCAGAACTGAACACACTATTCCAGGTGAGACCTGACTAAAGTAGAATAGAGTGGTCCTACTAATTCCCTTGATCTGGACCCACACTCCTATTGATACAGTCTATGATTGCATTGGCTTTTTTGATTGCCACATCATACTGTTGATTCAATGTTTACTTCAAGCTTACCTCAGCTGGAAAATGTCCAAATGGGGAAGACAAAGATGATCAAAAGTTTGGAAACCAAGACATATAAGGAACAACTTTGGGAGTTTGGTGTGTTTAGCTTGGGAAAGACAGATGAGAGATGACATAATAGCCATCTATAGATACCTTATGTCATGTAAAAGATGGTACAAGCTTGTTTTCAGCTCTTCCAGAGATTAGAACATGAACAAATGGATTCAAATGACAAGGAAACAGGTTAAACATTAGAAATAACTTCCTGACTGTAAGAGCTGTTTAAGAGTGGAATAGACTGACTCAGGGAGTGGTGAATTCTTGTTCTTTGGAGGGTTTAGTCAGAGTTGGATGGCTGTCTCTCTGCTTTCATTGTGCCTTTCTGCATGGTAGTGGGTTGGATTACATGCCTCTTGTGGTCTCTTACATTTCTGTGATTCTAAAGCCCTTTCTTCTGATTAGAGCTTACACTAGAATTACCAGAATCCCCCATTCTGCATGATGGGGTCCAAACAAAAGGCACTTTTCCAAACTCTGGTCCTGATACTAACATGTGAGAACTGGCTGTGGATAATTACTGGTAGATACTCAGAATCCTCTCCATTATTATTGCTTTACATGTTCCAGATAAACTTCATTCTTTTTTCAGTGCATTCTCGTACATCTGTTAACATTTATCTGTTCAATTTTCATCCTATCTTTCTTCCAAGAGGCTCAAAGAGACATACCTGTCTCTCTTGTTTCATTCTTGCAACAATCTTGTAAGATAGGATAGTCAGACAACTAAGGTTGTATGGCCATCTCTCAGGAATGTCTTAGTTGTGTATTCCTGCATGGCAGGGGGTTAGACTAGATGGCCAGTGAAGTCTCTTCTAGATTTAAAACTCTATGATTCTATGATTCTGTGATAAAAGTAGTTGTTTCTACCTGAGCACACAGTTAGAATCCTGTGTCCAGATAAAAGAGAATTATTATAAATTGGTTTGGAGATGATACCTAACACCAATAAGGCTAAACCACATAGACAAGAATCATTCAAGGTTATGTTGGAGGGGTTGCCAAGAGATTGGCACATATATCCATATGTGGTGGAATTGTGAAAGGGTACAGAAATTTTGGCAAATAGTGTTTAAAGAGATAAAAGAGATAACAGGAATTGATTTACAAATATGTTCGAGTATAGCGTTATTATCTATATTTGATAAGGTTAATTGTACCCAGACAATGAAGGAGTTAATTACAAATTTATTAACTGCAGCAAAGCTAATTATATTGAGAAAATGGAAAACTCAAGAAGACTTTCAAATAAAGGATTGGTATAAAGAAGTGTGGAATATTACGATCAGTGATAACATGTCGAATTAACATTAAAAAAGGGATAATGAAAAGGAATGACTTTGAAACAATATGGAAAATATTTGTGGAAAAGGCTTTAACAAAAGGGGGAAGTGTCACACCTCCACAAGAAGAATTATGATTTTGGAAAGCAGAGTAAGCTGAAATATAATTGGCTCTGGGAATGGGCTCACATTTAGGGTTAAAGTTTATGGTTAAAAACTGGATCATATATAGTATTAGCATAGGTTAAATATAGTTGAAAAGAATAGATTTGAGAATGAAATTATTATAGCAATAATGAGTATAAGAGAATGAGATTTAGATATGTGAAATAAAAATATATAATCAATATGATACATAATATGTTGAATAAGTATATGATCAGAAAGGATCAGGAGAAAAATAGTAATGCAAGCGATTTGTGTTGTAATTTTTCTCTTTTTCACATTTATGTTATTCACGTGGTGTTTTTGTTTTATTCTCTTAAGTATTGTTCTTTTTTCTTTATAATAAAAAAAAATTGTCCACAAAAAATAAAAATAAAAAAAAGAATCCTGTGTCCAGTGTTGGTGACTTCATCTGGAAAAGGTATTTTAGAATTGGTAAAAGTTCCTAAAAAAGAAAGTAAAATTATGAATGGTTTGGTATGGCTTCCTTGTAAACAAAGGTTACAATATTTGTGGCTGTAAACACAAACACAAAACCACACACAAACACACAAAAATGTATTTCGTTTGGGGCAAGAAGAGAGGGAATACATCCTAGGGGCAGGAAGAGAGGGAATATATCTTAAGGATGTAGAAAATTATGAACAAAGTGGAAGTGGAGCACAGCGAGAAGCATTTCTCCCTTTCTCATGATTCTAAAATCTAGGGTTATCTGCTTAATCAAAATTGTGGAAGATTCAAAACAGAAAACAGCAAGTACTCCTTCATACTATGCATAATTAATCTATGGAATTTGCTGCCACGAAAGACAGTGATAGGATAGAACTTATTATGAATGATTGAGTTATCCATGGCTATTAGTCATGATGCATGAATTCATATTCTTCATATCCTTTTCAGTATCAGAGGCAATTTGCCTCTATGCAACGGCTGCTAGGAAGCAGGATGATGCTGTTACATTCATGTTCTACTTGTGGGCTTCATATTGGCAACTGGTGGGCCATTGTGGTGTGAAAAGAACATTGGAGGAGATAGGATTTTGATCTGATCCAACGTGTCTCTTCTTACATTCTTAAATCAGCAGCAGCTAGTAGCTGCCAAGCCAATGGGACAGTGAATTCCCTTGGGTGAACTTTTAAGGGATTATCCAAGTTTCTCCTCTCCACTAAAGAGGTTTGTCTACTTTAACATTTGGACAAACAACTACAGTTGATTCCTTTGTTACCCCAAAAGGTCCTCCAGCAGTGCCAGTGTCTCCTTCGGAAGATGAGGAATTATAGCTCAAAGGAGGCCTGAGAGAGGGATGTAACCACAGGACCTTTTTACCTGTGTATACCAGTACTAATTGCAGGACACCAATTGAGTGTCAAAAGAACATCTTTATTGGCAGAGTTCACACACACATACAAGCAGTAAAGCAGTCTCATGAACCACACAAGGCTAGTGAAGGTAAAGGAGAGAAAGGTAGGATAGCAAGAGTTGTGGGGTGAAGTGTGTGATAATTACCATTCTGGAAGCGGAGGATAGAAGCAAAATGGCTCAAACATGAGAGTTTAAGGTAGCCCAGGGCATGAGAATCAAGGAGCAAATGGACAGGGTGACAAATCTATGTGCATCCATGGTGCTACAAATCATTGGACTTGGAGCCATGGTTTAAATACCCTTTTTCTACCCTGAAGAAGAAAGTATTAACTGCTTTCTGGCAGAGTAAACAAAGGGTCCAGAATGGACTAATGGTCTTAACTTCAGGTGACAAAGAACTGATGAGAGTCATGATAGTCTCTTAATGTCTGGGCAGGTGAGGTGAAAAAAGAGAGCTTTGATGGGAAGAAGGGTTAGGGTTCTCTATTGAGGCAGTTTTGTTTGCCATTACACTTGATGGTTGTACTTGATGGTTGAGTCATTGAGGGGATCATTGCAAGCTGATCAGTGCCAGGGCTTTCTGACTAATCCCTTTGAATTTACCACCTGGGCAGCTGAAGTACTCCATCTTAGCACAAAGCTTTGAGACAGAGTCCTTTTCTTCCACATGGTGTTCAGCCATAAGTGCAGGAATTATATTTATTTCATTCCAATTAAACAATGTTTATAGCCAGTAATGCTGTAATCATACACTGGAGGTGTACAGCATGGTAACACCTCATTCACCAACATAGGAGTCACCAGTCAACACTTTCTTACCTCCATCCATTCTCCCTCCATCCAAAAGTCCAGAACTCTTTGTTGCTTGATGAAATGTGGGAGACGCTACTTTCCAGTTCTTGGAGCGTTCCCAGTTCTCATAGAAGGATGCTTTGTGACTTCGAATGGAGAAGCAAAATTTAATAGCCTTTCTTTTACTACCTTTGTCCCAATCAACTCATGGCCATGGAGTGTATAGCCTCACTTTTCTATCTATTCAACCTATCTTCTATATTAGTGCTACTAAAAGTGGTGGTCCAGGGGGCATGGCCAGTTTACAAAACATCAGTTGCTGGTCTGCAGTGAATTTCCAGGAAAGAAACAGCTGTAGCCAACAACTGTAGTGTCAGTTTTTTGCACATTGGTTTTAAAAAAAACAAAAAACTGTCAGCCTCACACATCAGATAGGTTAAGAAGCATTGCTTGATACCAACTCAAAGAAAAATGTTGATGTTTTGACTTCAACATTATCACTTTCTGTTCTTTACTGTCTCTGCCCAATGGAAAAACATGAGCTTTGAAAGCCTGCATGATGTATTTGCTGCCTTTTGGTCAGCCTAAGAAAGGTATTGCTACTACATGGACATTGGATTTTGTTTTATGATCAACATAGCTACCCCTGCCTCTTTTCCCTTTTGTTGCATGTGTAGTGTAACATTGAAAGTAGCATTGCTTTTACAGATAATTTTCTTTCTCTCCTAAATATAGGCAAAACAAAAACAAAAACAACTGCAATGAAGTCACAACAATCCCAAGGGGGAGGTATTTGACACATGCAAGCACAAACACACACAGGCAAAGAAAAGCTCCAAAGTCTACACAGGACTTTGGCAATTATTCAAGCCATGGTTTTCAAATTTAATTCCTGACACAAACAAAACCCTTTGTGTTTGCAGGGCATGGCTTTGAAGCAGTCTGTTGGGAGGGCGTCATCAAAGTGTGTTCTCTGGAAATGGGAAATTAACAAAGCAAAGCTTTATGTGTCGGCCTCTTGTGTCTTATAAATTACAGCTGTTGTCTGGAGAAAGATCTAAAACTGCTGCCTGGGTTACCTAATTTAATCACCTTACAGATCGCTTTTGTTGATAAGAGTGAGGGAAACCTCTCTAATTATGTGTGCTCCGTCCAGGAGGCTGGTTTCTAAATACAATGGGAGCCTCAACATCTGACTGAAATGCAGACATTATTCTGAAATGAATATCAGGATATTAAATTGGACTTTTAAAATGACTTCTTGTAGTAAAGGGGGGTGGGTGGGTCTACAAATGGATGGCTCTGTTTGAATGATTTCAGATTTTTTGGATGATTGAAAATTCTGTCTACAACTGTAGGTTTTCAGGTTGAAATGGTTGCTACTGATTTTTCTGTTTTACATTTAGCAGTCTTCAGGGTACACCTGTCTGATGTTTGGCTCAGCCGACTGCATCAATTCTGACTCTGGGCATATAAATCTTAACCTGTTTCATCTTTGCATGCTGAATTGGAGTGTGCAGAAATCCTCCCCTTCTCTGCAAGGTGGTGAAGATTTTGGGGGGGGGGTGAGGAGCAAGGGAGGTCTGCATTAGAGACAATATGTGCATTTCTGAGATTTCAATTTTATGCATTTCTGTTAACGTGTAAAATTAAAACCACAATAACTTCTATCTCGTTGCATGGACCATTAAAAATTAGAAATACTGAGTTGCTTTTGACTTTATGAGCCATGAGCTCCCCCATCTCTTTTTGTTTACTATTTCTAGCTAGCTAGCAATCTGTTAGCGCACACATAAGTTTTCCTTTTGCATGCATACAATCTTCTTTGGGTGCTGTGGATGTTGGTATTCCCTACCTCCTTCCACAGTGCCCAAAACACCGTTACCATAGAGTCCCTGAAGCCTTGTTTCATTGCCATTCCATCCCTTGTTGAGGATTGGGAAGGATCAGAGAAGTATCTGGCTATGCCCATATCGCCAAATAAAAAATAACTGGCAGAACTATGACCTCTAGAGGATTCCAGATCATCTCAGCAGTGCTGTAATCATCCTGCAACTGGCTGTGGGGACATACCCAAATACTTCTCTGATCCCACCAGCCCTCCACATGACCAAATGGTGGCTCTTCAAGTGACAGGACTGGTTTATAGCTCAACCAAGACCAAGTGCACATGTGCAATTATTGCAGTCTGAGTGTGTTTAGCCTCACAAAAAGAAAAGAGGTAGACATTTTTGCCTGATTTATTCTGCAAAGCATTATTTTTTGTTCCAAATCCTCAGTGCTTTATTTTCATGATGGAGAGAAGATTTCTGGCGGATATTGGGGGATAATCAACATGCTTTTTTACAATATCAAGGACTTCTGTCCACCATGAACAAGCCACTGGCAAAATTTATTTATATTCCTAGGCAGTGCTACATTAAAAGGGGCCAGGGCCCATGGAGGACAATGGCTTCAATGTGGCACAGTAAATCTGCTCCAGGCCTTGGTTCAAATGTTAAAATAGCTATTCAAGGTGCTGAAATGGTTAAGGGGGTTGGATTTAGCACCTTGGACAACATCTTTAAAGTTCATATTAAAACCTGGATCCACAAAGTGGCAATACCATTGATATGAGAACCATCTTCCACTGCCCAGGGCACAGACCCATTGTCTGAGCTTCTATGCCACTGGGCCCTCCATGTTTCCCTGACCAGCTGCTCAGTTATCCCATGCTCCTATTTGATGGACATTCCATCTCTCTCTTTTCATACTAAAAAACATAGTAAAATGATCGACAATCCTTTGGGCTTTCTTTCATTCTCTAATTGTGTTTTCTTATAAACCAGGAATACATCGACTAAAATGCTATTGGTGACATATGCCTGTGCATGTGCCTTTTTTGGACATTGCAAAGGAGGCATTACTTGCTTGTGCAGTGCCTTTTCCAGGTAGCTTCTATATTCTTGGAGTGTGATGCTGCGGGCATTTACTGGGCAGTGAGTGAGAACTGGAGATGCCCAAATAGCACCTGTGTGCAGTTCAGCAGCTGGGAAAAAGAAGCTGGTGTTGCCCTCTTGCTGGAGATCCAGGAGATCCAAATTTAGCTCTCTTTCCCTGAAAGCAGAACTTCAGCTGCATGCTGCCTTGTTACCCTTTGTCATCCCTGCCTTGCTAAGACCAGGCAGTAAGTTCTGAGGATGTCTCCTACCATCTATCCCTTCCTTCTACAGGGCTCATTTACTGGGAACGGAAGGGATGTAGAACCACTGGGTGGAGCATTATCATTTACCCCTGCAATAGAAGGTCTTTGCCTTTATTTATTTTTATAAAGTCCCATCCATCAGTTTCTTATTAGAACATGTGTCATGATGGAAATATGGCCTGAATGCAACGTGGCTCTGGAACTGCAGCACCAACATCACAGAACTTCTTTCTTTTCTTTGTGCAGCCTTTGGACTGGCCCAAAATCTGGCTCAGGGGAATCCAAGCTTTCAAGCAGGTTTTGGGTTGCACAGAGGGTTGTAGTGGGAAAGAGAGAGATGGCCCCTTTTTCTGTTTATTGCAGTTCTGCCAGCAAATGCCCAGCCCTCAGTCTTGCCCTATGTTAGTAACATTCAGAAATCCATACTTTCTCCCAAAATTCAAACAGAGTGGAACCCAAGGGGTTATTAGATTGTCAGAACAATTCTGTTGCATTTTCTCCAATAACATCTGTTGCCAAAGGTGGGGGGAAAGATTTGGACGCTGTTCTGTTGATTGTGAGCCATGGAAGAATTTTCAGCAAGAACACCAACACAAGGTAGTAATGCTAACTTGTTATACAAATCTACTCTTGGATCATTGCACTTTTTCTTCATTGCACTTTTAATCTTGATGGGTCCTCAATCCCACAGTGAAAATTGTGCTATGTACAGAGATGGATAAATCCAACTTGTGAGGTATTGAAGAAAATAGATTTCTGTCCTGAATTTCCATCTGGCCCATTTGAAATGAGCACATTAGAGATGCCTCATTTAAGAGTCAATAAAAATTTGTTTTCTAATGTATTGGTTTCAGGTAAAATGGCTTGAAAACAAATCTCTGGAAACACTGTGCTCTTCACTTGCTTTTAGTGGATTAATTGACTTGTTATGTTAAAAAGAACAACAGCTTTGAGGTACAAGGCCATTGTTAATGGCAGTGATGTACTGACTGTAATCCTTGGTCTTATAAAGGAAAACTGTCAGAGATTCTCTAAAAACAGAATAAATCATTGGTTAAATTGGAGACTTCAGTGACCTATGTGTAGTCTGTTTTGCTATACTGATACTCTTCCATTGTGTGTGTGTGTGTCCATCCATCTTTCCCTTTGTGGTGCTTTTTGTATATATCTGCTCCATATACACTTCCTGAGCCCGCCTTCTAAGCTGAGTCCTGAGGAAATTCAACAAGGCTGGAAAGTAGGTACTGTTTTTCTTTATTCATAGAACAGATTCTAAAGCAGATCCAAAGAACTTTATCTCAATCAGTCTGCTTAATGTTGCTTCTAAACTGTCCTTTAAATATCTACTATGTAAACTGAAATCTTGGCCTGTGAAAAATTCAAACAGCTGAAGGGTAAGCAGGATTCATAAAGGGTAAATCTGCAATAGATCTTTTTTTTAAAATTCTCCAAAGCGCATCCCAAATGGTAAAAAAAGAGCTATTCATCACTTTTATGGACTGAAGTTTGTGGACTTCAGCTCTGCCTTCATCTCTATAGGTGGGAGTCATCCGTGGCAAAAAGTTCACTGTCACTATTTTGATAAAAGGCTTTTAGATTTAATACAAATGCTACATTCCAATACTTCTTTGAGACTTCTTTGAGACATATCTATTTGTGTTATGTATTATATATTTCTATATATGATATTGTGATGGTCCATAGTAATAAGCAATGAAGGTAAAGACTCTTCCTGCAGTTGGAATCATATGAAGAGGGGAGTGGAGATGAGTATATTGGTTCTGTCCACCAAATTATATCTTCTGACTCATTCCTACAGCAATCCACATGTTGAAAGGTTTCTTGGAAATAGAGCCATGCTTGCACAAATAACTATGTGTCTGTGGGGTGAGAAGAAGGAAAGACAGATAGCTAGGCTTTCTTGGAGTACTCCCATTTTTCTGCTCCATTGCTTGCTTTCCAATGGACTGATATCACCATATCTGATTTCATTTCCTTCATTCATCTCTTCCTGCAGTCTTTGGCCATTTCCGCACTATACTGTTATAGTGTGATTATTCCACTTTCAACATCCTGTGGAATTCTGGAGTTTATAATTTACTGAGGTCAAAGAGCTCTCTGGGTGAGAATTCTAAATAGCCTTCCCTAAACTGGAATAGAAATAGAATAATAGTACTATAACAGTGTAGTGTGGAAATGGCCTTTGTCTTAGCCATATAGCCATTGCTAGAAGATCCCATCCTTCCTGATCTATCAGACATGTAAAGTTCATAATAAATGCTTTTCTTCATGCCATGTCCTATCTGGAGGATGCCTCCTCAGATGAGGAAAGGGAAGAGATGATCCCAGATAAGAGGCTCCAGTCAGGGCCAGAATAGTCTGACAGTCTTGCCCTGGAACCAGAGTCGGAAACAGCACATGCTGACCCTGAAGAGAAGAGGCTAAACTATACATCCCTTAGAGTGTCACAAAATAAAATGACAGCAACAAAAAAACTGGCAAGAGTTTGACCTGCCTTCAAAGGAAAATGCTGGGATAATGAGGCTAGGTTTGCTGAGTTATAGCTGACTGTACATTACCACAGCCAAGTCTATGTCTATGTTGCAGAGGAATAGCTTCACTATCTTTGGCATCATGGTGATCCCTGCTTTCTAATGTCTTGAACCTTACCTTGTTTTTGGATTCTTCTCTTTGATTTCTCCTTGCTTAACTTTTGACCCTGCTTGGGCTGCTTTTTGTGCTTAGACCCTGGACTTCAATCACTTATTTGCTTTTTCAGATTAACTGTGTATGGCCCAGACTGTCTTGGTTCCCTTTTTGTTCTCAAGCTAAGGGTGTGCTCTTCTGGCCACTAGCCACCCTAAAATAGGACACTTCATTTGATAGTTTTTGATATTGACTTTAATTTGCAAGCTACAGACAAAGCCAAAGGGATTAATGTCTGCAGCAGATAGGCTTTTTTCCCCCTCTCATGTAGGCTCTCTGCACAATTTGGAATCCTGATTTACTGGGTTTTAAATCGCTAAAGAAGATGACACTAAAAGAGCCAGCTACCCTCTTGTACCCTGCAAACAATTAATCTCAACATGATGGGTTACAGATATGTGTGACAAAGAAGGATGAAAATCTTTGCTTATTTCAGTCCCATGCAAGAATGAAGGATTTCAAAAGTTTTCTCCCTACTTAGTGACATTATGAGAGTTTTTCATCATTTTTGATGACTTTTTGATTTTGGAAAATTTTCACAACAAAGGTCACTGTTTACATACTGTGGATAACACATTAATGCACCAGTTTTCAAGACTGAATGATACGGAACTGTCAGAGAATAGCTAGGAACTTGGAAATAGGGGTCAAGTCAAAAATTTGGAGCCAAGGGATTGAGTCAGAAGTCCAAGTGAGGAGCATGCATGAGTTAAGAAAACCTCGATGTTCAGGCTTGATCTGTCAGGGATTCCAGGCAAGGAACCCTGGGAAAATGATCAGCCCACTGCAAAGATGGGCTGCTTCAGTCTGCTTCAGTCACACGGGACAACAAAATCCTCAGAGGTCGATGGATCGAAACCATCCTCTGCTACCACGCAAGCCTTTGTCCGTCTGTTCCATGTTGTGTACATATCGGAACGTTGCTACAAGATAAAGTGCCTCCTGTTTGGAAGAAACTCCTCCGTGTGCGAGTATCCTTACTGGGGAACAAGGCTGCTGCTGTTGGCTCGCTGTCCTATGGTTATTCCGCTGCATCTCTGTGGGGCTGAAACTCCTATCATCCCCCAACATGATCTTAAACCATTGGGAATCTTTTGCTCAATGAACACCCTAGATGTAGGTAGTAAGTTTAGATCCTGGAAATATGCTGGTGGCAGAAAGACCATAAAAACTGCAAGTAAGATAGTTTACAACATGGAGGCTCTATACACAGAACCAAAACTTTTGGACATCAGACCTCCACCTTTTTCATCTGCCACATCATTCTCCTTGTACCATGGTTCCCAGACCATAAGGTTGAGCTAATGTGAATTCCATTGGCTTCAGTGGCACATTTTTATGATTATCCAGATTATGGTTTTGCTCAGTACTTTCTTAAATGAATTTCATCTGCCAGATATTCTAGTAAGATGGACTTGCCCAGTCTTCCAAGAATATGTGTTTTCTGATAATAAGTTACTGATATCTGAAGATTTCAAAGCTGCAAAACAATAATTAAACATGTAATATTAAAGTGGGGGGAGAGAGACATTTATTTTATATATAAAATAGGTGGTGAGGATGAACTAAATTGGGAAGGCTTGCCAAAATAGGGTTATTATTTAACATGTACATTATTATTGTTGTTGTTATTGTTGTTGTTTATGCCCAATATCAGAGGGAGAACTATTTCAGGTAGTGTGTGCCACCACTCTATAGGGTCTGCTTTGAATTGTTGTAGAACAGAGTGCAGAAGCCAGGGATTTGGCCAGAAATACATGACTTCAAGGATCACAGAGTCACCACACTTATTACATTATTAATGAAACCAAATTAAGACTATATTGGACACAGCCTCTCAACTCTCAGCTACTCCAGATACCTCTCAAACAAACACTTCAGATGTAGATAAGTGTGTGTTTGTGTGTGACTGTGTGTGCAGTTCTTGAAAGAACATTTATGAAGCAATGTTGACATGATTTTTAGACCTAGATAAATATCCTGCAATGAGCCAGCATGGTGTAGTAGTTCAAGCACTGGACTACAACCCTGGAGAACAGAGTTCGATTCCCCGCTCGGCCATGAAAACCCAGTGGGTGAACTTAGATGTGTTACACACTCTCAACCCCAAGAAAATCCCATGATAGGTTTGTCTTAGGGTCACCGTAAGTTGGAAATCACTTGAAGGAACACAACGACAACAACAACAACAGCAACAGATGTCCTGCCCACCTTCATGGACCAACAAAAAATGTTTCCCCTTGGTTTGGTCCATTGTTTACGGAATTTTTATGAAATAGATTTTAAAGATTATAAGGTTTATCAGCCATACTTCTGATTAGTTCAAATCAAATCAATCGACACCAACCCAGGCTATGTAAGCAATTTTCATAGAGGGTCTGTAAGGGAGAAATTAATTTCTCAGACAGCTAGGTCCCATTTTTTAGGGACTGTAAAAACAGATCTGGAGAGGTAGCATACTTTATCTGTACGAATGAGCATACAGATCTGGTTCCTTTGTTTCCATGGGTGCTGGCCTCAACTAGTGTAATAGCCAAGTTCTACCTTACCATTAAGCAGAGGGAGGAAATGTCCTCAAGTAGCAGCTACTGGGAGTCATCAGTGGAAGCCTCCCTAGCCTTTCTGTCTGAGCCCCCTGGCCATTCCTTTAAGTTGGAAGAGAGAAGTTTCTATGCCACAGAGTCTCTTCTGCACTTTCTAAGCTGGCTTACTGTGAGTAAATGCAAAGAAACACATTCTCCTATGCTAGTGCTGAAAGTAAAATTCCACTACGTGTCCAGTTTCCTATTGTACATAGAGTCTGTGTTTATGCAGTGGGGGCCAACAGCATCTTGTCTTTTGCCTTAGGCAGCAAAATGTTCTGAGTCGGCACTGCTTCTCTTCTTTGGCCTCAGCACATCTTTCCCTAGCATCTGAAAAGTGGGCTTATATGATTACCAGTGCAGAAATAGGAGAGTTGAGTAACTGCCGAGGTCTTGTGGACCACTGTAATAGGATGAAACCCCACATCAAACAATTTTGCTGAGTTTCCTGCACTGTCATCAGAGTGAGAAGTGGAAATTGCTCCTTTGGAGAGCACCTAACAGAAGCTCTCCATTGCTGTCAGCTATTATAGGCAGAATTATGAGCAGCTGAAAGACATTTCTTGTGGTACAGTGCGGTGACAGTCATTGGGTTAGACGGCTTTAAAAGAGGATGATTGAACACATTCCTTGAGATCTTTTCATGATTATTAGCCATAAAAAGAGTACAGTCCTAATTGGTGGAGATGGTTAAGAGCCAGCTAAGACAACCCTGGGCCAGCTGAAGCTGTGATGAATGAAAACTACACCCAGCCTGGGAATGTTGGAAATTCCCTAGGACTACTCAGGTCTTGCCCTAATTTTGGAAGCATTAGACCTTTCCACACTACACTGTTATAGTACTATTGTTCCCCTTTCAACATCCTATAGAATCCTGGGATTGGCAGTTTAGGGAGGGGCATTTAGAATTCTTAGCCAGAGAGCTCTTTGGCCTCAATTAACTACAAACCCCAGAATTCCACAGGATGTTAAAAGCAGAATAATAGCACTATATCAGCGTAGTCCAGAAAGGCCCATTGTGTCTGTGTCCCTGAGATTCAAGAGGCTCTGCTGTGGCACAACTCAGCCCTTTCCTTGCCGCATCCCTTCTCCATCCTCCCTCCCTCCTGTTTTTGGCCTCTTCTGCCAAAATCTTAGGCAGCAGAGCAGTTCTGTTGGCAGATAGTTCTGTAAGGATGTAATTATTTGTTAATTTTCTTCTCTGCAGAAGCAAGGAGTAAATTTAGCAATTTTACTTTCACTGTGAAAAACTTTTTGAGAACTGTGCAGTTTTTGAAATTTGTTAGTAGCTGGGTGATACTTATTCTGCTTGTTTAAAATACATGTGGTTGTTCTGCACAGAAATCAACTGCATATTCTGTGCAGAACAGAAAGTGCATAAAACAGAAAATATTGTTCTGTACACAGAAAAAAAACCACTTTTTTTCTGCACAGAAGTATTGTTTTTGGTGCAGGAAAATTCTGTTTCTAATATGAAACAATCACATGCATTGAAGCCTGCTGATAAACAAAGTTTGATGGTCACCAGTTTCAGTTGTATGATCTTTCAGAAGGAACATTCAAGATCAGCGTGTTGCCTGAATCTGGGCATGTCAGAGTCTCATCAGCCTTCCTTTGTACACAGTCATGGTACAAACAGGCATTACAAAGTATGTTATTTTGGAAGCAAGACAATCAATGCAGTTCCATGGAGCATAGCAGGGTGTGTGTATGTACACATGGCCCAATTTTCTACTTCAAATGATAAAGGAACTTCAGTGTTTGCTCTGACAGCAGGTTGCCTTGGAAAATTGTCATTGTAAAAATTTTCTGTATGTAGCAAGGCTCATGTTTGCCCTAGGGACTGAAGTGTGCATCAGACAGGTAACCTTCTATTTCTCCATACACTGAGTTTCCAGAACCCCCATTTTGGTGGTAGATGTATGACAGAAATAGAAAGTATCACTTGTACAGATGTACGTGCAGCAGTAGAAGTAAGTTTCAAAGTAAAGATCTTTACCAGGATGGTCTCTGCACTGAAATCCAGCAGAGAGTCCAAAAGGGTAGGTGTCAATGTTGTCCTAAAACAATTTCCAGCAATTTTCACCTATACTAGGGATAGGTCTTTTGTAAAGTCACCACCAAATATTGTGGGAATAGTACTTAACAGTACATCATTGCTGGGAATATCAGTTCCTCCTTCAGTTACTATGTTGGGATTAGAGCCCAAACAGTTTCGAATATGTTAAGATAATAAACTATTTAATGGCTAATCTTTTTTTAAAAAATGAAACTTTTGTACTATATGTTATTTTAATTAACTTTTGTTTCAATCCTATACTGTAAGCTTTTTTGGGCCACATATTGGGGAAAATGTGGGATATAAATGAAATAAACAAATTCAGGGACAACAGGACAGTTCAAAGCAGGTAACAGGTTATGTCTTAGTCCTTACTAATCACAAAGTCCTGGGGTTTCAATCTGGTATGCCTTGAGTTCATTGAGTGCTTCTCAGGTTATATGATTTGTAGAACCAACAATTATTGTTTTCCAACAGGCTAGAGACTGAAATTAAATTTATGACCATAGGCTACAATTGTTCCTGCCTGGAAACTTGCCATGGACTGGCAGGCAACAGCTCATGGACCAGCACAAGTCCAGAGACCACAACTTTGAGTAGTACTACATTAGACCACCATGTTTGTGCATATATCTGGACCATAAGCCACTTTGTTTGTAAAGTGCATGCAGGTGATCATCACTTGAATTAAAAGGTAGAATGGCTGGTAGAATTTCATGACTACAATAGCCAAGTTGATATCAAGTGCTATCTTATCAAGTACCAGTGAAACTGATACTTTTTTTCTGCCTTTCCTTCTCCCACTATGTAACTCTGTGGTGTTAAAAAAAAACTTGTTCCAGAAGATTTTCTAGCAGGCTGTTGTCTTAAAAAGGTACAAAGTTGGCTGTAGGAAGGGGAGGGCAATGCAGATGATGATAGAAGTGAGGAGATCCAGTGGAAGTACTGGCATCATGTTACATCATCTTAAACCAACTTACAATCATGTAAAGTTGAACTGCATCATTGCACAATGTTCATATCTGTCAGGGTCAGAGACCCGGGTGACAAGACAGCACCGAGAAGGGAGCGCGAGAGCTAGCAGAGTACTTCCAGTAGGAGTCAAGGAAGCACTTACTCAAGGGAAGTCCATTTACCTAAGCCAGAGCGACAAGCAAAAGCCGTAGTCATAGTTTCAAAAGCCAGGGGTCTGGAGCTAAGAGATCAATCCAAGGTATCAGGAGCCAGGTGCTGGAAGCAAGGAGAGGGCTTGTAGAAAGTTTGCCACAAGCAAAGAAAAGCTTCCAGGCAGGCAGTTATAGAGCCCAAGACACAGGTGCGGCTAGTCACTGCTTCTTGAACTTAATCAAGGAAGCCTCCCTTTGCTCAGCTCTCTTGAGTCTCCGCCTTGTTTGTGGGCTGATTGGCACAGGCTCCAAAGCATCTTCAGAATTGGATCCCTGTTGCCCTAAAGGAGCAGGCAGAGGAACGTCCGAGCCTGCTTGGTCCATGGCAGCAGGGGGAGCTCTTGAGCTGCAGGACTCATCTCCAGCCAGAGCCACAGGGACCAACAGCTGCTGCTCGTCATCAGCAGCTCTGACAGGGGCTTCAGTTATCACAATATTCTTAAAAGGGGAGCAGCAACATACCTACATTTCTGGGACCATTGCATAAGCTGAGCCACTGTAGTACCACAGCTCATTTTGTGTCATGGGACCCATTGCACAATAGACATCATCTTGCACAACAGGGGTCCTATTTTGTAAGAGAACACTGTACAAGACACAACATTGTCACAATTCATTAGAAAGTGTATGTATCCTCTGCAAATTATAGATATTTGAAAAAATTTGACCTGTAGCCTCCGGTGGAGGATCTTGGCCAATATAATATGTAAAAATGGCTGTGTTGACTTTTATTGTTTTTATTTTTTTTTGAAAAAAAAAATAAACAGCAGTTTTTATTTCCGCCTGGTCCAGGTCTTTTGTAAAGACCTGGATCAGCAGATCTTGGTCTCTCAGAACTTGAGAAGTCCTCCTTCTCTCAAGTCCAAGCCACCTCAAATCTAAGCCTTCTCCAATTCTTTGGATTACAGCAGGGATCTAATATATAAAACTCAAAGTTTGTGAGTTTGTCTGTGTCAGGTGAAGATCTGACCTCGTATGATTGGCTGCGTCAGGTGAAGACCTCATATATTGGCTACCAAAGAAGATTCTATGGAATCCTGGGGTTTACAGTTTAGGGAGGGGCCTTTAGAATTCTCAGCCAGAGGGCTCTTGAGCCTATCTTGAATAGGCCAGTTGCTGTGGAGACAAGGCTTAGGACCAAGGGAGAGGGGAGTGTATTCCCTCAGGAACCCAACCTTTGTATGTTAATAACTCTGAATACAGATTGGACTGGGGAATATGGGGAAAAGTTACAGGTACTGGACAACACAATTTAGGGAATTAGAGACAGAGGATCTCAAATCTTTCTAACAAGTATTACCTATGAGAAAATAAAATCCGGGCAACACCAGGTATATACACTAGTAGCTTATTAAAAACAATGCATGGCTGCTGGGGAGATCCATTTCTTCTGCTAATGTCAGGATTGCAGCTAAATTCAGAGGGAAGTCCTTTCTTGTGGTGAAGGTAAGACTTAGTCCCTGGCCTCAGGAATGAATGAAAGCCAGCTGCTGCCTCAAGTAAAGCCTCTGCTGGAAAGAGGAGCCAAGAGACCAATAAAAGATCACTGATGACTCTGAAGGGAAGGACATGGGAGGTATAAGTTGCAAGACAACAGAAGGGGTGCAACCTCTGCTTTTGGAGAAAGGGAATGGAGGACCATCAACCCAGGACTTATGTAGGAGCTTGCTTGTTGCCTTACCTGACTGATAGAATTGGGAGTATACTTGGGAAAGTCTTCAGCAGTGAGAGACTCAGAATAGGAGCTGGGAGAGAAGGTCCTTTTTAAAAAGGAAGCCAGAGAAGTTGTTAAGGCAATGGGAATAGTGGAGTAGCTAATTCTAAACACCTTTTCTCATCTTCTCAGTCACTTTTTCCTCTACTCATTCAGTTGTGTTTTAGTTTAATTCCTGAGACTCTAAACCTCCCAGTTTATCCCTTCCTCAGCTTCCCTTGCTGCAGCCACTTATTGATGCCCTGCCAGGATCTATATCTTGAAACAGCTTGCCTACAAACCACGAGGCTCATCCCAAAGCTACTTTTTCCAGTTCCCCATTCAAATGTCTATCTGAGGACCCTAGAAACTTAAAATAACTATTATCTCTGACAGACTGAAAACTGGAGGGAGTATATCTTTATTTGGTTGTATAAAAGAGGAAATTCCAACAGGTACTGTGTGTCATGCAACCAGATAACAAGCCACATGTGATGAAATTCTCTCTTCCACACAGCCATTTAAGGTTCAGTAACTTTCTCAGTTTTTAATCTGGCAACCCTATGTGGTACTCAGCTTGACTGAATGGTCATGCAACTGGGATGGTTGTTGATGTGCGTCTTCTAATGGAGGGTACCACCTCTTTGACACCAGCTAATCAATAAGTCCCAGGGCTTTGACCCTACAAATCTTGACTCGTCTATACTACTGTGTATATCTCATTTCTTGCAGAGTGAACAATAACTTTCCATTTTGCAAACTTTTATAATTGGACAGTGGAGTGTCATAGGACTAAAAGGGGCTTTAGCTTCACCACTAGCTCACATAGTAATATCAACTGAACTCTGACCAAAACTTCCATTGTTGTGATATGCTGCCCAAATTGTTCTTACTTGAAAAATTGGCCCAAGATTTCTTATGACTCTAAATACAGTATTATGTGCAGACTAATACCTGGGATTTCTTACAGTGTGAGAAGAAAATTGATGAGATCTCTAATCTTGGAACTATTTTAAATCACACATTACTTCTATGTACACCACTGAGGGTTTGCAGAAAAATTTGTTAGCCTGAATGTCATTGTTTGCCCTAATTTCTACTTTCTGGACTAATACGAGGACTGGAACTCAGTTATTCTGGACAGTGAGCACCTCTCGGAATTGTAGACAGGATTTCTTGATTCAAACATGTTTTTTTTAAAAAACTGTGTACTAGGAAATGTTGCATGTAAGAAAGCACATGGGAAAATATATGCACAAGTTTGTATTGTTTAAAAAAAAACCACCACAAACTGATTTATATATTTGGAAAAAACAGACCTGGGACAGAATACATGCAAGACTCAAACTGAGCTATCCATCCCAAGTGCTCTTGAGACCCAGGTTCAAATCTCCAACGAGTCAAGAAAATGATTCAGAGACTTTGAGTCTCTCACTATGGGCCTTTCCACACTGCACTGTTATAGTGCTATTATTCCATTTTCAACATCCTGTGGAATTCTGAGGTTTGTAGTTTACTGAAGCCAAAGAGCTTCCTGACTGGAAATTCTAAATGCCCCTCCCCACACTGCAAATCCCAGGATTCCTTAGGATGTTGAAAGTGAACTAATAGCACTATAACAGTATAGTGTGAAAATGGCCTCAGTCTCAACCTTATACAACTTAGGGAGTTGTTGGGAGAATAAACTGAGGTGGAAGGGAGGCATGTTAAGCCACCTTAAGCTCATCAGAGGAAATGTGGGATATAAATGGATATAAAAGTAGAATAAAATGACTATGTTGATTTTTCCCTGCATGGTCAAACCAGTTTTGATGGCCTTGACCAGCCTTCCTTCTGCCTTCTAGCCAGATATTTCCTCTACTTTTCTGAAGGCTTTATAAATACTTGATGGATTTAAAAAAAACCAAAAACCCCTGATTCTCCTTTAGAGACTCTTTCCTGATGCCCTGGAGTGTTTATAAATACCATTCTGCTTCTTGCCAAGGCCATTCTTCAATTTCTGTTACAAGAGATAGTGGCCAGCTTATCATTTTGAACCTCCTTCTTTGTCTTGCAAGGAAAGCAAGAGCTTAATCAGCTTCCAAAGTAATCACACGTTTTAATTTTCTTTAAGCTGAAAACTTCCTTTAGCAGGGAAATTACAGGGATAAAATCTCAATTAGATTAAAGCAACAAGGTCTTTTGTTTCACTAATTTCATTATGGTCTACATTATTGTTACATATTTTAAAGGCTTTCTAATTGTCTGCCATTGCTTCATTCATGTGTGTGTGTGTGTGTGCGCGCACCCCTGGCTCTGTGTGCGTGCCTCGTTTGTGCACATGCATATTATATGCACATATAATATGAAGCTGAGGAGAACTCTAATTTGTAGCTCCACAGGAAGTTTTAGTTTGGCAGAACTGTTATAATTACCATTTTATATATCTTATGGAGAAGAGTCAGAATTGGTGTAGTGATTTAAATGACAGACTACGACTCAGGAAAACCAGGGTTTGAATTCCCATTTTGCCATGGGAACTTACTGGGTGACCTTGAGCAAGTCACACTTTCTCAGCTGTTACCAGGCCGTACACCCCTACTCCACAATCTGGTTTAATTCATAGAATCATAGAGTTGGAAGAGACCACAGTGTCCATCCAATCCAACCCCCTGCAATGCAGGAACATACAGCAAAGCATTCCTGACAAATGGCCATCCAGCCTTTGCTTAAAAACCTCCGAAGAAGGAGACTCCACCATACTCTGAGGCAGCATATTCCACTGTTGAATAGCTCCGACCATCAGAAAGTTCTTCCTGAGGTTTAAGTGAAATCTCTTTTCCTGCAGTTTGAATCCAACTGGCAAAATATTTAATTGGAATTAAATATAAAATATCCTGCTATGACTGGGAGCTTGTTGGCAAAGAGAAACTGGCTGCACGTGAATGTTGGAAAATTACAGTCAGCCCCCCACATTTGCAGGTTTCATTTTTACAGATTTGATTATTCATGGATTATTTGTTGTCAGCTCTGCTGCCTCCCTATGCCATTTTTAATAGGAACTGCAAACCTTGTGAGACTGAGAAACTGTGAACGAGGCTACTAAGTCCTTATTAAAAATAGTGTGGGGCAGCAGTGGAGGTGGCAGTAAGCCCCACCAGCCACTCACTTCTGCCTTATGAAGGAACCCGGATGCCTCAAAGGAATCCACAGTGGGTTGAATATGGTGATCATACTGTGTTTGTGTGATAAATATGGTTTGGCAGGGCCTAGAGTTATTCACATTTTTTTCATTTTCACAGGGGTCCTGTGTCCCTAACGCTAGCGAATGTAGAGGGATGACTCTAGGTCAGATTGAGACCTCAGGACATGACTAGGTCATAGTCAGGGAAACTCCAGAGATAATGGACTGGTAGGTGTCCCTCAGCGACTTGATCTTTTGAAAGAATACTGCCCGAAACCAGTTCCACAGAATGACAGATTGTCTTCAACCTTCTCCCTTTGTCCACAGAAACTCTCCTTTTGTTCCCTTACATGTCCCACCATGAAGGAACTGTCATGATTCCCATCAGTCCCTTTTTCACCTAATGGTAAGGATATTAGCTCATTCTGGACTCCATCGTCCACTCTACCAACCCCATTGATTACTCTGCCAGAGAGCTGTTAACACATTTCCCCTCAGCGTGGAAAAAGAGCATTTAAATCTTGGCTCTGAGCCAACCAACTTGTAGTATGGTAGTATTTCTGCATGCTGGCCACCACTCAGCCACTCTGATTTCTTCATTGTACTACCCTTGGGCTCTTAGTCTAAGCCACGTCACTTTGTTTCTTCAGTCAGTGCTGTCTAGCAGTGGAATATGCTGCCTCGGAGTGTGGTAGAGTCTCCTTCTTTGGAGGTTTTTAAGCAGAGGCTGGATGGTCATCTGTTGGTAATGCTTTGATGTGTGTTCCTGCATAGCAAGGGGTTGGACTGGATGGCCCCTGGGGTCTCTTCCCATTCTATGATTCTATAATTATGAGTCACCCACATTTTGGGGTAACACAGCCTCAGAGAAAGGTGAAAAACTACCTCTGAATAAACTTTGCCAAGAAAACCTCGGTATGTTCCGGTTGGATTTTGAGAAGATTGTGCCAAACTTCTGGATTTTTTTTTTAAATAAACAAATGTGGGGGAAACAGATTGATAGATTTGTCCATCCAGGCCCAGGTTTGAAGTGTCTATATCTTAAAAACTTGCCTTTAGATCCTTATGTATTCAGCCAAGGCTGTGGGCCTAAATGAGGATTATCATATGTCTTCCCTTACCCAACAGACTCCTCGTCTTTGACAACTACATGGCAGGCACATCCAACATGGTCCTTTCTTGTGAGGAAGAAGCATGTTGGTTACCACCAACTAGAGGAGATGCATTCCATGGTTTGTTGAATGATGAGCCAATGTGCAGGTAAACCCCACTGATTTACTGGCTCTACGCTAGTGAGGATTAATATGGGATTTCAGCCTCTGGCAACAAATTTTGTCTGCTCCTGAGGTCTGATAAGTTCATTTATATTCATTTTGTTAAGAATTTACCAAAATATGCAAATATTTTCACAATAGGAACCTAAAAAACATTATAGTTTAAAAGAATGCAGAAGAAAGGAAAGGCAACAGATTCCTCCTGGTTTTAAGTAATTCAGATACTATCCTTGGGTCTTCATCTAATTAGGTTGCTACGATGGTAGCCTGTTCTTAGACCATCACTCTTACGAAGCTGAAACCAACATGATTTCATAGAACTATTTCCTGTTGTCCACCACAGCATACCTTTATCATCAGACATATGGCTGTTCCTAATGAACTGTCTGGATGGGATGAAGAGGAGTGAAGAAAAGGAAAAGTATCCTGGGGCATTAAAAAAATAACACATTTTTGTTGTTGTGTGCCTTCAAGTCATTTTCAACTAGTGGCAACCCTCAGGCAAACCTATCATGGGATTTTCTGGGATGAGAGTGTATGATGCACCCAGGGTTACTCAGTGGGTTACCATGACAGAATGGTCTCCAGGGTGATAGTCCAATACTCAAATTACAACACCATGCTGGCTCTCTAAAAATGTATACAGTTTCTCAAATAATGTTATTCATTCATGGGTTAGCCTCAGTGTTGTTCTTTTGGTGACTCTAAAAAGAATCAGGAAGTTTTATAAACTGAGCTCATATTCTTCCACTGAACTTTGGCTCCACATGAATATCCCTTTGATACTTGGCTTTATGATTGCCAAAAGGAAACAACAAAGGTCTTATCATGGTTGTTTATTCCATCTCCTCCTGTGGCTGCATATGTGGAATGTGAAGAAGAAGCTCTAGCTTATAGTCTTGTTTTCTCTACTTTTCCCACCTGAAGTTACGTTTTGAGTCTTATTCTTGGCCTTTTACCTAACCATATAAATTTTGATATTTCCTTTTCCCGGTCTCTAAATATTTTTCTATTTCCAATTATTGGCAAATTTTGAAATAGGAACATCATTTTCAGTAGTAATGTCATTTTAAAAGCATTTATCCTTCCCAAGAAAGATAGATGCAATTTGCTCCATTTCTCCATTTCTTTTTTCAATTCTTTCCAGACCATTTCATAATTATTTCAGAACAATTCTTGATTCTTCTTTGTCACATGAATTCCTAAGTATTTTATCTTATTAGAGGATTGGAAACGTGATATTTCCTCTAATTCAATTTGTTCCTTTTTCAACATATTCATAGTCAACATCATTGTCTTCTCTTTATTTATTCTATACCCAGCTACCTTTCCAAATTCTGTAAGACACTCTTGCAATTTCTCCATTGAGTCTCCTGGTTCTTCCAAAAAAATAATTACATCATCTGCGAAAGCTGTCATCAGGACACTTAAAGAGAAGTTTAGAATCAGGCATTGGAAATGACGTTTCAGGTAAGGGCATATCCATAGCTCTCTGCAAGAACACTATCCAGAAATACACGTATTTGGGGAGAAAAGGTATATAAAATAACATATTGGGGAAGGGAAGGAAGAGTATGTGCAATTTAAATGCATTTTTGTTGAAGTTTAAAGTATTTTTCAAGGGAAATAACAGAACAGATCTATCATTGAACCTATCCAAAATTGACATGGAACAGAAATTGATTGATCTTTAATTTGTTGTCATCTGTGCTTCATGATCTGGCCTCTCAAAATTCTCATTTCTAATGTCTGCACTTAATACATTTGTTTCAGCCTCATCCCCTTAGAAACCTAGCAGAAATTAGCAGGCTATATTCTGCAACCAGGGATATAGATGATAAGCTGTTCATAAGTGATGTATGGCTTTTTTTCTTCTGTCTCCGCCTTTCCTTCTTCTCCCCTTCATTGTGAATATATCTTTTGAAGAGCCAAAGTCTAGTGTTTCCTGTGGGAAAATTATCACTCAGCATTCTGCACTTGAATTTATAGGAGCAATAACTCAACCAAGCCAATGTTTCAATTAAGGATGTCATGTGAGTATCAAAGCATCCCTTTGCTTCTTCATTCAGCTACCAAAGTTTTTGTATCAGTAGAAGTGTGCCAGTGTCATGCTTCCTCTTCCTTTATCATAAAACTCTATGTTTTTAAATCACATATTTGTGTAGGTAGGACACATAATGACAACCCTACTGATTTGGACGAGAGATTTATTTAGTCCAGCATTCTGTTCCCAGAGAAAAAAGGAAGATCTTTTTCCAATCCAATGGCTTCGATATGATTTTGGTAAAAGGGAGAATTCTATTAGGTGTAGCTTCTTCTTTCACAACAGCTTCACGTTGGATACAAATCATATCTGGTAAAATTGTTCCCTTCAATGCAGTTTTCAAATACACAGGAACTTTTTCAAGTTCTGGACCAGGGAACTCTCTTTCAGGCAAGTGTGAGAAGCATTACTATGAAGCCTGAATGAGTGATTACACCAATTTAGATCCTTTGAAAGTAAAGGAAGCAAGTACATGTAAGTAGTCACTGAATTGCAGCATATGGTTCTAAAAGCATGCTTTATACATGTGAAAGAGTAACAGCCCTTTACAAATCATTTTGAGAGACAGATCTGGCTTAAAGGCTTTAATCTGGTATACTTTATCCCATAATCACTACCATTTCCACGCCAATATTATTTCAATGTGTGGCAAAGGGTAGTTTCAGACGTGTGTGTCTGAGTGGTCCAGAATCAACAGTTCAGGCAGCAGAATAATTGATACCTTTCTGAAGCAAATATGCTATCTAAATAAATAAATAGTTTCCTTCATATTCTAGTGTACAAATTAAGCCAAACTGCTACATTGGGAGAGGAAATGGAAAATTAGATTCAAATGCAGTCAAACACAGATGTATGCAATTTAACACATACATATATGCACACTTACAGTTTGTCTTCCAACATATAGATCATTGTTTACTAATATTAATGACTATTAAAAAAATCATGCTATCAGATCTTCTGGTCTTCAGACAGGATCATCAACTCTATAATGAGTCACAACAAAAAAGAGGTCTTCTGGAGAGGTGATGGGAGCAGAAACAGGATCTGTTAGCTCTAAAGCCTTTCTGTTTCCTCAGTATGCCCCACAATGGCTTGTGGGAGGTAGTCTATTTCACTGCTGAACTGCTCTTACCATCATGAAGTTCTTCCTGTTAATCAGTCAGAATCTCTTTTCTTCTTATCTGAATCTATTTGCTCACACCATCATTCACCTGACAGCCCTTCAGATATTTGAAGATGGCTATCATATCATCTCTTAATCTTCTCTTCTGCAACATACCACCTTCCTCAATATTTCCTCATGGAGATTGGTTTCCCATCATCATCTTGCTCACTCTTCTTGAGACACATTCCTGCTTGTTGATATCCTTTGTAAACTATAGTAGCCAGAATATCAGGTGTCTGGTCAAAGAATAATAGTCATTTGTTGTTATTGTTGTTGTTTGTCTTCAAGTCATTTCTGAGTTGGAGGTTTTTAAGCAGAGGCTGGATGGCCATCTGTTGGGAGTGCTTTGAGGATGTTCCTGCATGGCAGGGGGTTGGACTGGATGGCCCCTGTGGTCTCTTCCAACTCTACATTTCTATGATTCTATGATTCTATGAGTTATGTTGACCCAAGGTGAACTTATCATGGGGGGTTTTTTTAGAGCTAAGGGTGTGTGACACACCCAAGGTCACCCAGTTGCTTTCCATGGCTGGGTGAGGAATCAAACCTTAGTCTCCAGGGTTGGAGTCAAATGCTCAAACCACTATACTACACTGGCTCTCCAAAGTATAATAGAGTGGTACTATTTAATCCTTCATTCCTTAAGTCAGAAATGATTTGAAGGTGCACCACCACCACCACTTTATGCCTTGAATCTCAATACATACTGCTCTTATTGTGACCTAGAATAGCATTACTAGTGTTTTTGTTTTTCCTGATTCTGGATCACACTATTGATTCATGTTTACTTCATGGAGCATTGAAACCCCTAGATATTTTACATACATATTGTTGTCAAGACAAGCATCATCCATATTTCTGTGTATTTTTTTTTCCTGATGGTTGCTGAGATCATACATCAAACTGACTTAATCTTGAACATGCAGCTAGGTATCGTCTCCTGGCCTGAACTTCTAAACCTATCTTAACAGACAGCAGCTGTGCCAAGAGTTGGAGCTCTGTTCTGCTGGTCATTGGGATGAAACAGGGTGAAGTTTCCATCCCCTTCCCAGTAGTGGGTGAGGCTGTGACAATCAGAAGCAGGAATCATTGTCATACTGCAGATTGTTTGCATGAGGGAGCTGGAAACATCACCATACTGCATCCCAATCAACAGCAAAACAGACCTCTATTGCTTGGAGCAGATCCCCAGAGTTCAAGATGAGTTTGGGCATTTATGACCATGGCAATAATGCCACATTCATAAATGTGCAGTATAACTGAATATGAAACAGTTAGGGATTTTTAACCCAAAGCCACAAATCTATAAATGCAATATAGGATATGAGCCTATAGGTATAACCTTGAATTTTTGAAGGGATTCTGGTTCCCCAGCCTGTTGAGGTTTTCTTCAATTCTGATTGTTTTTCTGAAATATTATCTACCTTTCCCAGTCATCTTCAGATTTGATGAGTATCCCATCTATTCCTCCACTGAGATCATTTTTAAAGATATTGAAAAACACTACACCTAAGTGAGAATGCTGGGATACCTTACTTGCTGCCAATCCAGGATAGCAAGAAAATATTGCTGAGCATCTTCTAGGTTTGATCTGTCAACCAGCTGCAAACCCATCTAACAATTAACATTATTTAGCTCATATTTTATAAACTTGTTTTCAAGAAGGAGGATGCTGAAATCTGTACTGAAATCAAGATGTACTATACACATTATGGACAATATATTCACAGCATTCCCCTGATCTACATCTACCAAGCTGTTATTTAAGCTGATATTTAACAAACTGTGGTTGTAATGTTAAGTGTAAAAAAAAAAGATGTAATCAGACTGGCATGATGCATTTTTTGAGAACGTGCACGGTAGCATTAAGGCTATCTGTGCCTGTGTGCATTTAACTTTATGACATCAAACAATGTCATTGATGAAGACTTTAGTTCTGTTTCTGTTAGGCAGCTGAGAAGCATGATGTGGGATACAGAGACTGGAGGGAGGGAAAATCTCCTTTCTCACTCCACTGCATAGTGAAAAGGGTTTAATAGAGTGTGCAAAGGGAGAAACACTATGGGAAAAAGGAGGACCATATAGGATATGGACCTTCTATCTAGCCAGATAGAAGGCTCTGCAGGCCACAACTGGCCCATGGAACAGAGATTCTCCACCCCTAGGATCACAGAACTGGAAGGCACTGCAAGGGCCATCTGGTTCAATTTCTTGTCATGCAAAAAAAACATACCTAAAGCACTCCTGAGACAGAGCTATCCAATCTCTGTTTAAACCTCTAATAGTCAAGGAAGGCAAAAGACCTGTATGCGAACTTGGAACTAAAGTCCAGAGGTGGAGTTTCTCTGCATTATGTATCTATTCAGATTTTTTCTGCAGATTTTTGATTCCTAACAGTTTTTTATAAGTTTTTAGCAATCTTCACTCTGGAATCTAGCTGTGTGTACACACATGTACACTTTTTGCGATTTGTGCAGTTTCAAGTTTCACTGAATGTATTCATCACACATATTTTTCACACTGTAATGTAAATTGATAGCCAAATGCAATTTACTGCCTCTAAAACTGTATAGAATTATGGATACTTAGAATTCTCTCAGATGAAAATGTATTCAGAAGTATCCATTTACAGTGAAGGTGGCCTTTTGCTAAGAAATAATGAAGTAGCAGTTTTATGACAACGAAAGCCAGAATTCTTTTTTGCTAAGTGCTAGGGAGACAGATATTTCTAAAACTGTAGGAAAAGGAAAATGACTTAGACAAATATGCAGTTATGCTAGAACTAACACATTAAGTATGATCTACTGGGGAGAAAAAGAAAAAGGATACAATCATAACAATGAAAATTATTGTTTTTTAATTTACTGGCAGAACAACAAAGTGTATCTTCAACTGATATTTAGTCTTCTGTATGGTGTCATTGACATGTCCTATGGTTAAAAAATATTTACATATGCAGGATTATTGTCATTAAGCATTATGATTAATGCAAGGTTTACATTTCTTTATCAGCGTTACTTACTAAAATCAAGATGTTTAAAAATAATTTCTCTGAGTAACAGCAACTGTGACAAATTAATATTGCTTAATGGAAATAATAGTCTAAGTTGTATTGTTAGTGCTGACTAGAGAAGAGCATATGTGTCAAGTCTCAATTCAACAATCTGTACTATGGATCTACTCTAGTTGGGACATACTAACAGGATTCTAGCCAATTTCCTTGGATGCATAGAGAAACTTTTCCGTTAGTAAAGAATAACTGGAGCTTCTCTCATCTGGTTGGGCTGATGGCTCTGGTAGCACTAGAATGAGGAACTGATTCTCAGTTTTATTGTGAATGTTAAAGGGATGATACAAATCAGGTTCAACACTTTGGATGACTCTTGTGAAAGTTCATCCTAAAACCCCTAAGCTATGCAATGCTCCACTGAAACTGGATCTACCAGCCTTCGTGGCTATTATAAAGCTCTAACTTTTATAAAGACTCCTTTATAAAGACATACTAGAGAGAGAGAGAGAGAGAGAGAGAGAGAGAGAGAGAGAGAGAGAGTAACTAAGAACTAAGCACTTCACAACATTTTGTGAGTGTACATCACAATAACATTGTTGTGTAGGTTAGGCAGAGAGAGATGAACTTCATGGCTGAGCATGGATTTGAATCCAGGTCTTCCTAGCCATTACTAGCATTTTAAGCACTGCAACATACTGAGATGAGAGTAACACACATAGTCCTGTGAATTGCTGCTTGGGACCTTAGGCAATTCTTATACTGGGGCATTACTCTGCTTTATTCTCTATTCTTGTTCATCTTTCCTACCTGTTCAAAAATACAGATATTCAAGTGCAACCCCCCCACCACCACCACCACAAAAGCTTTCCTGGAAAGGTGAAAATGAGAATGAAGGGATGCAATCCCAAATCATTAAAAACAATGGATATTTTGCCATCAAAGTCAGTCGAGGGAGGTTTGTGGCTATAAACCAGAAAGAGTAAGTCATGGATTACATTTGGATATAATATTAAACCATAGTTTAATGCTTTTGGGAAACAGTTAACTAGGGATGGCTGAAAAATGGAACAGATTCAAATTTTAATACTAGATTGCTCAATTCATACCTCTGGGAGCAGATCCAAATCCAACCTTCAGCTATAGCTGATCATCACCAAGAATGTATTGTTGAATCAGTGATTGGTAGAAAGAGCTGTTTCATAAAACAGTCCATTTTAAGTATTGCTGAAACCTGCCACACACGAGCAAATGAGCTACTGTATTTGCCAGTGTATAAGACACACTTTTTTCCCACCAAAAAAAAAAAAAAAACAACTTTTGAAAATGAGGTGTGTCTGATAGACCGGTGCATCTTATATGCCAACATTTTCCCCTGATGCAGAGAACTCCTGCGGAGGCAAAATAGAAGGGAACAGGGAATGGGGGAAGTCTTGCACAAGGACTGCTTTCAACCCCAATTATCCCCGTCTCTTTCCTATGCATTTTGCCAATGCATAGGGAGGGGGAGGTCTAGGGAAGCCTTCCATAAGGGCTGCTTTCACTTCTTAGATCTTGCCCTCTCTTTCCTATGCATAGGCAAAATGCATAAGAAAAGGAGGGGGAGGTCTAGGGGGCAAAAGGAATGCTCATGGGAGGCTTCCCTCACCCCCTTCCCTCCTGTTTTTGCCTCAGCTGGAGTTGTCCGCATCACGACTAAATGCATAGAAAAGAGAGGGGGAGGTCTGGGGGAGAAAGCAGCACTGATGTGGGGCTTCCTTGGACCTCCCCCACTCTTTCCTGTGCATTTTGCCTCGGTGGGGAGAACTGCCACAGATGCAAAATAGAAGGGAAGGGAGGGAGACTCACCAGTGTATAAGACCTACCAGTACTAATTTTTTCCCCAAAAAAAATAAACTTTAAAAATGGGGTGTGTCTTATAACCAGCAAATACGGTGGTTACTTAGTAGAAGCATTTAGTTTTTGGAACATTCCATTTATACAGTGCTGGCTTTCACAATTCCAAAGAGGGCAGGAAGGTTTGAAACAAATCTCCAGCCACTGTAGAACCAGTGTTTTTATGGCCACCATAATGTTAGCACAGAGGTACAGTTTGCCAATTGACACTTTGCCCACAGTAAACAGCAATTGCCCCCCTGGCAAGCAGACGACTGCTGTCCTGCCTTCTTACTAGCTGTCCCTTACTAGCCTCTTTCCTGGAATCAATACAAATGCTTGAAGGGACTGCAGTTATTTCTGCTAGACCTTTAAAGCCAAGGCAGATGACTTTTGAAGTGCCTTTTCATTTAAACACTTCAAGTGAACAAGTTACCGTTGCTTTTTGGTAGTCTTTCCAGGTCTAAGAAAATATGCTACACAGCTCTTTTTCTCTGCTGCAAAATACCAATGGAGTTATTCTGCTGACTCTCTCAGTATTAGGGATCCCGTAGATGCTTCAGAATCCTATCACAGCAGTCTCTTCTAGTAGCATCACAGCAGGAAGATATCTCATAGAGTGTCTGTATGTGAAGAATCCTCAGCATTAGAAGTTTCCTCAGTAGTCCTCTAAAAAGGAGAGACCTGCTCCTGGGGAACCTTCCACGAAGGACCTCTAAGTGAGTCTAATATGGGACCCAGACCTCTCATCTACAAAGATCTCAATTGCAGGTTGAGTGAGAGGCTGTAAATAATAGCTGTTAAGCTGGAGCTTGTTGGGTATTCTTTTAAACTCTGCCTCTTGTGATATCGTTGATCTCGGATTGGCTATTGTTTTTCTTGCAGGATTCTCCTTGTCTATTTGCTTTGATGTATGCTTGTGAAAGCTGGACAGGGAAAAAGGTTGATAAAAAGAGAATCGTATCAATTGAAAAGTGGTGGATAAAAGTTCTGTGGATATCATGGACAGTCAAAAAGACAAATAAATGGGTCCTAGAGCAAACCAAGCCTAAACTCTCCCTAGAAGCTGAGACAGTTATACTTTGGACATATCATGAGAATACAAGACTCACTAGAAAAGACAATAATGCTTGGCAAGGTAGAAGACAGTAGGAAAAGAGGAGAACAGTCATGCCCTGATCCCAGAACCAGCCTCTGACACAGACAGTGAAGTAGAAGGACAGGAGGACATCTCAGTTCTTGAGACAGACAGTGATCCTCCCCAGCAACCAGAGTACAAAGATATGGACTTGACAATACCTAAACAACTGAGAGTAGATGACAAAGGCAGGCTCTACAGCACTCAGAGTGCTTGATGCTCATTAATCAAGCAACAGCTGAAGGAGGCTGCTAGACCATAAATATCCCAACCTTCCCTCAAAAAGGCCATTGCCGAGAACTAATCTTTCTGGAGGGAGTAACCTTCTTATCTCCTGATTCTTGGCTTGCGTTTCTGAAGGATACTGAACCTTGCTTCATTGCTGACCATACAACTCGCCACTCCCTTGGACTGGTGTTCAGGATTTATGGCCTTATTGTGTTGACCTGGACTCCTTGAACCCCAAGAATTGTAATTGCCTGACCAGTAAGCTTCTGCTTACATCTGTGACTGTTACTGTCTCTGCCACCAGACAGACCCTGTTTTGAACTGTGATTCCTGGCCAGCCTCTAAAAAAGGACAAAGAGTGTGTTACAGGAGAATAGACCCACTCAAGAAAACTACAGCCTGAGTTTGCAGGACCTGAACACTGCTGTTGATAACAGGATGACTTGGTGATCTCTCATTTATTGGGTCACCATAAATCAAAGCCAACTGGACAGAAGTTAGTAACAACAATCTACTTCTCCATTTCTGTGCTTTGATTTTGGCTTATCTGCTCTTGCTTCTGTATCTACTGTTGTCATGCCCTACTCTGGAGACCCCGACAGTGAGGAGGAGGATTCTGAATCTGAGGCAGTAGTTTCCCCAGAAGTTTGCTCAGTGGAAAATAACAACCAACAGCAGGGTCCTGAGTAGGGGGAACAAATATCAGAAAACAAAACAGCACAGATTCTTACCTTGTGGGAAAGACGACATCAGAAAAAGATCTCAAGCATTCAGCTCATTTAAGTAGCAAATTGGCTTTAATGAGGGAACACCTGTGGCAACATCATTAGCTACAAAAGGCAAACTGCTGGCCTATCTCCTCCCAGGGTCAACAACTGATCTTCCTGGTGGACCAAGTCCTGTGCTGTGGTTTCTTGAATCATGACTCTTGTATCTTTCCTTGTTTGATGCTAGTTTGGATTTACCTTTGTGGATTTGTTTGCCTTGGAACTTGCATTCTTGGCTTGACCTTTGTTTGGAGTACTCCTGCTCTCACTTTTGTAAATAAGCTCTGCCCTGCTGGTTTGCTAATTGGTTGCCTGGTCTAGCTGAGACATGACAACTGTTATTTGTGTTTTTTTTTTAATTATAAGAGAAGAAAAAAATACATAATGTGATAAACATAAAAGTGAAGGTGAAAAAGGTTACAACAAAAAATGCTTACATTTCTCTTTCCAAGTCAATTTATATATTACTTGTTCAATATATTATAAATCATACTGATTATATACTTTGGTTATGCATGTCTGAATTTCATTCTCATTATACCCTTTGTAATTTATTCCCATAATTAACATTTTTTAAAAAATATACTATTAGTAATTTCATTCTTATTTCTATCCTTTTCAGACCAAATTTAACCTACTGCTTACTAAGTGTATCCCATCTCCAGAGCCAATTATATGTGAAACTACTCCACCTTCCAAAATTGTAACTCTTCTTGTGGAGGTGTGATACTTTCCTCTTTTGCTAACTTTTTCCACAAACATCTTCTGTATTGCTCCACAATCACTCTCTTTCATTATTCCTTTTTTGACCTTAATTCCACATGCTAACTTATCATTAATTGTGATTTTCCACATTTCTTTATAGCAATCCTCTATCTGAAAATCTCCTTGAATTTTCTGACAAGTGTTATTTGTATTGACATGTTCTCAACCAACATGTAGCTATGAGACCTTGGCTTGATACTATTGATCCTGCTGTTAGCTTCTCCATGCCCGTCCTGGCAGCTGGTGTAATGTTCCCCTGATACTGAGCTTTGGACTTGACTATTGGACCTTGCTAGTAGAATGAGAACATTTGGGAAGTTTCAAGGTAAGATCAACAACTGTCGGAGCTGAGTGACAATAGAGTCACTCATAATATCACCACAACCTTTGAAGGTTTTGTTGGCAAAGCTCTATCTGACTTAGTGATTAGGGGGCCAGAGAGACACACTGCTGTCCCTGGGATAAATCTATTCTTTTTTTCATGATCAAATTTAGTAATGACATACCTGTGCCAAGGTTCTTAGGAAATCCTAGGAATTGTGATTCTTTTGAGGAAGTGTCTCCATATTTTGCCAAACTGCTGTCGTCGAGTTTGTTCATGAAGGCTGTGACAGTTCTACTAGCATTCAGCTTTGTAGTAGAGATGTTCTTTGAGTAACTGTCCTAGGTTAAACCTTCATGTACACAGCTGTTACAAAAATCTGTAACCCCTTATCTTCTTCCTTCTTACTGCTGGCAACATATGATACTAAAAATTCATGATTGAACCCTAGTGTTCTGAAAATTTGCATCCTTCTCTGCATGTAGTGTTCTCTTAAATGAAGCCAGACAGGTGAAATTCATGCCATTGCTTTGCCCTGTGTTCTGCTGAAAATTTCTTGTCCATTTTTCAAACTATTTTCATTCAACTGGAAAGAAAAGGGCATGGATATAAATAGCACAATTAGTTTTGGACACCTAAGGGAGATTTGGATGCATGTTTTTCAAACAGAAGTCCTTTGTGCAACAAGGCATCATGCAAATTGAATTTTAAATACAGTTATTGATACATTGTGGGAAAATAGTAGTTCAAAGTTAGAAGTAGGAAAGACAATAGTTTCAGTAGGCTTGCCCAAGTTAGCTATTCAGATCCTGGCCAAGGGTGATAACGGCAGCAACCGGAAGACTAGGCAGGATTTGATATCAAATGGTGTGACATGGCATCAGCATGCAAATTTCTTTCTGTACCAATAGTTTCAGAGAGCAGCAGTTCCTCAGGACCACTGAATGAGAGGAAAGGATTAAGACTTCTTCCCTCTATGCTGCTATGTAAGGTTGCTAGAGTGAAAGTTGGAGAGGACTTCTGTATCATTAATGGTTGTGTAGAAGAGGGAATTTCAGCAGGTGCTGATTTTTATCTGGTTGCATGACAGACAGCATCTGATGAAATGCCTTTATCTACACAACCATTAAATGTGCAGGAGCATTGTTCAGTTTTCAGTCTGGCAACCCTGAAACGCTGACTAGCTGACACAACTTGCATGTTAAATCCAAAAGCCTACTGAATGTGTTGTTGTACAACTATGGTTATCATGTCTTTCTCTCACAAGTGGGACTCCAATAGAATTCTAAAGTTAGGATTGTCCATGCCATTGTATTTCCAGTTTCCACCTATAGCCTTGAGAGTAGGCCAGTGAAGAAAATCGAGAAGAAGAAAATCAACTCATTTGGAATGTGTTGCTGGAGAAGTGTTCTGTGGACACCCTGGACTGCTAAAAGACCAATAATTGAGTCATAGAGAAAATAGAGAAGCCTGAACTCTCCCTAGAAGCCAAGACGACTAAACTGAGACTGTGATAGTTTGGACATATCTATAAAGACATAACTCATTAGAACTAAGACAATAATGCTTTGTAAGGTAGAAGGCAGTAGGATAAGAGGAAGACCACATTACAAACTCAAGGAAGCCTTGGCTCTTAATCTGAAAGACCTGAGAAGCTTTGTTGGCTATAGAATGACACAGTTAAGAACAAAGTTACCTGAAGGGTAGGAAAACATTTAGCCCTTTTCTCCCCATCCATTTTACTGCTTAAAACTTGCACCTTCAAGTGATTATCTCCCAGACAGATCAAAAATATCAGGGTATCAGGATCTAAATATATAGAGTGATAAACCTCTCACTTCCTGCAGGACTCACCTTTCTTTTGTGGACCTCTTCCCATCCCAGTCATTTCATGGTTGATGGAGAGCAGGGATGAACTGTTTGGCTGTGCCCTTGTGTTTGGAAACTGACTGGGCAATAACAAAGGATACTTTTGTCATTCTACATTTAGCTATAAAGATACAGCCAGATGCTTCTTTTATTTCCCCTGTTTTCCACCAGCCTTTAAACAACCATGGAGAGAACAGAAGGAAGGTGCATCTTAGGGAGGTGAAGGTTATTACATGGGGAAGTAGTACATTCCTTCCTTTTTCTACGACAACAAAGACAAGACATACAAAGATGTAAGTTGGACTTAGTCTAGGTACGTCAGTAACACAATGGTAGCCGTGATTTTTGACACAATAAATCAATTTCAGAAGAGGTTTTGAGCTGAGAGACGGCAGAAAGAAAAGGATTAAACTGCTTTCTCCCCATTCCTCAATGTAATTGAAAGTTCTACACAAGGGAAAGCACTGGAGGACCATACCACATAAGAGTGAGGATTTCCAGCTTGCTCTTATGAGAAGTCAAGTGACAATTGGGGAATGAGCAAATTCCCTCACTTTTAGGTATACAAAAATCTCTTACTCAGTCATGTTACCATTATCAACAGCTTCTTCTTTTTTCTTGATACTGAATTGAAAAAAAAGGTTTCCTTCTTCCAACATTGAAATGTCTATTTTTTTTTCTTTCTCATTGGCTAAAGCATGCTTGTGCAAACATTCCAAATATTCTGCATAAACATTCTGGATTATGTGTGTGGGTGATTCAAAAAGAAAAAAGAGAACTGCTTTTTTTCAGTTTCTTCTCAAATACTGGAAACAGAAAGTTAGGTATGTACTGTCAGTAACAGTCGAAGTGACTGTGGATTAAATTTGTAGTTGTTACTGTTATTATTTTAAAAAGGTAATATAGGCTTTGCCCACATATTCCTCTAAGAGGTTTTCCATAGCTTTTGGCTTCCTTTTCAAAATGTAGCTCTTCTGTCTAACAGTATTAAGCATGATGATCTTCAATTTTCACCCAAGATGCCTTTTCAGGAGTTGAGACACTCTCTCTCTCTCTCTCTCTCTCTCTTTCTCTCTCTCTCTCATACACACACACACACACACACACACACTATAAATATATATATATATTTTATATATATATATATATATATATATATATATATATATATATAAAAAAAAATCATCTGATATTTTTCTAACTCTGCTCTCCAGAGAAGAGATGAGGAATGTTAACAATCAACTTCCTCCTGCAATTAAGCTTTTGAAAACTGTATTTTTGAAGACCATTCTCAGTTCAGAACTTATTCTGCCCAAACTATACATGTAGTGTTCTTGTCCACAAAAAGTATTTTCTACACAGGAAATGACATTTTCTGTGCAGAAAAAAAAATATTTCTGTGTGGAAATTTCTTTTGTGAGCAGAAAATGCTATTTTCTGCCCAGAAAATGTGGTACTCTGAGACTTAACTCTGACCAAAATTTTCATTAACAAAACCTAGCATTTTCTGCACAGGAAACAGGATTTTCTGGGTAGAAAATAATACTTCTAAGTTATCTTCTGTGCATAAGATGATGACTGGTATCTTGTTTGGCAGTTACAGCACCATAAACTGGACTTATGATATTGTAACTGCTGGGGATTCATGATTACATTCATGAATGACTGAATATAACCTGAAAAATCTACCTATACAGCCTGGGACCATTCTAATAAAAGTGTGTCTGACGTTCTGCAGATGAGAGAGCTAGGAAATGACATCTGCAGCATGTTCTGAATTGCAGAGTGCCCTGGGACAAGCAGTAGTGACAAGCCATTTCGTACTAGACTATTATAGCGCTATTATTCCACTTTCAACATCCTATGGAATCCTAGGGTTTGCAGCTTTGGGAGGGGCTGGTCGCTATAACAGGCTAGTGCAAAAATGAGGAAGGTGTTAGGGGTGTCTCAAGGGTGTTTTCAAGGCATCTTATGACCAGGAGAGTGCTGTGAAAATCATTTCTCTGTGCTCCAGCCTCTAGTAGCTCAAAACCACTTTGGTTAGAGTGCTGCCAACTACACAGGTAGATGGGGGGGGGAAGTATTGTCAATCATAACTCCAATGACAAAGCACTGTCACTGTTGTTACAATGATGATGCAGGATCTCTTCTGGGATTTTCTAGTGGAAAACTCCCATGTGTAAATTGTGTTCAAAATAAGACCCAACCTGTAAACTCTTTCTTCAATCCAGGTTTTTCACTGTTAGGAGACCCTATTCAAAGTGTTAGGAAAACCTAACATGTTGAATGTTTTTGAGTATTCTTTCCATGTCTGTTCTCCAGGGAATGTGCTTCTAGTATAAAATGATATGAACAATAACTGCTCCACTTGCTGGATTCCCTTTATAAATGTCCGTGCTCAGTACCAGTGGGAAGTTAGTGTCTTTTTAAAAAAACAAACAAAAATCTGGTATGATCATCATACGTCTTCCCATACTCTGGCTAACACAGAATTACTATGTTCAAAGATAAAAAGCTTCAGTATGCTCCAGCAACTTGAGCTAGCATGAAATGGGATGATGCACTCATCATCCCCAAAATTGAGGAAACACCTGCACACACTATTGCACAACAAGTCAATATTAATTGATTTCAGACAATGGCATGCATGTATGCTGTATTTGATTTATAGGTTGTCCTTCAGTGATTTCTCAGGGCAGCTTACAAAAAGCTGAAATAAAAGAAAAAGAAATTGAAACACAGGACTGAAACAGGGATGTGTGTGTGTGTGTGCGCGCGCGCGTGCGCGCGCGCATGCATATACATATATATACATATATATACATATACATACATATATATATATATATACACACATATACATATACATATATATATATATATATATATATATATATATATAAAATTTGCATCAGAATGACTTGAATTAAAGTGCCAAATAATGTTCCTCATGGAAAATGTATCATGGTCATGATGCCACCACTAAGTAAGTCCTTTCTCTTGTAGCTACCTGAAGCACTCATTGGGTGTTGAATTTTGGGCCCTGAGCAGGCCTCTGTATGACCATCCAAGAGAGTGGTAGATGTTAGGGATCAGCCACAAACAGGCAGCTCGGCCCATTTTGATTGACAACAATTACTGAAGTTTCCCTCCTTTAATATATGTGTATAGTCAGTAAGCATATGTATGATTATAGACAAGTTTAAAACATATACATGGTCATGAATTAAAGATACATATTCATTTAATCTGAAAAATTTAATATTGTGTCTTCAACATTATGGTGTTTATAGCCAAGGAAAAATATGTAGTACCAGGTAACTGAAACAATCCTCCATTTTGTTCTACTAGTCTGGATGGTGTTATGATTAAATGTATTTAAAACCACATGATAAAGGGGGTTAAAATAAAGGGGTTTTAACCTTGAGTCACCACTGAGTTTTGAAATGAGCTAGGAGCCTGTGTGTTCAGTCTCATGTGAAACACAATTTCCAGTCTCATTAGCAGCCTCATAGCTATATCCTGGAGTAACTAGCTTCTCAGATGTTCAGAGGCTATCTTCATGAACTTTGTATGTATAATGCACAGGGCAAAGATAATATCTGAACCGGAGTATCATTGTTAGTGACATGCCATTCTGATATTCCAAATTTATACAAGGAATGGAGAAGGAAAAACCTCTTGCATGTCAAAACCAAATACCATTTTATATTTCTTGAGCCAAATTGCAAATGTTGCATTTTCATTCTGAGAACACAATAAAATGATCACCTGTAATTGCTTTCCGAACATAGCAAAGATTCACAGAGAAAACTAGATGTTTTTAACAATGAGTGAATTCTTCCATCAGCTCAAAACCCTTTGCAGACCCTAAATGTTAAGTTGCTTTGAAGAATGAACAAATTTTGAGTAGGTGTTTCTTGTGTGTTACAGTGTAGATTTTCCTAGGAAGAGTTCACAATTAATACATAAAATATGAAGAAATAGTCTCCAGTTAGTATCACAAATTAATCCATTCTGAGCTGGAATATAAAGTTTTCATTCTCTGTTTCTTTGGGGAGACATAAAACTTAAATCTATCCGGTGGTTGTGGGTTGCCATTTTTTGGGGTGCACAGGATACTGTACTGTGGATAAACATTATTATCGTTAATGCATCTCATTTTTTTTCCTTTATACTTTTTCTTCCATAAAGCAGAGATGGTAGCATTCTGCAAAAAGTCAGCATGTATTGGTACATAATATATAGCTTCAAAAGAATCAAATATAATTGTCAATTGTCCACACAGGTAATGTGTTCGAAGTGGAAATGAACTGTTGTCGGAGCTTTCAAAAAACGGCATTTTTTTTTTTTGGATTATAACATCCAGAATCCCCTGCTTGGTGCAGCCATTGACTATGCTGGTTCAGGATTGTAGGACCTCTTGTTCCCCACCACCACCACCAAGAGGTAATTTTCCCAAGCTCTGATTACAGGCATGTTTTGAGAAAATGGAAATGCGATCTTTGCAGGAACATGAGTCAAAATCCCGCAACCTTTCCAAATCAGCATGCATGAGACGAAAATATCTCCAAACAGATTTGAGAAGGGCAAAAAAGAGATCCTTTTTCGAAACACTCAGTACTCATTTTAGCTATCCATTCCTTACAATTTCCAAATTACAATATTTTAATGTGCTCTTTCCTCCAGGCCAAAAAAGAAAAGTGGTGGGGGATCAGAGAATGTGTCTGAATTTTTGCCAGGACTTGACTCACACACTTGTATGACAACGTAATTACTGATGAACAAAATATTCCATTGCAAATGTGTAGTTAGTTGTGATTCAAGTTACACTATATTCCATAATGGACTTTCTGACCATTGTCCTTCTTTATATACTTATTGATGACCTTGGGGTGTGTTTTATTTTTAAAAAATTTCTAAAGTAGCTTTAAAGAGAACAGCTTGAACACCCAATTTTATGTGGGTGTTCAGTTTTAAAGAATGGCTAAGGTAGGTATCATACAGCAAAATTAAAATGAGAACAGACCTGAGAAAAAGATGAAAATGAAGAGAAATGGCAATGTAGTTAGAAAAAAAATGATATGCATGAGAGAAGAAATCATGTGTAACATAAAAGGGAAGGTTTAAACCGAACAGGTAGAAAGATCTCTCCTTTCCACATCCATTAATGAAGATGATAGAGTTCACACGTAATGAGCTCGTATAATTAATTTTCACTGCATGTAACTCATTCTTATTAGGAGCCAAGCACCTTTATTCTGAAACACTTACTCATTTTGCAATTAATAATGAGATGCATTTTCAATTGATGCCCCATGTTTGAAGTCCGTGTGGCAAGGCCCTTAGCTACTATTGGTGCTTGCAGGGACCTTTGATTACTTGAGCTCCTTGCTCCATTTTTCTTCCTGCTTCATAATGTCCCTCTCTTCACAGAGACTGCCTGGGCAGATCTTCCCCTGAAGATCTTAAGTCACAGGCAGGTTGCTATAATGAAGGTATTCTTTAGGACATATGGTTTATTTTGACCTTTAAAGATAAGCAACAATACCTTAAGTTGGGTTTGGTAAGAGCAGGCAATGAACATAATTCTTTCAAAATAGGTGCAATATAATTCCATCTGGCCATAGTAGTTAAACACTGGCCACCACATACTGCTTAAATTAAAGCTTCCAGATTGTTTTTGAGGGCAGCGCTACATACAGCACATTCGTGTAATTTCATGGGGAGGTCATCAGAGTAGAGATCACTGTCCAGACATAGTCATGGTGGGACAACCAGCCAAGTCTTGTAAAAGGCACTTTATTTTCCAGAACTCTCAGTAACAATGCCAGCTCTAGCAGCTGCTTATCTGTTTCTTCAAGGTAATACAACCTCATCCAGAATAGGCTGTACATCCAGAACCTGGCCAACCACCTACCTACAGCCTGCATTTTGACATCTGCTGTTTACTGGCCCTTCTTTGCCAGTTTATGAACCTAGATACAGGTCTTGCACATGTACAGATATACTTGGTTCCAAATGACTTAGGGGAAAAAATTGATAAGTGTGATCAACATATTGGTGACACTTTGCTGTAAATGCCCTGGATGCCACACAGTGGCTTCATACAGATTTTAAAAATACAGCAGAATAATATGGTACCTTGGGAATTCCAAATTAGAAGAGAATGCCATGAAGTTGAACAGAATCTCCCCTCCTGCATGGTAGTTTCTGTAATGAAACCTATAAGTAGAAGCAGAACCATTATGTTCATTATTTTAAGTGAGTAAGATATCATAGTCAACGGTGCTGAAAACCACTGAAAGATCAAGGAAGGTGAATTAAGACTGTCACCCTCCTCTATCCTTCTCCTGAAAAATGGTATCCATTAAGGTAACCAAGGTTTCCTTAGTGCCGAACCCACAGCCTACATCGGGAGAAAATAATGCAGCCATCTGGATGTTGCTGAACTGTAGCTCCCAGGAGCTCTAGCAAACAGAGACAATAGTGAAGAATGCTAGGAGCTGTATTTCCATAACATCTAGAAGGCTGCATGATTTTTACTACTGCTTTAATCCATTTCATCTAAAAATGCCTTTTATATTGCCCTGAAAGGAGATATTAGTTACTGGCTAGTTCTTGTAACACGTGCTATAAAATTCCCTCCTCCAGACTGGGAATCCCCATTCTTTTTTGTGAAGAGGCATTAACAGACGTGGGATCTCCCCCCCGCCCCTTTCCAGGTTACTATTGGTGGTTAAGTTTCATAACGTCAAGTATATAGGTGGTAGGTCCAACAAGACATTGATCCCCATTTCAATGCAGCATCAACTAGTCACATATAACTTGATTAGATAACACTCAAGACATCAACACCAGAATGGCATCAATAGTAACATTGAATCAAGTGTGATTATTAGATTATTCTCAGAGTGGCTTCCACACTTGTCACAGCAGGTCTGTGGGAGATTTGTTGTGTTAGTTGCTGCTGCTGGTGTTGTTGCTGCTGCTGGTGTTGCTTGTCATCAAGCCAGCTTCAACTTATGGTGGGTTTATGAATGAGAGATTTCCATGTTCTCCAGACATCAATAACCCTGTTCAGATCTTGAAAAGTCAGGCTTCTTTTATTGAATCAATCCATCTGTACTGTGGGCTTTCCCTTTCACTACTGCTTCCACTTTATCAAGCATTACTGTCTTTGCCAATAAAGGGTTCTATTTCATTTTTATGAGGATCTCCTTGTAACATTCCCTAAATCACAGCTGAATGGCTGCACCAGGATGTGATTGTACCTGAAAGGCAAGGTGGTTTTGCCACCTTATTTGTGGCAAAATAAACACAACAATGTACTTCTCCTTGAGTTTGGTTATCCCCACTGTGATTTGGGTCATCCGCATTCCAACTATTGGTCTGTTTGTTTCATGGCCCTCAGCTACCTAGTAACTCAGAGAACTGGCCAGGCTCTATATCACAAGCGAAGTCAACATGAGAATCATCATGTTATCAACCCTGTTCATCTCACCAGTTCATGTGAAGGCTTTAACAGGAGCATCAGCTGTGCCAACAGAAACCTCTGGAAATGTCCTGGTGCATTCACAAGAGCGATTCAACAGGACACAATAATTGGAAAAGACAATTCATGTTGACTACCTACATAAAAATTATTCTATGAAACCATTAGAAAAATGTTTCCCTAAAGGGAAGACACTGAAACCAGCCAGCAACAGCAGAAGAGCAGACTCCTATAGAGCAATTACCGTTCATTAGCAAAACCCATCTGCTATGTGGGACGATGCACATTAAAGCAAAATGCCTTTTTTATAGCTCTTACCTGCCATCCATTTCAGTTCTTGAAAGCTTATGATAAAAGTCAAATTTCTCCTAAATTTCCCAGAGTTTCTGAAACAAACCTTTACACCAGAAACTCTCCATACATCTGTGTTCTGTTTTGCAGTTTCTGCATGTTGAATGAAGAAGTACATGGTATATTTATTGTACAAATGCAACACATATTTTGGGAAAAGAGAGATGTAAAAAGATTGAAAGTGGTAGATTACTCCACATTATTGTTCTCAAATGCCCCAAGAAAATAGCATGACCCACTTCAGTGTTTCTTTAAAATCAGGTCCTTCTGAATTCAAGTAGATGTATCTATGTAAGTATGCACAGGACTGGGAGGTAAAGAAATCTTCTTAAAATATTCATTCTTGACAAGGCAAGCTATCTCAATATGGCAAGGCAAGCAGCTGAAAATTCATTAATCCCTATGAGATCTTCAACATACACTGCAAGAATAAGAAAAAAGAGCACTTTTTAAAAATCAAGGCTTCTGCAATTTGTGCAAAATGTCTTGGCACAAAATTATTGTCCAACTCCTTTCTGAGACAAAACACACAGCAAGTTTTTCATGCTTTCACATAGCAAGTGTGAAGGGAGTGTTGGACTGATCAAAAAGATGCAAAGGACCCACGTGCTCTTTCTAATTTTAAAAGCTTTCCACAGCAAGGCAGCAGTTATCATAGGTTAGCTAGGCAATTTGCACAGGGTATGGAAAAAAGAGTTCTTGAAGATCTTGAAAATTCACTTGAGACTGAGAGAAAATACCTCACTGTCTTAGTTTTCTCATTCTCATATGTGAGAATAAGAGAAGTGACAATTGCCATCCCTGGCATGGGATTTTAGGTTTCCATGCACCCCAGTATGTCCTTTACATCAAATTCTATACCTGTTTCTTCAGGGCGAAGTTGATTACACTGAATTTACTTGCAATATGTTATGCCAAGTATGGTATACAATTGCATTTCTGCAAACCTAAAGTGCAACTTTCAGTATTCAGAATTTTGATATGCTCCTCCAGATGTGAGTTTTGTGAAATTTATGTGAAATTTAATTTCAGTCCAAGAAAGAATGGGAACAGTGTCTGCTCCAAGATCTCAGGCTGAGGTCCTTCCCACAATCTACTACTTTCAGTAATTCCTTCTCTGGTAACTTCGTACTTGAATTGCTCTAGTGTGTTGGATATGGGTCTCCATTTAAGACAGTCCATACCTTCACTTAGTAGAAATGGCAGCCAAAGCACTAAGACCAAGAATATGGACACTTTACGTCACTTGTTTCATAGGGGGGGACAGTCATGTAGGGATGGGGGGGATGGGAGTGGTGTGCCCGCACTGGCAATTTTTGGGGGATACCACAGCTCCCTGCTTGCTCTCCCCCATGCACCATAGCCCTGCTCCTGTGCATCATGGCCATACCCCATCCATTGTAGCCACACCCCCACATGCCGTAGCCACGCACCCATGCAATGTAACCCCCTCCCCATGCACTGTAGCCCTGCCTCTCTGCCCACTCCTCCACCCACCCACCCACCCGTTCACAAACTCCAAGCTCCACCATGGGGGGGGGGCGAAGGACACATGTGGCTAAGCAACATCAGAATATGATCAAGAGGGCAAATGTTACTAATGAGGAAGAACATACAAGCCAGGAGAGGTTGCAGCAGTTTCCTTTTGGCTGGATCTACCAAGAAGGACAAAATTCTACCTCCTTCTCTCCTCTCCTTCATGCTGGGTTAATGGAATACAGGCTATGTTTGCACTTTGAACTCAGTTTGCAGCAGTTCAAATAAGATGAGTACAAAGGGGAAAGTGGAAGAAGAAAAGAAAAACTGGGTATTTTAAAGGCAACTGAAGAAGTGGGACAACAGGGGATTAATTGAGACTGACCTTGACAAATCATTGTGAGGGTATGGCATTTCACTTTAATTGGCTTCCAATCTGTTTGCAGGCCTACTTCATGGTGCTGGTTTTAACCTAAATACCCTAGATGGCTTGAGCGAGGGTTGGCTTCTTCTTCTATAGACAATACTTACCTAAAGATAATCCACAGAGGCCTTTCCCCAGGTGCCCCTTAAGTGGGAACTTGAGGGAATAGCTGCCTGAGAGGGGGACTTTTTTCATGTTGACTCCTAAATTATGCTTTCCCTGGTTCCAGGGGCATACCTTGTTGTTTTACTATATTGTTGCTTCTGACTTATGGGGTTTTCTTGGCAATATTTCTTTGGAGGGGTTTGTTTGCTTTTGTCTTCCTCCGAGACTGAGGCTGTTTCTGCGCTAGCCTCAAAGGCCCCTTCTTAAACTGCAAATCCCAGGTTTCCATAGGATGTTGAAAGTGGAATAATAGCACTATAACAGTCTAGTGTGGAAATGGCCTGAGAGAATGTGATGTGCTCAAGGTCACCTAGGCCTTTTCCGCACCAAGCTATTTAAACGGTGCAGAGCAACCTCCAACAGAGGTCTTCTGCACCGCAGAGTGGACTGGGGCAGACTACTTTTTGTAGTTCCATAACTCAGTCCACTCCAGAGCGACTGGAACTGGTGGTGCGGCATGTTTTTTAAAAACCTCTTTTTAGAGGTTTTTAAAAACCACGGAGCGCGCAACCCCATGCCCAGATCTGCTGGGGGCGGGCTTCTGGCTGGCGAGCTTCTCCGGTAGGTGGAGAGCCTCCACCAACCAGAAGCCACCATTTAGGATGCCAGAGGAGTGCGGAGCCACGAGCTTGTGCTGCTCCTCGTGGCGACGGACTCGGCCAGCCGGAAAACAAAGCCGGTAAGCTCTGTTTTCGGGCGTCCCCCCCCACATGTGGAAAAGGCCATAGTGGATTGCCATAGCTGAGCAGGGATTTGAACCCTGGTCTCCAGAGTCATGGTCCAACACTGAAACCACTAGACTATGCTGCCTTTCTTTCCTACTGCATGCTATATCACACTTTATTGATTTATTGTTCTACTATATGCAATACTTCAATTCAGCAAATAAGACTGAGATATTGATAAAAACTTAAGACTCAGTACTAGTATTTTAGCTCTCTGGTTGCCATTATTCTTGCACTGGTAGATGGGATATACAATAACCCCTCCACATTCACTAGGGTTAGGGGTGCAGGACCCCCATGAAAGTGGGAAAACCATGAATAACTCTAGGCCCAAACCATATTTTAACACACAAAAGAAATATAATCACCATATTCAACCTACTGTGGATTCCTCTGAGGCATCAGGGTTCCCTCATAGGGCAGAAGTGGCTGGCTGGTGGAGCTGACTGCCACCTCCACTGCTGCCCCACACCCTTTTCAATAGGGACTTACAAGCTTCATTTGCAGTTTCTCAATCTCACAAGGTTTGCAGTCCCTATTAAAAAATGGCATAGGGAGGCAGCAGAGCTGACAGCAAATAATCCATGAATAATCAAATCTTCAAATGTGGAGGGCTGACTGTATATTTGCATTGCTTTTGTATTGTAAATTTCTTTTTGCCTTCCTACATCTCACTGAGGACTTCCATGGCCCTTGAAATCTAGTTCTGGTGGTCTTCCCATCCCTCTGGATGATGCTTTGGGGGGGGGGATACATGGGGACTATAGGGGACAAGGGGGTTTATTCTCTCCTGATTCCAGGGGATACCCAGCTGGATCCTGGCCCATAGTCAGAACTTTTAATAGAAAACTGGGTACTGGGAGCAAGGCTTTCTTCATGAGATGATCTCCCACTGTCTTTGGAGGACCAGGGGAACCATTATGATAGCATAATAAAACACCCAGTGGGACAGAAATAAAAATAATAGAAAGATAGAAATAGAACAGCATCTAGGCCAGTATCCGTAAGCAAGGGGAAAAAAAACCTCTACCATGCTGGCTCTGAATGGATTGTGAAGAAGAAAGTGTGGGAGTCCTCCTACTAAAGCATAGTATGAGGAACCTGAGCAGAGTTGCTATACAGTTATATACAAGGAAAAAAATGCAGCACATGGCAGCCATTGTCAGAAGCTCAGCCAGCTCACAGCTAGGAAAACATGCCTTATCCACTGGTTATAGCATAAACACAGATGCAACCAAATGAGTCACCAGAGGACTACAAAAATTCAAATTGGACGCAAATGAAGCTTTGTGCACATGCATGACAAGGAATCCATTGAGCAAGACTAATTTTATGCGAGTGCCAGAATGGATGTCTTGCATGCTGAAATTGAAAATCAGGCTTTGGTGAAGGAATCAGAGCTCATTGCTAGAGTGCATGCTTTGCTATTCAGCTATAGATTCTTCCTTCAATGCATGCATTTGAAAGTGGATGGAGAAATGGGAATGGAAAGACAGTTACCAACTGACTAGCATAATGTCCTCCTTTGCTGCCTTTAACAAGCACCTTGAGCTGCAGAATGTGGCCCTGGACCTATGTGGCACAAGGTGCTGTGAGGGAGGGAAAACCTTTGCTGGCCTTCAGTGGAGAGAGGGAAGATGTTTTTATGTCAGGCAGGGGATATTTAAGGTCCTTCCACCATCTTTGCACCCTCTTTCGGTGGCTAGACTCAACCTACCCTTCTACCTCCAGTACAGTGTGAACTTTACTGGTCACTTTGGGATTAGGTAGGTATTTTTTCCTCTTTTTACCGAGGTGTTTTTTTGTTTGTTTTTGTTCTTGTTTTTGTTTTTTGTTTTTTTTGCATAGGCCAACACCATATCTGGGAGACTTTGACAGTTGGTGGAGGGTAGAGTCCTTAAATTGGAGGTCACTTGGCAAATAGTGGGGGAGGGAATAATAGTTATGGTGAGCACCTTGGCACCCTTGTGACGAAGAGGAGGGCTCTGGAACTGCCTGTTTAGATCTTGAGACCCAGTGGGTAGAGAAGGAGACCCGTGGATGGCACAGGGGTGGCGGTGGGAGCTGGAGTTGCCTTCATTTAAATCCTGTGACTTGGGAGTGAGGCTCCTTGGTTTTGCCTTCCAGTAGATGGCCATAAACACAGCAACTCAGCTATTGGATTGCCCTTGGATTTCAGGTGGTTAACCCAAGGGAAGGCTGAGAAGGAATTTATGGAGTAGCAGCTGGCCTCAGCTGATCCTGTGGTTTGTTGCTTCCCCCTCTTGTACCTTTCCAGGTTCAAGTTGGTTTAAATAGGTTCTAGGTTAAATAAAGTGGCCCTTTTCAGCCCAGTTCTCTATGTCTGGTCTTGTTATTCCATGACTGGTCAGCAAATGCTTTTCATTCATACAGCCATAGATTATTTCTCTGACTCGTGCATTTGGAAAGAGCTGGAGTAATAGGACTGAAAAGACAGTTGCCAACTGCCTAGCATAATTTGGTCCTCCTTCATTACCTTTAGCAAACAGCATGAGCTGCAAAAATCAGAATTCCCAAATCACAGAGTCCCTTCATACCAATAGCTTAGTTCTGTATGGTGAAGAACAATATGTTTATTAAGGAAATGATATAAGAAATAGAAGTAATGGAGAACAAAAGAAACTAAAAAAGTGTCACCTGGTACATCAAGTCTTTGGATGTCATTAAATAGAAAAGAGCAGAACCAATTTGTCCTACTGGATCATTTCTATACTATTGACCCCTGGGGTGTGTAAAGTGCAGCTTGTGGGCTGCACGTGGCTCCCAAGGTTATATTTCTGGCCTCCAAGGGGTAAAAAAGTGTAAAAGATTGATGAGGGAGCAAATTCTATCACTGTCATAGAGAGGTATAGTCTTGTCTAGGATAGCTTTCCTGTTGCTATACAAGCCTGGTCTTAAAATGGCTGAGAGAGCCCTAAAATATGGTGAAAATTCCTCCTTTTTTGTAGAAGGCATTTGGAGACAAAATTCAACTATTGTGTGTGGGGGTTGCTGCCCTCCAAGTTCTCCTGCAGAGCTAAAAAAGCAGCCTCTTAACCTCACATGGTTGTCCCCCCTGTTTTAGCTTTACCTCTCTTTTTTTTAATATATATTTTTATTAAAGTTACAAAGATAAAACATTATATAATTTTTACATAAACATAAGTATACTTCCACCATTTCTATACATTATATACTTAAATAACATACATCCTACCTTTTACATTTATACATTTTTATACATTCTTATACATACCAATGGGAGAGAAAAATCAAAATAATAAATAAGAAAATTAATACAATCTCAATACCTACCTACCAACCTTCCCTTATCGCTTCTACATAAATCGTGGGTGATTATACTTTACCTTTAAGCGACCAACAATTCATTATGCTCCATACTCTAACCATCATACTGCTACCTCCTTCCAATATTTCTTAATTCTTGCTATAATGTTTACTCCTCCAAGTTTTTTTTTAACCACACATCATCATCATCATCATCATCATCATCATTATTTTATTTACTTCAAATTATCTAATTCATTTACTATTGTTTTCCCCATTGGGCTTCCCAAAGGGGTTTAACTAAATTCCATTCTTTGGTAATCTGTTTTCTTGGTCTATCAGTCAATATTGATGTTAATTCATTCATTTCCCAAAGTTCATACAATTTCCATAACCAATCATCCAGATCAGGGACTTCTTTCGATTTCCATTGTTGTGCAAATATTAATCTCGCCGCTGTTACCATATATATTATCATTTTTCTCAATGAATTCTTTTTCAAATATTTAGTATCTAACGTATTTAATAAATACATTTCCGGACTCATAGGGAAATTAATTTGAAATGCATTAACAATACATTCATGAATGCCTTTCCAATATTTCTTTGCTTTTGCACAAGACCACCATATACCGTAATAAGTCCCTCTCTCTGTGCATTTCCAGCACGTATTTTTCATATTTTTACTTATTTTGGCAATTTGCACTGGTGTGTAGTACCATCGAAAATACACCTTATAGTAATTTTCTTTTAAATTTGTACTTATACAATATTTTTTCACATCTTTCCAAGAATTCTCCCAACTCTGCAGTGGAATTGCATGTCCCAAATTTTGCGCCCACCTTATCATATTGTCCTTAACCGTCTCTTTTTCCATACATAAATTTAATAAGATTTTGTATATTTTACCTATCAAATGGTGTGTTTCTGGTTTTAGCAATTTATCGAACTCCTTCTCCCTTATTTCAATTCCTTGATTCCTTCGTATCCATCTTAAACCTTTCTTCTAGTTGCCTTTGCAGTAACCAATGTGAAATAGTACCACCTTTAACCATATCCTCCTTACTTTTCCAACTTATGTTTTCACCTTGAACTTTTGTTAAATCTTTATATGTTAACCATTTATTTAATTGGGGTTTCTCTCCTCTATAAAACGCTTCATGCGCTGACACCCATTGTGGTATTTTTGCATATAATTTATTTCTATATTGTAACCATACTTTTAACAAAGGTTTTCTTATATAATGGTTATTAAATTCCTTGTTTACCTTTACCTTATCATACCACATATAGGCGTGCCAGCCAAAAAAGAGATCCGCCCCCTCTACCTTTAATAGTCTCGCATTCTCTAACTTAATCCAATCCGTAATCCAGCAAAGGCAACTAGCATGAAAATATAATTTTAAATCAGGTAATCCTAATCCACCACTTTCTTGTGTATCTTTTAATACAGTCCATTTTATCCTTGGTTTCTTGCCGTTCCAAATAAATTTTGATAATTCCTTCTTCCACTGCTTAAAAGGTGCATCATTTATGACAATCCGGAGATTTTGAAACAAAAATATCATTTTCGGTAAGATGTTCATTTTGATCATTGCGATCCTTCCCATCAATGATAAATTGAGTTTTGGCCATCTCCTCAGATCTTCTTTTATTTCTCCCCAGACTTTCTTATAGTTGTTATCAAATAAATCCGTATTGCTATTAGTAATATTGATTCCTAAATACCTCACTTTTTTTGATACTTTAAAATGGGACAATTGTTCAATTTCCTCTTCTTCTCCTTTTTTTTTAATATTCTTTATTAACATCATTGTTTTATCTATATTAACCGTGAATCCTGCTACTTTTCCAAAATCTTGAAAAATCCCAATTAATCTTAGTATAGTTTTAACTGGATCATCTAACATAATTACAAGGTCATCTGCGAAGGCCCTTAATTTATATGTTTGATTTCCAATTTTGACCCCTCTTATTTCTATACCTTGTCTTATCCTACAATTTAATATTTCTAACACCATTACAAAAATTAGGGGTGACAGGGGACAACCTTGTCTTGTTCCCTTCTTGATGTCAAATTTTTCTGTTTTATCTCCATTAATTACAATAATCGCTGTTTGATTATTATATATTGTTTTTATCCAATCAATAAATCTTCCCCCATATTTGTCTTTTTCAATACCTCTATTATAAATTTCCATTTTACATTGTCAAATGCTTTTTCAGCATCTACAAAAATCAGTCCCATTTTTCTTTCATTATGTTTGTGATAATACTCAATTATATCCAATATCACTCTTACATTATCTTTTATTGATCTTCCTGGCAAAAAAACATTTTGATCCTCATGTATCCAAGTCTTTAAAATTTTCTTCAGTCTTTCTACCAGAATAGATGTAAATATCTTATAATCAGTATTCAATAGGGATATTGGCCTATAATTCTTTACTTCCAACTGACCTTTGCCCTCTTTAGGTATTAAAGTAATTGTCGCCTCCCCCCATGAATCTGGTCTATCCATCATTTCCAATTCATTAAACAACTTTTGAATGGGGTCAATTAATCGATCTTGAAATACTTTATAATACCTTGCTGTGAATCCATCCAGTCCCGGCGCTTTTCCAATTTTTAATTTTTGAATTGCCGTTCTAATTTCAACTTTCGTAATAGGTTTATTTAGCTCTGTTCTTTGCTCTTCCTGAATTTGGTCTACTCTAATTTCGTCTAAATATTTCTTTACTTGCTGTATATATTCTTCTGTATCTTTTGGGTCCTCAAATAATTCCTTATAATATTTGTGAAGCATAGACTTAATTTTTCTTTGTTGTCTGTATATCTTATCCCCCTTTTTTGATTTCTATAATTAATCTTTTTTTCTTTTTCTTTTTTCAGTCTATATGCTAACCACTTCCCCACCTTATTAGCATGCTCAAAAAATCTCCGGCATGTGTATTTTATTTTCTTCTCTATTTCCAGTCTGTCTTCCATGGACATTTGTTTCTGAAGAATTTTAATCTCTTTCAATAACTTTGAATTTCTTGGGTCTTTCTTTAATTCTTCCTCTTTCTCCTTAAGTTCTACCACAATATTTTGATATTTCTGTTTCTTTAATTTTTTCTTATAGGCTTCCTCTTGTAAAAATAGGCCTCGTATCACTGCCTTTCCTGTGTCCCATACTATCTTATTTGATGGTCCTTTTTCTGAATTTTCTTTTTAAAAAAAGTTTATTTCCCGCTTTATCTTTTCTATTACTTTTTCATCTCTTAACAGTTCATCTTTCACAATCCATCTATATTTGCCCTTTCGTTCTTGTATTGTCATCGTGATGGGACAATGATCTGATAAAGACCTTGGTAGAATCTCCATTTTCTTGACTTTTTTACATAAAGTTTTAGATACTAAAAACATATCAATCCTTGACCAGGTCTTGTGTACTTCCGAGAAGTACATATACTCTTTCGCATCTCCATATAAATGTTGCCATACATCATTTACAGAAACTAAATCCATAAATTCATCAAATGTCTTTGGTAATTTTCTTTGTGGCGTTTTTCCCTTCTTTTTTAATGTTCGATCCAAATCTGGGTTTATCACCCCATTCCAATCTCCCATAATTATTATTTCTTGGTAATCATATTCTAATAGCTGCTTTGTTAAATTTTCATAATACGAAGTCTTATTTTCTAGTGGTCCATAAATTCCCACTAATAAAATCTTATTAAAAATTTGTTTCTATCTCTATACCAATTAACATGCCTTTGTTATCTTTAAAAATTTCTTTTGCATATATTTTTTATTCACATATATCGTCACTTCCTTTTTTTTCTTCTTTATTGCTGTTGAAAATTCTTGTCCCATCTTCGGGTTCATCATATATTTTAAATCTTTGTCGCTTATATGGGTTTCTTGTAAGCAAATTATATCTGATTTCATTTTCCCTAGATGGTGAAATATCCTTTTTCTTTTAATTGCCACATTCATTCCCCTGATGTTCCATGATGTTATTTTCATATTTATTTTTTTTCCTTTCCTTTTCCTTTTCCTTCTCTTTCTTCTTATTCTAGTTCTTGTTCTTGATCTCTTTCCTTTTCCTCGTCTTCTACTTCTTCCTCTTCTTCTTCTTGATCTATGTCTCTTTCCTTTTCTTGATCTGTTTTCTTCACTTCCCTTTCAAGTTCCTCACTTAATCTCCTTTGACGATCTTTTGGGATTTCTTCCCTATCTGCTCTCGATCTCTCGTAATCTCTTTCTTGTTCTTGTTCTTCTGTACGTCTTTTCCTAAGTTCTTCCTTGTATCTCTTTAAAAAGTCTTGTGCTTTTAAAGTTGTATTTAGTGTAAATCTGGTGGTAGAATCTGTCTTACCAGCCTCATGCAATATCTCTAAAACAAGCATCCCTTGTGTTCATCAATTTGGGCTAGAAATGGAAGTGTGTGTCTGTCTCTGGTCTCTAAAAGTTTCCATGCATGGGCAAAGTCATACTAATAATGGCAGTGATTACATATGATCTAGACCAAGGTGAGTGGAGGGGTCATGTAGCAAACCAGAAGGGAAAACAAATCTTGTTAATTGATATGGAACTCACGACACCTTATGGCTTCTATCTCAATGGGACAAGGGATCCACTCTGATTTTTAGTATGAATGTTAAAAGAACAATCAGAAGTGCTGAACCATATCCAGAAAATACATTCAGCACCATGGATAGTACCTGTTAAGCTTAACTAAAACCCAGAGGAGACTCACCACTTCGTCAACACAAAAGTCATCAACTTTTACTTGGAACTGCAATGTGAGGTCGAATGGGATTCTGCACTGACAACAGGGCTGTTCACACAAAAAATTAAATGTATACAGAAGCTGCTCGTATCTATTTTCAAGTATTTATTGTGCACATGTGAAGAAACTTATGTTCAACTAATTGTACACTGGAAGAAAAGAACTTGGGTTTTTCAAGGAAGTGCTCATCTTGCTTTGTTGTTGACATCCAAAGGAAATGGATTCAATGGTGCTGATTAAATCCCTATTGAAGTAATTCACTTTTCCTGGAAAGAGGGAAGGACATTCTGAAACTCTTCTTGAAACAATTTCTTTCTGAGATATAGAAACTGATATATAGCTTGATATGGCTGTTTTTCCTCCACAGAGTCTTGCTTTTTAAAACTTCAGCTCTTTAGAGATGAAACTCAAACTTCTCTAACCATGTTAGCTATAAACATTAAAATATTTACTACTTCAGAAGCAACTGGGGCTGCTTCTGGAGAGAGGTGGTGAGCTAGGGAGTTTTGTCACCATGTAGAAATATGCACACAAATGCTACCGTATGACCAAGTGGTGGGAACAAATCCACTTGTGAAGGAAGGAGCCTTTTCAACTGGGGAGACCTACATGAGGTCATTTCAGAACTAAATACAGAGAGAATCTTTCTCACAGAGAGATAAGCAAAGATGCAGGCAGTTTGTACATGTGCTTATTATAACATGAGAAAATTCCCAAGACTGACCAGATTTCACATTCGTGTCTGGGACCGGTACAAAATTATAACATGCCTCCCCTCACTTTTCTGTCAGCTTATGTATACTAAGACTAAAAAAGCCTCAAATGTTCTAAAACAATTGGAAGTCTTAATTGGTGTGCTTTTATTTTTTTTTATGTTGCTTTATTGATCAACCTAATGTTTCTGACTTTGTACTTAAGCCAAACATTTTATACACTGTTCCCTGTCCTTAGTGTCAATTCTGAAGTCTTGTCACCAAACCTAACTCATTGATTCACTTATGTTGCGAAGCCTGCAAAACCCAATATCTAGTTCCTTTGCCAACAACTCAACTTCAGCTTATGGAAACCCTATGGATCAGAAGCCTAAAGTCACTCTACCATCAACAGCCCTGCTCAGGTCTTGCAGAGTCAGGGTTGTGGCTTCCTTGATTGAGTCTATCCATCTGTAATTGTAACACAGTCTTTTTTTCCTACTGCCATCTACCTTACCAAGCATTATTGTCTTTTCTAGTGAGTCTTGTCTTCACATAATGTGACCAAAGTGCAACCATCTTAGTTTAGTAATCTTGACTTCTAGGGAGAGTTCAGGCTTGATTTGCTCTAGTACACATTTATTGGTCTTTTTTTTTTTTTCAGTCCACAGCATCTGTAGAACTCTGTTCCAGGACCATATTTCAGAGGAGTTGAACTTCTTTCTCTCAATTTTCTTCACTGTCCAGCTTTCACAAGTGAACATAGAAATCAGAAGTATGATGGCATGAACCATCCTAATTTTAATATTCAATGATAAATCTGTATACTTCATGATCTTGTCTAGTTCCTTCATTGATGCCCTTCCAAGTCTTAGCCTTTTCCTGATTTCTTGGCTGCAATCTGCATTCTGATTAAAGACTAGTCCAAGGTATGGAAAATCTTGAACTATTTCACTGTCTTCATTGTCCACTTTAAAGTTCTGCAAATCATCTGTGGTCATTATTTTCATTTTCTACCTTCCCTTTCTTCCTTTGCACTTTCTTCCTTGACTTTCTTCAGTCATGATTCCAAGTTTTAGCTATTTTCTGCTAGTAGCATGATGTTATCTGCAATTTAGTCTGTGGCTCCTCAGCTATAGCCTGTGTGATATGGGAGACTGTACTAGCAACATTGCTGCCATCAGCATAGCCTCTTGCCTCACAGAAGCATATAGTCCAATCACTGTGGAAATATGGTGCCATTTGCTCCTACTGTCTTTAAATGCCAATGTCCTGATTATTATTCTGCTTCTACTCCTTCTCTTCTGCTTGTCAAATGCCTCACCCTCACATTGGCTTCTTTACCTCTACATGTTGTTTCTGGCAGGATTCATTATTCTAAGGGCAAGATATCTTCTGCCCCTGCCCCCCCCAACACACTTTGCTTTCTTACTCCACTCCCTGTACTTGATTTGTTCCTCATTTCTCTCACCTCCTTCTCTTTTCTTTCTACCTGTTCTTTTGACTATCTGGCACACTCCCCAACTTGGCTGTATGGCATCAGAGGAAATGGTCCTTTATATAAAAGTTTAGAAAGTGATGCTTAGTCACACACGGTGTCTTCTTCTTCTTCTTTTAAGTCATTATCCAGAGTGCCTTTGGGGTACACATAAAACCTAGAGAAAGTTTGGGGAAATGAAGACTGCTGGCACTGCTTCAGCTTCATTCCATCATATGCATGATGTCTTCTGGTCTTTAAGGTATTGATATGTCTGCCTTTTGGGCTCTCTGGCCTAACTCTAGTGGATTTACATAAGTTTTGGCTCACCATTCAGCAATGGATTCAATGGGCTTACACTTGTTGGGGCTAGCAATTGGATTTAGGTCACAGGGAATCATTCAGGCATATAGTTATTATTGGACTGTAAAGCCCACCAGCGCTAGCCAGGATAGCCACTGGTGAGAAATTCTGGGAGTTACAGTACAGTTCAGTTATAGTCCAGTAACATCTGGAATTACAGTCCATGTGGCCATGGAAACCCACTAACTGACCTTGGGCACATCACAAGCTCTCATTCACAGAAAACCCTGTGGTAGGTTCACCAGAAATTGGAAATGACTTGAAGGCAAACAACAACAACAGTCTGGTTATAGTCCAGTCCAGTAGAGGGCCATATGTTTCCTACCCACAGCACAGAAGTAAGTGTATAGTTTAAAACATGGCTATGTCACCTAAACTGCCACAGGAATCTGATTCTTTTCTTAGTTATCACTACAGAAATATTATTATGCAACTTAGAAAAAAATGACACCAAAAATGCTCATTTTCCAGTACTTGAGCAAAGAAAAAGAAGTTAGAAAAGAACAGGCAGGAGTGCTGAAAATGGATCTTCTCACACCAATAATTCTTCATGTTGAAGGTTCAATGTCACCTCAAAGCATGCCTACATGTTTCAGGCGCACAGGCAAGAAAACTGGCAGCTAAACTTTAATGCTTTCTCCAGTTGCTGATGACATGAAGTGTTGGAGCATATCACTCATGCCCTTCTTCAACTGGAGGTTAGGGAAAGAAAACAATTTCACCTAAGGGCGTTTCTCTACAAACACATCAAGAGTGACACCAGCACATTTTAGCCATTGGTAAAAGGAAGCATTATACTCCAGCTGGTGACTTTATAGTGACAACCATACAATATCTTATTTGTAACATAAAAGATGTGGGCAGGATAGTCTTGCTGGGAGAGACGTATAAGAACTGCCTTGTTGGGATCAGAAAGTTAGATGTCTAGTGTTCTTTTTCCTGGGATAAAATATCATTTTGACTCAAATGTAGAGATGGGAGGATTTCATTGGGTTCATTTGGTTCTAATACAAACCAACCTAACTGTATTATGTGAACTAATGTATCAACCAGAATATAATTATCCTTTGGTTTTTGTTTTGGTTCAAATTTTTGATATAGTTCTCTGATCAGAAAGTGGATACTGCTATGTATGCATTACAGAAATGCACAAACAGATGTGCACGTTAGGAAAAATAGCAAACAAAAAGACGCAAAGAATGCATATGTTAATGAAACGTAACGCCAAATGGAAACAATTACATATGTACAGATTTTTTTTTAAAAAAAAAATGCAAACATGTGAAAACAGGGTAGAATTAACTTATGCTGGAAAAAATGTGAACAATATAAAAAGTGAAACAGTTTTGTTCATCCAAATATCAATTAATTGGTCAAGGATGTAAGATCATAGATGAGAGGGTAAGATGGAGATCCCACCAATGGTACTACCTTTCCATGGTGGTGGGATTGCGTGCTTCTATGAGGCAAGAAACTGCGTGCTAGTGGTAGGGTCTCCCATGTTAGACAGGTTTTTATTGAGGAGCCAGACTAAATATGCCAAACAGCTTCTGAGCAGCAGCAGTAGTGGGGGGGTAACACTGGTGGAGGATCTCTCAGAGACAATAGCAGTAGCACCATGGCTAACACTTGTTAGTACTGCACAGAAGGAGGCACAACAAACCCCTTTTGAAAGTCATTTACCATGAAAAAACTATGATGAGACAATCCGAAATGAGACAAGAGATAGTGCCAGAAGATGAGACTCCCAGGTTGGATGGCGCTCAGTGAGCTACTGGGGAAGAGCAGAAGACAAATACAAGCAGTTTAGTGGCTAAAGATATAACTGGACTCAAGCCAAAAGGACATTCAGCTGTTGATGTTCTCAGAGGCAAGAAAAAATTCAACAGCTACACAACACATATTATAGGAAGACTCATCTCTGAATCTGCAAGACTAGCACAGGGCAGTTGATGATAGAGTGACTTGGTCTCTCATCCACAGGGTCACCATAAGTTGGAGTTGCCTTGAGGACAGTTATCAACAAAAGGTGGGGGTGAAAATTGATGGGGAAGCTGACAGTTCAAGGGCACACAACCATGTAGTTACAGAGCATAGTGGACAATGCAGCATACTTTTAAAATGCACTGAAGAAGAAATGAGTTTCAGAACATGCTGGACCAATAGAACCTTCATTTTCCTGTCTCACTGAAATTTCAGCTCCCCCTGTTTCCTCGATATGATGTCCTCCACTTTCAAATTTAAATTGACCCAACAGTGAAAGCAAATTTCATTGACACAGGAATCCAAGTCAACCAACATTATTGTGCTCCTAATTTAAAAAGCTTCTAACACCTTCATCTTATTGAAGTCCTACACATATTTCATGTTTTATGCCACTTCTATTGGAAAACTAGGAAAATACAGTAATACAGTTGCAAGCTAGGAGACATCAGGATAGTTCCAGGTGGCTCAGTGGGAGGAGTGAAGTTCACAGATAGATGTATAGTTGCTAGCATATTTGTTATTCTATGTTCTTTATAATTTTAAATATTATGAATTTTGATAATTTCAGGTTAACTGAAATTAACTAACTGAACTGAGGTTAACTAACTGAAATTGAATTCTCAAATACTCCTAACTGGGTTGTAAGAGCAGAAAAATACCCTTGAGTCAAAAAAAAGGGCAAGAATTTGTTCTTGTAGTCATTCCATCCCACCAGGATTATTTTCTGTGAATTATATGATCCATTTATGCAGCCCTGCCTTTCATTTTACCCTGTCTCCCCTGGATTGATGAAGTGAATTGACAATATTTTCACACCTAGAGTACATTAAAGTTTTGCAGTGCAACCTCTCCATAACCTATTTTTTTCTCTCCCCAGGAAAAAATAATGAGCAAACTAGGGTTTTGTCTCCTTGGTAGGGGCTATTTTGCTTTAATATTTACACCAGTTATGGGCTCCAATTGTCAAGAGAAATGGTTTTTACCACATTTGCCTATCTCGCAGAGCAGCGATAAGGCAAAATTGATATCTGTTAATAAAGGGTTTGGAGTTCCTCTGGTGAGACATAGCAATAAAAGAAGAGCATTAGGGGACAAATGTTCAAAAACAGGTTATTCACTTGTGGTGTGTTTGGAAGCTGCAAGTGGAAATGATGCTTCTTAATCTGCTACCATGTCTTAACTTCTAAACAGAAGGGTCCATGTTCCAAGTGTGATTAGAAAGCATTGCTACACAGCTGGATCCCTTTGCTGCAACAGCTGTTCAACAACTTCTCTCACTAACCTCCCATGACATCTCTGGAGAATGTGGAAAATATTTTTGAGGTCTTCTCATACAATATATGAATCTATAGCTATAGCTATATCTTGCGGTGAAGATGTAAAGAATATTCGTAACTTTTCACCTTCAGTGTGAAAGGGTTGTCAAGCCAACTATTAAAAAAATTATCAAATATGGAAGATTTTTTCACACTTTTTCATTTTCATGTTTCTCCACGTACAAAAAACCATGGCAATTTGTGAAAAAGAACACAGTGTCTGGATTCCTGCTGGTGATTCCTAACTAGAGTAGAACCATGGAACCAATTGCTGAATGGTGAGTCAACACAGATAAATCCAATTGATTCAATGGCTGTACTCTAATTGGGACTCCCCAACAGGATTCCAGATATTACATTCTTTTCTGCAAAATATCATGTTACTCTGTTCTAGCCAGGACTAGCAACTGGAATCTGGCCATTTTTGTTTGTGAAAAAAAAAAAAGTTTTATGATTCCACCCTCATCAAAGAAGTATGCAAATGGGAAAAAAAATCTGAAAAATGCATAAAACTCTGATAATCCCATCCAGTGCACAGAAAATTTTCAACTTTTTTCACTCACATATATCACTTTGAAATGAGCAAAGATTTGCATCTTTGTTTTAAGAGTAAGCCTAACGGTCTTCCTGTTTTTCCTGTTCAAAGGATCTCTCATTTGTCCCAGCTGATCCCATCAGACAAGGGTAGTTGTCATGGGTGGAACTGGTTAGCTGAGAACACATTTTGATCATACTTCAGCCTAAGCATGGTTGCACTGCCAGAATTGCTGCTATCAGTGATAATTGGTTGTCTCCATATCAGTGGGATGATGAATTTGCTCTGGGGTTTATTCTAAACTGTAAAGGAACTATCCAAAATTTGTGGAATAGAGTTCAGCACCTAAGGTAGCTCCCTTAGAGTCTGCAATAAAATTGAGATGGATTTGCCAGCTTCTTTAACTTTTTTTTCTTTTCAAAAATGGGTTATTGCTGCTGCTGTTCATCTGAAACAATAAGACAGAGAAAGAAGGGTATAGAAAGAGTGAGAAATGGAAAGCAAAAGCAGAATAATGAGTAAAAAACAGGGAAAAGAGAGGTATGCAAGAAGGAAGAGGAGAAGGGGAAGAAGCTTAAGAACATAAATTCATTCTTGCAAGGAAAAATTATTTTTTCCCCCTCCTTCACTGTGAGAAAGCCATTGAGAATTGCACAGTTTACAGAGGTTAATTACAGTTCAGAGGAAAAATACAGATGGAAGTTTTGGTCAGAAAACATGTTTCCTGTGCACTAAATAGCAGTTTCTGAACTTGACTATTTTGTACTGTTGAGTACTATTGAGTACAAATCTGTATTCATGAGACCTGGAAATTTGCTTGTTTAAAAACTATAGCTGTGATTCTTCAGGATGAGATTCACCTTGGTGAAATGCACAAAAATGCCCAAGGGTGATCACTGGTAGTATATTGCCTACACTTTCTGTAGAGATCAGCTTTTGACATAATTCAGCTACTATAAACCCTTGAAAAAAATTATCAGAATATTTGGGATCTGCAGCAAACCAGCTGGTTGCCTTTGTGCTAGCTGTGTTTAAAAACACATTAGAAGTTAAAATCTAATTTCCTAATTTCAATAATATGGAGAAAATGGTTTTCTTGCTGCCAAAAAGATACAGTATGCTATAAAACCCAGCAACCTTCTCTTCCCCTCCATATCTTCTTTAGTGTACGTGGTTATAGTAATGAGAGTAGGCAGGAAGGGCATATCTGTGATGTAGATGTGACTGTAAGTCCTTTTAATGTAAGATGTTGATACATATATCGTAAAAGGTATTTGTTGGGGATGGAAATTCTTGAGTTTCCCAGTTCCTGCCAGACACTGAGGAAAAGACATTGGCATTTCTTCCTTCAGTATTGAAACACTCAGGATTTTTTTTTCTCCTTGCAAAGGATGGAAAACTCACCACAATGTTTAAAAACTGCATTTTCAAGAAATTCACTCAGTTTTACTGGGAACTTTGGAATTGTAGGTTTGCCTCTGGCCATGGCTGTCTCATTTTGAACAACTTTTTGAGAAACAAGGACAGAACAGCACAGGAATAGATGGACTGGTTACCATAATTAAAAAATAAAGGTATATTGCATATCGGAGTTTTGGGACTGGTTTTCTTGTTTTGCTTGCTAGAAGGGCCAAGGCATGCAGCAAAAATAACCACCAATTCCATTTCACCCTATAGTCTAAGGGACACTCAAACAATGTTCCCTTTGGGTGTTGAATCTATAATCTATTTTCCCCTTCTTTCTTGACCTGCCTGCCTACTCTTATTCAGAGAAGCCTTCTCATCCCTGCTAATTTGCTTCATCCCTGCAAGGTCTGCTCCTCTTCTGCCCCTGCCCCTGCCCTGGTTCTTCTTTGTCATGGAACAAGAGTCCAGAGAGGTTAGGGACCAAGTCACACACAAAACTAGCTGAGAAAGAGTGTCAAAGGAGAGGGCAACAGGACAGGAGCAGCCTTGGGGGGCATGAGAAGAAGGGGAGTACAGATCCTAGAGAGTTCAGGGAGCAATGGAGTGGGGGATACAGGCAAGAAAGATGAGGAGGGGGCAGCAGGAGAGGAGAGGCCTTGGCAAAAATGAAGTGAATTAAAGGAGAAAATAGTTCTGGCTTTGACAATTAGGGTGTGCTACTTTAGGGATTAGTACGAGGAATGTTGACCCTTTTCCAATGCTGAATCATTCAGATGCTTATGGAAGTTGTGCAGTTTTAGTTAGTACAGGTGTACAACTTGGCCTTGGAGAGTTGTGCTGTTTTCCAACTGTGAAGCTGTTAAGGCACAGAGTTGACAAAGTTGTGCTGTTATGCTATGTTGAGAGCAACAACAATAACCAAAGTTCCCACAAGCTGCAACAACTTTCCAAGTGCTGTTTTAATTCCTGTCAGTGCTTCCTAAACAGTCGGGAACACCAAATTTCAAGCACACTGAGGAAATTGTCAAATACTCGTTCCATCCCTATTTGTTTATTTTCAGTCAGTTGGTTGTATGGATAATATTTCTGTCCTTCTATCTTGATCAGTCAGTTGTTCCATTGTAAGTAACTCTGCAATATAACTCCCATTGTTAGTAACTCCATAATGTAACTCTGATATGGTTACAATCATGAAAAGGAAGTAGTGAGAGGCAGACCACTTCCTTTGAGAGCTAGAAATCATATCATAACATAAACATGACTTTGTTTCAAAAGTCCAGCTTGAGAAGAATATGTCTGCTTACATGTTTGTATGTGTTTATGTGTACCCACACAAGAATACAGATGGAATTCCAGTTGCTGTCGTAGACGTGTGTAAATTTCCTTATATATGTGGCTATACTTTCTTTTTTTGCAGTGGTCATAGTTCAATGTACATATCCATAGTTTTGTAAGCAGAGTTCCACCATTATTACAGATATTTAACATACAGTTGCATATTCTTGGTTGATGTAATCACCAGTGTACCTTTTTATTGTCTCATTGTATGTCCAGATGTGCTACTTCATTCAATGGATTGCAGAAGCGGCCAATGTGTTCCCAGTGCACAACGGGACAACAAAAAGGTGCACTGGTGATTATATAATCAGTTGCAAAATGCTGGGATTCAGCAGAAGGGAGGTCCAGTACAATACCATGTAAACTATATCTGTACAGATTTAGACCATTTTCACACTACACTGTTATAGTGCTATTATTCCCCTCCCAATATCCTGTGGAATCCTGGGGTTTGCAGTTTAGGGAAGGCCCTTTAGAATTCTCAGCCACAGAGCTCTTTGGCCTCAGTAAACTACAAACCCCAGAATTCCACAGGATATTGAAGGTGGAACGATAGCACTATAACAGTGCAGTGTGGAAATGACCTTACACTACACTAGCATGATGTGAGATTTCCACCATGGGAATAATGTTGCAAGTATAAACCACAGCTAGCCCAAGACAGTTTGTTGCCTGATGTAGAGGAAGAAATGGTGCTCCTCTCTACTTGCACTGATCACTGAAGTCCAGGTTCACAGTACTCAACTTATTTTGACATGAGCCAGAAAATCCGCTAATCCTTTCCCCTGACAATGGATGAATTAACAATAGATGAATTAACAATGACAACCAATGGATGGAATATACTGTTCTGTCATGATACCCAAAGCCTATTGTGGAAGTAATCTCTTCGCTCTGCCTAATGATAGATATTTGATGGCACTTTCTCTTTTTGTCTAGAGGTGGGTAACCTTCAAAATCCACACAATGTTCCCAGAAAAACAATGAAAAGGAAAACAATTCAAAATAAACCTGCTTGTCATTCCTGGTTTGTTAACTGGCATTGACTCAAAGTTCAAATGTAATAAGAATTCTGGTTTAATGCAAACTAGGATCTCTGTGACAAAGCTAGCATGTGATGGTGAGATGTGATAGAATCAGCCACAGAGAAATGCATGGCTATAATGCTAATCCACAGATTCATAAATCATAATTTATGAAACTATGGAAGAACATCCAAATAACAGTCTCAGACTTAGAGGGATTTGGGTCTTCTTACTTTAGTGCCATGCTACAAGCTTCATATGTAATGAAACATCTTGTTATAGGATTGTAACTGGCAACGTGGAATATCCCTACAGCTAGATCAGTGGGAGCTTCTTTACAGACCACAGTATTTACTGTGTAAATACATTTATTGTGTAGATGCCCAGGCTTGTCCAGTTATTATAAGGCTCAGGGAAACTGGACTCTTATACTCTGAAGTTTCAGTCTGTCATACTAACTGCTACAGCACAGCAGCTCCCTTTATGAGGACTATCTGTTGGGTTGAATGATAGATTTTCAAGTCATTTCTGTTGCATTAAAGTTATCCTTCATTATTCCAGAAAAATCCTTTGTTTACTCACATTATCTGCCTGGTGAATTGTTTTCTTGCTGTTTAATGAGTACAGTTTTAATCAATGTTGAGAAATAAGTCAGCCTCAGTGGTCCTGCAACAGATTTACTAGGAGGCTGGGAAGATAACAGTTACTTCCTCGCCTTTGAAATAGACATCGTATTTTGTAACTATCTTGCTGGGGAAAAGTGTTCAATAGGAGTAGAGCTTCATTCAAGAGCTTCAGTCTCAAGGCCATGAACTCCAGATCTTACTTTCCACTCTGTAAAACTCATTTTGAGAAGGGAAGAAAAGTGTTTATGTACTTGCTGAAGGCTCTTGGGACAAGAAAACATAGACACAGGCAATAAAGTACTAGGATATATCTTATGTGCCTGTGAGTCAACTTATCCTAGGAATAAGATTTATTATCTTAACCCAAAGATATCTTAGCAAGATTTATTCAGACAAGGTTTGTCTTTCCCTTCCTTCTAGGCTGAGAGAGTGTGACTTACCTATGGTCACTTGATGAGTTTCCATGGCTGAATGGGAATCTGAACCCTGGTGTCTTGGAGTCATAGTCCAAAACTCAAGCCACTACGCTAGACTGGATACAGACAGAAAAATCTTATAATGGATAATTTTAGCCTCCTTTCATTACTCTTGCTCTGAAATGCCCATATGCTTTTTGATGACTTGCTTCCACCAGATCTGGCTGCATCAGTGGCCTAGACTTTTCCTGCTTTCTGACCTAATGAAAAAATGATGGCTGGGATCCTGTTGGTCATATTACACCTACACCTTAGGTGTAATATCAAATTTTGCTTCCATATGTCTTTTAATGGGCATTGCAGATGGAGGTAGTTAACCCCTTAGCTCACTGATCTGGTGTTGGTGTTCCTCCTCCAGTCATTTAATGGTCAAGATAAGAGAGAGAGGCAGACATGCAATTGATATCTGTTTTTCAGCAAGCCAGAGTAAAGGCATTCTCCTGGATTTCCAGAAGTCCAGGAAGGTGTCATTTTCTTCTAGCCAGCAGTTGTAGAGACAGCCACTACCTGGCCACCCTCATTCTACAGTTTCCACTAGCAAGTATATGACCCTGGTGGGAGACACTCCTAGCACCAAAGTGTACAAGTGGGAAGGAAGCTTTGTTATGTTCTGAAGCCATTCTTTGCCTTATTTGTACCTGGGGCTGTCCTGTGTGCCTTTGTAACCTTCTAGCAAACGGTTGATGGACCAGCTAAGGTGGAGTACAGAAGTGAATGGACATTTTGTTCCTTCGTATGTCCTCTGCCACATCTTATGTTGTAACTGTGAAACTAGTTGTTGAAACAGCTGAGTTGAAATGCCCAGATTGATTCACATGCCTTTTTGATGGCTATCAAGGAGACAACAAAGAAACATCTGGAGTTGTAAGGGTGGAATAGGGTGGAATGCTAAATAACATAATATTTAACAGCGACAACAGTAACAACAACAACACCAACAAAACAGTAGTCTTAAAATTGAGATGATCTGCACAAAAGACTGAAGAGAAAGTTAGGCATACTACAGTGTTCTATAAAGTTGCTTAATATTAGAACCTTTGAACTGCCTGCAACTGTCTGAAAACTTCTGGAGTGTGTTAGAACTCTGAAACAAAAGAGGAAGGCAGAATCTCTCGCTTTCTCTCTCAGTCCTACTCCCCCACTTATACATCAGTTTGAAAAGAAAGTTTGAAGACATTCTTGTGGAAGCTGAGTGATGAGAATTAATTTCCCTCCTGCTGGGTGCCAAAAGCAGTTCCAACATTGGAGTTAAGAAACCATTTTGAGTACAAATTCAAAAGTGAAAAAAAAGGGGAGGGGGAAGAAAAAAAGGAGCTTAAGGCATATGAAAAGTTCCATTTGAAACCTGAGTACATTTCTTTTAGTATAACATTAAAGTAGACAGAGGAAGTAGGGGCATCATTTAGTGAACTTAAAGAGAGAGAACAGGGAGTGATGGCATGGAATTCAATAAAGGAAAATGCAGCTTTGGGGCATTGGAGAGCTGTAGCAGTAATCAAAGCACCACAAGTGTAGATTTTTAGTGTTAAAGCAGACATAGCAAGGAGAAAGTAGAGTTGCATTGTGAAGTGGAGTGGGGGAGAGAGATCAGTTCAGAATCTAATATGAAACACAGAAGGCAACAGACTTACTTTTTTTCATTAATCCCAGTATAAACACTGAGGCCCTTTCTGCGTGTGTGTGTGGGGGGGAAACGGCCGAAAACAGAGCTTACCAGCTTTGTTTTCCGGCCGGCCGAGTCCGTCGCCACGAGGAGCGGCGCGAGCTCGTTGCTCCGCACTCCTCCGGCATCCTAAATGGCGGCTTCTGGTTGGTGGAGGCTCTCCATCAACTGGAGAAGCTCACCAGCCAGAAGCCTGCCCCCGGCACATCTGCAGGCACGCACTTGTGCGTGCCTGCAAATCTGCTCTGGAGCCAGGCGACGGAGCGGCATGGGGTTGCGCGCTCTGTGGTTTTTAAAAACCTCTAAAAAGAGGTTTTTAAAAAACACGCTGAGTGACCAGTTCCGGTCTCTCCGGAGTGGACTGAGGTATGGAACTACAAAAAGTAGTCGGCCCAGTCCACTCTACGGTGCAGAAGACCTCCGTTGGAGGTCGCTTTGCACCGTTTAAATAGCCCGGTGCGGAAAAGGCCTTACTTTGTATGTCTAATTTGCCATCTGTTTATGTTCCTTCCTTCCTTCCACTTAACTGTACTGAAGAGGTATGTCCAGGGCAAGTTTAAGAAATACAGAAGCCCTAAACTGTACCAAATTTAAAAGGCTGCATAGCATTACCAAAACAGTGTATTAGTCTAGCAATTAGAGTAAAACATTTTTATTAATGTATTCATAAACCGAGGCCCTAATCTGTAAATTGTTCGGTTTGTGCCTACATCCAGCTCTATCCAGCACAATGCTTCTTCAGCAAATATGTGAGACCTTGACTATTTCATGCTGGCAGGTAAGAATAAATATTTTCCACAATTTTCTTTTCACAGTGGAGGGAAAATAGTATTTCTGCACAGGAAGCTCAGTATTTGCATATCCCAAAGTATTTGGCGGAGTAATTCTGAGCATAAATACAGATTTTTAACAAAAAAAAAATGTGGGTTTTATACAGGAAAACACCATCATTGTCAAAAACTCACACCGGTTTCCAGAAATTCACTTTCTCCTTCTTTTGTGCAAATATGTTTTTGAGCAAAATATCACCTATTTTGTACAAAAAAAAATGTGTTTCTGGGAACAGTATTGTTTGCACAAAACAATTTTCATGCAAGCACACACACACAAAACCCACTCCAGAAACACAAGTATTGTCAGTTTCAAAAATTGCATTTTTTTTTTTTTTGCACAAAACCCCTTCCAGAGAAGAGCTACTGAATTAACTGCATTTACTTAAATGTTGACGTACTATTCAGCAACTTATTCAATGGATCTACTCAAGACGGAACAAACTAACAGGATTCCAACAGTGTCTTTCTGTGTGCAAGGCAAACAAAATATTTTTGGCACAGGAACACATTTTCATGCAAAACAGTTATGTTTCTGGTTCAAAATTTGTTTGTTAGTTTAACTGATTTAAATAAATCAGATTTCTCCCAGAATGAGACCCGAGATGGCTCAGAATATAAGTTAAAGCCAAACAGTTAAAACAAAGGTTAAAAAGCAATTTTATGTGTGAATACCAGCCAAACAAAATGTTCTCTTCCATGTCATTCTTAATCTGTTCACTGCTTTATATATGCAGTTTTTACACATTTCCCATTGACTAAAGTTTGTTTGTGTACATTTTAAGAATATAGACATTGGCCATAATGATGGTGGGGGAGATGCATAGAACCAGGTAAAATAACTGTGGGAAACTGACAGTCTCATTGTGATTGTGAATGATAACTCCACCCATTCCTACTTTAGTTACAGTCAACCCCTTGATTATGTTCACCTCAGTTTACAAAACTGTTCCTTCTACCACATAAAGCTAGTTTATGTCAAATGAACTTCACACACTGAAATAGGTTGTTACTACAAACCTTTAGTTGTTTCTGCCTACCTGAAACCAGAAGCGTTAATTCACAGTTTTTAAAAGCCCATATATTGAAGAGGAAGAAGCTTCTATTTAATCTTTTCATATTTGTATCCAGAACACTGAAATATTCATGAAAGGAGCCGAGAACCTCTGAAAGAAGAGAAGGGCAGGATATAAATCTGAATAAATAGAACTAGTAACAGCTGCATCTTGTAGGATTAAATTACATTATTTTAATGGATTATAAATGAGTGTATGATAATAAATAGAAAAGCCTTTAAGCATAAGTCATCACCCTTTAGAAAAATCCTACTTACAGCAAAAGGTTTATTATTAAAACTTTCTTCTTAAACAGTCACTTTCCTGTAGCTCCTTTCACGTAACATAAATTTTGCTCTACCCTGTTATTGCTGATTTATTCACAAAAGCCACCATACTGAAGCTGCTTTATGGCTGGAATCCCACTGGTATCATATCTACGTGTAAATTCCCTTACCTATATGGTTACACTTTTTTGGCCATTGTGTCCAGATGGATTCAGTTCATGGCTAAGTATGTGGAGTTCCACATGTATAGTTATTTCACATGGGCCAAATGTTGTTTTTAGTAACACCATCACATCACTGGAAATATGTATTGACTTACCATTTGGCAGTTCATTCAAAGGGTCTACTCTAGCTGGGACTAACCAGAGGAATTCCAACCATGTAGCTGTGCTTTCTTGGATGGTGCCCATTTGCACCATCAATGTGCCCATTCCTCCATCCAAGAACTGAAGAAATAGTCACTATGCATTCCCCATTGCACAACGGGGCAATATGTTAGGCACATAGGCACAAGTACAACTGTGGTACAATGTCAGCATTCAGCAGAACGATAGCATAGCACAACGCCTTTTTTACCACTTGTGTGTAGGTTTGCACAACTCAAGCATGATGTAGGATCTCAGTCTGTTACTAGGCTGTACACCTCCACACATTGATATGGTTAAATTAGCAAAATATGTTTTAATTAGCTTTGATATAAAATATGCCCTGCTATGGCTTTATGACCAGGTTGGACAAGAGGAAAAGACTAGCCAAATGTGTGTGCTGCGAATTAGGTCAGAACACACCTCTAGGCATAGCCAGGTCATAGTCAGGAAACCACCAGGTAACTCCAGAGATAATAGGCTTGCAGCTAGCCCTTACTGTCTCTGCCTTTTGGGACAATAGTGACTGGGAAATTCCCACTAAATTCTGATTGTCTTATTTCCTGACTGAGCAACCTTTCCTTTACCCTAAAACCTGTCCAACAAGCACCAAGCTATCAGGCAACCATTAACCCTTTATCACCTAGCACTAAGACCATAAAGCCATTCAGGTTCTCATTGTCCACTCTGTGAACTCCATTGCTTACTTAGCCAGAAAACCATTCACACCCGTGCCCTTTGGGCAGAAATCACGTATAAAACTCATTAGTTTTGACCAGTCAATTTGCAGTACACTGATTGCTGGTAGCTTCTCTGATTTCTGAGAGTTTACTGTCCTTAGAAGCAAACCTAAGCCATATCACTGCTTCTTTGCTGCTCTTCAAGACTGGTAAATATTACCCACTATGCCCTGAAATCTTGCTATCTGAAACTTTCCTCTTTTTCTGTCAGTTAGCCTCACATGATTGTACAACTGTTTGGATGTTGTGTGTGTGTGTGTGTGATTAATTCCCCCAGTAAAACACAATTTAGTTTATTTTGGATCTCTGGCTGATTCTTCCCTGCACGAGTCCCCATAAACATTGGTGTAAAAGATCTCATTAGGTTACGCCCTTCTCGGAGGCTCCTGATTTTGAGCTAATAATTCCTCACCTTTACATAGAGGTACTGGCAGTGTGGGTGGACCCCTGAGTCATCCACGTTTTAAGGTAACGAGTCTATATCTTTTCCAATGGCAGATAATGAACCATAGTCGAATATACTATTCTCTTGATTTCCTCCATCCCAGCAGAGATATCAAGACAAAAGGACTATACAGGTTCTGGTGCCACCTGCATTTCAATACGGTTAAGCTGCTTAATTTTCAAGTCTCTTCTGGAACAATACAGATTTGTATCACAATTGTTCTTTGAACTAATTCATGCATAGTATGCCTAGTAAGGATGGATGAATATGGGACAGGTGTTCAGCTGCTCAGCCAAATGTTGTCTGTTCAGTTGGAATGCAATAACCTCTTCAGTTAGCTTTGTGTCTTAGAAATACATACAAGATGACACTCATGGCAGGAGCATGCAGTGTGTAAATTTGTGCTACTTAAGAGAGTCCTGAGCAGCAAAGGCAGTCAGAGTCAATTACTAAACTGGAAGCTCTGTGGAATGAAGTAAAACATTATTGTGAGTGGGAGAATTCCAAGAAAAGTAAGCATTGCTCTTCAGGTAATGTATATCTATAGCACCTTTAACTGTGTATAGGGGCTTCACCAGTTTTTGTCTTCCTTATCTTCATAATCACAACAAATCCTTAACTGTGAAGCTAAAGAAATTACCACCAAGTGAATTTAAGAAAGTCACAGAATTTATAAAATTACCAAGTAGTTGGCTAAAGATGTAGTTATACCTTAAAAAAAAAAGAAAGAACGAAACACTTTACTTTTTTGTTGCTCTAAAGCAGGTAAATGTTGTTGTTACTGCTGCTGCTGCCGCTGCCTATATTAATTTCTCACCATTTTCCTCAGAATTGTGATTCCAGGTGGTAACTATTTACAAAACACTCTTGTCCCATATACTTTTTCGTTGCCTAAATACCAACAACAGATTGTAAGGCACTAGCACAAGGCACATCATAAAGCAGAGCTTGAACTATGCAATATTCTTCTTCTACCATCGTTTCAGGTTATACCCTTTTAATTATAAAAGTAACTGAAGAGTTAAGAGCTACACCAGACAAATGAATGGAGTTATCCCATATTGTACCTATAATGTGACAAAGTCTTATCTTTGAAATTGAGAAACAAAAAAGAAATTAATTATTGGTATCCTGATACCCCAAGGTCTGGGAAAATCTTTTCTTGATCATTCACACAGAAACATACAATCATTTGAATCTTAGAGTTGAAAGAGATCACAAGAGCCATCTAATTCAACCTCCTGCCATGCAAGAATATACAATTCCTGAAAGTATTCCTGAAAAATGCCTGTCTAACCTCTGCTTATTCCACTGTTGAACTGATCGTACAGTAAAGACGTTCTTCCTAATGTTCAGGTGGAATTTCTTGGTTTGTGTTCTAATCTCTGGAGCATCAGAAAGCAAGCTGGTTCCATCTTCTACACAAAATGTCTTCAGATATTTAAAGATACCTTTCATGTCAGCTCTCTATCTTCTCTTTTTCAGGCTAAATATACCCAGCTCCTGAAGTCATTCTTCATAAGGTTTCCAGATCTTTGATCATCTTGATTTCTTTTCTGTGGACATGTTCCAGCTTGTCAATATTCTTCTTGAATTTTGGTGCCCAGAACTGGACGCAGTATTCCAGATGATGTCTGATCAAAGCGGAATAGAGTGATATATTGGATATTTATCAATTAACTTGGGATATTAGCAACAACTGTTTTGTGAAATTAAAACACAAAGAGAAAGGTTTTACGACTGTTTTTCAGCTTCATCAATTATTAAAATGAAATTTAATAACAATGGCTTTGGCACCAATATGGTACAATATTAAAAGCCTCATATAGTCCATCAACTGGATTAATAATTGAGTTTTATATGCTTCTTTTATTTCTTTTTTCTTTTTCTTTAAGAGAGGTAAAAAAGATCCTTCTCTTCTCCCTCCTCTCTAGAGCAAGAGAGATGATCCTTTGTTTCTTCACATTGTTCTCATTCATTTTCCAAATCTTCTGTTTTAAATGACACTTTGGATAAGTATGATCTCTCTAAATAACCAGGCAGTTATTATTTTATCTGTGCAATTTCCCCGCAGTTGCATTTTGATACAGATGCTAGATCTATACCACAATTAAAAAAAAAAGAGGGAGAGGAACTGTTTAATCTGAGGTTCCATAAATTTGAGAAAATAGACCATGCAGTAGCATGAAAGACAGTGTTTTTTACCTAAGGGGATAAACATCTCTTGAACTAACAGAGTAGATGTCCAACCTACTGTCGACTGAGTACCCCATTATTATTATTTTTTTAAAAAAAAATTAAAATCTCTCCTGTTCCTAATACAAGGTGTGTCCTGTTTTTCTTCACCTCAGTTCGATTTATTTACAATGGCCTGTAATTCTTATTAGCCCTAGAAAAAAAGGTTGAATCCCAATATTCCCTTCTGCACAGAGAAAATTTATTTGATTCAGAGAAGCATTTTAAATAAAATAAACTGCTAGAATGCTGTGAAAGTAAACCCAAATCCTAGGTGCTGGTGGCTTCTGTGACAATGGGATGGTGAATCCACAATGGATTTCAAGGTGGCTTTTAGAGGAGCTATCCCAAAATAGCTTCAGCACCTTGGATTTAAGATTCAGACTAAACCCTGGAGCAGATTCATAGCCCAACTGAGATGTCATTAGCCATCATTGACTTATGTTGTTCTACTTGACCCACGCTTTGTCTCGTCTCTTGTGCAAAAAGAAAAGCACCTGAGAAAACCGTGCCACTAACAGCGATGGGTAAACTCTTAAGCATTTGCAGGAATATGTTAGTGGCCATTTCCTGTGGCTAATGTTTTAAATCCAAGCTAAAGTTCACTCACTTCTACTTTTCATATTTTCAAAGGGAAATTGTCCATTGTTTCCTTGCCCCACCTTGTTCAAAGCACACCAATTTTAACAGTGGCTCAAAACAATTTGCTACCAGAGGCAAAGGACAATATGTTGGCCTACATTCCACATATAGAAACAGGGTAGACCAGGAACTAACTTTGATGTCAATATGGAGCATGATACAGCATTGTCCCGAATGCAGCAGGGAAGACTTAAAGCGTGTCAGCACATTTCTTAATATACAGAGCTATTAGCAACTCTTCAGTTGTGCTTTGGATCTCCCAAAGACACTGCTGACCCAACGAACCCTGAAAAAATGAGGAAAATTTACCCCCAGCTAGTAACAGATCAAGAATGAGGAGACCTAAAGAACACCCTAAGGAACAGCAAGAACAACAACAATAGAAATCAGTCAAAAAAGGCCAACAGTGAAAGCTGGTATTTAGTTCCACGTTCATTTTCAGTTGCCTTTCACCTCGTTTTCAGGAAGGCTGCATTTGTTTCATGCTGCAGGGGTATGCTGACAAAAATTGCTTCCTGTATCTTCTGCAGTTGCCCATCCCTGCCTTACTGATAGGGCTAGACCTCATAATGAATCTGCAAGAGCTCACCCCATCCCTCCATTTTAAGACTAGCTGAAACTGCAGACATGGTTCAAATGTTATTAATTCTATTGATCAGACATGCAATATCTGGATGCCACACAAAAAAGAACAATTAAAATTGTCATTCCACTAATACCAAATTAATACAGAGCAAACAAACTGTAAAGGCAGGACAGAAAAATCAAAGTCAAGATTAAATGAAACTCTAATTTCCACAGCAACCACGGTAGATCATAAAACACTCCTAAGTGTCCACAGCAGAAAGCATTTTCTATCTATGTGATTTTTCTGCACAACGTAAAACCCAGGGTTCTGCAGAAGACTTCCTGTTGCTGAATCTGCCCCACAACACAGAATGGCTGTTCAGTCTCTGGGTGGAGATAAATGGTTCTAGCTTCTTTGTATCCATATAACTCTATAAAATTTTCACCCACACAGGGTGAAACAGTTCTATGTAGCTAAAAAAAACCTTGCACGGTACATTGCAAGCAGTCTTTGGTTCAAAGAAGCATGTCATGTTCCTCTTTCTTTGAAGTTGTGTGAATGGTTTATCACAGAGATGAGGAGAGATTTAGGTGAAAAGATCCACCACCTATTTCTATTCAACCACCTACTTTGTTCTTATTTTACAAGTAGTGGTTTTAACTCATGGTTCAGCAGAGTAAACATAGGAATGGACAAAAGATGGAGAAAGACACATATAAAAGAAGAGTGTGAGAAAGAGTCACCAGGTTGTTCCAGAGAAGCAAACCCATACAGTGCTCAAACAATCCAACAAGAGTTAAGAATAGGGGAGAACAATCAGACCATTAACCTTGCAGACCTGTGCATGTTGCTTTTATATTTGTGCACATACATATACACAAGGCATAAAATACAAGCAGAAGTTTTGTCTCTGGTTGCTTCGGCATGGAACAATGACCAGAACATTCAGTTTCATGGATAACAACATTGAATTAGGTCACAAGACAGTCCAACTGGGAAGTTCTGCTTTAATGAATTGTTTGCTATATATATGAGCACCCAATTGATCTTGCTGCAGTACTGGAACAGGGGTGCTGGCCTATCTATTCAACCTATGTATAATAGAGTATTACTGAATTTTATGATATCAGATCCAACATTTGATGTACACTTCAATATTTGCTGATCGCTAAGGTGAAAACATAACGTAGTGATGAAATCAATATGACCATAGTAGAACTTAGGACATTTGGCACACTGTTGCTCTCTTTTATTTGATCACCAAATTGAAGTTGACCTGAAAGTTATGAGTTAAAAATTCTACCTATGTTTCAGCTACCAACCAACCTCCATAATCAGGTGGGCAATATGATATCCTGTTGCCATGTCTTGGAGTCAAGACTAATGCTAGTTTATCTCTTGAATGTGATAAAAGCCTAGCACAAAGAAGGCCACAAGGTAATAAAATTCATCAGGTTATTCCAAGGGCTTGGAAAAGTTACTTTTTGAACTACAACTCCCAGATTTCCCGTATACCTTGACCAGTTGCTTTGGTACGCTGGGACCTTTGAGAGGTGTCATCCAAAAAAGTATTTTTTGCAAGCTCTCATTATTATATAGCTGTTGTGATTGCATAAGGAAAACTTGTGTACCTATTATTATCAGTTTGCTAAATTTTTTTTGATATTATATGGATGGCAAGTTACCCTATGTTGTCATTGCATATCTAGTAAAAGTGTTCCTTATCTCTCTCTGAGACTAAACAGATGAACAAGCTAACTCAGGGCACAATAGCTTTACCTAGAACAGGGATAAGCAACCCACACAAGGTGCAGGAGCCATCCTCACCCCATGCTTGCTTGGTAGGCTGCACAGGTACATTTCAGCACACCTGAAGTGACACAACATCACTTCAGGCTGCCATTTTGGCTGATTTTCAGCTATTTTGTTTTTGTTTTGGGGATTAGAGGTGAGAGGTTTGGGAGCCTCAGAACTTTTAGGGGAAGCAAACCTCCACTTTTCCAAGTGATTTTGGCAGCTCTGGGACAGTCGAGGGGGACAAATAATTGCCAGAAAATTGGTCAGAAATCAATATGCAGGCTTGAGGGCATTGTGTGTGGGGGGGGTGCACATAGGAGTCTCTGTGAACATCCAAATACAATAGAAGGTGAACTGTCCAGGGCAAGCAATCAGGAACCATTGCGTGATCTCACTCTATATAAATCTTCCCTATATCTCCCTTCCCAACCAAATATTAAGAGATTGTCATGATTCCCATCAATGATTTGTCACCTAGAACTAAGAGAATCAGCCCATTCCAGACTCCTTTGTTAATCCCGTGAGAATTTCCTTCAGGGTAGGAAATAGGATATATCAACCCTAGTTTTGACCACAGCAAATTGTAGTACTTGGAGGTAATATGTGACACCCAAACCGCTATTTTTTCCTGATACCCTCAGATGCTATCTGTGCCCCTCCGCTTTGACCTTCTACTTCAGGACTGGCAACTATCACTCTCTTTATCTCTAATCTCTCTCTATCCAACTTTTTACAGCTTGCTTTCTGATAGCTTTGTATGGTTCTAGAGAATGTCTGATTTCTTGTATGTTTGTCAATCCAAATAAAACACTCTAACTTTTAACTGGGGTCCTCTCTACAGTTAGTACTGGTATACATAGGTGAAAAGATCCTGCTGTTACCCTCCTCTCACAGGCCTTCTTTGAGCTGTAATTCTCCCAGATTCTAAGGAAATGCTGACACTGTAGGTAGACTCCAACTTCTCCCATCTTTTAGGGTCACAAAATGCCTGTCGCATGTATTTATTATTGATAAATGACTTAGGTGATGGAATAGAGGGCATTCTTATCCAATCTGTAGATGTCATCAAATTAATAGGGGCAACTAATATGCCAAAGGCAGAATCAGAATTTAAAATGATCTTAACAGAGTAGACAGAGAGCTGGGCCAAAACTAACAAAATGTATTTCAACAGGGAGAAAGATAAGGTCTTCCACTTAAGAAAAGAAAAAAAAAAACAGGTATAAGATGGGTGACACCTGGCTTAACTACAGCACATGTGAAAGAGATCCAGGTGTCTTAGTAGACCACAAGCTGAATATAAGTCAATAGTGTTATGTGGCAGCTAAAAAAGCCAATGTGATTTTACGCTGAATCAAGAGGAGTGTTACTGCCCTGGCTAGCCCGAGCTTTAGGGGATATAAAAAGATATCTCTTGATATCAATAATTCGGCCTCACATACCCATTCCCTTCCACGTGCTTGCGAGGCCCCCGGACAAGCATGCACACAGGCTCGGCTGATAATCACCGTAATATTACAACACAATACAGGCAGGCCAGAAATAGCCGACTCGCAGCTTTAGGAGACCTCAAGGCAAGTACCTTCATTAGGTATGCATGCAGCTTTCAAAAGATCCTCTGCCCCGCGCTGGCAGCTTGATGATCTGACTATACAATGCTCAAATACTCTGCGTTTGCACACCAGCTATCCTACTGACAATTTGGCTATAACTCAATCATTCAAATTCTGACCTTTTGGAGGCTTTGTCTCCAGCCCCAAATCTATTGTTTTCCCCAAGTCCGACCTAGCCTGCGGTCACAATTCTCCTTATGAAAACCCCTGACTTTGAGCGCTTCCTTGGATCGCTCTTGGCTTCCATCCCGCCTTGCTGTCGCTTTGTCCAGCAAGCCTTCCCCTCAGCTCCACGTGCTGAGATCCATGCTCCCCAGCTTCTCCGCTTCCAACCGAGTTTCAGGACAGTTGAAGTATCCCCCAAACCAACAACTCCTCTAAAAACCCCTCTATCCAACTCCAACCTTTATTTCTTTAGTTATCTTGTGTGAGTGTGCCGCATACACTGTTTGATTGTGTTTTTAATAAAACCACATTTATTATTTCAACTTCTGTGTGCTCCTTGACTCGGCCTGACCCTGTAGACATAGGGTTCAAGATCCTGCTAAGTTACCCTGCCTCTCGTAACGTTAAAGCAGTGCTCAGAGCTAATCTTCCCCACCTATTGTTGAGCACATTTTGGTGTCCCTCAAGGGACCCTCAGTAAACAGGGTAACAGGAGTATATTGTCTAGGTCAAGGGAAGTAAATGTATCATTCTATGCTGCTTTGGTCAGACCTCACCTAGAATACTGTGTCAACTTGTGAGTATCATAGTTCAAGAGGAGTATTGACAAACTGGAACATGTCCAGAGGAGAGTGACCAAAATACTAAAAGGCCTAGAAACCATGTCCTATATGAGGAGAGGCTTGGGGAACTGGGTATTTTTAACCTGGAGAAGAGAAGGTTAAGAGGTGGCACAATAGCCATGTTTAAATATTTGAAGGGATGTCATATTGAGGATGGATTTTCTGTTGCTCTAGAGTCCAGAACATGGAGCAATGGCATCAAACTTCAGGAAAAGAGTTTCCACCTAAACATTAGAGAAAACTTCCCAATAGTAAGAGCAGTACAACAGTGGAATATGCTGTCTTGGAGTGTGGTAGACTCTCCTTCTTTGGTAGTTTTTAAGCAGACTGGATGGCCATCTGTCAGGAGTGCTTTGTGTATTCCTGCATATCAGGGGGTTGGACTGAATGGCACTTGTGGTCTCTTCCAACTCTATGATTCTATAATTCTGTGACAGGTGGAAGCAAGAATGCCATGTGGTCTAGATATCTCTTGTCTAATGTCTAATGTTAAGTTTAGGGATGGGCCAACCGAATCCTTGAATCCTGGGTAAGGATTCGAGATTCCCAAATCTGAATCCCTGTGCCAAAACAGGCAAACCGAATCTTTCAAATCTGCCAACCAAATAGATTGTTGGAGACCGGGACTCCTGAAAAACAGGGAGACTGGGACACCTGAAAACCTGGGAGACCATAGAATCATAGAATCATAGAAATGTAGAGTTGGAAGAGACCACACGGGTCATCCAGTCCAACCCCCTGCCATGCAGGAACACCCTCAAAGCACTCCCCACAGATGGCCATCCAGCTTCTGCTTAAAAACCTCCAAAGAAGGAGACTCCACCACACTCCGAGGCAGCATATTCCACTGCCGGACAGCCCTGACTGTCAGGAAGTTCTTCCTGAGGTTCAGGTGGAATCTCCTTTCCTGCAGCTTGAATCCATTGCTCCTGGTCCTGGTCTCTGGAGCGGCAGAAAACAAGCCCTCTCCCTCCTCTACATGGCATCCCTTCAAATATTTAAACATAACTATCATGTCCCCTCTTAACCTTCTCTTCTGCAGACTAAAAATACCCAGCTCTCTAAGTCTATCCTCATAGGGCTTGGCTTCCAGGCCCTTCACCATTTTGGTCGCCCTCCTCTGGACCTGCTCCAGCTTGACCATGTCCTTCTTGAATTGGGGTGCCCAGAACTGGACACAGGATTCAAGATGAGGTCTAACCAAAGCAGAGTAGAGTGGTACCAGTACCTCCCTCGATCTAGACACCATACTCCTATTGATGCAGCCGAGAATTGCATTGGTTTTCTTGGCTGCCGCATCACATTGCTGACTCATGTTCAGCTTGTGGTCTATTAAGACTCCTAGATCCCTTTCACACGTACTGCCATCCAGCCACGTGTCCGCCATCCTATATTTCTGCATTCCATTTTTTCTACCTAAGTGTAGGACCTTACACTTCTCTCTGTTGAATTTCATTTTGTTAGCCTTGGCCCAGCTCTCCAATCTGTCCAGGTCATTTTGAATTTTGATCCTGTCCTCTGGCATATTAGCAACCCCTCCCAATTTGGTGTCATCTGCAAATTTGATGAGCATGCCCTCTATTCCTTCATCCAAGTCGTTGATGAAAATATTGAACAGCACTGGGCCCAGGACAGAACCCTGTGGCACCCCGCTAGTCACTTCTCTCCAGGATGAAAAGCAGCCATTGGTGAGCACCCTTTGGGAACGGTCAGTCAACCAGTTACAGATCCAAATGACAGTAGCCCTGTCCAGCCCACATTTTACTGGCTTCTTTGCAAGAATGTCATGGGGAACTTTGTCAAAGGCCTTACTGAAATCAAGATATGCTACATCCACAGCATTCTCTTCATCTATCAAGCTAGTAACTCTATCATAAAAAGAAATAAGATTAGTCTGGCATGACTTATTTTTGAGAAATCCATGTTGACTTCTCGTGATTACCGCATTGCTTTCTAAGTGATTAGAAACTGACTGCTTAACTGACCAGACATACAAGGGAAGATAGTAAGTAGGTGAGTTTTTCCCTTGGAATAATAATGGCCTTTGCTAACAATTTCACAAATTATATATGAGCATATATTCTAAGATATTTAAATTGAATATTTCATATTTAAGTTAAGTACTTGACTAGAAGCTACAGGCTTGAAATTTCAAGGACAGCTGAAACATTCCTTTGCATAGCTCCCTTGCAAACCTCTTTTGTATACAATTCTGGGGTTTGGAATTTTACAAGGTGTCACAGCCTTCTCTGCCAAAGTGTACTGGTACATCATTAAACTATAAAACCCCAGGATGCCAGAAGGAGCTATGCAAAGAAAAGCCACTTTTGATCTGGATTATCTTTCTACTGTAGTATGTGGCCCTGTTTACACTGGCAGGAAAATGTGGGTTTAGTCCATGTTTTTCTGCCTATGTAGAAAGGGTCTTCATGTCATTTTCAATCTGGGGAGATCCTGAAGCAAAACTATGACAATTGTCCTGGCCAGATTTCTTCAGAGGGAGGTTTGCCTTTGCCTAGATTTTGCTAAGGCTGAGTGTGTGTGTCTTGCCCAAGATTATCCTTCTTTCCCTTGCTTTTTAAACTCTTTAAAAAAAAAAAAAGAATTCAAAAGATTTGAGATTCGTGAGATTCGTGGATTCCTAGAATCTTCCAGGGATTCGTATTTGGATTCGGTTTTGTTTCGGATTTGGAAAATTCTGGATTCATCCCATCCCTAGTTAAGTTTCCTATGACAGAACACCTTAATGAAAACAATCTCAGATGCTAGACTAGATTATCTATAGTTTGGTGTGAATAAGTGATATAACAAACACTGAAACAGTTTTTGAGTTCATCTGTCATTATTTCTTAAGCTGTATCCTTAGATGCTTCATACAACCACTTAATTAAATGAGTAAAAAGCCTAGGTGTGGACTGTTAATTAAAACTTTTTGTCATATTCTTCCTAGTGTTTCTGAAGTTAAAAATACATTGAAGGGTTTTTTTTATGTACTTCAATGCTTCTTCTCTTTACTACCAAGCGTATGACATTAGTATGTACAGTCACACAATATTAATATTAATTGTAAAAGGATGTCAGAGCTTAGATATTAGAAACCAGATGGTTATTCAAACCATCTTGACAAATCTGTTGTTTGTTGCTGTTTAAGGAATATGTTTAATTAGCACCAGACTTATAATTATTTCTATCTTATTGTATGAATTCTTTGTAAATGTTTTGAAATGGGTCTAATAGCACAGGATGCTCTGGGACCTTTTTGTATAGGAATGTGCGTACATTGAGTTGCATCCAGAGATGAATGTCTGTATGCTAAAAGGCATTTTCTACTTATTGAATCACTATTTCAGAAGTCAGACTAAAGATGTGCTTCTGTTTCCACAACACTGTGTGCAGACTACAGTGGGAAGAGGTGTAGAACTGGTTTGCTGTAGTGTTGTATGTTCACTCTGGGTCAGCATTCACAGTACATAACCTCCTACATGAATGGGAATCATGAAGCCCTCTAGTTGCTGATGGATTGCAAGTTTGATGTTGTATGCCTTCAAGTCATTTCTGACTTATGGTGATCCTAAGGCAGAGCTATCATGGGGTTTTCTGAGGGCTGAGAGTGTGTGATGCTCCCAAGGTCAGCCAGTGGGTTTCCACAGCCAAGCAGGAAATCAAACCATGTTCTCCAAGCTCATAGCCAATGCCAAACCACCACACTACACTGGTTCTCTAGGTTTTCCTGTTGTTGCTGTGTGCTTTCAAGTCATTTCCGACTTATGGTGACCCTAAGGCAAACCTATCATAGGATTTTATGGTGACTGAGAGCGTGTAATGCACCTAAGATCATCTAGTGGATTTCCATGTCTGAGTGGAGAATTGAAACCTGGCCTCCAGGGTCACAGCCTAATGCTCAAACCACAACACCATGCTGGCTCTCACCAGCAGCTTTATCCAACACTGTCAGTGGTGAGGAATGCGGGGGGATGTATTTCAAACACATCTGGAGGGCCATGTGATTCCTGTTCCTGCCCTAGCAGTTATTGTTTTCTCATGGATTTAGGGCCATGAACAGAAAGAATCTCAAGGATTCCTGAGATCCTTCTGCTCTTCACCTTTGAAGCCCTCTCTTCACCTTTGAAGCCCTCTTGCAGCTCTGGAAAACATTTTTGGAGGATTGTGAAACCCGCCTGAATGGAATGGGACAGGATGTAAAGCACTAAAATGATAAGGAGGAATGGAGCTTGTGATTGTGCAGAACTCTCCTATCCAGTTTTGATCCTCCAACCGCCCTCCATCCTATGCTCTTCAGGAGTCTGTTCTGTCCCTCCAGAAAATATTTTCACATGTTAACGGAACTGACAAGGGGAAGATGAGACTAAAAAGTCCATTTTTTGAGTTTTTGTTCACTGCCACAGACAGAGTCTAAGCCATAGATTTCTCAAGATTGTACTTTTTTATCATTTAGGGGAAGGGGAGTCATTATTTCCTATATGAAAATAGAGTGGCATCTCATATAAGCTCAAAGCTGATAGTTTTCATTTCTGAATCAAGCAGAGATTAGATTCACCAAAGACTACAGTAGATCTGCAGTCTTACAGTTACTCATGTTAGTCTGACTCCTGGCACACAGTCCTGGAAGCAAGCTCCACTGTAACTAATCACTGGTTAAAATTCTATGAGATGGCTATAATCCAAAATTTCTAATTTGTGAGCTTAATCAAGGATTCTCTTTACCTTTCTCTGGCAAACATTTAAAGGATAACTAGTGTAAGCTGCTAATGCAATTTACCTAAGATATATACACACATTTCTGAATCCAGCAATCCCCTTTAAGTCTGGGGGCACTGAGGTATAATGAATGTAAATGTTAGCATCTCTACTGACTGAATGTGAAGGACCATACATTTCATGAATACACAGCACTGTTCTCAGTTAAACATCAAAAGAACACTGCTGGTAGTTTCTTGGAAGGGACTATGTTTCTCAGATTGGTGTCATTATGGTTAATTTGTGCTGAAAGAGCATGAGTCTTTATAATTTCCTTACAGTATCCCCAGTGCTATTGGGGGACAGCTGAGATTCATCTTCTCTTCTATTCAGTATTTGAATACAACTAGGAACCAACTGTATGCAAAGCTATATTCTGCCCTATAAGTTTCTTAGGTTTAAATATAATCAGAAGTGCTTTTCTTGGTACATCAGTACTGGAGGCACACTGTAAAGAAATATTAGAGAAGGCCTTCCCAATGGCTGCTCCCAGACTCAAAAGCACCATGCTAAGGGAAGTGAGACTCATGGCGTTTCACTGGTAAACAAATACATATTTATTCAGACAGACTTTTGGCTTTTCAGATAGCTCGTTTGCTTACATAGATTTAACTGCTGGGGCAGCTTATACTCTTCATCGTACTGAGTTTTTTTAAATGATTGACTTTTAGAGTAGACCCACTGACATAAGAGGTGACTAAGAAGTCCTATTCATTTTAAGTGCTTGGTTTAGGTAGGACTAAACTTGGATTTAGAGTCAGTATGGTGTGGTGTTGGAACTCCCCACTCAGCCATGGAAACCTACTGGCTGACCTTGGGTGTGTCACACACTCTCAGCCCCAGAAAACCTTGTGATAGGTTTACCTTAGGGTCATAATATGTTAGAAATGACTGGAAAGCGTGCAACAACAACAACCTTGGATTTAGGTCTTTAATACTAATTTTGCATTCTACAATGACACATTAATAGCCATCCTGACGCCACAAAAATATTGGTGGAGGGATAGCTTATTAAATAAATGAACAATTTTCCTGTTAAATCCAGATGAAGGTGAAACAAACTATAGCAAAACCTAGCTAAGATATGGTTTGAAGTATCAGCCCTCACTGAATACAGCAGAGTTCGAGCATGCACAGCTGTGTTGCATTTCAGCCCTTAAGAAAATCTGGACAACCTTCAGTCTGATAATTTATACCAGTAGTTCTTTAATAGATAGGCTCTTGATGTTGTTGGCATAGCCAGTGGCCAAGGATACTGAAAGATGAAGTACAAAAACATTTGGAACTTTCTGGGTAGAGAGCCACTGATTTAAACTGTTCTGAACATTTAACTGAGGGTTCCTATGAAGGTTTACTTAAATGCAAATACCACAGTGATAAAGGCCTTTAATCCCAGGTAATGTCATGCCTTGCTTCCAGAATATGGACTCGGACTCAAGATCTGAAACAGGAGACATGCCAGGACCTGCTGTACAGGAAGAGGTTACAGTGCCACAAATAGAACAAAGGGCAGTGCCAGCTCCAGCAGAGTCCTTCCCCTTCAGACGTAGAAGATAACTTACCAGTACCCACTTTTGCTCAGTACAGACAAGAAAGACAAAACCTACATCAATCTCAGAGAAGTTATAACTGCCAACAATTATTCAGGCAGCAGCCGTGTTAGGCTTCTGACCTATATAGCTGCCACCCTTCACCTCCAGGGGTTATCAGAGCTTATCTGACCTTCTGCCCTGGTGGATATCTTGCTGAACTCTGTGCCCGACTCTGGGTTACCCTGACTGACTTTGGACTTGCTTGCCTTAGAATTCTGTTGGACTTTATTTATGACCTTGTGCTTACTGCTTAAAAATAATTAACAAGCCAAGAACTACTCAGTTTGTTTTATCAGCTGAGCTGCTCTGACTGAGATAGGACAGGTAACAGGTGATGACATTCAAACCTCTGAATGGCTTATCACCTTAATATTTGAAGCAGTGCTCCTCCCTGTATGTATCTGCCTGAGATCTGTGAGGGAGGGCTTTTCTGTTTCTCACTGTTGGGAAGGATCCATCACCCAGGGTCATGAGAGAGGGCCTTCTCTGCTGTGGCACCCTGTTTGTGGAATGTCTTCCCTTTGGAGGCTCAATTGGTGCCAACATTGTGCTTTTTTTAGCTGTCAAGTTAAAACATGATCTTTTATTGAAGGCTTTAGAGCCAAATCTTATGTTTCGATGTGTACATGGACTTACCTTCTCAGTTATTTTTAACTTGGTGATCTGTCTAATGTTTTTATTCTATACAAATTATTCTGGAACTGTTGCCCTGAGATCTCTCTATAGAGGACATTATAGAAATATTCTAACAAATCCATCAATCAGACAGTAACTATGTGTAGGACTATAGCTGAAATTCAGGGAAACTAACAGGACAATCCAGTTTGTGCAAATGCAGGATCTCCAATGCCACACTGAATTGTAAAGTCTGCATCAGACTCATGCATACAAAACAGGTATGTATATGCAGCATTCCTTTTCTTTAAAATCTCTCCTCTGTTTCCAAAGCACATATTACATACACTGTGGTGAAATGGAAAGTACATTGGTGAATTCCATGTAATTGACCAGCAGCATCAGCCATTACTGGCGCCCCAACAGTCCCAGCATTAACATGCTCACTGTAATTAGGAGTCTGGAGGATTACATTAGAGCACTGAAACCTCAGGAGAATTGTGAGGAATATAAATTATAGGACTAAATAGAGTACTTCTGCTGCGGCAGCCCGTCATATGACCAGGTAAGCTGTCTCTGTTTCATGCTTATGGAAGTCCACTAGAGGGTGCTTTCTATAGGATCTTTTTAAACATCAAACTCCTCCTATCCACTCAAGCATGTGGAGCGTCATCTGCACACTTGAGTGTATTCTGTGATCTGGATCAGAGCCATTCTGTAGGGAACTAGGTAGTGTTGAAGACTACCTAGTCTTAGAGGCTGTGTTGGGTATATATAGCTCATGCTCCCCCAGGTGAACCATTCTCTCTACCAACTTCCTACAATTTATTTTACTACATCAAGTATTTTTAGCTAGATATTTATCAAGCCTGAGTAATCACTGCCCTCCTACACATTACTGTTTCAGAAAGCTGCCTATTCTGAAGAACTATAAAAGAGGCAATGGGAGAAGGAAATGTGCAAGCCTTAACATCTGTTCCCTCTTAGCATATTTATGTACATTTCATGCAGTCAGAAAAAGTTTACTGGGAGATTTTTATGGTTTGAAATTGGTCATCTGTACTTTATGGCTCTACCCAATCAACTTCCGTTATAATGTACAGAAGGATGTTGAAACCTACTCAGTAGTATTCAAATGTGGAGTGGTCTTATTGATCGTATACTTACTACCATTTATGCATTTTCTAACACACACACACACACACACACACACACACACACACAAGAGAAGCACATTTAAATAATGGCAAATGGCTCATTTACTTAGGGAAGAACATTGCCCAAATGCAGGAAATGCTTGACCAAAAGAGAGGACACAGATTTGCATTAAAAAGCTTCACATTTTAATTTATATGTTTAGATGCAAATGTATAAACAATTACTCAAAAAAAATTATACATAAAAATCCAATACAGCTCATCATGTTAAGAAAGAGCATCATCAGGTGCTCTCTGCCTGTTCAATCCGGTATCTGAGTGCTAATGATTAATGGGCAACTTCAAGGACTTTGGTCTTCCTGCCTTTGCTTGTCACATCTAAACCAGACTTTGAATAGGTTACCTTTCTAAAAGCTGACTTGCACAAATACCAGTGAAGTCGACTTTCTCTTACATATATACGTACTGGTTTGCAGTCTTATGCTTGTAGGCTAGCTAAATGATAAGCTGTAGGGCAGAGTTAGGGAATCTTCATCCTGACGTCTAGATGCCACTTACAGGGGTTTTCCATCCAAACTACAGCCTCAAGATTTTTCTGTTATTAAATTGGAAATGTCCAGAATAGAGCTCAATGGTGCTTTACAGGCAGGAAAGCTGTCACACAGAACTAAGCTACACTTTGCAAACAGGTAAAATGTTTATTAGTGCTTTGTCTTAAGTAGATATGTAAAGTTAGCTGTTCTGTTACTCTTTGTAGGAAGAACCCAGATTAGTAAGAATTGCACTTTTCCTTAGTCTTGGCCACAGCTGCAATGTAGATCCCGATACCCTTTCCAAATTGGTATAGAACCCTGGAGCAAAGATTTGCCACCTACGGGAGTGCAGTTCATTCAGCCTTCCAGATGTGGTTGGACCGTCGGCTTTAGCCAGCATAGCCAAAGGTGAAAAATGATGAGAGTTGCAATCCAACAACATCTGCAGAACTCTATGAGTCACTTTCCTGCTATAATAGAATGAAATGCCATTGTTCAGGAGGAGAGCACATGTTTTTAATTCCAAACCCAGAAATGCTGAGTTCGTAAGTTTCAGTCTATCATCACAGGTTAGAACTGGGATAACGATTTCTTGTCACACAGCATTTGTTGCTTGACTCACCTCGTGTCAGAATCCTTAGGTTATCAGTAACAATTTTGCAAATGGACAGTTACAACATTAGAATGTCACTGTCAATATTGAGTTTTATTTTCTAGAGATCACACTAATTACAACAAGGTTATCTTATAGACCTACAGATGCATTTGGATTTCAACTTTTAGCCAGCATAGTGAATGATGAATAATGCTAGAAAATAATTTCTGATGACATCAGAAGAGCTTCATGTCTCTCAAGTCTGATCTACAAGTCCACCACCATTCAGTATCATATATATACCTGGCATTATGCATAATTTTTTATAGTGGATTATAGTCCATGGAAATCCATGCTATAACAAATAAAGGTACATTAAAATACTCTTTTATAATTGGTTAAGAAAATGTCAGGGTATACATTTTTCAAATGACATGCCATACATGTCAATCAATCAATCAATCAATCAATCAATCAATGGTATGTCCAGGTGTGAGCCCTGCACAAAGAATAATTAAGTTAGATCCTGTCTTTTGAGAGACTATTGTTCCATCATGAGAGTTCATGAGAGTCCATCGTGAGAGTTCTCTACTCAGCTCCAAAGAAATATAATTGATATCGCAAGCAATTAGTTACAGCAAGCAATTTGTACACGGTTTGCAAGAAATATGCAAAACAAAAAACCAGAGATATAAATCAGGCCTTTTGTTTGGTGATTAAAATTGTACTTCAGTACTTAAGCCTTGAATTAAATCAAAGACTTAAATTGCTTTGATCTTTAACAATCCAACCTGCTGCCTAGGCTGTGTGTCTGCTTCCCCCTTGATCTGATCTGAGCTTATGTCTTCAGTCTTCTGATTCTGCTACATGGCAGATTTCACAAGTTCCCCCTGATAGCAAAGAGGCTTATAAGAAGAACGCCTTTTATTTCTGCTGTTTGGAACAGGTGGGGGATCTTAGATTGATGTTACTATGGAATCAGACTTCTCTATAGTTTTCTTCATGCAGTCACATGTTATAGAAAAAAATTGTTGTCTTTTAAGCAGACAATGGGATATTCTCAACACTCACTATCTGTATCCTGACAAGATTTCTATGTATGTGCTCCATGGTTTACACAAATCACTATGAGGCCCTCTGAGTCAGTTTCTGGCATATTGGCTTAAACTAACAACACAGCTGCTTCAGAAATAAAATCACATAAAATTTATTTTAAAATGTCTTCAGACAGAAATTGCACAGTATGCATCATGGTTTAGAACAGAAAATTTAGGATACAAAGAACACAGAGTAATATTACAGGAGATTATCAATACTGGAGCTTTCAGGAACAAAAGAACCTCATTTAACACTGATTCTTGACATAACTCTCAGAAATACATGGCATAAAGTGGATTGAAGAATTCTAGATTCTCATCTCTTTAGTGGTGTTTATATACACAATCGTATTCCTTCGGTCCCTAACATTTACTGTACTTATGGACTTCCTTCTAAAAATTAAATTCTTCTCTAAGTTCCTTCTTCAACGTAGCAATGAGTAATTCCATCAATTTTCTTCTCACTGTGAAAAAATCTTTAAAAACCATGCAATTTTTGAAGGCTATTCCTAAATCAAGACTTACTCTGTGAAAAAATCGCATGGCATTTTGTGGGTGTGCATGTGCACAAAAAATAGCATTTTCTGCACAGGGAATAGCATTTTCTTCATTGAAAATAATATTTCAACAGAGAATTATTAATTCCTGTGCAGAAAATGTTATTGCTCCATGGTCATTTTCTGCACATTAAAAAAAACAAACTGTAATTGGGGATTTCTTCAGCTTAAAATTCACACATGCCTGATTTGCATAGAAAACAGCATTTTCTGCACAGGAAACAGGATTTTCTACCTTGAATATAACATTTCAGTGCAGAAATATTAATTCTTAAATATTCTTTCCATCTCCACTTCCTTCTCACGATGCCCCCCAAAGATGCCTCCCATCTTTGGAATGTGGTTCAGCTGTTTTCATGCACTCATATCTAGCATGGTTTCATTGCACACTGTAAAATGGTTTAAACTGTTGTTGGTCATGCTCCATTACCTTAGTTTTAGTTTCCCCTTTCCAGAGTCTTTTTTTCCCCCCTTGAGTCATCAGTTCCACCATTTCTCCCAGAATCTTGCCATGTCACATTCACTTAGACCTGATTTTATCAGTACTTAAATGTACATAGGTATATACAAGGTATATATACAAACCATCTCTCCCTCTTCCTCTCTCTGACTCTTACACTGGGTATAGTGAAGAGGAGCAGTCTCTAGATTAGAAGAAATGTCAGAAAGTTATCACTAAGCCTAAATGGTATAGAACCACATTGAAGAAAACAATTTGCTTAGATAGAATTTTTTTTAATTTCCTAGTGATTTCAAATTAAGTTAAACATGTACAAAACATTCTGAGCCATGTTCTAAAATATCTTGACATATTCTGCTCATATGATAACAGTTAGAACTTTGGAATAAGATGAAAAAAATAAATATGATGCAAATAGTTTGGAAATAGTGCTTATTCCTTATTAGTGAGCCTGTTTATAAGCCATAGGCTTTTGTTGTTCATTTGCTGCCACTGCATGTTTTTTGTGAGAATTCTATATAAAAGTAATGCAATTGCTTGTTTGGGCTACCAAGCCAGAATCCACTCAGTGCTATGTTGTTAAAGGAACTGCTGGAACCAGTCCACTATCAGATTTCATTCATGAACCTTAAAGGGTTTTTTAAAATCCCCTTCGATTTTTCACACAGATGCAAGACCATGTATAAAATGTTTATATAGCGAGTGTACAATTAGAGATACTACTTTTTATATGGTCTCTGAGTGCACCTTCAGAGCCTACAAGTCAATCAACCTATATCTGATTGATGCTAATATTCAAGGGTACAAGTTTATTATTACGGCAAAAAGCCAGCAATGATGCTAATATTATATGCGTTAAATCATAAGTCTTTGTAATCCAATTTCTGTAGCGTTACGTGATTTTTTTAAAAAAAAAATCCAATAAAATGGGCATTTGGCTTCATATACAACTTTCCCTAAAATGCACATTTTGCATGCATCTTTCTTTCACCCGTGCCTGTTGTATACCTCGTTCCACAAAAGACACTTTTGGTTATGCCTCATTGCCTTAATATGGGAGTGTCAGTTTGCAATTTTTGACCTGAGACCTGCATTACCAAATTAAAAGTGAAAAGCCAACAGATAACTCTGTCTCAAACTCATTTGAGTTCAGGAAATGTAAGGAAGTCAATTTGCTTACAGCAGTGGACCAAACAAAATTCTCCAACATCATCAGCATGTCATGATTCCCTCCCCTTATGAAGGCATTCACTAGGCTCGATAAGGGACATCAATACAATTGCATTTGCTGCTACACGCCATTAGACCTACGTAGAGACTAGTATGTATTTCATGAGTGCACCATAAATAATCAGTACTACTTACACAGTGAGGAGGTCAAAGAGAAAGTCAAGTTTCTTTGAGTTTCAGAGAACAGGACATTTAATCTTGTGTGCCTCCCCACCCCTACATTCCCGCCAATCCTCATCTATATCACAAGGGGCAACACTGTAATGGGGGCAGAGAGGGCCTGATACCTGCTATTCAGATTTCAGATGGCTTGGGAACCTCATGGCTGGAGATGTAAAACCTTGACTATTTCATAGTTGCGTGCAATGATGAATAATTATAGCAGCTTTCTCCCTACTGAAGGAGAAAATTAATATTCCCCTTTAGTATTTTCCATGTATTCAAATGTCCTGAGGTCTTGTGGAGGAATTATTCTGCAAACAATACACACAAACAAACCCAATTTCCTGCAAAGAAAAGAGCAAACACTGCATAAAAAATTGGTTGTTTATTTTGGGCCGGGGAGGATAACTCATATGCTCTTCTCCACAGAATAATTCCTTTGCAACATTTCCAGATGTTAAATAATGGAAGAAAATTGTGGAAAACTCTTGCCAGTTCATTATTCTCCCCCATGGGGTTTCCTGGCTGTTGGGATACCTACTCCCTTTCAGTGGGGTGATGAATCAGTTCCAGGCATTAGTTACCCAAGATACTGAACACTACCCACAAAAGTAGATCAGCAGCTTGGACAGATCCTTTAAAGTTCACTACAAAGTTCTATTTCAGATCTTCACAGATTTCAGAACATAGCTAGAATGCCACATAGCCTGAATTCACCATCATAATCTAACTTTACATGGAATGTAGTGCTCTGCTGTTTCATCTTGTGTGAATTGCTCTATACCAGCCTCCAGGGCTGAATGTTTTCTCTGCAGCTTATGCCGACTAGACATTTTAGGGACACTTGCGGATGAGACCTTTATTGAAGCTTGCTCCACTCACAGAATTTTATGTAAGTCCAGACAACAGCAGCTTCTTCTATTTCTATTTCTTTCCCTTGTTTTTCTATTGCTTCTTCTCTCACTTTTCCCCTTATCACAGAAAATCCATTAAGAAGGAAGAGACGGAATAGCTACACAATGTCTTTTGACTGGTGGAGTTAGGCGTGCTCTGTCTGGAAGTCTTCCCATTTAAAAATAAATAAATCAAAGCTTATTACACCACACATTTAACAGAAAATCGTTCCACAGCTTTGGGATGGATATGTGTGGTAAACTACCACTTCTTAAGGTAGCACTTGGAGCTGTCATTTCAAATAGCTTGCTACCACTTCTTAAAACATTCTCCACACCTTTTCATCCTAATTTTTTTTTATAGCTCTGAGCTGTCAACTTCATCTGGATTAATGATCTGTGATTAGTACAACAGCCTTTTGGCATTGAACATAAGGTAAAAAATGTCGCATCATTTAACAGGTATGCACCATACTGTAAAATCTCAGTTTGGGCATTATTCAGCAGAATGCATATATGTGCTCCCTTTACACATTAAATATCTAGAGTACAAAACAAAAGAAGGACAGAGAGAAAATGGAGGTGGGAGGCTGTCAAGATTTCTGCTAATTTTTTCTGTCAGTTAAAACACGAAGAAACACTTCATCTTCACTCCCGTAAAAATGTTTCCTTCTAGGGCCAACCTAATGGTACAGAACAGTTGCATGAATCTTAAACACTTGTTGCTCTTTCCATTTCTAAAGCAGGATAGAGCTGGGATTCTACTTCTTACAAAGACAGGAGCATATGGGGAAGAAAATCAAATCCAACCTGTTTCCCTGCTTTATCTCATATTCTTTGGGTCTTTAAGGAGAACTTCCCTCCCTGTGAACTTCTGGTATCAAAGTTAAGCTAGGAAAAACCTCTTGAAAGCAGTAGTGCTCTAAAAAGTAAGGAAAAACAGGAAGAAACGTTCTGCTGTTAGAATATACGGATCAGATTAAAGCCCTCTTTACCTTACCTAGGAGTGGAAAAGAAATTGGTTGGATTTGACAGTCTCAATAACAGTAGCTTTCTTCCTCTTTCAAGAGTCATTATGAGTACAAATGGCCCTCACACATGTATAGGGTCATTAAGAAACAAAATATGAACAAAACAATAACTGGAATCCTGCACCAGGAGATGTACATATGGCATGTAGCTATATCTCCATAGCTACAGGTCCCAATGCCATGCTCCAATGCACATCCACTCCCCAAATGTGATCTGGATGTGTTCATCTGGATGCATTGCAACAGGCATTCGTAAGGATCTCCAAAGGGTTCCTGGAAGGTCCGTGCAGATGTTTGCACAACATGTCCAGTGACAGGAAAATATGTGGGCACATAATTGGAGGAGGCAATTCAGCTGGATACCTATCTCCAAGAAAACAGAACTGGCTATGTTTGAGGGGTACATCTCTTCAAATGTGAGTTTGAATGCATTGGGGTTGTTGTGTGGTTGCTAAAGAATTCTGACTTCTGCAATGACCAAAAAGTGGACTACAACAGTGTAAGATAGACTTAGCTATCATAACAACCAACCTGTACGTTTTAAAATGTGAATGGCTAAAAATGTGCAGAACAGAAAAAAAAATGTCCACTTATGGTTTTTGTCCAATTAGGGACATGAGTAAAGCAGGTGAAATGCTGAAATAAATGCACACATTGTGAACATGTGTAACAGTCTACAAGAATTCCATATGGAAAATTCACACAGAGCGACTGAGATTCTACATCAAGCTTCTGGAGCATAGCACTCCACCCACACATTTCTCTAACCCCGGCAATTGAAAAGTCCTGGAAGGAGCTCCTGTTGCTGCTACTAATTATAGGTGGCAAGAGGAAGAAGGGAGATGGCAATTCAGATGATGATGGAGCAGCTGCTCTCAGCTCAGAGGGGGAAAGAAAGGGATGTATTCAAAGATAGGGAGCACCCTTTTTTTTCCCCCTTACTCAGGAGCTCCAAGCAGCTGCATGTTTATCATCTGAACTGTGCCTTATTCTGTCCTCTCCCAAGTAGTAACCATAACTAGCAGAGGCCCCTCCTAAGGCTTGACAGCTGCTGCAGGGACAGAGGTTTTTGACATAGTATGGATGGCTAGAAAACAGGCCCCCCACCCCATAAAAAAATGAAACTCCTTACATGCATGCATGCATGCTGCTAATAGGATACCATCCTCAGTCTTGCAGTATACTAACCAAAGGTAGGAAGAAAATCCAGATGGGATTCAGAATAACATGAGCAAATTCCCACTTCCTGTTTCATTCATCAGTGCTGGATGACCATGGGAAGCTCACATGCAGGACATGCAGATAATAGACCATTTTTCAACCGCTTGTTCCCTAGCAACTGACATTCAGAGGCATATTGCCTAATATCCTGGATTCAACCTATAGTGCTGTCAACTACTGACCACTGAGAGCCTTGTCCTATCTATGTGAACTTTCTAATCCCCCAAAATAAATAAGGAGGTAAGTAAGCAAGTAAATAAATAAAGGGGTCTGAGAGCAAATCAACCCTGAAATCTCACTCGAAGACAATATGACTAAACTGGGGCTATCATGTTTTGGACATATGTGTATTTCGTGTACATTTATAGTGTTATGTTTTATTGTCTTTGTTTTTAACTATACAGTCCTCCCTCCACATTGGAGGGTTTGATCTTCATGAATGTGATTATTCATGAGGTGTGCACGTGCCTTCTCCCCTATTCTCCTCCTGCCATTTCCTTGCATTTTACCAGGTTGGGAGAAGGAAGGCAAGCTGCTGGACAAAAGGCAAGGAAATGGCTCAGGGAAAGCATGTGCATACCTTCCTTCTCCTTACCGGAGCTCCTCCTCTCATTCCCTTTGCTCTGGTCCCTGTACTGAGAACTCACACCAAGGCAATAGGCAAGTGAATTACAGGGAAGACTTGTGTGAGCCTTCCTTCATCCCTCTGGAGCTCCCACTCCCACGCCTCTGGCTCTGGCATGCAAAAAGCAAGGGAAAGGAAGAGGGAGCCCAGGAAGAGAATGAGAGGGGGATTATGAGAGCGGAGAGTTATTCAGGGTTTTTCCACTTGCACAAAGGTTCTGAGCCCCAAACCTTTACAAAAATGGAGGGGCCACTGAATATGTTGATCTTCCACACTTCAGTAAAAAGGGCTATAAATAAACATTATTATTATTGCATTTGAGAACATTGGAACAGATTATATTGTTCAGTAAGGCTGAAGACAGTAGAAAAAGAGGAGAAGCATCTTATGGATGGATTGCATCATTCAAGGATACCACAGCCCTGAGTCTTCAAGACCTGAGCAAGGTTGTTAATAACAGGGTCTCATGGAAGTCTTTTATTTATAGGGCTGCCATAAGTACAAGCTGATTTGATGGAAACTAACAAAACCAACAAAGCTTGCAAATATTGCCACATTTTGTGACAGTGGGACTAATTATACATTATATGAAGAAGTAGAATGTGCCCTGTGTATATGTAAGCATTCTGATCGAGGAACCACCACATGAAAGAAAAAACGTGAATGCTTGTGTCCCATAATACTAAACTGTGATGGCATGCACACAGTCACTTCAGCTTTGATGTGTGCACTTCACTGCCATTTTAAGTATAGGACGCAATGCGGTCACAGTCACTCAAATCCACACATCTGGACACCACAGGTAAAGAGGGCCTTCTGTACTTATTGTTATCTATCCTGAATTTCCAACTATTCATTGGATGAATGATTCCAAGTTCTTGTATTATGACATCATTAGATGATTCTAGGTTCTAGTATTAAGAAAGAGAAAGAAAAAAATGTCATCACATCCCAAGAACCATTTCCCACCACCAATTCACATCGCATTTGTATACACACCACTGGCGTCGGGACAAGGAGGGTGATGGGGGCAGTGCACCCTGGGTGCCACTCTTTTGGGGGCAGCACCATTCCTTGCCTGCCCCCCCGCATGCTGTAGCCCCGTGTACAAGTGCCATAGCCCCACACACATACACAGTAGCCCCACCCACACCCCTCCATCCCCACCCCTACCCCACTTGCACTAAGATCCGCCACTGACACACACACACACACACACACACACACACACTTTGGATCAATAACACACTTTATTTTTAACTACGTTTGCCACAGGAATGCTCATTTATCCAATTTGAGGACAGTCTTTGAGAGCTGATCACAATCTGTATTCTTTGTTTACTACTCTGAATAATTTGACCATTTCCTGAACATTGCTAACTCTAGTTCATTTGTGAACTAGTTAAAAACACCCTTCCCAATACTGATTTTTAATAGACCCATCTCCTTCAGCAAATAAATTTTCATGGCAGGGAGATCAGTAAATAACTTCTATTCAGACATTCTCCTAGAAGCATGAGAACAGGGGTCATCTTTTTTAAAAAGTGGCAAGTTTCTTCCCTTTAGATAGGGAAGTCCTTAGTAATGCCAGCTCTCATGCAATGGAGGTGATGAAAGACCTCTGTGCACCAGAGGAATGTCTATGAGTTGCAAAGGATATTTTCACATGCCCACAATCTTTCAGTCTCTTTTGAAGCAGATGGTTCATGTCTTGGTTAAAAACACCGTATGTTCCACCAATGACACAGTCCTTCTGCCTCCACATGTTCCAGCATTCCCAATGCAGGAAGGGAAACATGTTTGCGGCTGTTGTCACTCTCTCTGCTTCTGTTTCCTATTGCAATTTCCCCCCACTGAAAATGTTTTCTGAAGCGTTTCTTTCCTCTTTCCCTTTCTGTTAAAAATGTCTGCTCCAGTTATGTCAAGTATGTTTTCCTTTTCTTTCCAAATTAGCAATTTGTTTTATCACAAAAGCAGAAGGTAGTTTCAGCCTGGGTTTATCATGAAATCCAGCTATTGCTGCTGGAGCAGGATTCTTAACAAGTGTCTCACACATGCATGCACACACGCATAAAAATAAGGTCAATGTCTGTAGTGCTAGATCTCCCCAATGTGGCATTTTGTCCTCATCAACTGCATCCATGACCTAACACTTTGGAGCAGGGGGATTTCTCCAATGACATCAGGATTGACTCCGGTGTTGAGGATGTTACCCTAATTTTCTGGGGGTCCTGGGGGTCCCAGTCACCAAATTAGTTATTTTAAGTTCAGGGAGGTCCCTGTCACCGAATTAGTTATTTTGAGTTCGGGGAGGTCCCGGCCACAAGATAGATTGCTTGAGTTTCCAGAGGTCCCAGTCACCAGATATGTTGCCCGCGTCTCCGGAGGTCCTGGTCACTACCAGAGTTTCTGGGGGTCCCGGTCACCACCCACGTTCCGTGGGATCCCTCAAAGGACACCTAGTCTGACCCCGATTTTAAGGGGATTTCCAAGTTACACCAAGCACGCACCCAGCACACCAGAGAGGTAGGGTAACCTAGTGAGACCTTGTACCCAGCTTTTACAGGGTTAAGCCGAGTCAAGACCCAGACAAAATTAGTTTATAATTATTTTCTTTATTTAAAACCTCAGTCACTGTGCACTTACGCACCCACTCACACAGACCTAAGAAAAATAAAGGGAGGAAAACTGATATGGGATTTAAAGAAGGACATTGGGGGAATACTACGCCTGATCCTGTAGCTCGGGAAGCCGAAATAGAGCCAGAGAGTCGGGAGCAGTGAATCTCAGCACGTGGAGGCTGAGGGGAAGTCTTTGGCCAGCAGAGCGGCAGCAGGACGGGGAGGAAGCCAAGAGCGATCCAAGGAAGTGCTCAAAATCAGGGTTTTTTATAGGGGAAAATGTACCTGGAGGCTAACCCTTTCCCAGGGAGAACAATAGATTCTCAAGCAAAGACAAAGCCTCCGAAAGGTCAGTGCTTGGCTTGATGGGTTTTCGTCTGGGTTGTCAATAGCGCAGACAGTATGCAAATGGGGCGTGCTTGACAGTTCTGTAGTCAGAAGCGCTAATCCTGTCAAGCTGACTGTTGGGGGCTGAGAATCTTTTGTGTGCTTGTTGCATACTTGGTTGAGTTTTGATGTGTACTTGCCTGGATGTCTCCTGAGGCTGCATGTCGAAAAGTTACTGGCCTGACCAGGATTTTTCTTGTATTTTTCAGCCGTTCAGCCATGCCCGTGTGCGTGCTCATCCGGGAGGCCTCTTAAACACGTGGAGGGGTATATTTTTAATAGTTAATTTATATTAAATTGTAGACCCCGCGTTCAGGCATATCCATTGCAGTAACGAGGAGGTTGGTGGCAAGATGCTATTCTTGGCTCTTGTTCCTATGGTCTCAGGTTCCCCACATTTCCTGAGCATTTATTGATGGGGCTATTTTGGTTCTATGGCCAGTAGCTTCCCTAGTGGCAGCCGTTTTTCATGCAGTTCTCTGGGAGTAATGTGCGACAGGAAATATGGTAGCCAGTGCATTTTTTTGGTGGTGGCTATGGAAGGAGAAACAGCTTCCATGGCATTGGGGAAAAGGATAATGGCCTCCAGAACTGGTAAGCATTAAAAAGGGAAAAGAAAAAGAAAAAGAAAAATGAGGGAAAAAAGGAAAAAAAGACTGTCCAGGGGAAGTGAATTTTGCTAGGAGCTTTGATGGTCCTGGGATTGATTCTTTCTCTGCTGTCCCTTTGAATAGTGTCATATTTATTCATTCATTTATATCCCCTTTCAGACAAAAAGGCTCAGAGAACAGCTAACATATCATTCATTTGACAATGCTTGGCCCTCAAGCAAAATGTCCTGCCCAAATGACATACAGAGAAAAGAGGTGGAATGGAGTCCAGTAGATGCTGGCTTCTCTTCTTCTGACTCAGAGATCAAAGCAGTGGCAATTGAAATATGGAGGGAGGGGCTCTCACCAGTTTCTACAGCCCATTCACGATGGAGGTATACTTGGCTGTTCTTCTCTGTTCCAGAGTCCAGATCAATGGTAGTTGGGATACAGAAGGAGTGGCTCTCACAAAGCACAATGGAGCTGTGTTTGGCTGCTTTTCTCTCCTTCAAAGAATGGAATAATGAATATGTAAGGAGGGGCTCTCACCAAGAGCTTGGCCAAGGAACAATGGAGCTGTGCCTAACTGCTTTTCTCTCCCTCAGATTTCAGAACAATAGCAGTTGGAACTTGGAGGGTGGGCTCCATATGCACCATCTGGCATGTCTGAAAATGTCCCACATGCAATTTGCAAGCAGAAATGTGTACCGGAATCCCACACGTGACTGAAAGTGAAATATTACTAGTAAACCCCTACAATCGACTTCCTACTAGCATTTTATGTTTTGCAGTGTAGTTATCTAGCCCCAAATTCTTTTAAAAAATAGTCAAAATATGTTTATGAATGTTGAGAAACCCCATGAGTAAAATCCTGGACTGGTTAGAATTTTCACAGTTTGCACTTATTCTTTGCAAAATTCACATATGGTTGTTTTGCTCGGGAAGCAATGTTTTCTTTGTAGAAAATGGTGACCAGCATTCTAGATCAGATACTTAGCTATGTAACTACCTCAGATACAAAGTGTCTCCTGACCCCTAATCCTGAATTACCAGGTAGCAGCTGGTGTGAACAATGGGAGTCTGTTTCCCTGTTGACTCGGACACAGAAGAGTGACATTACCACCCTCCTCCTGTGAGTGATTTCCGGTGTAAGGAGGAATTGTGACAAGGATTCTTTGAGGCTGCTCAAAAGAGGCGGTGGTAGAAATATGGGCCTTCTGAATACTAGTCAAGAGGAGAACGGGCCTCCATGGTTCTCAGTGGCTATTGCTTAGTAAATTAGGACTGGGGGACTTTTATGATCCCTACATGTTCCCTACACTATTGAATATGTAGCAACTGTAATACAAATTAGTTAAGAATGTGTAACTCTAAGTTACACATTTGTAACTATGATCAGGAAGATATTTACAGCAGATGTTTCCTTCTATTTTCTGTATAGAAAAATACTGTGATTGGGGACTTGTTCTGTGCAAAACTCATATATAGGTTATTTGAATAGAAAATATCATACAAAATAGGGTTTTTTTTCTGCAGAAAATCATACAGTGTCTCTCTCTCCCTTGCCACAACTTCACATGCATGAATGTGAAAGTGCACAAAGCATCATGTTCCATTATAATCAATGGGCACAGCGGTTGTATGCCCGTGCTGCCACAGACATGTACATGTTGTATCCATTGACTATAACGAGACACGACCCTTTGCTTTTTTTGTTTGTTTGTTTGTTTTGTTTTACACAAGTGTTCCTTGAACAGAATCCCTGCTTATACAGAAGGCACACTGTATCTCTGTCTTCCTTGCACAGATAATGGTACTTTACGTGCAAAATCATCAAGTGTGAATTTTGCATAGAATAATTCCCAAATTGCTTGTAGGCTTTGAAAGGACAGGAAATTGCTAAAATGACTCATTGCTTCCTTCAAGAAGAATCTTAATAAAGAATTACATTTCTAGTTCTTATTCACGCATGAATCACTGTTCATTGAGGTTTACCTCTATTTCCTATGACTTGAACAGGTACAAAGGTTTTATTTTGTTTTAAATGTGTTAATCAGATTGCCATTCCAATGATGCCTATTTTGTGAAGGACCACTGTAAATGAAGATTGGTGTCCTGTTAGTCAGTCCAATTTACATACTGCTATGAAATTACTGAAATCCCACCCAACATCTTTTTAACAATGTAGACCACCTCCAACACCGCTATTTCCATCTTGCTGGAGAAGAGGAGAATCAGCAGAGATGTGTCCATCTGCTTTCCTGCACGGCTACAAGGATGTTATCTGCAGGGACCTCCCAAGAACTTTCCAAGGTTGCTATGGAACTTGATGAAGTCTCTCCATGTGATAGAGGTCTTTAGCATGGACAGGGAACTTCAGAATGGTGTGGCTACCAATTCCCATTCCCCAAGCAGCAGTGTAACAAGTCCTTTCCCACCCAGAACCAAGGTGCAACAAACAGAAGCTTCCGTTCATCACATTACAGCTTGGGAGCAGGAGAGGGCTTAGCCTTTTAAGTTACAGATCTGTAACTGCAGTGCAGGATGCACCATTTGTACTTTCTGCGTTCAATTTCCCTCTGATTTCCATCTTTATAACCACTGGCAGCTCACATATATATACAAGTGTGCACATGTAGCTTAGCGTAACACTTCAGACATCTGCTGCAGTGGACTCCAATCCACAAAGGTGTATATCATAATACATTGGTTAGTCTTTAACATATCACAAGGATTTATGCTGTATATTCTGGGCAGCATAGAAGAACCAGAGAGGTTTAATTGCCCCTCCCACCATGAGTGCTAAATGTTGCATCATCCAAGACTCAGTAGGGAAAAAAAAGGAAATACACATATTTACATTGACAGATATTAATGTCAACCAAGACAAATAGATGGGATTTTTCTGCATTATGTCCTGCCAAAGTGGAATTGCCCCCTGGGGCAACTGCTAAAACAAGCTTAAAGAGGTTTATGTCTTTCTGACAACAAGCTTTGCATTTTTCAGGAGGCTGGTCTTGCATTTTGAGAACCACAGCAAGCCGTCTTTCAGTTTGTACAATGAAATTTTGGGGGCTTTTGAAATAATTACCATCAGAAGACATGCTTGCTTTGCATTTGTCCTCTTCTTTATTGTTTCAACTCTAATAAGTTGTTTGCTTTTAGTGCAAACCCTCCCCTGCCAGTATCTTTGCTTCAGCATGGTACCACCAAAGCTTAAGACAGTTAATGACTTGTATCTTGTGTTCCCTATATCCATTATTTTTGCCATTTCATTAGCACTCTTGCCTTTAAAGTGGAGCAATGGAGGTGAGAAAGGTTGAATATATTCCCTCTAATTGTTGACAGCTTTTTGCTCTTCTTTCTATTACTTGCTCTCAATTCACTGGATGTTTTCTTTATTCTATTCTTTTCCTTCCTTCCTTCCTTCCTTCCTTCCTTCCTTCCTTCCTTCCTTCCTTCCTTAAACCTTCCATTTATAGCTAGTGGGTTGTTTTCATTTTCTCTCTCTCTCTCTAAGAAGCCTTTTAAGGTTTCTTCCTTTCTTTCCTTCTTCTATTAATATGCAAGAAGATGCTATTGTTGTAGCTAAACTGGGACTCTCCATATGATTCATTGATAGTGGCAAGTGAAATTAGAGGAGGATACACTCAGGGGTACAGATGAGATGCACTTAATAATACAGCAGCAGTTCCAAAACTCTGCTGTAAGAGAACAGCTAGTCTGCCTTGACAAATATATTGATGCAATAATTATAGCCTCCTGTCAGTCCAAACTTTCTTGGCCTCAGAGGAAAGGAAGTGTCCAGAACATGTTCATATACGGCCATCGCTTGTATAAGGGTTTGCTATGCTTTCTGTTGGGTTTCCCCTAAGTGTGTGTATACCCAGATCCTAAGATGTTTGATCCTAAGACGTTTCTTGTCACAAAATAAAACAAAAATCCAAAACCCTCAAAAGAGTGGTGCCTTTATTGGCCAACCAAAATGCACAAAACACATCATGCAGGATTTCAAAGCTCCACTAGTTTCTTTATTAGGCAAAAGATGTTAAAAAGCATACAGGAGAAAGAAATAAAGAAAAGAAAAGGTGACAGTGCTGGAGTCACAAGTCTACATTTGGTATCAGATGTTGTCTCTGCTAAAGCTCAGCTGGTCTGGAGAGAATGCAATGCAAGCAGAGACCAGACCCATCTTGGTCATGTGGGTGCCAAGAAAAAGGACAGTGAAATTTGAACTCCATTAGCATCAGTTTAGTAACTCCTCTTGGGATCCAGGGATCGCTATCTTCTGTGAAGTCACAGGCCCCTATTTTAGGTAGAGAACCTTCAGTTCCTCAGGAAGTCTCTGTACAGAATCTTTGTTGCAGACTGTCTGTGCAAAAGTACAACATAGTACAACTGCATGTTTGTATATTTTGACAAATGCTGAACAAAATCTTGGCTGGTCTTCTCTTTGAAAGTATTCTCTGTTTAAAGGACTGTTTAGGCCATTTTTTGTTTAACCACGACAAGGGATATCATGACCTTGAAGTCATCAAATAGTACACTGAGCTGGCTCATAGGTTGCTAGATCAGTATCTTATTCATTATAGTGAGATGTATCATAGTTTTGTTGAAATTCTAGTAGTAGGGAAGTAATGCCCAAAGCAATGTAAAACCAAAAGTCAAGTACCATTATGACAGGAACTTTAAGGACAGATATGTGGGAGTGAAGTTTTCTTAAATTCTCTCTGTATGTATACAACAACATGGGGTCCTTGCGTTCTCTGAGTAGATGGAGGAAAGAAAAACAGAAATTTCTAGCACAGCACCAGAATAGAGTAGGAGTAGGAATGTACAAGGGATATTCACAAGCAGCAATATGTTCTCCAGGTTCATCCTCAGGTCTTTGGAATAGGAATGTAAAAATTCCAGTCTCGACATCATTGTGTTTCTTTGAATCCAGCCTGCATTCTCATCACATATGCTCTTTTGCTTATGCTGGGTTAAAATGGAACAACATTAGGCACCCTGAGTTCCTTCAGAGAATGAGAAATTCCAAATACAGATTGAGATAATTCATGGAGAGACAGGGCATAAATTTTTGTCTAGGTAACATTGTGCATCATCTCCCCTTTCAGCTTCCTGAAAATCTACCTGTCTCATGCTACCTATTTCTATGTAAACAGATACACAATGGTGACATTATCCCCCAGGACCTCTGGAGGACCACCAAGAAATTCTAAGGAATGCCTTCTTGATCATTTAGTGTGGGTGAACTTATCTGTTCACATATCATATGACCTAGTGTCCTATTCATGCAACAAGTCTTTATTGCTTAGGCTTTCACCACATTTCAAATTCGCCTTCCTTTTATCTCTAAGGCTATCTCTTGCCTGTGTTTCTGAAAGTAACACAGCAGCCTCATTGCTCTTTGAGAAAGGTTTACAAAGCACATTTCTGGTCTACTGTCAATTAGTTGCAAAGTTTTGCATGAGACACTTTTTGCTGAAATATTTCATATGCTAATTAAGCTAGTCAAAGAGAAGGAAAGAGATGTATTGGATCATTTGATCTATCAATCAAATGTATCACTTTTCTCCCATAACAAAAAAATGCAAAAACAGAAAGGTAATTTGGTTGGAAGCTATCGCAATGTTACAGGTAAAAATAATCACTTGGAATTTTGCTGTAAGGGGAAAAAATAGGGAAACTGTGGAAATTGGATATAATGCACTTCCGGTGGCTGCAGTGAAGAGAATGGTCGTCACTCACTAGAGGTGGTGAGGAGACAATCCCCCAAGAGGTCGGGAACACACTGTTCCGAGGGAAACAGTGGGAGAAATACCCCCTTGGAAAAGAGGGTTTGGAGGCGCAAGCGGAGGACCAGAAACCCCATGTTCAGGTCTGAAAATAAACACCAAATTTGAGACCGTGAAAACGCAGGGGAGAGTCCGGTGTGCTGCCATTACCCCTGAAGGGCTCCTGTGAAGAAGAATCCTCACCACCACTTTTTAAAAGTTTGGAGGAAAAAGAAGAAGGGAGGAAGTAAATCTGGCTTCTTTTTTCTGAGGCTTGTTTAGTTCCCTATACGTACCCTTTAAGGGGAAATAGAAATCCCCGGAAAAGGGAAATACAGAGCCTCTCAAGGTCCTAGGCTAAGCAAACAGATGGGTAAAAGAGGAGACGCAAGCAGCCAGGGAATTGTACGTATGTAAGAACTTCGGTTACTGCATGCCTCCTATGAATGTATAAAAGTTAAGGTTGCGAGAGTGGTGGAGAATACAAAGAAATATTAAGCTAATAAGAGAAATAAAGTTCAAGAGAAGAAGCTAAGCTAAGGAAAGTATTTGCAAGAGAGCATGTCAAGGGAGTGTGTTGAAGGGGAAGCGAAGGAAAAGGAGCAAAGGAGAAGTCTTTAGCACCCCCACACAAAAGTTAAGAGGAAGTAAAGGAACAAGAGGAGAAGGTTAAGAACATAGTAGTAAAAGAATTGGGAATTGAGAAGAACAGGTGCGAGTTTAAGGTGAATAAATAGAGAACTTTAGAACAAAACAAGGAAGGGAGAAGAAGAAATACAAGAGGGAATGAAACGGGGAAATAGGACTATGGTAAATCGAGGCTTGGAATTCCCGAAATAGCAAGCATTCATGAAAAGAAGAGGTGGAAGGAAACGAAGAAAGAAAGAATGAAGAAGGAAGAGAAAGAAAGAACGAAGGCCAAGGAGAAGGAAGATAAACAGTGAGAAGCGTCGGACTTAGTGGGAGGTGCAGTTTGTCTGATTTGGGTTTTGAGATATGCTTTTGAAAAGGAATATTTAGCTTCTCTGGGTTGATTTAAAGTATATATTAATTGGATGTAAATGATATAAGTACTGGTGGATTAATAGTATTGGTTGATTAACTATCTAATTTTGATTTCAGAAGAATAGGATTGATTAATTAACTATATGGAATGAATATAAATTGAATATACACTATAATTCAAATACAGTACGTGGTTATATGATATTTACGAAGAGGATTACTCTTGTATTTTGATTAGAAAAGGAGGTAATTAGTAAAACTTATTAAGGAATAAAAAGATTTATTAGAGGGAGCTGATTAAATGAAACTGATAAAGAATATTGTTTTTAACGTGAACGAAGAGCAGATAAGGAATTGAAGGGTACAGAATTTATTTACAAACTGATTGAAAATTCTTTTTGGGAGACTGTACGGAATTTGGGGGATTGTAAGAAATTAATGAATTATATGTAATAAAGTAATGTAATTAATTAAGATAATATAAATAATAGGTAATTATTATAAAGGTTATAGAAAGCAATATACTAGTGAACATCTGAAATAAGGAATAGAGGGTGTGGAGGAAAGATTAAAATAGTGTTATAATTTGATTCATAAACCAAGAATCAGTAAATATTATTGGTAGTAAACGACTTGTAAAGTAAAGATAGCTATAGAGATGGCTTCTGGGACAAGAAAGGCAGTATCAACATAGCAACAAAGAAGAACCTCTATAGAAGAACAATCAAAATTTTTGGAGTTTGGGAATACAATATTAGAGGAAATGAGGAAATTAAGAGAAGATTTCAAGAAAGAAATGCAAAACGTATCCTTTGATATGAGAGAAGTGAGACAAGAAATGCAAAACGTAGGTCAAAAAATGGAGAATATAACAAAGGAGATACAAACGATAAATCAAAAAATAGATAGTATGGAGGAAAGAACAAATAAGTTAGAAAAAGAGACACCAGAATTAAGAAAACAGATAGAGCGAGTGTAAGTGCAGGCCATGAATACAGAGGTTAAATTTAAGGATAAATGTTTAAAAATCAGAAGATTGGAAGAAAAAGAAGGAGAGGATTTGTGTAATCGGATAATCCCTAATTTAGCACAATATATTGGATGGAGTACAGAACAACTGGACTTGGAAATAGATAAGATATTTAGAATAAACTCCTTTATAGCAAAGAAAAGTCCCTAGAGATACTGTTGTTTATTTTCTTAGGGAAAGGGTAAAGGAGTTGGTATTGCAGGAAAGTTACGTAAATAAATTAGTGATATAAGGAAAAGAATTGCAGATTTTTAGAGACGTGCCCTCCCAGATACTAAAAAAGAGGAAGGAATATAATTTTCTGATACAGTTATTAAAGTATGGAATTAAGTATAGATGGTGTAAAGGTGAAGGAGTAACCTTTACATTTCTGCAAAGGAGACATGTATTAAACTCCTTATATAAAGCACAGGATTTTGTGAAAAGATACAAAGAGGAATTGAGCAAATTGGAAAGGGAAAATATAGTAGAACAAAGTAAAGATATAGGAAAGGATGAAAGGAAAACCTCAAAAACTTCAGAAAAGAGAACCAAAGTTGTTAAAGATTTAGGGCAAGAAGGAGACTCGGAAAGGATAAAACAAGAGAAGAATCTGGAAGAGATTAGAGACCGGGAAAGGAAGTTATTTGAGAAGGACTTATATTATAGGGAATCGACAGGAACGGTAGAAGAGGATGAGGATATCCAAGATGAAGGAAAGGAGGAAGAAGAAGAAGAGGAAGATGAGGAAATAGATATAGAGATAGAACAAGAAACAGGTTAAGGTTAAGGTAAAAAAGGTCAAAACAGGTTAAGGTAAAAAAGGGAAAATAGGAAAATCCTCTCTTGGAATGTTCGAAGTTTGAATGCACCAATTAAAAGGAAGAGAATATTTCATTGTTTAGGAAAGTTGAAAGCGGATGTGATATGTTTGCAGGAAACACATATAAGAGATAAGGATGTTAAATATCTAAAAAATAATAAATTAGGTCGGAGTTTTCCTCTGTATGTAATAAAAAGAAAAAAGGTGTGACAATCTATGTAAATAAAAAATACGAGTCAAAGGAAGTTTTCAAAGATGAAGGGGGGATGTTTGTAGGGGTAGAAGTGGAAATAAGGCAAGGGAAAATTCTATGTATAGGGGTTTATGGACCTCAACTGAATAAGTCTGGGTATTTTGATAAATTACAAAAAGCAATAGGAGAACAAGACTACCAAGTATGTATGGAGATATCTTTACGGGAATACTCAAGAATTTACCTATTATTCTGAAACGTACAAATCATGATCTAGGATAGATATGATCTTAGCATCTAAATCTTTAGCTAAAAATATGAAAAAGATGGAAATCCTACCTAGGATATTCTCGGATCACAGCCCAGTAATGATGACATTTAAGGAGAGGAAGTTAGAATATCAGTGGATGCTGAAGGAAGAATTGCTGAGAGACAAAAAAGTAGTAAATAAAGTAAGAGTAGAATTAGAGCATTACTTTAAGGAAAACACAGGAAAGGGAACGTCAGAAAGCATAGTATGGGAGGCAGGGAAAGTGGTGGCAAGAGGAATCTTGATTGAGCAAGAAATTTACAAAAATAAGAGAAGGAAGGAAACTCAACAAAAAATTATGGAAGAACTTAAAAAAAAAGAGGATGAGCTTAAGGAAAACCCTCAAAATAAAAAAGTGAAATATGAAATAAAAGCATTGCAAAAGCAAATTACTATACAGAATACAATAGAACTGGATAAGAAATTAAAATATATAAAACAAAAATATTATGAACACGCCAAAAAGGCCGGAAAATGGTTGTCATATAAGCTTAAAAAAGAAAGAGAGAAAAGAACAATATTGGAAATAAAAGACGGAAATGAAAGGTATAGACAACAAGATAAAATAAAATCGGTATTTCATAAATGTTATCAGAAACTTTATGACGAAGATGACTATGCAGATTTGGACAAAAATATTAAGAAATAATTGGAAAAAGTAAAAGTACTGCAAATTAATGAGAACCATAGGATAGAGTTAAATAAACCAATCACAAGAATGAAAGTGATAAATGCAATCCAAAAACTCAAAGTGGGGAAAGCTCCAGGGCCAGATGGCTTTACATCCCAATATTATAAAACATTTCAGGAAGTACTTGAAAGACCCTTGCTGAAGGCTGTGGACGAACTGGATAATGGTGAACACTCGGCCTCCTGGGGAGAGGCTATGATTAGCATGATCCCCAAGGAAGGTAAGGATCGTTTAGATGTCAAGAACTATAGACCGATTGCACTTCTAAATACAGATTACACAATATTCGCTATAATCTTGGCGGAAAGATTAAAAGAAGTATTAAAGGAATGGATTCATGAAGACCAAAGTGGCTTTCTTCCCGGAAGATCAATTAAAAATAACATGAGAATTGTTTTGAACATAATAGAGTACTATCATAAGCATAATGAGAGGAAATTAGGGATGGTATTCCTAGATGCGGAGAAAGCCTTCGATAATGTCAAGTGGAGATTTATAGAAAAAACTTTAAAAAAGATAAATATAGGGGATAAATTTGTAAATTGGACAAATATGGTATACAAAGATCAATCGGCAAATATAGTAATAAATGGAGAAAAAACACCTAAAATTGAGGTTAGAAAAGGGACGAGACAGGGATGTCCGTTGTCGCCTTTGATTTTCTAATAATGATTGAAATTTTAAATATACGAATAAGACAGGACTCTGAAATAAAAGGAATACAAATAAGAAACCAGTTGCTTAAACTCAGGGCATTTGCGGATGATTTGGTAATTCTCTCAGATAATCCAAGTCAAAGCATAATGCGATTAAAAAGGATTTTACAAGAATATGGAAAAGTGTCGGGGTTTAAAATAAATCTGGAAAAAACATCTATATTAACGAAGAATATGAGTAAGCAAGAGGAAATGGAATTGGAAAGGGAATCTCAATTTAAAATAGCTAAGAAAATAAAATATTTGGGAATTAATCTGACTGAAAACAATGCTGACCTATACGTTAACAATTATAAGAAAGTATGGCAGATGGTGAAGGATGACCTGAAAAGATGGACAACTTTAGATATATCTTTATTGGGTAGAATTGCAGTATTAAAGATGAACATCTTGCCAAGAATGATCTTCTTATTTCAAAATCTACCCATTATAACTACCGATGTGGTCTTTAATCAATGGAGAAGTGACCTTTCCAAATTTATTTGGAATGGTAGAAAACCCCGAATAAAGTGGAGCAGTTTAAAGGAAGTTAAGGAAAAGGGAGGTTTAGGAACACCAGATCTAAAGCTATATTATCATGCATGCTGTATAGAATGAGTGATCGCTTGGATTAAGCTGGAAGATGAAAGGTTATTAACCTTAGAAGGGGCAGATTTGCCTTTGGATGGCACTCATACTTGTGGTACGAGAAGGCGAAAATAAACAGAGAATTTAATAACCATTTCATTAGGAAATCTGTATTAAGAGTATGGTTGGGGTACAAAAAGAAAATATATCTAAAGCTGCCACTCTGGGTGTCTCCACATGAAGCCTTCTATAAGAGAGAGAAACCGCAATTAAACAAGTGGCTTGCATATAAAGACATAGTGAAGATCCAGGGGGAAGAGATTCAATTGAAAACAAAAGGAGAATTAATAAATAGTGGACTTTCCGCCCATTGGTTACTGCATAGACAACTTGCGGAGAAATTTAAGTTCGATCAAAAAATAGTAGGAATAGAAAGTAAGGAAAACGAACTTGATAAATTATTCAAACCAGGAGTTGAACACTTGATAGCATAATTATATAAAATTCTGCTCAATTTAGAACTAGAAAAAGAAACTATTAAGGAGAATATGATAAAATGGTCACAGAATATAGGAAGACCAATACAACTTGAAAGTTGGGAAAATTCCTGGAAAATAACAACTAGAACACTGAAGAGTGTAACCTTAAAAGAAAACTACTATAAAATCTTTTACAGGTGGTATTATACCCCGGTACAGATAGCAAAAATGACTAAAACAGATAAAACCAGATGTTGAAAATACGAGCAGAAAGGAACCCTTTTCTATTTATGGTGGACATGTACAAAAGCTAAAAAGTTCCGGATGCAAATACCTAATAATATAACGAAAATTCTACAAAGGGAATTTCCGACGTACCCAGAAATATACTTGTTTAACATGTAAGATCAAATAGGACCATTTAAAAAAAAAAATCTCATCGAAAGTTATTAACACATATGATAGTGGCAGCGAGAATGAGTTATGCAAGTAAATGGAAACAAGAGGGAATTCCAGAAGAGGAGGAATGGCTATTAAAATTATATGAAATAATAGAAATGGATAAATTGACAGCAATGTTATCTCAAAACCCAACAGAGAAAATCAATGACGATTGGGAACTGATGATTCCCATATTTGAAGCTAGATGTGGGGAATTGGCTACAAGAGGAATAAAGGAGTAGGAGATGCCTGTAATCAACAATTATGATTAGGAACTGGAGGAATGGCTAAGTTGTATGGACCAAGGATATAGAATATAGAACAAGGTGTGTGATTAGGAAAAATAAGAAGAAGAATTTAATGGAGAAATAGGAGTAAGAATAAGAAGAAAAAACTACTAGAATTTAATAGAAGATATTTTATCAAGGAAAAAAGATCACCCACAGAAAAGGAAAATAATAAAGAGACATGGAAGACCATGGGAGGAGAATAGGAATGACAAAGCAAAATCGATAACATTGGAAGCAAGTGGAGTAAATTGAAAAGAAATATAGTTTTTAAATTATTGTTGGATGGTAACAAGTAAGGAATAACTAACTAGTATTAGGAAAAGAAAATAAGGGAAGAGTTTTTATTTTAGGAAAAGGAAAGATAGAAGATTAAAGTGGTTTGGGTAACTAAGTTCATCGACGAAGGGATATTTAGAAAAGAATAGGAGTGACAATCACATATCTGGATGTATACTGTATGTACGTTTTACGGAATATAGGAAGTTGAAGAACAACAGATATGGATGTATGTTTAGTAGGAACAATATATACAGCTTTCTGGAAAATTTTGAGATTTTTGGTGAAGTTGTGGTTAAGTTCTGGATATTTGTTGTATATGATGAGATAGAGGATACTTGTGATGAAAATTAGACTGTAAATTTTGATTTTTGGATTTGGAATTTGGAATTTGAATCTGCTTGAATTTTGAATGTGTGAATTTAGAATAAAAAGATTCGAACGAAAATGGATATTATGTTCATCTGATCACCCATCTCTGTCCAATATTCTGCAATGAATGAAATCTGTGAGTAGACTTCAAGAAGGGTTCCATGCACTAACAAATGACAGTCATCTGTACCTATTGTTTACCCTTTCCATTCTGTGCAAGAGAAGAAGATGTGCAAAGTTTGAATATACTTACACAGGAGGATCCAAGAGATGAGTGCAATATAGAAAGAATCCATCGGCAAAGGATTGCTAGACATCTATGCTATATAAAGCTGTGAATGGCAATATTCAGTCAAAGTCTTCAAAATGGCAGTTTTCTCAATAGCAGGGATGGAAAAGAAATTTAGGACCAACTGTTTCCGACCAAATCTGATCCTGTTTTGCACCTGCTGAAACTGACTTCAGGTGTTAATAAAACTCCAATCAGAATTCCACCCATTTGCCAATTTGCAGCCTGTTCATATCCGAAAAACGTGTATGACAAATGTATACTTTGAAAAATCACATTTAAAAAAGCACAGTCCTCCCTCCACACTTGTGAGTTTGACCTTCATGAATCTCATTATCCGTGAGATGTGCATGTGCACTCCCTTGTCTGCTAGGGCAAGCAACAAAGGGATGAGGAAGGAAGGTGTGCTCACTCAGGTGAATGAGAAGGGGATTAAAATGGGGGCATGAGGAGGGAAGGTGCACACATGTGTTCCCTCAATTGCTTGGGTGGGTGACAAGGGGATGGAAAGGGATAATACATGGCAGGAAGGCACGTTTGTGAGCTCCCTCATTCAGGCAGGCAACAAGAGGATGAGAGAGATTAAATCTAGGAGGTAAACTGCATGTGTGCATTCTCTCACTTGCTTAGGTGGGTGATAAGAGGATGTGGTGGGGTGTGAGAAGGGAAGCCACTCACATGTGTTATTCTGAATAAAAACCTTATATTACACTAGGGCCATTTCTACACTACACTATTACAGTGCTATTTATTCTACTTTCAACATAGTATGGAATCCTGGGGCTTGCAATTAAGGGAGGGGCATTTAGAGGGCCTCAGTGAACTACAAACCCCAGAATTCCACAAGATGCTGAAGGTGGAATAATAGCACTACAACAGTGTAGTGTGGAAATAGGTTCAACATCTAACAGCATGGAGTATCTCTCCAGATACAGCTTAACGTATAGAATCAAGGTAAGCATCCCTGCTTGTCAATAACCAGTGAAAGCCAAAGTAAGCAGATTCTTTCCTGATACATCTGACTGCAAACTCCATGATCCTGCTCACAGTGAGACATGACATCTCTGCTTCTTGGGGAATTATTGGTCCTGGGAAAAGGAAGTCTCAGCATCAACCTAACTTCAGTCTTGCAAACCCAATATGGATTTGCAGAACAAAATACAGTAAAGCAACTAAGGACTCTGAATTCAGTCAGCCAGCATCTACCCACCCACTCCCTTTCCTTGGGTGCTGCTTAAAAACTCTCCCTTAAAAGTTTCCAGACTTTTCTTGACTATCTTCCAAAGCTCCATTGGACAAAAGCCCCTCTGTTGATGATGATATCAGCTTGGTCACAGACTCTTTGTACCAACCTGTTGTTAATTCAGAAGTGAGCCAAAAACAAAGGAAGGCATGTTGTTCATCCACTTTCCAGGGTTGTTGTGCATCGTAAAGAACAGAAAGGAGAACAAAGATAATTGCAGGATAATGGCAGTATGGCATTCTTGCAGCCACAATATTTTTCTTTCTGTTACTTGGAATCTATGGCTATTTCTGCACTAGATTGTTAGTGCTATTATTCCACTTTCAACATTTCATGGAATCCTGGGGTTTGCAGTTTAGGGAGGGGTCTTTGAGGATTCCATAGGATGATGAAAGTGGAACAATAGCACTATAACACTCTAGTGCAGAAATGGCCTCTGTCAGGATTACAGCAGACTGTGACCAGTTTCAACTGTTCTGTTTGTGCAGTATCAGTTAACAAAGCATTTGTGAGAGTATAATTTTGTGATCAACACTAGCACTTGAATGAATGCTTCAACTGGTGCTCTCTTGGGGCATGTATGGAAAATATTCTATCATGCTTATAAGGGAAATTTTACTTTTCCACCTTCTGTATTTTGATACGTATTTACCAAATGTACATCTCCTGGAATCAAAGATGCCAGTCAACATGACATTTGCAATGAGAACTCCATACAGTTTGAAGCTTGTTATGCAGTTAGCAAATCAAAAATCATGCATTAAAAACTGTGTCCATATGAAGATTTCTGTGCTTGTCAGAACAATGCGCACCAATGTGCTTCAGTCAAAGGGAAAATGAAATTTTTAAAAAGCTTGCACAGGCCCACAAAAATGCATCCATTTTGAAAAATGTACACAGAAATACACATGGATTTTTGCATTGAAAAAAATGGCTTGCATTTTGATACAGACCTGAATTGGAATAAGCCTGAAAAAACAAGAGCTTCGGTGAAATCAAGCTTAAAAGACACACACATCCTTCACAGAGTGATACACAAAAGCACAATTTAATTGCATGTTGATGACACTTCACTCTGAAAGTGTGGGGAATTCAGAAAGCTAGGAGCTTCCAGATATCAAGGTTTCAGTGACTGGGATACTATTGCTTTTCTCTATACGTTCAAACTCAAATAAGTCTAGGCATTTCCAAGATTGCAGCTGGCAAATAATGTTTATAGCTTGCATAGGCAGCAGGCATGATCTTTTCCTGCTTTCTAGAATCATTACTTCTTAGAAGGGCGAGAGACATTGTGATGACCTTACACACCACATTACATTCATAGTATATTATATTGTGTGAAGGAACACTAAGAAGAACAGCATTAAATGCCCAAGAGAAATTAACAAAAGCAACATATTCAGTGTCAAGTATTCAGACTCCACCGCCTTAAACCACAACATTATCTTCCAGCATTATGTGTAATCTAAATTATTGTTCCCACAGCAACCATCATTCATTCCTACTGTATAATGGTAGTTTTTTAAGTTACATGATGATATCGCTGGAAGAAAACAATGCAGGAAATAGATCTCTCTTCAATGACTTCAAAACAGGCTCAAAACATCAGGTAGCTTCCCAGGGTCTTAGCTGAAGACAAGAGTGATTGATTTTCTTCCAGGGTTTGACCTGAAGAAACCTGATGAAGCAGCCCTGCAGAAAAAAAGAGACTAGGTTAAAGCTGTGTTTGAAAACTAGGTCCTGTGAACAGAGACAGGCCACTATTTTTTGCCAAGAAAAAAAGGCCAAATTGGGTGGCATATTCCTTCAATAGGTGGGATTAAGGACACAGGGTTACACCAAAGAGAAGCGGGTATGATTCTTACCAGTTTGGACATTTTCCAACCAACCAAGAAAAGTAGGGCTGAATTCTAGACCAAAGTAAGACCCAGTGCAACAGTTTTCAAGCATGCAGCTCAGTTCTGTGCCATAGCATTCTTGGCTGCAAAGTACAGCTCGGTTCTATGTAACAGCACCTTGGGTTGCAAAGCATGGTGTGGTCCCAAGGAATAGCTACCTCACACGCAAGACATAGCATGCTTCCATGAAACAGCATTTTGGGCTGTAAACCAATGCTCAGCTGCATGTAATAGCTCCCAAGGCTACAAAAGCAGATTACTTTGCATGCAATAGAGACATGGGTGGCAAACCAGAGCTCAGTTCTGTGTTAACAGTTTCTCATTTTTCCACTCTTGAGATTCATTCCATGAAATAGCTTGCAGTGCTTTAAAGAGCCTCTTATCTATAACTGCTGATCACTGATCAAAGATAAGAGCAGAAGCAGTTTGCATGCTGAATGAAGGAAACTGTGGTGACCTGATGAGACAGGATCCAATTCAGATTTCCCATCCCTTCATCTACAAAATGGATGAAGCAAGCAGACATGGTTAACAGGGGGAGAGGGGATCTGTTCCAGTGTCCAATTCTGGGCAACTGTATCCAGTTCTGGGCACCTTAATTCAAGAAGGATATGGACAAACTGGAATGTATCCAAAGGAGGGTGACCAAAATGGTGAAGGATCTGGAAGACATGCCCTATGAGGAGAGGCTTAGGGAGCTGAGTATATTAAGTCTGCAGAAGAGAAGGTTAACAGGGGACATGATAGCCATGTTTAATATTTGAAGGGATGTCATGTCAAGGCAGGAGTGGGCTTGTTTTCCACTGCTCCAGAGACTAGGACAATGGATTCAAATTGCAGGAGAAGGAGAGTCTTCTTCTTTGGAGGTTTTTAAGAAGAGGCTGGGTGGCCATCTGTTGGGAGTGTTTTGATGTGTATTCCTGCATAGCAGGGGGTTGGACTGGATGGCCCCTGGGGTATCTTCCAACTCTATGATTCTATGAGGTTTATCAGGCTGAGAGAGAGTGGCCAAAGGTGAATTCCATGGCTCAGTGAGGATCTGAACTTGGATCTTCCAGTTCTATGATTCTAAGTATCGGAAAGGCTGCTGTGTAGAGGATGCAGATTGTTTTCTGTTATTTTGTGGGGGAAAGGTAGAACTAATGAGTGGAAATTGGCAAGGAATAAAATTTTGGCTAAATTTTGAGAAAAAGTTCCTAATCATAATACATGCTTGGTTGTGGTATATACTGTCTCCAGAGATGGAGAGCTCTCCTTTCTAAGAGCCATTCAAGCAGACTAGGTGGCCATCTGGTAGGGATCCTGTGCTTGCAAGAATCCTTCATCAAGCAAGCAGCTGGACTAGATGACCTTCAAGTTCCCTTTCAACTCTAAAATTCGGTGATTGTATGAAGGTAAGTAAATCAGATTCAGACAGAAACAGCCTTGGAACCTTATATACACTGCCTTGAGTGCGATGATGTAAAGAAAGAAAGAATATAAACTTCATAGAATGAAAATGGCTTTGCCTTCAACTCTGGTCTTGGCTTGCTGCAACATGAAAGCTAAAGGAATGCTTGATCTCCTTTTAATAGCCACTGTTTTATATCATCTCATTTTCAGTTGTCAATCTTTCTCCTCCCTTCAGTGTTCTGGACGGAGCAGCCTATTAGAAATATGTATGAAACAACTGGGAAGGTGCCAGAAGGCTGGTGCTGCTAGTTCTTTCTGACTTCTGCCTATTGCAGTGCTTGCTGAAATAAATATGAAAACACCAGTCCTAAGCTTGTACAGTGGCCCCTCCACATTCACAAGGGTTCAGTGCACAGAACCCTCACAAAAGTGGGAAAACCACAAATAACTCTTCCCCATGACCCCCCCCCCATTCTCCCCTGGAGTTCCCTACCCTGATTTCTGGGGTTCCGAGAGGGACACCTCAATGTGCTCAAAATAATGGGGAATGGGAATTAGCTAGAGCACTAGTTAGCAATGCAAGAGGCAGGGCAACATAGCGAGATGTTTTACCCAGTGTCTACGGGGTCAGGCCGAGTCAATAATCAAGCAGAAGTTAATAATAATTGTTTTTCTTTATTTATAAAGTCACAGCCAACGTATGCACTCACTCGCTTAGAGAATTAAGAAATACTGCACAATTGCTCAGCCAAGCACACAGTCCTAAGGAAATAAAGAGAGGAAAATAAATAGGGGATTTTCAGGAGGGTTTGGGGGGAAATACTACGCCTGGTCCTGTAGCCCGGTAAAAGGAAAGAAGCTGGGGAGTGTAGGTTCTCAGTGCATGGAGGCTGAGGGAAGGCTCGTCAAATGGAGAGGCAGCAAGTCGGGAGGCAAGTCACAAGCGATCCGATGAGACGCTCAAACTCAGGGGTTCTTATAGGGGAAAATGTGCCTGCAGGCTAGTCCATTCCCGGGGAAAACAATGGATTTTGGGCTGGAGACAAAGCCTCCGAAAGGTCAGTACTTTAGATGATTGAATTATGACAGCGTTGTCAATAATGTAGACAGTATGCAAACGCGGAGTGCTTGAGAGTTGGATAGTCCGCTCATCAAGCTGCCTGCTCGGGGCAGGGGATCTTTTGTAAACAGTGTGCATACATAATATGATCTTAAAAGGGTACTTGCCTTGAGGTCTCCTAAAGCTGCAATCGGCAATTACTGGGCTGCCTGGACTTGTTTTTGAATGGTTCAGCTATTTTCGGCCGTGCCTGTATGCGTGCTTGTTCCGGGGGCCTTGCAAGCACATGGAGAGAAATGGGTAGTGAAGGCCAAATTCTTGATATCAAATGATATCTAATATCCCACAAGTTCGGACTAGAAACTACAGTAACATCCCCCTTCCCATTTCTTTGCCTCTGGCTCTAGTGTTCCCGGGGGAAGAAAAAAGACCAGGTAAAGGTACTTTCCCCTCAGAGGGAGAAGAGTAGAATGCTGAGTTCTGGCATTCTAGCTACTTTTGGTCACCATCTTAAAAAAGGAGGGCCATTTCAACACCCCACTGTTGCAGTGCTATTATTCCACTGTCAACATCCTGTGGAATTCTGGGGTTTGTAGTTTACTGAGGCCAAAGAGTTCTCTGGTTGAGAATTCTAAATGCTTCTCCCTAAACTGCAAATCCCAGGATTCCATAGGATGTTGAAAATAGAATAATCTACAATATAGAAGTCAAAGTTTGTGAGTGAGTTTGTCTGTTTGTCTGTGTCAGGCAGGTGAAGATCGCATATGATTGGCTGGTTGTGAAGATTCTACGGAATGCTGGGTTTGGCAGTTCAGGGAGGGGCCTTTAGAATTCTCAGCCAGAAAGCTCAGGCTGGTTTCTATGGAGATGAGGCCCATCAGCAAGGAGGAAGGCAGTGCATTCCCTCAGGAACCCAAACTCTGTATGTTAATAACTCTGAATACAGATTAGATTGGTGAATATGGGGAAAAGTCACAGGTATTCAACAAGATGGTTTGAGGAATTAGAGACACAGGATTTCAAATCTGTGTATTTCAATGGCATCTAATCTCTAAGGCAAGGTAAGGTAATTCCTAAGATATTTCTATGAGAAAATAAAATCCTGTGCAGTGCCGGGTAAATATGCTAGTAGTACTATAACAGTGTAGTGCAGAAATGGCTGAGATTTCTCCCTGAGGGCAGGCGCAGGAGCAAAGAAGCACCTGACCAATCATCGGCCATTACACAGCAGAATGTGCAGTCAGGCAGCAGAGAGGACACACTTCCGGCAGTCAGGGGGACATTGCTCTCCCAAAAGGAAAAAAAAAAGTCCATTTTAAACATAAGCCTTGCAAGCATAGAGTGGAGAATTCAAGGGAATGGGAGGAGGAGAGTGGTGGGAGAGAAGACAAGCATGTGCCTTGCAAATAATCAAATCTGTGAAACTCAAACCTGCAAAGGAGGAGGGAGGACTGTATTTCCTTTGAACTTCTTTGATTTTTCTCCTGTATTTGCCAGACTGGAAGTATATCTGCATTCTTTCTCTGAACAAACAAACCTCAGTCAGCAGCCATCTTTGATGATGGCAGCTATCTGGCCTTTGGAGAAGGAAGAGGGGTGGCATTTCCATGAGGCGGTACTCATCTTCTGACTTGTGTATGCACTGTCTTCGCTACCAACTCTGTTCCATCCACAACCCTTTGGACTAAACAACCCAGACAATTACTTCAGCATTCCACAACAGTCTGTAACTCCAGTTCTTATTACAGAGCACCCTGTCAATAGCTTCTTTCTCTATGGAGGAGTTGCAAAGAAGGAATAGCTCTCCTGGCTCTGGAATGCCAATGCATTATTACTTATTAGTAGAAGGTCATGGGCAAATGTTAACATATCAATAGAGGTGAATTTATTTAATTAATATCTCAATATATTTTCTTCTACCTGAGAGGCTCAAGCTGGCTAGAAACACTTAGGCATCTGCATCGATTTTAGCAAGCAAGCTGAGATCCAAAGGGATTTGATTTTATATTTATTTGGAACATACAGCCCATTCTGTTTCAAGGACTAGGGAAGAATAACCGTGATGGTATGAACTGAATTGTCTTGAAAGTATTCAGCTGTCCTTCCATTCCCTAGTTAACAAACAGCAACAGATAAATGCAACCGTAGTTTCATTAATGATTCCTGCTTTTGGAATGAAACACCTATCAGAGTTTGGCATCAGAATTTGGGATGAAGGGAGCAGGAAGAAGGGACAGAGAGACTACTTGAAATTGTTCTGAAGGGTATGAAGACAAACACCTGAATCCACCTTATGGCCAACTATAATGCTGCAAACCCATTGAATTAATGGAAGTTACATATGTGTTGACTTGCCAAGTTCCCATTGATTCAATGAGCCTACTCCAATTCTTACCAGATTTAGGCCAGAATTCAGAAAACTATTAATTGCCTGGAGGTGCAACATCTCAAAGTATAGCTGCTCTGTTTCAGAATGTAATACAGCATGAGTGGTTTTATGTTTGCCTTTTCTCCTAATATTTTGCTTGCATTATGTTACAAAGGTGGCATAAGAGTTTAACTGTCTCTTGTCAAAAACAAAAAAAACAACTGTATCTTGACTCCTTGACTTTTTACTACACGGGGGAAAAAACTTTACAAATCCTATCCTATCTGTATGATGAGACAACTGAAAGCAAAGGGATATCTTGATAAGTTCTTAAAATTAACTTGTATCCTTTCATGTTGAAAGAAACGTTACTGCCCTGACTTGCCCAAGCTTGGGGGATATAAAAAGATATCTCTTGATATCAATAATTCGGCTTCACATACCCATTCCCCTCCCCGTGCTTGCGAGGCCCCCGGACAAGCATCCACACAGGCTCGGCCGATAATCGCCGTAATATTACAACACAATACAGGCAGGCCAGAAATAGCCGACTTGCAGCTTTAGGAGACCTCAAAGGCAAGTACCTTCATTAAGTATGCACGCAACTTTCAAAAGATCTCCTGCCCCGCGCTGGCAGCTTGACGATCTGACTATACAATGCTCAAGTACTCTGCGTTTGCATACTGGCTATCCTATTGATAATTTGGCTATAATTCAGTCATTCAGATTCTGACCTTTCGGAGGCTTTGTCTCCAGCCCCAAATCCATTGTTTTCCCCAAGTCCGACCTAGCCCGCGGTCACAATTCTCCTTATAAAAACCCCTGACTTTGAGCGCTTCTTCGGATCGCTCTTGGCTTCCATCCCGCCTTGCTGTCACTTTGTCCAGCGAGCCTTCCCCTCAGCTCCACGTGCTGAGATCCACGCTCCCCAGCTTCTCCATTTCCAACCGGGCTTCAGGACAGGTGAAGTATCACCCAAACCAACAATTCCTCTAAAAATCCCTCTATCCCACTCCAACCTTTATTTCTATAGTTTCTCTATATGTTTGTGTTGCATACACTGATTGATTGTATTTTTAATAAAAATCACATTTGTTATTTCACTCCGGTTTGCTCCTTGACTCAGCCTGACCCCGTAGACATTGGGTTCAAGATCTCACTACGTTACCCTGCCTCTCGCAGTGCTAACTTGTGCTCTTTGACTAATCTCCCCAACTTGTATAATTTTGAGAGCAATTTGGTGTCCCTCCTGGGACCCCCAGAAAACAGGGTAACAGAAACCAATGTCCAGCCACTCTAGTAAGGTTGCCATATTCCACTTTCTGAAATGCCGACATGTAATCTGCACATAATTAAAATAATTAAAATCATATAAATTACACTAATTTGCATTCTAATTATGCAAATTCTTAATATTAATTGTATTTATTTCTCCCACTATGTTTCAGGTTTCATGATTTTTATTTTATTTTGTTTTTAACAATTACAACTGGTCTGACAAAAACAGTACAGACTAATGTTTAAAGTCTTGTACTTGGAACAGAGAGAGCTGTATCTCTGGTTGAACATGGAACTGATCACGTGAACATGGCCCATCACCACTTCTCAGCAAACCTGATGTAAAATGAATCCCCTATTGATTCCCTGGCTCATACCCGTTGCTTTTCTCCTGCTCCTTCTGTGACCTTACCTCATGTCTTCACACCGCTCACACCGGTTGCTTTCCATTTCTTTTACTCCCTCTGTCACCTCACCTCATGCCTTCATAGTTCATCCCTCCCTTGCTTCTCACCATTGCTCATGCAAAGTATTCCTCCCACTTCTGCTTCAACCCAACTACATCACCTCAGTTTGCAGTCTCGGAGTACCCTCTCCTTTGTTTCTTGCACTCCACCATTCACATACTGCTCACTCTGACTAACCTCCAATTGCCTCCTTCACCTTGCCTCAAATCCTTACAGTTTGACACCTCTTCTTTCTTATGCTCTGCTGTTGCACCACTCACTTTCCCTTTGTTCCAACTCCCTCCCTTGCCTTACCTTGCACCCTTACAGTCTCCTTCTTCCTTCCTTCTTACACACCACCACTTACACTGCTCACTCAACCTTCCACTCCCTTCCTTTCCCCACGATGACTCCTTTTCCCTCTTACTCCTTTGCCCACCTCCCCTTCCCTCATCACTTCCACTTTTGCTGTTCATTTCACTGACTCTAACTTAAACTACCTCCCTTCTTCCCCTCACTTCATGTGTCTCTCTACTGCCTGCAGGGCTCACTCTTCCTGCCCACGTGCCTGAAAGGCAGCGACAGGCTTGTTTCTTGCAGAATATTTTCACAGAAGTATGCCTCCAAGTGTTGACCCATATCTCAGTTCCTACACAGGCTAGAGATTTACTTTTAAAAATATGAAAGCTTGGAATCTGAGCCAGATGATGGTTCAAATAGGCACCAGATGGTATGCCTAAAATCCAGATAAAACTGAGCCAAATTGGAAGTATAGCAACCCTTCACTCTAGTCTCTGGTAACTCTTCAAGAACTGCAGTTAGAACTCTTTAAAAAAAAGTTAAAATTCCACCAACAGCACCGGCTGCTCAGAAAATTGATTCAGGATTCAATTCTATTTAATCTTCCTTCTCCACAAAATTAGTGGAATTTTGATGTTTTTAAAGGGCTCTGGGTATGGTCTTTTTAAACTGGGATACAAGGTATAATCTAGTTGAAGTGAACTACTCTTAAGTGGGAATGAGTGAATGGTTTATTTCATTCTTTTTTTGAGACAAACTTTTTTTAAAAAAAATCATAAATTTATAATCATTACAAACTGAAACAGATGATCTAGGTAAGCTTTTAAGCGCTTTGTTCTTTAAAGTCTGGGTTTAAAACTCTTTCTATTCTTTGTATTGAAGCATGTTTGTGGTAGACTGTGTGGTAGAAATCTGTTTTGTAAGTTTCCCCAGGGGGACACAGAGTTGAAAAGGAAACATAGTAGGAAATTGACTTATACTCATAGAATCATAGAATCATAGAAATGTAGAGTTGGAAGAGACCACACGGGCCATCCAGTCCAACCCCCTGCCACACAGGAACACCCTCAAAGCACTCCCGACAGATGGCCATCCAGCCTCTGCTTAAAAACCTCCAAAGAAGGAGACTCCACCACACTCTGAGGCAGCATATTCCACTGCCGGACAGCCCTGACTGTCAGGAAGTTCTTCCTGAGGTTCAGGTGGAATCTCCTTTCCTGCAGCTTGAATCCATTGCTCCTTGTCCTGGTCTCTGGAGCGGCAGAAAACAAGCCCTCTCCATCCTCTACATGGCATCCCTTCAAATATTTAAACATGGCTATCATGTCCCCTCTTAACCTTCTCTTCTGCAGACTGAACATACCCAGCTCTCTAAGTCTATCCTCATAGGGCATGGCTTCCAGGCCCTTCACCATTTTGGTCGCCCTTCTCTGGACATGCTCCAGCTTGACCATGTCCTTCTTGAATTGGGGTGCCCAGAACTGGACACAGTATTCAAGATGAGGTCTAACCAAAGCAGAGTAGAGTGGTACCAGTACCTCCCTTGATCTAGACACCATACTCCTATTGATGCAGCCGAGAATTGCACTGGCTTTCTTGGCTGCTGCATCACATTGCTGACTCATGTTCAGCTTGTGGTCTATTAAGACTCCTAGATCCCTTTCACAGGTACTGCCATCCAGCCACTCCACCCCTTACAGGTTGGGGGGGGGGCATGGAAGTGTTAATACTTCTCTTCTCACCAGATGAAGAAACTAAGCTCATGAATATAGTTTTTCAACAGTGATTTCTAACAACCGAGGCCTAAATCCAATTGCTGGTTTCAGTCAGATTAGACCCATTGAATCAACTGCTGAATGTAAGGCTATTTCCGCAGTAGCCTGTTATAGCACTATGATTCCACTTTCAACATCCTATGGAATCCTGGGGTTTGCAGTTTTGGGAGGGGCCGGCAGGCCCCTCCCGAAACTGCAAACCCCAGGATTCCATAGGATGTTGAAAGTGGAATCATAGCGCTATAACAGGCTAGTGCGGAAACAGCCTAAGTTAATACACATATAAATCCACTGACTCAATGGGTCTACTCTAATTAGGACTAGCAATAGAATTTAGGTGTAACATACCTTCCAACTATCACAATTTGGCAGAGACAGTTTCAATCCTCTGTTGTTTCACTTCCTCAACTGCTTTTAAAATATCCCAGTTTCTCTCCCCTCCTCTTGTTTTCCACTTTTGTCCTTAGCTTACTTCAGCTGATCTAAACTGAGTTCCAAGGCCCCTCCCTAAACTGCAAACCTCAGGATTCCATAGGATGTTGAATGTGGAATAATAGCTCTATAACAGTCTAGTGAAGAAATAACTTCACAGTCTTGACAGCACTCTAGTGTTGCTTAGCCGCGTGTGTTGCTGTTTTCACCTGTTAAATGCTGGATGGTATAACCTAAATATACTCTTTTCCCGTCTTTCATATTTTTCCTGCTTTCCCCTTTTCTTCCAAAATTCAGTTCAGCATACAGCTCTTAAAATTAATTATCCTAAATGCCTCTGTTCTATCTTACAGCACCCAGGGAGAACATTGACTTTTTCCTGTAAGAGAGGAATTAAGGATCCTGGGGTTAAAGGTAAATTCTTTAGCTGGAATTCACATAGGCTCATTTCTTCTCAAAGCATTATTTATCTGCCTTACAGGCTGAATGCATCTGCTGTTGCTCATCTTACTATCTTCCTTCTCCAAACTGAAAGCCTGAGGAAGGAGGCCTAAGATCACAGGACGCTGGGCTGGGCTGAGCATAATATTTGCTGGCTGTTCTCATTTCCAGTGCAGAATATATCAGAAAGAAGCCACAATCCTGTCTCAGCCTCTCCAGTTGAGAAAGGGTATCTGACAGATTTGGCCTTCCCTTTTCTCAGGGATTCCAAGCACCCTCCTGAGTTTTAAGCTGGAAGTGTTAGAAATTGAATTCAGAGCCTTTTATACATACAGATCCTGCTCTACAGCTGAGAAATGGCTCTTTGACTTCAGTATGATTGTCAATTCAGAATCAGCCCAGGTCCATTTCCAGCCCCAAACCTGTGACACACACCAACACAAACACGTAATCATATATGTAAAATAGCCAAATTACACAGTAAATAAAATATGTGGTCCTGCTTTTATGTGCTTAAGAATGTTTCCAGTCAATGCATATTTCTATATATTCCATACTTACTTCTTCCAATAATGGATCAAATGTTATTCCCAGTAATTTTCATGAACTGATTTCAGAATAGACACATAGATACAATGAACAATGAATATATACTCCTCCCTCCACATTCATGAATTTGACTATTCGAAAGGCGTGTGCAAATTTGATTATTCACAAGGCGTATGCTTGCCTCCCCCTCCTCCCATCCCTTGCATTCCTCACCCCAGGCTTCTCAGGCTTGTGTTTAACATGGACTTTCCCCCCACCCTTTTTTGGGTGAGCAAAGCCCTCTTCCACTGCTGAAGGTATAGCCTCTCTGCCATGTGGTTGCACATTCTGTGGTGTATTGGCTGCTGATTGGTCAGGTGCTCCTTTCTCAAGATGGCTGCTGGAAGTAATTAGAACTCCAGAACTCCCCTCTTCTCTGGTCATTTCTGCACTAGGCTGTTATAGCGCTACTATTCCACTCTCAACATCCTATGGAATCTTGGGGTTTGCAGTTTAGGGAGGGTCTGGCCAGAGGCAAAAGAATGGGAGGAGGGAAGCTCTGGAGAGGAGTGGGGGGGTGTAATTCACTTTTTCCCACTTTTCTAAGGGTTCTGTGCCCCAAACCCTCTCCAATGTGGATGGGCTACTGTAGTCATTTGTCTACTCTCACCGTTGAAAGTGATATCATCATGCAAGTTTTTCTGACATTATCGTATAGAAAGACTTGTGCAAAGCAAAAAGATAGCGGCGGAGCATTAAAATAATATTCCCAGATATGTTTGATTATACTGCAGAAATAAACATAACAGTGATGCACACAATAATTTAAGCAACTTAAAACTCTATGGCAAGGATATTGGAAAAACATGTCAGCCCTATATTATAGTAATGCTTTCTTACAACCTCACAAATATACATTGTTAAAAGCCACCACACTGCTTTTGATTTGTATCTAATAGCAGTGAACCACCCATTAAGATTCCCTAATTAGGGAGAACGCTTCTAGTATTATTCTTCAGCATCCAGTGACCTTTGGTGAAGGTGGGACATCTTGGGCCACCATCTTTGCTGAATTAAAGATCCTATCTTCAAGAATTTCAAGACAAGATAATTTCTCATTTACAAAGCTATGCTTCAGGCAAAATTCAATAAAATATATACAGTTCTTGTGGCCTTCTGAGACCCTACAGTGCAGAAACTGGATATGTTTTTATTGAGCCAATCTTGTAGAAATTTATTGAGAGACAGGTGTGAAGCTTTGTTTCATACTTGGGAAAGCAAAGCAGTTTTATTATTATAGAACTCAGTCATTTTTTGTTCTACTTTTGGCTGGCCATAACCAAGCATACATACCTTCTTTTCTCTCCTTTTGCTCACTTATGAGAAATATTGTAAGACAATCACCATTACAAGGACTGCCAAATAAATTTCAGACCATTTGTTAAATTTATAAGATAGCAACAAAACCTGTTAAAAGTCAAGGAAATTCTCTGTTAGAATACCCCAGTCTTCTGAGGCAAGACCACACCTGTACAATTTGTGACCATCTAAGCCAAACTCAGTTCATTAGTCATATTTGACAGCTGGTCAAAGGTTCAGTACTATAGGACTGCAACTGATTTGGCCTAATGCCAAAGCAAATTGAGCCAATTTGGAGAGGCTCGTACTTGTTTTCCATCAGCTTGGATTGGCCTAATTGAGTACCAAAGCAGAACAGGGAAAAAAAATATCCAATTTTTATTGAGTAGTCCGTCTTGGTAATTTGTGCTGCATTTTGCCTGCCTCTGTCCACTTACTATAGACACACCTTCTTTCAACATGGACAGAGCCATCAACCCCTACACTTGAAGAAATTCACTAAAAATAGGAAAAGCAGTGGGACACCAAGCCTACTGGCAGCAACTGTTGTTGTCAGTGTTGTTTCTGTACTCCATGCACATCAATACGAATATCTGTAGGGCACCTCACACATTAAAACCAGCATAAAATATATTCAGTAAACTTTTGAACCTGATGATGATTATGATGATAATTTTAATTCCACCATTTCCTATATCATGGAACAGGTAGCATGCAAGGGATTCCTGTGGGGTCTCCAGTCTAGTTGCTAATGAGATCCAGTTCCACTTAGCTTCAGAAAGTTGGTGGTATCACGTATGACCATGGTGCAGGTTTAACAACTGCTAGACCACAATGTATGAATGTTGGGCTGTGTTGATTTTGGTAAGCCAGGAGTTGCATGGATTTGGATTAGACTGACAGGTTGAAGAACCAGGTGCCTTTGCTAGTTTTTCCTCTTAATGAAATAACCAGAATAGAAGGGTCAAATAGTCTAACAACACCCTGTAGATATACTGTTGAACAGGATTTCTCAATTTCTGAACCTTCAGCTGTTTTGCATTTAAGTTCCTAGAAGTATCTTTCAGCATGACCAATAAAGAAAGATTCTGGGAGCAGAAGTCCAAAACATCTGGAAGATCAAAAGCTGAGAACCACTGGTATAGAGTGAGCTAAGATGTTTTGTTTTGCAACTAATATCTGGAAGCTGGCTATATGATGTTTGCAATTTAACTAGAGTTTCATTTTTATTTTATTTTACTTTATTTTATTTTTACCATTGATACATTAATACTCCATTCTCTTCAAAGTAACTTTACTACTTAGTGTATGCTAGCATTTATTTTAAGCCTACAGGGACAGCCTATGAGTAATAGAATGCTGCAATCATGATATAGCATCATAACTAGAAATGTAATGGCTGGGAATAAGTCTTCAGAAATTAGGTTCCATGGTACTTTAAGAATTAGGGTCCATGTGAAGGATTTTTGTTCCACCTCTATGGCGGACAGATATAGGAGGAATTAAGGGAGAAATGTTTTACTTGTCTAGTCTGTCTTTGGTTTTGTTTGTTTGTTTGTTTGTTTTTTGGTGTGTGTATTATTGTGCACATGCAGCATTATTAACATGGTGATGCCCCCACCCCAATACATTCAGCAGAGTCTCAGAACTAGTCCAGTGCTTCTGCTGAGTGGAGCTCCCTCTGGAATATAAGTAGCAGCCGACAAGCCCCTGGTTAATTATTTTAGTTTATATATGCTCATCATGGGGACACGTGGGCCTTTTGTTTGCTGCCAGTATCACCCAGCTGAATCACATAAACACTCCACCAACACACCATGCTGGCACAGGAACTGGGTTTGAAATTGTGTGTATACAATGCAAATTCCAAGGGGATGTTGATAGATATTTTCTTTAACAATATGGAAAAGGGCCTAGAATGGCAGTACTGACAGCAATCAGAGAACCACAGAGTTGGAAAAGAACCCAAGAACCATCTACTCCAACACTGTATCTGTTCACGAGCCACTGCTAAAGCATCCCTGAGAGGAGGCCATCAAATATCTATTTATAAGCCTCCAGTAAAGAATAGCCCACTGTTGTCTAGGTTAGTCTATTTAATTGTTGAACTGCTAGTACCATCAGGAAGTGCTACCATCAGGAAGTTCAGCCAGCATCTTCTTTCTCATAATTAGAATCTTTTGTTTCAGGTCCTACAGTATCCTATGAAGCAGCAGAAATCAGCAGTGTCCTGACTGGTGTCTCTGGAGGACATATTCTATAGCCATTTTCGAGAAGCTAAGCAGATGTAGCAAACAGACAAGAGACCAGGCTTTTAAAGGATATTTGTCAAGAAATGTTCTTGTCCTTGTTGAGAAAGAGTTTGCAGACAGAGTGAGACGCCCTGTTGATAAAAAGGTCTACTGCTGAGAGAGTTTCCCCGCCACATTTTCTTACTTTTTGTCATTTGCTAAAAATGTTTTTTTATGGTGTGTGTGTGTGTGTGTGTGTGTGTGCATGTGCATGTGTGCAGAAACAAGGCTTTATTGCATATAAAAGTCATTTATACAAAATACAGTGTTTGTAGAGGAGGATTTTTTTTCCCAAAATTATCAGAAAAGAGATTCTACCTAGACATTAGGATGAATCTCTTTAAAGTTAAACAGTGAAATAGACTGCTTCAAAGGATGGTAGAATCACTTTCTTTGGAGTCATTTAAGCAGAGGTTGAATGCTCATCTCAGGAGTACTTTAGCTGTACATGCTAAGTGGTTAGACTAGATGGTCCCTTTGGCCTCTTGCATCTCTATGATTCAATTAAATGTTTCACAGAAAGCCCCAAAAGGGGGAAAATAATTAAATATTGTACAAAAACTCTTGTAATCTCATCGAGTGAGGAGAAGACCTGTGCATGAGAAAAAATATATGAAAATTTAAATCCCTCTAAGTGACTGGCTAGGAGACCCATGTGTACTGCTTTAAATTTGAGTTCCACAATGAAGGAAGGGTGGGGCATAAACAAACTAAATAATACACAGTGGTGTAAATAGGGTCTTAATTTAAAATAACTCTGGTTAGAGGAATAAGAAAATCCATTACCTGGAACACTTTAAGCATCAAGGTTAAATTATATATTAGAAACAGTTAAATATTTAGATTCCTGATGAAAAGAGACTACTCATTTGCAGACCAACTCTAGAATAATAAGACCAGATCCAGAGAACTGGGCTGAATAAGGGCTACTCTCTTTAACCTAAATTAAGCTAATCTAAATGTGGAAAAGTACATGGAGGGGGGGACCTAGCATGAGATCAGGAGAGGCCAGGCAACACTCCATGACTTCCTTCTCAGCCTTTTCCTGGTTGAACCACCTAAGTCCCAAGGAGAATCTCATAGAAGGGTTGTTCCTCATCTGACCATCTACTGGAAGGCAGACCCAAGGAGCCTCACTCCCAAGTTACAGGACTTAAGTTAGGCCAAAGAACCCCAGATCAGTCCCAAGTGTAGTCTCCTTTCCATTCCTGGATCTCAAGACCTTAGGAAGAAGTTTCAGAGCTTTCCCTTTCAGCAAAGGATGCCAAGGTGTTCACTATAATTCTTATTTCTCCCCTGCACTATCTGCCAAATGACCACCTATTTAGAGATACTACCCCAAAACAATTGGCACAGTCCCCCAAGTACAGTGTGGGGTAAGGAAAATAGTAATAGGGGCAAAAATTCCTACAACCAGCAACCAGCAAAGAACACACTGCACTGGAGGCAGGAGAATGTGTCAAGGTACCATCTAAAAGGAAGCGAAGAGGGGGTGAATGGAGCTAATGAACCACCTAGCTCTGCTCCTGAATGCTTGGCATCATGCTGCATTATGCCTGAGATTATCAACACTGGCTTCGCCTCTATCAGAAGCCAGCAAAAGCGGGTCCTCCCCCACAGTGCCTCTCATGGCCTGGGTCCAGATCTGTATAAAATGAACTTTGAGAAAGCTATAGTTAAAAATCTCAACCTGTCTCTTCTTGTCTATCATACAATTGAATGATCCTTGTGTATCTCAGAGGGAACTGACATTTTGCTGATGTTTCATCAGATTAAACCCACTGAGCAGCACACTGAGATAAAGAAAATCCAGTTCAGTTCTGAAAATGAATAGATGCATAGTGATTTCTGAAGCCTCTTGTAATTTAAATTCAGATTTAACTATTGGTGTTTTTTATCCGCTTGTGGGCTTTTACAGCACAGGAGCCAACTGGGGCCAACCTGATAGGAATCCCCTATATGCCTTTGTGATGAGATCTCACTATATGCAGAATAAAAGATTAAAACAGAACCTCATTGGTTCAGAAACTGAATAACCACCTACATCAACATTCAGAATGAAATAATTGCAACTTAACGAATCTCTCAGTTGCAGCTCTAGCAGTATAACTTCATGCATATTTGCTTTGAAGTCCCACTGAAGTCCCACTGAGTTAAATAGGACTTTATTAACACAGTGATTGTTTCAGTTCAAACAGGATGCATAAAATATGTAGAGCCAGACTGTTTTAGGATTTGTGGAAGCAACACTGAAATTAATCAGTTTTTTCTTTTTTCAAAGCTTTTTTTTAGCAATTATGAAAGAAATCCATCTTACCTTTTCAGTACGAAGTCCTCTATTATCCATTTACTTTGCTCTCACTTCCTCTCAGTGACATAATCAAACAACTAAGTCCTATAGCAAGATAAGCACTAGGATACCTGGGAATTTTCATTTAATTTAATTTCATTTCTCTCCTGTTTCCTCCCATTGCAGAAATGGAGATCAAGATGGCTTACAAAATTGCAACACATGAAATAAAGCTATAAACACACAACAGATTATAGTTAAAGTGTAAGGAAACTGTGCATAACGTTACAAAGAATTGAAAAGACTCTTTTATTTAAAGATGGCTACCATGTCATTTCTCTGACTTCTCTTCTCCAAGCTAAACATATTCAGTTCCCTAGGTCTTCCTTCACAAGGTTTTCAAATCTTTGATTGTCTTGGTCCCTCTTCTCTGGACACATTCTAGATTGTCATAAAAAGGAGGAAGAGACGGGGAGGAAAAAAGAGGGGGACAAAAAAAATGAAACAGTACCTTTAAGACTAACTAGTTTTTACTTTAGCATGAGCTTTTGTGGATATAAATCCACTTCTTCAGATATTGTATAGAGTGACATTAAAACCTCAGGTTAAAAAAAGCATGTTTATGCAGTCGTGGGAAAGTCAGCCTGGAACAGTGGTTAGATTGTTGAACTAAGACACTGGAGACCAAGGTATGAATTCCTGTCAGCTATGGAAACTCACTGAGTGACCTTGTGGAAGTCACACTCTCTCAGTTAATGGTTGGAGTTCCATTCCAAGCCTAACCAGGTGGAGGGTGTAGAGAAGTACAACAAATGGCTCTCTTTTATTCTTTCTTTGCTGGTCTAGTCCTATTCTTCTGGTCCAAATAACCTTTCTCATCTGTTTCAGGTGGATAAATGAACTTCATGGTGGAAAGTTATTAGTGTGAAAGGAATTTGGAATAAGAAAATGGCAAACGAACAAAGAGCTTCAGCAAACACTTTCTTACCCATTCTTCATTTAGTATTCTTTTTTTATGACATCGCTCTCCTTTAACAAAGATGGTAGGGAGGATGTGATTATACAAGTTTTTGCTTCATTTCTTATTTACTTCACTGTCTCTCATTAGTTTTCACTGTATCTAGTGGTACACATTATATGATCAAGCTCCTAGGGGAAAAATCTGAGATGGAAAAGCAAAGCACACAAAACAATCATTTTGTGTAGTTACTTTCTGAAAAAAAAGATTAAATAAGTTCCCCAGTTGTGGCATTTTTCCTTCCCCTCATGACTTGATTAATCAATGTATAGACTTCTGTCCCATGATGTGGGCAAAGAATAAAGCTGACCCTTAATCTCTTGTATAAAAATGGGGGACAAATAACTTCTTCTGTTTGTTTTAGTTCACATCTTTTTATTAGCTGTGGTGTTTATTGATCCATCTCACCCCAGCCCTCCCCTCTTTCTTCTCTGTTTCCCCCAACTTCCCTTTAGTGTCTCCACAGAATGGAGATTGTCTTTTCATTTTACGGCTTATTAATAAACCTAAGAGTTTCTGACTAGATTAAAACTTGATTTCTCTGATGTCCTTTGGGTTACATTTGTTTGTTTTTCTGTATGTTTGTCAGTCTTTGAAATGGCTTCTTTTATGGAGTCGAAGGAAAAAGAAAGCAGCTGTCAATTACATTTTAGAACTCGGTTGTGGCAGAGACATTAATTTTGCCAGCTTTGCAGTCAGAACTCTCTTAGAACTGATAGCCCAAGGTCAAACTGCAGTTGTCTTTGGAAAGTAAACAATGCATCTTCCCAAAGTATTCTGACAGGAAACCAATCACTTCCAACTTCAGAGAAGGGGGCATGCACAATGTCTGTGAGTGTATGTATTTATGCGCATGAGGCCATGTTGTGAGATAGAAATTTTTGTCTCTAATGTTTAGGAGCCCAACATGAAGGAATCAGACCACCTTAGGTCAGGGCACCATGACTTTTTGATGGCATTTTATGCTCTTCTTTGCTTCCAGTGATCAAATAGCAAAGGAGAGAGAGTTGTGCTTAGAAGAACACCATGATAGAATGGGAAGGCAAGAGGATTTATTTGAAGGAGGGGAAAACATGATAAGCCCATTCGTCTTGTGCTGGAATGTTGCCTGAGGGGAGGAAAGGAAGAAAAGCAAAATGGTGTGGTTCCAATCTAATGATGAGTGATTCACTCATGGAAATAGTTTTCTGCACAATCAACACCCCATTCAATTCATAAGAGGCTACTGTAGTGGTGGTGCAAATATGATACAAAAGAACATAAGAAAAACCCCACTGGCTTATACCAAGAGTCCATCAAATCCAACATTCAACAAGATGCTTCTGGGAACATCATAATCCGGGAACCTGTATGGACTCTGGACATTGAAATCATACTAGGGATGTAATTCTTGGTTAATTTCATTCTTGAAGGAAGCCACAAGTAATTTTAACAATTTTCTTCACTCTGTTAAGAAAGTCTTCAAAACTTTTACAGTTCAGGACTTATTCTGCACAAAAGCTGCATATTAGTTTGCAAAAAGAACAGCATTTTCCATGTAGAATATAATATTTGTGCAAAGAATATTATTTTCTGCAGAGAAAAATGATGTATCCTTTTTGAAGGAATGTTAAGTACAATTATTATAGTAGGAGCTGTTTGCAATAAGGGCTAGACAGTTTTTTTAAAAAAAAATGTGTTAGTTTTTATTATTTCCATGTAGTTTAGCGTAGTGTAGTAATAAATAGTAGTATTGTTCTTTTTATTATTTGATTATCTATAATTATTGTAGATTTTTTTTTTACTGGTTTTCTTTGTGTGTGTGTGTGTGTTGTTTCAATGTTCAACAAAATAATTAAAAAAAAGAAAAAGAAAAAATGATGTAATCTGCAAACAAAAAGGCTGTTTTCTATGAAAGAAAAGTGTGAATTTTCCATAATAGTCCCGAACTGCAACAATTCTCATTACTCTAGGATTCTTCTTGTTAGTGTTTCCCAACACTCAGGAAACATTCTTCCAACCAATTTTTGAAAATTATTTCCATCCTTCAGTTGTGCTGCCTCTGGAATGTGGAGACTGCCTGTAACTGTCCACCCTAAATAGGGCCCTTTCTGCACCTTACCTTCTTCTGGTGCTGGGGTGTGGGGATCGCACGAGCAGCCTCTGGCGAGAGGCTCTCACGTCCAGGATCCTTTGGCTCTGCAGGAGCTGCTTGCTTGCGCGAGAGCCGGGCCTCTTCCTTCCGCAGTGCAGCCTGTGACCTTCCCAGGCTGCGCTGGGGCAGGAAGCACGACCGGCATGGCTCCGGAGGCTCCGCACACCAGGTAAGTGCACGCAGGGCCCAGAAGCAATGCACGATCTTGCACCATTTTCGGCTTCTAGCCGAAAATGAAAAGGTGGGCGATCAGCGCCTGATGGCTCTTGGAGCGTCGCACGATTGTGAGTGCATTGTGCAGATCACTCTTCACAATCGCGCAATGCTCCAGGTGCCCTTTCGCATGGAAAATGCCATGCGGAAAGGGCCAATGACTAGTTTTCAAATCTTTTGAACATTTCTTCTACTTTTTCAATTTGATAGAAAACATTTTACTTTTAGAAGTTCTTCCAAACAGAAGGAAAAAAATCAAGGATATTGTTGTGAGCGGAGTGTAGTTTACTAAGGCCAAGGAGTTTTCTAGCTGAGAATTCTAAATGCTCCTCCCTAAACTCCAAACCCCAGGATTCCGTAGGATGTTGAAAGTGAAGTAATAGCACTATAACAGTGTAGTGTGGAAAGGCCCTATTACTCAGTTTAAGAGGAAGACAACTTGATAAAATGTTACTTTAAAACTCCTAGATACAAGGGTGTGGAGTGAATAACTTAGAGCAGCTAATCCCAGCACAGAAAAATATGTGACAAGAGGAAGGAACTCAAGTGAGAGGGAGGAGGAACAAGAAATTTGTTGATGACAGTTGGGAACAGATTGTTAAAGGAGTTAATTATGAGAGTTTGAGGAGAGTACATGAGTTCTGACCGTCTGAGTAGATTTAAAGAAAAGGTTCTATCACAACTTGATTCGAACAGTGTTAATTATTTGCAACTAAGAACTGGAACCTAAGAGCAATAATTCTGTCTGTTATTAAATAAAGTTAAATTAATTCTTATGTTATAAAACTGACTTTGGAGAGAGTCATTTACCCTGAACCAGGGTTGGTCACATTTGCCATAAAGAAAGCTAATCTAACACAGACACAGTGAGGTTACCTGAAGGCTTAGTACTCCAGATCCAAGGAGTGATTTTAAAAGGGTACTGAAGGGCAAGGTGACGATAGTGACAGATTTACAAGACTAGGAACTTCAGGGCCAACCAGATAAGGAAATCTGCCACAGAGGCATATTTATGAAAGGCGTTCAAAGAACAAGTTCATTTAGTCCCTTAAAAGTCCAATCAATGAATAAATGGATGTGCTAAATCAGTTCCCCTGAAGGTCTCATAAACATTTATCACACTGTATCTTTTAGAATTTTTTTGTGTACCAGTTTACAAATTGTAGAGCACTAGAGTATTTACCTGGCATTCTTGAGAGTTCCTCTTAAGAACTCACCCAATTGTCTTCTCCATTTCCTGTAACTTTGCTCCATATTTCCCAATGCAATCTATATTCAGAGTTATTTACATATACAGTTTGGGTTCCTGAGGGAGTACACTGTCTTTCTTCTTGCTGCTAGGCCTCATGTCCATAGCAAACGGCCTATTCCTGTACCTGTAATTTTTCTCCATATTCCCTAATCCAATATTTATTCAGAGTTGTTAACATTCAGAGGTTGGGTTCCTGAGGGAGTACACTGTCCTCCTCCTTGCTGCTAGCCCTCATCTCCATAGCAACTGGCCTATTCCAGTTCTTGTAACTTATCTCCATATTCCCCAATCCAATCTGTATTCGTAGTTAACATACAGAGGCTGGGTTCCTGCAGGAATACATTGTCCTCTTCCTTGCTGCTAGGTATTGTCTCCATAGCAGCCGACCTATTCCAGTACCTGTAACTGTTCCTCAAAGTCCTCAATCCAATCTGTGTTCTCTAGCGACATTGATCTACTGGCTTTTGATTTGTTTTGCTTTCTGTTGAATTTGTGCAATTGCTTTATGTTTTTCTGGAAGCATTTTTTTTGTTTTGAATTTCAACTTTAAGATTCCTCACATATGGAACCCATACAATCTACTGTGTGAGGCAAGAAGACCTTGTAACTATGTTGTGTATGTCACTTTAATTTTTCTCACATACGCCTCCCAAATGTTTTCTGGCATCCTTATTGATGGTAGGCCTCATCTCCATAGCAACCGGCCTGAGGCCCAAGGGCTCTTTGACTGATAATTCTAAAGGCCCCTCCCTAAACTGCCAACCCCAGGGTTCCATAGAGTCTTCACAGCCAGCCAATCATATGAGGTGTTCGCTTGCCTGACACAGACAAACAGAAAAACTCACAAACATTAACCTTTTTTATATAGTAAAGACTTTTTTTCCCCTAAAGCACAGGTGTCAAACACAAGGCCCGCGGGCCAAATCTGGCCCACCAGGCCATTTCATGTGGCCCTTGCACCTTTGCTGCAGCAGTGGCACTCCCCCCGCCTGGCGAGCCTGGGGGCAGAACGAGGCACACTTTGGATATACTGACCAATTCTGTGTTACTTTACAGAGGTACAGGGACCATAAACTATGATGAAATAGTCCCCAAATGTCCAAGACAAATAAAGTTTATGCAGAGGGAAGACAGTTTAAAAACCAGTAATAATCGGATGCAGAGGCAATTATTTAATATGATAAGAGAGTAGATACATTTATATAGTCTTACAGATACGACTGGCCCTTTGAGGGCAGCCGTAATGCTGATGCGGCCCAAGATGAAATTGAGTTTGACATCCCTGCCCTAAAGGCTTCATAAATAGTTGGGGGGGGGGGTCTTCCAAATATATCATATTAGTCGTCAGCTCTTTGATATAGAATGAGGTTTATTAAAATCTATTTGAATAAACATTTATGAGTGTTGGTTAAAACACCAATGCATATTTGCAAGATTCATAAGCACTTCAATAGAGCAATGCTAATATCCTACAGCTTTTGTAGCAAGAGGCTTCTTGTAGGAAGCATACCAAGTACAGGGACTTTTATTTAAACCTTGAAAAGACTTGTTTTCTGCAGTCAATACAGGTTGACAATTTTTATAAGTGACTTATTAATATTACTGTCATGTGAGCTAGTAGTGAGGGCAATGCAAAACCTTTCTACCCACTGTTACCAGATGACTGCTCAGAAACAAAGATTGTAGGGATTTTTAAATGTTCAGCAAAGGCATTCAAAATTCCTCTGGCTTTTGTGAACTAGAAGACTGTAGTATTTACTGTGGTCAAAATGATGGCTTGCCTCTTACCTTTTAAAATGAAGTGGCTCAGTGGTAAAGTGTTCTATTCCATCATAGCTGGGAATGATACTACTTGATGAAGTGGCGTAATTAGTGAGGCACTATATAGGGAAAAATGAGAACCTCCCTTAGTCCATCCAAATTTCCAACTCTCTGACATGTATTTTACCTGACCCTTGCACTTCAAGTATTGGGAAGCCCTGACAAAGAGAATTCTAGGCGAGTGAGAATCTTTGCAGATGAGGATTCATTACATATGAAAAATGCACATGCTTTTTGTTTGCAGGAAACAACATTTCTGCACAGCAAACGAGTTTACTGCACAGAAAACAGCATTTCCTGCAATTAAAATAACATATTTGTGAAGAAAATAATATACTGATTTCTGCGGAGGAAACTCATTTTCTTTCCAGATAATGCCATTTTCTACACAAAAGCATGCATTATTTGCACAAAATAAGGTCTAAACTGTGAATAGTCTTCAAAAAGTTTTTTTTTTGAGGGTGCATAAGTCCAGATCTGTGAATAATCCTTAAAAACTGCACAGACTTTCTTATAGTGAGTAGAAAAATGGTAAAACTATTTGTTCTTGTCTATAAGAATAAAATTTACAAAGATTTCTATTTCTACATCATGCAGCTATGATGCTCACTGGATGATCTTCAGCCAGCCATTCTTTCTTAGACAAACTTACCTCACAGGATTATTGTAAGGATAAGATGAAGATGAGGAACCTTGGATGCCACTTAATTCTGAAGAGCTGCTTAGTAGGAAATGACCAAGGAAGCCATTGCTATATCCTGAAAGGTCACAGGACACAACAATAGTTTCTCTAGAATGGTTCCAGTAAACAGTTCCAGACAAATGTGAGTGGACCAGAGTGAACTGCCGACTACTCTTCCCACATACCAATTCCTAGTCGGTCTCCACTTGACAGCTATAATATCAGTATTGATTTAGAATTACATGAATCTGCTTTAAGGTTTCCTAAGTTTCAGTTATCCAACATACCATTTTGGGGTAAGATACTACAGGATGTGTTAGCCACCCGCAATAGCAGCATCTCCTTAGAATTTGGGGGAATTATAACTCAAAGGAGGCCTGCAAGAGGAGAGTAATGGCAAGATCTTTTCACTTATGTAGAGCAGTACTAACTTTAGAGAGGATTCTAGTAAAGTTAACAAAGTATTTTATTTGAATTGACAAACACATGAGAAATCAGACACCCTTAAGAACCATACAAGGCTATCAGAAAGTGAGTGAAGAGAGGCTGGATAGAGAGAGATTGGATGGAAAGAGTGATAGCACTCCTGAAGAAGGGATCACAGGAGAGTGGTTCAGACAACGTCTGAAGGTAGCATGCAGGAACAGCAGTCTGGGGCACCACGTACAACATTCTACATCCAACATACTGCAGATGGCTGGGGTCGAAGCTAGGGTTTTTATACTCTATTTTCTGAAGGAGTGCGTTGACAAAGCCATAATGGCTTTTCCATGGGACTGACAAAGTGGTCTGGAATGGTCTGATTTCTTTAACTTCAGAGTGACAAAACTGATGGGACTCATAACGATCTCTTAATGTTCAGTCAGAAAGGGTGTACAGGGAAGATCTCTGTAGGGTAAGGTTGAGGGATGGTCTCTGATTGCTTGCCAATCAAGACAGTTTTTTCTTTCATTGTATTTGGAAATCCAAATAGTGTTTTAACATTCTATTTGTCAGGATTCTCTCCATGCCAAGCCTCAGCCAGCAAGGGAGGAGGGAGGTCGGGAATACTTGCAGGGAGAGTCCGAATACATCAAACACAAGGAAAACGCAAGCCGAGCCAGGTCAAGGTCCAATCCTAAGGTTCAGGAGAGAGAGATCTGTCCAGAGGGTTTCAGGGAGCAGGAGACACGAAGGTCGTGAGGGCTTGCTAGTAATTTGCTGCAAGGAAAGAGCAGCCATGCCAGCAGATGTAAATAGCTGCTGTGAACAGGTGCTGCTTGCTATTGTTTCTTCAACCTGGTCCATGCAGACTCCCTGTAAGCAGCCCGTTTCAGCCTTCTTCATGATTGAGGGCTGATAAGCACAGGTGACTGTAATTCTTCTGAATCACTGCTGGTTCCCTCTCCATCATGAGCTGGCCGGGGCAACTCTGTCTCTGCTTGACCTTCCAGTGCAGGGGATGTTTGCAAGTTGATTTGCTCACTCACTGGCTCAGTTCCTGGCACAATCAGTTGCTTCCTGATCTCAGAGGCATCACCTATCACACTATTCTGCTTTGGTCAGACCTCATCTTAAATATTATGTCCAGTTCTGGGCACCTCATTTCAAGAAGAATATTGACAAGAATGTGTCCAGAGAAGGGCAACCAAAATGGTGAAGAGTCTGGAATCCATGCCCTACGAGGAGTGGCTTAGGGTGCTGGGTATGTTTAGTTTAGAGAAGGGAAGGTTGAGAGGGGACATGATAGCTATGTTTACATATTTGAAAGGATGTCATATCAATGAGGGAAAAGGGTTGTTTTCCACTGCTCCAGAGACTAGGACCATTTCTGCACTACAGAGTTGAAGTGCTGCTATTCCACTATCAACCTCCTATGGAATTCTGGGGTTTGTAGTTTAGCGAAGGGCACTTTGAATTCTCAGCCAAAGAGCTCTTTGGTCTCAGTAAACTACAAACCCCAGAATTCCACAGAGCGTTGAAAGTGGAATAGCAGCAGTTTAACACTGTAGTGCGGAAATGGCCTAGGACAAGGAGCAATGGATTCAAACTACAGAAAAAGAGATTCCACCTAAACCTCAGGAAGAACTTCCTGATAGTCAGAGTTGTTCAGCAGTGGAACATGCTGCCTTGGAGTATGGTGGAATCTCCTTCCTTAAACAGAGGCTGGATGGCCATCTGTTGGGAGTGTTTTGATGTGTGTTCCTGCATGGCAGGGTTTGGAGTAGATCCCTGTGGTCTCTTCCAACTCTATGATTCTATGGAGTGGTAAAAGGATTAGCACAAACCTGCCTAATCCTCTCTGGACGTATGACCCTGAACACTTCTCAGGTCAGCTTGACCCCAAAACATTTCTCCAGTCCCTATGACCTCAGTTATACTCTCCAGTCCTTAATAAGTCCAATTGATGAAAATCACATATCTCAAAGGAGGGGTGATAAAGTATGGTAATAATATTCTGGTTAGCAGTGTAGCTGCTGCCAGAACTATCAGTGAGAGGTGGCTTCAAAGTGAGAAAGATGAACAAAGAGTACTTCCAAGGTATGACCCTATTATCTTAGGTGAGTACAACTTCATCTAGATCATTTACCCAATTCCCAGTTCCTAGACATGAGAGCCACCAGTCTACCGAGTCTGCACCCTATTGTAAGGCACTTTATTGACTCTCACCCAGTCCAGACTCTGGTCCCGCACCTGCACAGCTCTAGCAAGAAGCAGAGAGGAGTGTCATCAGAATACTGACGGTGCTCTACTCCAGATCTCCTTATGGCCTCAGCCAGTGGCATCACATAGATATTGAGCAGTATAGGAGATAAGATGGAACCCTGCAGCACCTCACAGCTTAACGGCCATGGGTCTGAACATAGTTTTTCCAAAGCTACTCTCTGTAATTGACCTTGCAGATAGAGGCAGAACCACTGCAGCACAGTGGCTCCTAGTTCCATTTAATGGAGCCAGTCCAGTAAGATAGTATGATCAATGGTATCAAAAGCCACTGAGAGATTAAGGAAGATCTACAGTATAATATTCATCCTGTCTTTCACCTAGTCATGAATCGGAGTCACTACGGCCATTTCAGTGGCCTGAAACCAGACTGAAATAGTTCTATATAATTTGTTTTCTTCAAGAATAACTTAAGTTGCCTAGCCACCATATGGAAAAACATGTCAACCAAATCATATCAGTACTAGCATTAGTATTAGTATCAGGTGCAGCACTGATCACACAGTTCTGAGTCCAGGGAGACCCTCTTCTGGAAAAACCATACTACAGCCTCTTTTAAGACAGCAGGCACCTCTCTTAGGCATTTACCACACCCTGGACCTATATGATCAATCCAAATCTGCCAGGGTCAAGCATACATGTAATGGGCCAAAGTGATTCAAACATCTTCTCCACATTATCAGCCTACAGCCAAAACTGGTCCAAAGAAAATAGATCAAATGGGACACTGGACACTTCCCCAGACTCTGTGATAAGTGTGGCATCAAGTTTTTGAACAAATACACACAAACACTTCCCCCAACATATGGTCCTTTGGGGTCATGTAGATAGGCCAGGAATAGCTTCTAACCCTTGGAAATTACCCACACTTTTTAAAGAATACAATCAAATGAACCTAGAATTGGAACACTAGTTGTGGTTGGTTGGTTGGTTGGTTATTTATCTATCTATCTATCTATCTATCTATCTATCTATCTATCTATCTATCTATCTTTGAATTGTGTTCTAATAGTGGTTTGAGCTATAAATAACTTTAAATGCCCTTTCACTAATCAATTTTTATGAAGAAAGAAAGAAATACATCCACTGTCAAAACGAAATGTTCTGAGATTTGGTTAGACTATTTCATCTTTGAAAACTTGATGCCATTCTGCTGACTGAACCACCTTTCTGCACTGCTTACAGAAAAAGGATGCATGCTGAGAATTATGGATTTTCAGTTACATTAGAGAATCAATAATAGAGTGCCAGCTGCAAGCAAGAATAGCTTCTGGGAAGCATGGAAGTTTTAAGTCAATGCTACATGAAACTTCTGACAATCTGGAACACCTGGGCTATATTTGCACCTCCTGCTGCTCAGTGCAGTACAAAAGCTGCAATAGGTTAACATTTTAAAAAAGTAAGTAAGAAGTGCTTTACTGGATCATGCCAGATTCCATCTAAACCATCATTATGTTTCTCAATAATGGCAGTTAGCTGCCTCTGGCCTTTTTACAATCAGGGCCTGAAGGGGATGGCTGCTCCTTGTTGCTTGTTTCTAGTATCCAAAAGTCAAAAGACAACGCTCAAAAGGAGTATTGCCTCTGAACATAGACAGTTCATATAACTTATAGGGTTTCCCTGTAATCTTTGTGGTATAAAGGGATTGCACATAAAATGAATTGGGAAAGGGCTTTGAGGAAAGGCTTTTGAGGGTGGCACTGAGAAGTAGAAACTGTGAATTCTTCTCCAGTAGGATTTTGTTCTGTACTGAAGAACAATTTGTGTGCTTTAAGAGTTTATCTCTCATTTGAGACAGGCTTTTAAGTTTGTGACTTTTATAAGCAAGGCAGCCTAGACAGAAGGTGCTATCACATCTGTACTCTGTGAATCATACAGAGATTTCAGAGAGATACCATATGTGGATCCTAACACATTCAAACATAGCAATGGGCAATCAGCTGTGGACCAACTGCATAAATGGACCCTACTCTGGGTGGGAATAACATATGAACAATCAATCACTACTGCTGGAGTCACGCCTGCCCCCAAACAGTCAAGCAGGGTTCATAATAATATATCTTGACACTTAAGATTTTTTTTTTAGTTCTTTCCTAGCTGCCTTTCCAAGTCTGAAGCCATTTCCATACTACATTGTTATGGTGCTATTATTCCACTTTCAATATCCTGTGGAATTCTGGATTTTGTGGTTTACTGAGGCCAAAGAGCTCTTTGGCTGAGAATTCCCGTACACCCTGCCTTAAACTGCAAACCCCAGGATTCCATAGGATGTCGAAAGTGGAATAATAGCTCTATAACAGTGTAGTGCGGAAATGACCCTAGCCTTCTTCTGATTCCTTAACTGCATTTTCCATTCTGATCTTTGACTGAGCCAAGGTATGGAAAATCTTGAACCATTTCAGTGTCTTCATTGTCTACTATAAATCACCTGGGGTAATTATTTTTGCTTTCTTAATGTTCAACTGTAACCCTGCCTTTGTACTTTCTTCCTTGATTTTCTTCAATAGTGATGCCAAGTCTTTGCAAATAGCAACTACTAGTTGTAGTAGCAAATGCGACTCTGCTAGTAGTATAGTGTCATCTATACGTCTTAAACAGTTGATTTTCCTTCCTCCAATGTGCATGCCTCGTTCCTCCAAGTCTGATTTACATATTATATGTTCAGCTTACAAAGGGTAAAAATGCAGCCTTGCCTAACCCCTTGTCCATTGGAAATCATTCTATTTCTCCATATTCTGTCCTAACAGTAGCCTCTTGTCCTGGGTACTGGTCAAACATCAGAACAATCAAATGTTATAGCACACCCATTTCTTTAAGGGTGATCCAAAGTTTTCATGATGTACACAGTCAAGTGCTTCGCTATCTACTATATAAAAGTCAAATTTGTCTGTTTGTGAGTTTGTCTGTTTGTCTGTGTCAGGGAGGCGAAGACCTCATATGATTGGCTGTGTGAGGCAAGAAGACCTCATATGATTGGCTGGCTGTGAAAGTTCTATGGAATCCTGGGGTTTGCAGTTCAGGGAAGGTCCTTTAGAATTCTCAGCCACAGAGCTCTGGCTGGTTGCTATGGAGATAAGGCCTAGCAGCAAGAAGGAGGGCAGTGCATTCCCTCAGGAATCCAACCTCTGTATGTTAATAACTCTGAATACAGATTGGATTGGGGAATATGGGGAAAAGTTATATGTGCTGGACACATAGGATCTCAAATCTAATTCCTAAGGTAAGGTAAGGTAAGGTAATTCTTAAGGTATTTTTAACAAGTGTTACCAATGAGAAAATAAAATCCCAGGCAACTCTCGTATATATGCTAGTAATCTATAAAGCACAGGGTGATTTTCTTCTGAAGTTAAAAATACAGAAATCTGACATGCTTGTGTTTGACATACCTGAAATTCACATTCAAAACCTTATTTGTATTAGTCTCATTGTATGACGAATCAAGTGTGGTGACTGTGATCTAAAATAAGAATTTGCAAACTTTAAAAAGCAGGCTGACAGAGTTTAAGTTACAGTACAGATATTCTATGGTTCCCAGAATCGTTCACTTTCCCTAGTGTTCTGTTTTATTGTTTTTTTCCAACTTGGTTAAGACTTTCTAGTAATCAAATTTTCCTTGCCTTAAGGGAGAAGCTATAACACCATCTTTATTTTTCACTATGTTTACCATGTGTGTTTAAAATTTCCCAATAAAGCACAAAGTCCAAAACATTCAGAGACTTTAAAAAAATGAAACCTGTTCTTTTGAATGAAATAGGAAGGATAGATAGAATATTTTCAGACACTGGCTAGAATGTACAACTTTCCAGAAAATTTTCTTGACTCTGGCTTTTGATCCTTAATATAGTCAGAAAGGAAGTGCTCTGTCCTGACTTAAATGTAGCCTCTTGATATTAGAACATAAGATGATATCAATCTTTCAATGTCAGTATCATCAGATGATATCAAAAGGATGTCTGAACTTTAACAAGTCACAGTGCACAAAACTGCAAGAACATATATTTTGCTTTGTCTGTGCGTTTGTCTACAAAGTGACTACAAAGTGGTAAAACAAAGTATAAGGCACATTTACTGTATGTATGCATTTATTTCAGAGAAGAGAATATATTCCACATAGGAGGATAAGGAGTGATAGCACCAGAAATCTCTGTTGCCTGAATCTTCCAATTGTTCTCTTTCTCTTCAGATGGCTCCCTGACAGCAGTGATACCAGGTTCTTGCTGGCCTAAGTTACCTGTTTATCTATCTTGCCTGTCTTCTCTGACTACACTTACATCTGATGCAATACCACCATACATATACTGACAGATTATCTTCCTTTTGATCTACACTCACCCATTTTATAACATGCAAAATATCTCAATGTCTAGGAAATATGGATTCTGTTTCCTCAAAATGCCCATTCTGCTGTGGAGAGTGCTGGTTGACTGACTCTTGCAACAATCACAAAGTCATGTTGACTAGCTAGCTCTTGGGGCAGTCACTATGTCCCAAATTTATCCCATTCTAGTAGACTTTAAAACTTTTCACCTAATGGATTGATTTTGGAGAAGGGATTAAGGAAATGCTGTCTTCAGATGATACCTGTGGTAATTCATGTGAACAGCAGAGAACCTCTGGGGATAGGTAGCAGTCCAAAGGTCAAGAAGCCAAGTCAGTGGCTAGGAAAACCAAGACAGGCAGAGCGACTTGCAAAAGAGTAGTCAGGATCCAGTTCCAAGTTTCCAGAAAGAAGGACAAGATCTCTGAGCTGATCTAGATGTCTTTGGATTTCTTTCATTCAGAGTGACTGATATATATTTCTCCCAGCAGTGAAGAGTGTTTGCTGCATGCCTTGTCTAGGAGTGTGATTATTCAGCAAGAACAGCTTGGGAAGCACCAACTGGACTTTAGATGTACAGCTGAGCCTTTCCCCAAACACTCTTATATTGCAGCTCAGAGGGAGGCATAGTGCTACCATCTTTGCAGTAGGGTGTGGAGAGAGAACAAGTGCCAGAAAACTTCAAGAATAAACATTTCATGTTCTCCTTCATGACCGGCTTCAGGAAAACCATAGAAATGTAGCAAAATGCTTCATAAACACAACTTCTGTAGGTACGGTTGTGACTTTGGAGTGTCTCAAGTGCAAAGCTACATTTATTTAATTATTTTCAACAGGGCTCAGTGCTCATGTTTGAAAAGTAGAGCTGATAGGAATCTTGGGATCTTCTCATCCCAGCCCCTGCTCTGCACAATCTAAAATTCAGGAGGAAACTACAGCAGCCCTAACACATGTATATGCAGCATTGGCTTAAATACCTTCAGCAACAGAGACCCCACTACGTCAAAAGTGAACTGAACTATCAAACAACTCCTGAAGTCATTTTGAAAGAAGTTCCTTTGAAAAATTTGCTGCAATTTCTTTCCTTGCAATTTCCACTCACTAGTTTTGCTCCTGCCCACGGGAGTAGTTAAAAAAAAATCCCTATATCTCCTTCACCTGACATGCATTCAAATATTTGAAAACCATTATCATGCCTTCTTTAATACTTCCCCTTCCCACATTAAAGAGACTCTTTTATCTGTTGCTCATAGGACTGTGTTTCCAGATTCTTTACCAACATGGTGGCTCTTGTCTGGAGACAGTCCAGTTTGTCAATGTCATTTTTAAAATTTGGTACCCAGAACTGATTGCAGTACTTCACAACACTTCTCGTCAGTCTTTCTGCCAACTCCTGGCACTTCTTGACAGGATAAGATCGATGGCAAAGGTATTGTTGGTTATGCCAATTTATCTAGCTGTTTGACTAATCTCATCTAGAGGTAAATGTAGGTCAGAGGAGGAGGAGGAAGCGGAAGAAGAAGAAAGGAGAGGAGGAAGAGCAACAACAACTATGGCAACATCTGGAATGTGAGGCGTATGGAAAAGTTCTCTAGATCTTTGCATGTGTGATGCCAGAGTATTCATCCCAATTAATAATGTAGGCCCAGCAGAGAAATAACATTTAAAATCAAAGTATTCCCATCTCCTTGTATAATGCATATTTATAATAAGTTTTAATATGTCTCAAATGTGTGCCAGTGGTGAAGGACTAGTGGTGTTGAATATCCTCATTCCTTCTGCCAAAATAATGAGTTAAAACACAGTCCACTGAAAGCCTTTTAATTGTAAAAGAAGAATGTATTACAAAGAATGAATTACTTTCATTTGTTCAGATGACATATTCTTATGACCCTGTCATATTTATAAAGCCTGTTATTAATCCAAAGGTCTGACATCAGAGCAGCCAGTTCTGTTCACTTTGGGACTAATAAAATAAATTGTGTTCTGTGGTTCTTATTAAAATTTCCCTAGTGTGGATAGACAGCTAGATTTTCACCCTATTAAATAATAGCAGGGGACTGACCCAATATTATATCATATTGGAAGTAATACTTAAGAATGGCTGATATATTCCAGTCTGCCACTTCAGGGCATGGACATTTTGATACTGGGATCAAAGAGGAATAATAATGTATCTCAGAATAAAATTGCCCAGTGTTGTAGTTCCCATCTGTCAAGCTAATACATACTTACTATGCATAGCTCAGTGCTCTTGGTTGTTTCTCTCAGCTAAAGACCATCTTTCATTTTGTTTATATGTTATCAAGCTGTCTTTTCATGGGAAGCTACCCAAGTAAAGATGAGTGAGAATTTTATTTCAGTTCATTTTTTATTATGTGCCAACGTTCACATATTTCTTCACATTTAGAGTGAGAAGGACCTCAGATTTTTTAAAAAAATCAATTGTGGGAGGAACAGAAGCTGACATTCAACCATCCAAGGCCAGATTCTGAATGCTCAGTTTTTAAAATCCTGTATTTGAATCCCCATGTATTAACTGTTGTTACTGTAAAATTAGGGTTGTCTTGTTTAATGCTCCCCTTCATGAATGCTTACCTGGCAGGCAGGTACAGCATGGTCTTCTCCATAGCGGAAACAGCTCAGCTTATTGGATTTAGTCAACACAGAAAAGGGGTGAAATGCTATTTTGGATTACTTTTGAAGAGTGTATCCAAATTCAGAAATTTCTTCCTGTATGGGCTGGAGGCTTAAAAACCTTAAATGCCATAGAACATGGAACTGACAGATTTTCTCATTGTAAATCCTGTGTCAGATGATTGGTCCATCTATCTCAGTAGATGTCAGATTGTAGGACTCACTTTTTTACTAAAGTTCCAAGTTCCACCTACCAGAGTGCAAATGTCATGGACTTAGAATTAAAGAATTGTGAGAACAGGGGCCCATCCACATTATACAATTATACTGCTATTATTCCAATTTAATTGCAGTGGTTTCATCCCATAGAATCCTGTGTTTTCTAATATAGAGGGGGCATTTAGAATTCTCAGCTATAGAGCTTAAGTTGCTCTACTTAAGTTTTTTATCCTGCCAGTGCTAGGATGCTATAAGACAGAACCGTGGCATTTAAAGTGGAATAAAAGTACTTGGTAGGGTAGAAGCAGTAGGAAAAGAGGAAGACCACATTACAGACGGATTGACTTGGTTAAGGAAGACACGTCTCTGAATCTGTAAGACCTGACCAAGGTGAGTAATGATAAAAGTGGCTTGGTTGTTGCTTATCCATAGGATTGCCATAAGTCAAGGTCAACTTGATGGCAATAAACAACAACAAATAGTACTTTTATTGTGTAGTGTGAATGAGCCCTAGGTATTTGCTTTGAGTTCCAGAACTGAACAGAGTTTATTATCTTTTCATACCATTGCTGGTTACCCCAAACTTTCTTTTCATTCCTATCATAGTAAATTGGAGCCACACATCTTTTCCAATTTACTGCTAACTATCCACAGTTCCACGAGTGAATCCCAACCTATTTTCTGGCCACCCTTGGTCTATACTTCCTTGTCTTACAGATTTGCAGCATTTGCTTCCTTAGGCTTCTTTTGATGACACTGTAGATCTCCATCTCTGGGGTGGAGAGGAAATTTCTCTACAATGAGGAAAGTGTTACCACTGTTTCTAGCCCAAGCTTGTGGGATATTAAGATATCATTTGATATCAATAATTTGGCCTTCTTCACCCATTCCTCTCCACGTGCTTGCGAGGCCCCCCGACAAGCACGCACACAGGCATGGCCGACAATAGCCAAACCATTCAAATCCCAATCCAGGCAGGCCAGTCATTGCCGAATGCAGCTTCAGGAGACCTCAAGGCAAGTACCACATTATGTATGCACGCTACTTACAAAAGATCCCCTGCCCCGTGCAGGCAGCTTGATGAGCGGACTATACAACTCTCAAGCACTCCGCATTTGCATACTGGCTACTCCATTGACAATCTGGTCATAATTCAATCATCTAAAGTACTAACCTTTCAGAGACTTTGTCTCCAGCCCGAAACTCATTGTTTTCCCCAAGTACAGACTAGGCCGCAGCCACAATTTTCCCCATAAGAACCCCTGACTTTGGGCATCTCGTTGGATCGCTCGTGACTTGCCTCCCAACTTGCTGCCGCTCCATTTGATGAGCCTCCCCTCAGCCCCACGTGCTGAGAATCCACGCTCCCCAGCTTCTTTGCTTTTACCGGGCTTCAGGACAGGTATAGTATTTCCCATACCAAACCTCCTCTCAAAAACCCTCTATCCAACTCCTACCTTTTATTCCTATAGTTCTTCGTGTGAGTGTGCTGCATACTCGTGTTTGACTGTGCTTCAATAAAACAATTATAATTTACAATTTCTGCCTTATCATTGACTCGACCTGACCCCATAGACATAGGGTTCAAGATCTCGCTACGTTACCCTGCCTCTCGCAGAGCTAACTAGTGCTCTTTGCTAATTCCCTCCCCATTGTTTGGAGCACATTTAGGTGTCCCTCCCGGGACCCCCAGAAATCAGGGTAACAAAAGTGTGTCTTTAGAGGTCTTCCTGAATGCTGGAGTATTTCGTTAATATTGATGCCACAATACCTGTTGTCTGCCATTGGCAGTTACAAAAAGAGTGATCCTTGATTCAGTGGGTAAGTTTGTTGCATTTCCTGACAGTGGGTGGAGGTTTCTCCATGTTTGTCAATGCCTACCATGATGGACAACCTCCTGTACCATGGCCATTCTCATATCTCTTATTGACTGATCATTCTGGAAGCTATGTTTCTTGCTTCATTTTTTATAACACATGGAATGCAACATTTTCTACACCTTGACAAAAAAACAAACATAAACAGCAACAGATGCTAAACATAGACTAATAAGTGTACAGGAGGCAATAAGGGCAATGGAGCACTCACTCATATGAATAAATCTGATGTAGTAAGTCAAGTGAGGAATAAAATATCTCACATCTCTTTCTTCAAAGCACTCTGTGAAAGCAGAATGCTTTTTCATTTCAAAAGGTTGTACAGCATCTTATGAATTGAGCATTGGACTATTGGATTGGAAATGTGTTAATGGGCACCACTATTACAAAGCACCAAGTCACTAATCCAAGAACTTGGATAGAAATATGTTTGGAGGCTTTTAGTCTAATGAGGCTTGCTATGTCTGTGCTATGCCTGAAAGCTAGGAAAAGATTATCCCACAATTTACAAAGAAGGATTAAATATTCGTAGAACATCATCTGCCATTGACATCACTCCCTCTCACTTTTGATTGCAATTAAATGCAAAGTAGTACCTTTATTGATTTTTGTGCTGAATTTCCCATTCAGTTGCTAGATACTTCAGATCCTCTTGAATTACCTAGCATTCCCTTTACTTTGGGGTCTCACAAACCCAGTTCCGGATCATTTAAGTGCCAGGCTATGAAGGCTAATTACATGGTACTGGGTCATACATTTCAGGTACCTTTTTGTTTATTTCACAGGAATCCCTATGTGCACCCTGACATCAGTCTCTAAGATATCTTTGCAAAAGATTCAGTTTACAAGTATTGGTCTATCAATGGCTGTTATCCATTACGGCCAAAATTAAAACTTCTATATACCCTTTAGGTATATAGGATATATAGGCTAAGCAATGGATGGTTTTCTGCATAATGCTCTGTTTGTGGTAGGTATTGAGTTAGCCAATTGTTGTTGTTGCTGTTGTTGTGTTGTTGTTGTTGTTGTTGTGTGCCTTCAAGTAATTTCCAACTTATTGCAACCTCAGGGTGAACCTATCACAGTGTTTTATGTGGGCTTAGAGTATGTGATATGCCCAAGGTCACCCAGTGGGTTTCATGGCCAAGCAGGGAATTGAACCCTGGTTTCCAGGTTCATAGTCCAATATTCAAGCCAACACACCATGCTAACTCTCAAGTTAACCAATACCTTGGTCAAATTAATTGTCTGATGTTCCCATCTTAAGTGGGGAGCTTTGACTTTCCCATCTACACTATGAAGCTAACCATCCCATATCTAAAACTTTTTGATCATTCTGTTTTCACACCTCTTGTATCTTTACCTCCCAGAAGATTAAAGTACATTCGTTTTTTCTTTCCTGGAGCAAAGCGATTAATGTAACTGATGTCTCTTCAGTGCAATGAAAATGAAAGCCACATATTTGGGAATCCACCAAATTAAGGTCTGTATTTGCTTCAATTGCATGTCACAGTATGCTGGTCTTCACATTTTAAAATCCATGGTGCTAGTGAAAGAAAAGTGTAGGTATATTAAAGTGAAGCATCCTCTGCTGAATTGCTCTGGCCAAGGCCAGACCATAGTTGAGCTAAGAGGTAAGCTTTTTCCCAAAGTCACTTCTAGGCCCAAAATAACTATGGAGCAAGGGAGAATAAAACCCTGACAAAATTGTTCTTATGGACCCTAAAGGGTACAAGGGGGATTTTATTGGGGGAAAAAACTCTAAAATAAATCGGAGGACAGTATGGGGGACGCAAGAGTGATTGCATCAGGTCCATGGGAGGGACTTTACATACTCTTGCTTTAGCATTATAAGCTTTCTTGAAAGCAAGCATCTCCCCTGGCCTAGATACATGGAAGAGATAGGAAATATCCAATTCCCGATTGAAGTCAAAGCTTGACAAACTTATTTTTGAACTATAGCACCCAGAACATCCTGATCAGCATGCTTACCTCCAAATTCTAATTGAAACTAACAATAGGCTTTTGAGACATTGGCCAAGATTCTGCATCAGAAGCTAACACATAACTTCATAATGACTTACTATGTCTCTGACATGATATGCAACCCTTCTAGTAAAGTACAACAATGTGATGCACAAAGGAGTCTTCTTTGTGCAACATGACCCATGGATCAATGGGACCCATAGCAGAATTTACTGAGTAAATGGCTAAGCTGGTGGATCCATTTGCAGAGTGATCCCAATGGCATAGCTACATCTTTGATTCTCTATTGAGAATGCAAATGTACAATGACACAATTCAGTTTTAGGCAATTGTAAGTTAGTTTTAAGATGATGTAGCTTCCTAACAGGATCAGGATACCAGCCACTGTTAGATATGAGAAGTATAAAATCATTATCATCATGGTCATCATCACCACCATGGTTTGTTGTTACATCCAAAATGAGCTGAATTGTAGATTGTTTCAACCATTGTTTCTTGAAATTAGCTCAAATCATACTGTAGTATTGGCTTTGTTTTTAGCCATGACTTGTTTCATCAAACTACAGTTTAAAGCAATTGCTCTTCCCAGTTCAGATATAATATGGAACTCTTTCCAATAACTGTTGTCTTGCAGGCTGAAGTACACAAAATGCATGAATCTGCATTCTGTGACCTTGGTCCTATTTTGGCAGAAAGGGTACAGGAATTTCTAGGTTTTTCTTTTTCAAGATCTGTTATGCAATTGGATATATGCAGTCCATGTTCTCTTGTTTGAAGAATAATAGTGTATATGAGGGGATGTCAGTGCTTTTGTAGGATGAATGATGATGGAGGGCTTTTGAAGTGAAATATGTCAGAAGATACTGACATCATTGTAACAATGTACAGGGCTTTGATTATACTCACTGAGCAGTGTCAGCTCCACCGGGGCTGCTTATATGAGTTCAACCTTCATTCCCAGGCTTGAACCGTCTGTCACTCCTTTTTTCAATGCCTTGTGAGCAAAATTTCACAGCTACAAGAGCCCGATCCAAAGTTCACTGAGGCAAGTTATTAAGAATTTGCTGCATGAGAAATTTGGAAGGCAAAGCGGGGGCGGGGGGGGCGGGGGGAGAGAACACTGGCCTGGGACCATGTTTTGAGTTTTGTCAAGATTTGATGCAGGGATATCAAGCAAGTTAGGGGCACTTCATAGTTTTTCTTAATGTGGACTTTATTTACATTGAGTTTATTAATGTGGAGTTAAGAACACAGAGGGGAAAAAGAGAAAAGAATGTGTAACATTACAACGAGTTCATAAATTGAGCAGGGGGTGTGGAATTGCTATTCACCTACACTTGCAAGGGCTAAAATGAGCTGAGGGAAGAGACAGTAAGTTTCACCTCTAAAATTTCCCTGGGTCACCAGGCTATGGGTTGGGATGCTGACAAGGTCCAATCTCTGCCTTTTTTTCTACCTGCTTACCCTTAGAGCTGCTCTTGCCATAGCAACAGCAGTCTGAAGGAATGCAAAATGTCTCCCAACTCTACCCCAGCTGCAGTCCATAGAAACGGGAACACATTTCTGAATATCTTTGACAAATAGACAGTAGTAGGTGATGGCTCTGATGCCAATTCAATGGTGATTCTGCTCCCGGTTTCAACCCAAACTTGAATCATGCACTCCAATATGTTCAATCTATTTGGGGGTGATAGAGTTCAGCACCTTGGATAGTGTCAATAAAATCAGTCACAGCTAGGGGCTTCCATGTTAGTAGTGAATCTGATATGGGTTTTAGACTAGATTTTATAGGAGCTCTCCAGGTTGCTGCACCTTCTTCCCAAAATAGGTCCAGCATTTTGGATGATTTGGTCTGAAACTCAGAGCTGTTTCACCACACCATTGATATGGAAGCTGCCAGTCACCACTGTTTAAAGTTCAGACCCAAAACCAGAGTAGATTTGCAGCTGATACAGGAGCCACTAGCCATCACTACATGCAGATACAGTAACATGCTAAATGTTAGCAGAGAGGAGGACTCCTTTATTTTACTACTGCTGAAATAGCATATAAAGTAATTGGAGGTATATTGAGGACAAACAATGAGATGAGCATAGTTATTTAGGTAGAACAGAGATGGTATTTTTTCTCCAAGCTGGGCTAGAACTTCCGGAACTGTAATGTTAGCCACTTATTTTGAGGCAAGAATTACAAGCTGGTCAGCTTTGTATTTAAAAGCCAGGAAACATGAATTTTGGCACAATATTCCATCGTTATTTAGATGCAGCTTAACATCTCATCACAAAGCTACAGTGCTGTTCTGTTTAGGTATTCTGCTCCGCTTAAGTGTGAAATGTTGGCTGACCTCATGTAACCACCCCAGGAATGTTCTACCCTGTTTTGATTTCTGTCTTCTTTCAATGTTGAAAAGTTTGCGTTTCCTAGGACCTGTGAAGCACCTCAATAAAATGTCACTTTTCCTTACAAGAGAACACAAAAAGAGGAAATAAGAGCAGGACCCACAGAATAACAAGAAGATTCTTGCATTGTTCAAATCAGCCCTGAACTATGACAGATCTCTCTGTGATGCCACAGAGTGAAGTAAATGTTCACATCAAGCATTGATGAGCACTTAGTTCTGAATGGCCTTCTGCTCCATTTGCTAGAGGTTTCTAGAGGGCAGACTCTGAAAATCTATGACACACGGATGAAGGTGGGTAGGAGAAGGGGAATTAGGATTCCTAAGGCTCTAGACATGGTTCCTTAGATGCAAAAACAATGTCAGGGAGTTGGGTAAAATTTAAGAAAGTCAGCCATAAACAGAACTGTTTATGGACAGTGTAAGCCACCCTTTCATTGGAGACAGTGAATGTCCTATGAGGTGGCTATGAATATGAGCCAATACTTAAAGATCTGGCAATACAGAGATGTACTATCTGCAATCACATCTTCCCCCAAGATATCCATATTTTTTGAATCCAGTTTGGAAATGGAGGAGAGTTCATCATACTAAAGCTTCAGGTACCCCACGCAATTATACCTCTCTTCAATCATTAAGGTTTCAGACGAAGAAAAGAATGGAAAAATCTCAAGAAGGCTTCCAAAGACACCTGCCCATTCCTATCATTACAGCTACATGTAAAGAATGGGAAGAGATGGTTATACAAAGAACAGAGACTCAGGGAAGGAGGTTCTGAGAGGTTCAGGAATGGGTGAGTATGGGTGTGAATGTATGCACATGAGGGAGAATCAGAGCTTAGAGCAATTATTTTGGGGACTAAAACTTCAGGAATCCACAACCAGCATGGTCATTGGGAGTACAATGGGGTCCAAATTGCAGATTGGGTTTTGTAAAAGTTGAGCCAGCTTCTACTTTTCCCAGAACATAACTTTGTTTACCAGTCTCGGATCAAGATTGTCTTTCATGCCAGGAGGAAAACTAGGTATAAGTGAAATACACAAACACACATATATACTCTGAGCCCAAAGAAATTATAGGTAATGTGGTGAAATAAACTGCTGTCTGAAAGTGAGTATTCTGGGAAATTTTAAATTGGTGTACAGGAACAATTATTTGGATTGCTTTAAGTGAACAAGACTGTGGCAAAGGAAAAGCTATAAACACAGAACAGTCTTATACCACCATATGCACACATTGAAAGGGTCAATAGAGCTATAACAATAATATTCTAAACACAAGTGATAAACCATAAGGCCAGTTAACCATTTTTTGTCATAACAGAGATTCTTTTACCTGCAGTGTCCGGGGAGCAGAAAGTGACCATTCAAAGGCAGAAAATTGATTAAAAATTAGCCACAACTGTAGTTAACTACTGTTTTCATAGTTCAACATGGCACAGGGCCTATATATGAATCACTGCACAGTCAAGCTGCCAACCGGTTTCTGCATCAGCCCTTCTGCTACAGATACCATTGGGCGTGATGGTATATCCAATTTGTGCCAATAACATGTACCTCTTCTTGCACTTGGGACAGGGGACAAACATAGCAAGCATCTAAGATAGGTATCAGCCTTGTGCAAGAGCCAACCAAGAGAGTACCAGAGAAGAAACTGAGTCAGTTTTGTTCTCAGTAGTCCTGCACCCAACAGCCAATCACTGTTGTTCATTGTTTCTAGGGCTCCTCCCAGCCTGCCTCACACACACCTACATCACTGCCTGCATTGCACAGAAGGAGGTGAGAGCATCTCCTGTCCTTCTGCACCTCACACATGGTACAAACAGGATACCTAGTCAATGGTTGCCCATGTAGTGTACTGGCATAAGCAGTGGTATTATGTCGCTGGCTTTCCTCAAATAAACAAACTCTTCTACTCATATATGCTAATAATGATGTGGATGTACTTAGGGGCTCATTTATCGGGAGAGTATAAAAACAAATTTAATTGGTTCTTTGGTTTTAATTTATTTTTCTTCCTTACACATATTGATTAACTTAAAGTCGTATCATGGTCACAAATTGATTCTTGCTTCGAATCATTTAAGACTTGGGCATTTATTTGCCCAGCAGTGCATTCTGACGTTTCTTTAATGAGTTATTGTAATTTGCTTTTGAAGATATAGATTCCAGAATGTTTTCTTTAATTATGTCTTCCCCTTTTGCACACCTCAATGAATTTGTCCTCTTGTTAAGACAAATGTTTCTGAATTTCAAGGAACTTCCTTAGTAGGATTAGGAGGAGGGCTCCTTCATATTTTCCCTTCAGTGAAGAATTTAAATGTAAGTTAGAATAGTGGTCCTGCCATTATGTTAATGTGAAATCCATTTTATAACAAACATGAAATCCTCCCCTTATTTGAAACAAGCAGAAGCACCCTTCATCATAGGAATTATAAACCTCTTACTCCCACTCTACTTCACTCAACCTCATTGTTCTTTCTTTTTCCATCTATTTTTATTGTTATCTTCCCTTCCACCAGTCTTCATTCTTTCTCTGTTCCCTGTCTTTTCCTCTGTCTTGGTGCTTGGACTACCTTTTCCTTTGCTTGCTATCTGCCACCTCTTACAGGCAGCAGGACATCCCCCCTCCTCAACTATATGAAGACTTTGGAAGCCCTGCAGAAGGAATCTCTATTAGAATCAGAAGCAATTAATATTCCAGACCTGTCTGCAGCTGTGTCCCATATGGTTATAGAAAGTGAGGAAGTCTGACACCTAGTGACTGAAAATGACAATGCAGGTGGTATCATTTTATTTTCTCATTGTCCTTCTCTCCCTCTATTCCAGTGTTTGTTCAACCTAAGCTCTGTACATTTTGCTTTCCCCATGATATCTATATGGATATATGGGGAAAATGTGATCCAAAGACATAAAATTTACTTTGTGTACTAATTCAAAAGAAAACCTGTATAAGATAATGTACAGATGCTATTTAACCCCAGACAAGGTGTCAACAATGTTTCAGATTGTTTCAAACCAATGCCGCAGAAGTCAAGGTAAGAAGGGCCCCTTTTTTCGTATGTAGTAGACTTATAAGAAGGCAAAAAGTTACTGATCTAAGATTTATATGTTATGCGAAAGAATTGAAAGGTAGAGTTTGTAATGTTACCAGAATTTTCTTTTGGGGGCGGGCATTATGGATAAAGAACTGAACAGTAAATATGGATTACTTATTGAACACATAACAGCAACAAGATTACTGTTTGCTCAACCTTGGGAGCAGAATGAAGTACCAGCAATGCAAAAATGGTTTGTCAGGGTTGCTGAGTTGGCCCAAATTGATAAAATGAACATGGGTTTTGAAGAATAATCAACTGATGAAAAACTTTTTTTTTTTTTTTGAGAATTAAGAAATCTAACAATATAAAAATCTGTGGTTTTAGTTATTAGCAACTTAATAAAATTATTTAGCTGGATCTGTAATGGTATACTAATTTTTTTTCTTTTTCTTCTCATTAATCAGGACTGGGGGATCAGAACCACATTGTGTTTTACTTATATGTCTTTTTCCTTTTTCCTTTTTCCTTTTCTTTCTTTTCTTTTTTCTCTTTTTCTTCCTTCTGGTTCTTTGACTGTATTTTGATCATAAGTTTGATTGTATGCTAGATTGTTAGCGGTAAATATCAATCAATGAATCAGAAAAAGGAAAGGATTAGCAGGTAATGAAGTGCAACCTAATGAGAAATTGTGGTTGTGCCTGTTTTTATATTGCTTGCTATGATGCAGTCACAGGTGCTCAGGTCTACATATTCTATTGTGTCATACACCTACACTTGACCTGGCCCCAAGAGCCAAGATGATATGCACTGTCCTGCCATGACTTTTTGCCCTGCAACAAGTTGTGTGTCAGATTCACAGAAATTGATTTATTTTATTTTATTATTTTTCAGGAGTACCTGGACTGGATATGACCTTAAGGCTGCCTTCCATGATTAGGAATATTAACTTCAATTATTTGGTTTGAAGGAACCACATATAAGGTTCTTTTCCTCCTGCCATTGGTAGTCCCAGAAACAGGATATCTGGGGTAGGGGGTTAGTTGGACCCACATTATGTTCATTCTTGAGTGGGGGCAATTACCTCCCTCAGCTATATCCCACCAGCCTCCTATCAGTATAACTAATTCTTGGTTTCAGTTGTTCCTCCTGAAAATGTAAGATTTTTGAAGCTAAAATCCTAACACAGCCATTCCTTATCTTTTTCCTCAATCAGTGTGAACTGACAGGCATTCAGGAGTGGTAGACTATTCACCTCTTTCCTCCATAGCTTCCAACCCTGTTTAAGATTACGTTGTAATGCCCACTACATTTGATGGAACTTACCCCTTGGTAATGTATATAGGATTGCAGTCTTAATGGTTTTGTTGTGGTGATATGTTTTTATATATGTATGGAAGATGACCTCCCCTTTTGCAGATCAGCCGTGGTAATAACATCTGCTGCTCTCTATAAGCCTACAGAAGAACTAAATTTGAATAAGAGAACCCACACTCATTTACTGTTAGCTAACGAACAGTGGGTTGTGGTATATGCAATTACTTGTTGGGAGAGCACTGTTGATAGTAATATTTCTCTGCAGATCTCCCACTTCATTAATTAATCTTCCCCCTATGCTCCATAATTGCTAGGCCATAATACCTTGGAGAAGATTATTGCTTCTTTATTTCTCCTGATTCACATGTAAATAATCAAGATCAAACACAATTCAGTAAGATACTATGATACTATAATAACAGGGTCAAAATTAACAGGCTTTTCTTGTTAATGAAAAATACTATCATTTTCAATGGTTTTTCTTTGTTTTGGAGATGAGAACTTGCACTGAAGAATTTCTTCCTGATTCATTTTGACAAGGGCATAAGCATTTTTTACACTGGTGATTTAAAAGATGAAAAAAAGACACCGTGGGTTAACTTCCTGGCCAGCTGTCTTGCAAGTGCTCAAGTAGATTTTCAATGTGACACTCAGAGCAGCCTACCTTCCTCAGTATCTCAGATATATTCAAGTGTGCAGAGATAAATGTGGAACCATATTTGGTATCTATCAGCAGTTTGTCTCCTTAGGCAGCTATAAGACCTATTTATCCCAGTAGGACCAGAGCTTGGGAGGGGGGACAATTTTGAACTACAAATCCCAGACTCCCTTAAACACTCATTATGCCTGTGGATTCTGGAAGTTTTAGTCCAAAAGCTACATTTTCCAAGTGCTGTGGAGAGCACACTATTGCTGTCGCCTGTCCTGTAGGGGATGCATATCAGGCAGCAACAACACCTGACTTTCAATTTCCCATAACATCTTGTGATATCTGAGTTATAGCTTTTCTAGATGATTATAGGAGCTTTAGATGGCAACTATATGGTCCTGATTAGGATGATGGCCATGTGAGTCTTCTCTAGGAAGTACTGTGCTTGGGTAGGCATTACAGGACATCAGGAAACTCAATACATGTTGAAATGTCAAAAAATAAAAACAAAAACAAAACCTCTTAAGCTGGTGATAAAGTGAGAAAGATACCAAACTAGGGAAAATATGCAACTGTGTACATACAGCCACCTCAGCAACAAGCAAAAACATTTGTATCTTTTTTTAAAAAAAGTCACTTGAATGGACTAGTTGCAATGGGCCATCAAAATCCAATTAAGGTTCAGTTTGGTGACAATGTTTACTATGTATCCAAAATTATTGTTTGCCCCACATCAATATAGATTTGCATTAGCATCTGCTGTTACCTCCATGGCTACTGTCCAGCCCCATAAAACAATGAATCTAATGGTGTTCTTCAATGTCTGCATAGATGCTTCTCAGGGGTATTTCTTCCCCAGTTCACTGTCTAGCATTTGACATGCTGTATCTTATACCTGGCTGGTTTTGTAATGCTCAGCATGAAACAGAGAATCTGGCCTATTAGACAGTGAAGAGCAACAAAGGTTTCCACCTGTGGGCAAGAGAGAGGACTGAACAGTCAAATTCTCTGAGATCAGTTGTGATTCTGCTGCCTAATTCTTCTTAGATAAATGTGAGTGTGTATGTCTTATTATGGATGCTGTGCAAGGAAATATTTTTATGCAATCATCCAAAACCATTTCCTAACAGCTATTATTTTATTTAAATAAATTCAATAAATAATAAAAATAAAGATAAAATGAATTTAATAAATTCTAGTCCTGGGAGGAAGTTGCTGCTATAGCTCTTTCATAGTGAGACAGGAAAATGGAAAGGCCAGGTTTTTTCCCTTCAGCTGTGGCTGCAGCCTAGATGGGCAGTTTCTTAATCATTTTACTCACCATTATTCCTTTCCCTCCTCAGACCAATAAACAGCCTTAGTAGTACATCTCTACCTGGGGGAGAAAAGCATGGATTGTGAACTTCTTCTTCTTCTTCTTCTTCTTCTTCTTCTTCTTCTTCTTCTTCTTCTTCTTCTTCTTCTTCTTCCTCCTCCTCCTCCTCCTCCTCCTCCTCCTCTTCCTCTTCCTCTTCCTCTTCCTCTTCCTCTTCCTCTTCCTCTTCCTTTTGTCATCATCATCATCATCATCAACATCATCACCATGATCATCTATTTACATAGCACCATCTTTGTACATTGAGCTTTACAAATAAAAGATCAACAAAACAGCAATTAAGTTCAGCAGATACTGCCTCTTCTTCTCTCCCTCCAAGGCCACAGCAGTGGCAGTTGGGATGGATGGAGGGCCTTTGATCTGCTTCTGGACCTAGGCATATTGGAACTGTGCCTGTCTCTTCTTCTCTCCCCACCAAGACCAGGTCAGTGACAGGAAGGAGGGAGGTCCTTTCATCTGCTTCTAGACCCATGGGTGTGTGCCAGTTTCTTCTCTCCCTCTCAGGACAGGGCTGTGGCAGTTGGGATGGAGAGAGGGCCATCCATCTGCTTCGGGGCCTAGGCCCAATGGAGCTGTGCCTGCCTCTTCCTTCCTCTGTCCAAGGCCAGGGCAGGGGCAGTTGGTGTAGTGGGAAGTCTTTCATCTGCTTCTGGATGTAAGCATGGTGGAGCTTATCATAGTGAAGATCATAGTGCTCTGCATACCGTGCTGTGGGATCTCCACCATTATTTTCACTTATTCTCCACTTTGTGATTAAAGGAGAAAAAAAACAAGATCCCACATCTCCTGTTCATTTACGAGCAAGGCCGCCACGATAAAGTACAACAGGGTCCTGGTTATTATTGCATCCTTGATTGCCAGGGTGGGGTGGGGGACTGGAAACATCATGTTACTTCATCCCAGTGATGAGTAGAACAGAACTCCATCACTCAGAGCAGCTTCAGGCTGTGAAGATAAGTTTGGGAGGCGGGCATTTATGATCATGGCAATAACTCCATGATAGTGAATACATAATATTATTGACTACAGAGCAGTTATGGATCTTTTACTCTAGGTTACTGATCCATAACTGCAATACAAGATGCTAGCCATCATTTCTTACAACACCTTAAAGGACAATAAACTGATCAGGTCATCAGAATGAACATCATCAGATGTATGAAAAATCATTCTAGGTTGGCTGATACCCACAAGCACACATAGTTGGGAAGTAGATTGGTGAGAAGCCAAGTCAGAGGGAAATACAATGGGGCAGAGGAGGAAGGGACAATTTTGTACAGCAGGATAGTTGCAGTTACTTTTTAACAAGGCAATGCTGTGATAACAGAAGTATCCCACCATTTGTAGGTTAATTTAACACATGTAGTGAGATACAAACCTATAATCTCAATTCAAGACAGAAATGATAGAATTGCTTGAAATGAGATTCGTTTTCATTCCAAATGTCTCTAAGGAAATAAGTTGGGATTACAGTTGCACAGTGTGTGGGGAATACGTGTAAACCACTTTCTTTAATGACATCTTGAATTCAAGAGACAAAAAGAGGAAAAGTTAAGACAAAGGTATGTTTTAATGAAAATGTAATAAGCACAAATATTAATTGTAAGTGCCTCATTCAGAATGATCTCTGTTCTAAATAATCTAAGTAGTTTTGCCCTCAACCAAACTCATAAAATCATTTAATTGTCGTCATATGTTTATACTAGGATGATGAATTGGTTTTAGAGACAAAAGTATAGGTTAATATTCCCAACAGAAAGAACTAATTATTTGAATTACATTGAGTTTTCGCAAGGCTCAGAAATATTTTTGTTAGCAAGCATGTCAACTAATAAATCTGTTCTGCTATAAGCTATGTTAAGTTTAGCCATTGTGCAATCAAGATCATATTTAGCCTTCTAAAATTTGTGTGCATCTGTTTTAAAATCTGTTTCATTTCCATGGGCAAACTCCTGGATTCATTAACATTAACAATAACAGAAACAGGAGAAGCCACAATGCCTTCCATTTCTTTGTGACATTGTTGATATGCGTAAAAGAGACACCAGATGCTCTGCTCCTGGATTTATTGCCTAATCTTGCTTCCATTAAATACAGTAAATTAAAATCTTGCTTTCTACATCACCATAGCTTACTCCTTTAAAAAAAATACTTGTTTTCATTTGGGGTTTTGCACAGGGAAGTTGTTCTCAGTGAAGAACTGTTGAACACTTAGAACAGCTTGCATTTTGCCACATTGCTAAATCCACTGATGGATGGAAGGAAGGAAGGAAGGAAGGAAGGAAGGAAGGAAGGAAGGATGGAAGGAGTCATAGTAGTAGTGGTAGTAGTAGGAGTAGGAGTAGCACTAGTAAAAAGTAGAAAAGGAAACTCAGTTGCCAGCAAACTCTCCGGACTTGCCTAGATATGTTTCACAGTTCAAAGCATAGCCCTTGGACTTCGGCACAGAAACAGCTGACCTATCTTGCCTGCCTCCATTAATGGAATAATGAATTTGGCTGGCTGTTTTAGCTCAGGCTTCTCTTCATACTTTTCTCTAGATATAATTATTATTTGACCAGGTATAAGAATATTAAATCTTCCATCCTCCAGTGCATGCATTCTATAGCTGTCGCTTATGGGGGAATCTCTTTCCTTTGTAACTTTAGGAGAAAACAGAATTCATGATGAATCAAATATCTAACATTATTTAGGGAAAGAAATGAATTTCCGTCTCCCACTGTGACAAACCAGAATCTGAGGAGAATAGGGACCCTGAGGCATGAGCGCTTGCATTTCAATGTAGTTTGCCAAGTCACAACTACAAAATTCATGTCCTGGAAAATTCCACGAATTTGATAGAAGTCAACACTTACTAGGAGTCAGATGGTCATATAATCACTTATAAGATAAACAACAATCCCCTTGCTATCTAACCCATTCCCCAGTCTGCTATGTAACCTTCACAGTGTCAGCTTGTTCTTTTGGAAGAACTTCCCAAGCATCACAATACATAAATAACAGATATGCAAGCATTTTGAGGTTAACACATGCAAAGCCATTTTTGTTCCCTCTTTAAGTCCATTTCTCATGTGCTCAGTCATAAGTCTATGCTGCTCCACTTTCTGCAATTAAAAAAAATGTACAAAACCCAACATGCAAATTTTACATATTTTCCCCAAACTCCAGCACTGAAATCCTATATCAAAAAAGACAGGGTACAATTTTATGCTCACAGAATTATCTGATGGTTGTGCAACACCTCCTTGTTAGTCAGTTATGAACTTGCATATTTGCATTTGCACAGTTGCAACCATAAACAATCAGAGTACATGTCAATGAACAATCACACAATTCTGTGTCCTCAACCATAAACTGAACATGGCCATTTCACATGGGACAAACATGTCCAACCACTTCTGCAGGGAAGTATATGCATGCTGAAGACATCAACAGGGTTCTTGCCCAGATTATTATAGAATCATAGAATCACTGGGTTGGAATGGACTTCAAGGGCCAGGTAGTTCCAAACCCTGTAATGCAGGGGGGGAACAAAGCACCTCCAGGAGATGGTAATCCAATCTGTGTTTAAATACCTCCAAAAGAAGGAGAATCCACAACACCTTCAGGCAATCTATTTCACTAATGAACATCTCTTACAGTAAAGAAATTCTTCCGAATGTTTAGATGGAATCTCTTGTCTTGTAATTTGAATCCAATGGTTTGTGTTCTAGTCTCTAAAGCAGCACAAAACAAACTTGCCTTATCTTCTACATAACACCCCTTCAAATATTTAAAGATGGCTATCATATCATCTCTTAGTATTTCTTTTCCTTCCCAGTATAGCCCCCTGCGTTCATCCCTGTTGAAATTCATTCTGTTAGTTTTGGCCCTATTCTCTAACCTGCTAAGAACATTTTGAATGTTAATCCTGTCCTCTAGTGCATTAGCTTCCCCTCCTAATTTGATGTCATCTGCAAATCTGATAAGCATGTCCCTCTATTACATCCTCTAAGTTGTAAAATGATATAAGAGAATGCTGGACCTAGACCAGAACCCTGTGAATCCCACTAACAGTTTCTCTCCAAGATGAAGAGAAATTTTTGGTGAATATTCTCTTTGGTTAGTTGGCAAATCAACCATAAATTCACCTAACAATGTCATTGTCCAGCCCACATTTATCAGCTTGTTTGTAAGAATATCATAAGCGGTCTCGTCAAACACCTTACTGAAACCAAGGTATACTACATCCTTAGCATTTTCCTGTTCTACCAAGCATTTATATAAAAAAAGAGAGATTATTCTGGCATGCCTTGCTTTTGAGAAATGCTTGTTGGTTCTTAGTAATCACAGCACCCATTTCTAAGTACTCACAGACTGTTTAATAATCTGTTCTAGAACATTTCCTGGGGTATTGATGTCAAGCTGACTGGCTGGTCATTGCTCAGCTCCTCCTTTTGTCATGTTTGGAGATGAGGACAACATGCATTCTCCTCTGCTGTGCTAGGGCTTCACCTGTTTTTCACCTATTCTGGACTGCAGTTCCTTTACTGTATCATTTGTTCTATTTTCAACAGGTAAAACCCTTTTGTTTTGTTTTTTCATTTTGGGAGAGGACTGAAGTAATAAAAGGTTCTAAGCAGTTCAGCCTTCTCTCAGTCCCTTGATAGCTTCTCACCATTTTCTCCATGCAGCTGCTCTATTGCCTTCTTGCTCTTCTTCTTGTTCTGAACACACACAAAAAATGTATTATATTTAACCTCTCTAGCAAGCCAGAGCTCATTCTGAGCTTTAGCTTTTCTGATTTTCACCACTCATTTATATTCCTCCTTTGTGATTTCCCCCCTCTTCCAGTTCTTTTAAATCTCAATTCATCTGAAAGTTCTTTATACATCAACCATGGTCTCTTTAGACAGTTCCTAGGGTTTTTTCCTCATTGCTTACAATTTGTGCCTTCAATAGCTCCTCTTTAAGAAACTTTTATTCATCATGAACTTCCTTATCTTTTCAACATTACTGACCATGGCATATCACCCAGTATTTCCCCAAGCTTACCGAAAACAGCTTTATTAAAAGGAAGGAAAACATACCTTTTTCCTGGCATATTATTTTTGTACACATTTTGGCTCATGTTTCATGAACTGAGAACTGCTCATATGTAGAAAAGTGTGCAGTCCAAAGCTAACTGTATTCTAATCCATATATTAGCTGAAGTATTACAAACTAGTTCTGATCTACAAAAAGAGATCAGTCAAAAACTTCTCAGGTGCCCCTGTTCATGCCAGAGCTTGGTATCTATTTAGATACTTCATGGAGTGCATAATATCTGTCTCCAGTAAACCACAATACTGTGTCATTGTAAACACCATTGGTTTCCCATGCAGAGTTGTGAGAGCTCTCAAGCATAATTTTGCCATGCATTACCACCAATGTAATGTGAAAAGAACAAGGTTTCTCTCATAATAAATCATGACAAAATCTCTGTGAAAGCAATGGGTACCCATGCTTTTAAGCCCTGATCCATAAGTTACCATGGTGATGGGGCAGCTGCCAAAAATGCCTTCCTATCTCATGTCTCAACAGCAATACAGTCTGACACCAACCACGTGGGTCACCTGGATTGTGTTGTTAGTTCCTACTCCAGTGGTTCATCTTTGTTTAACACCACCTGGGTGATCCAGGGTGACCAGTATAGTTGATGGCTGTGTAAAATAGAGATGCTCTCTCAGGCCCTGGCCATAAAGAATCGAGTTTTTCGGCAGCAACTGTGTTTCCATGGTGATGAATGAAACAGGCCCATGAGAAAAGATTTTCAGGAGACAATGATAAGCAAGATTATTAAGGGTCTGATCACCTAATAAGCTTGTTTTTGAGTGACAAAAAGAGAGAATGAACCTATTTCTTATGCTGCTCCTCATGATGATAATGTTGATTATGAGTGCAGTGGCAGACAAAATACTTCTACGACAGGCTGAGCAGAACTGAATGCACTTTAGACAGCATAAAAATGAAATGAAAACATTAATGATTAAAAAAGCAATAGAAAGCTCACTTGACAAATGAAGTGAAAAGTTGGAAAATGGAATGTGTTAATATGAACAGTGCATTTGCAAGATATAGGCCAGATTAAGATATCCATCTGCTATTGGGATGCAGTCCTGTCTTGTCTTATCTTAGAGTTTGAATGAAAGTCTGTATTCTATCACCAATATATTTCATCACCATCTTTTATTGGTTAGTTCAGTTGGTTCTCTCAGTAAGCCACATTCTCTTGATCTTGGTTTCCTATCTATAACACTCCAGTCATAACCACCCGCCCATAAAGTTGTTGGGAGAATAAATGGAACAATTGATGCAAAACACTTGGCTATAAATGATTCAGCATCAAGACTCTGATTGTGTGAGAGGGAGCATATCATATGTTCATGTTTCCATTCCAAACAGTGGTGGTTTATGCCTGCCCTCACTAATTGTAGAACTTTGTAGACTACTGAACTAGTCATGATGTTCCTGTAAGACTGCTGTGGCTATTTCCTGTTTTGCATGTATACCAGTAAGAAAACTGAGATAGGGGGAGCTATCCCTTCTACTCTAAGCAGTTATCTTCTCCAACATTGTCCACACTATTGCTTTCAGGGAATTTTGGTGAAAGACTTTCATGTAGTCATTTAATATCAAGCGACCATTGATCAAATGTGAATTTTGCAGTAGCTGGAGTACACACAGCAGTACCTGCACTGATAGATTAAGAGCACAGCAAACTGGTGCTATGGTTAATCAATGGTAGGGGAAATTTACCCTGTATCTTAGCCTATTCTCTATATCTAGGCATAAGTATTTTCTCAATAGGACAGTTCTGCTTGGATCCTCAGGGAAGATATATGACTGGAAAGCAGATAGTCCATGAAGCCCTTATCAAACTGCACACATAATACCTGTACAAAACTTACAGGATTTCATTTTAAAAACAAGCATTCCTTTCAGGTTCATCTTTTATTATTCTAGTAGTCAGAAGTGGAAATTTGCACCAATAAGCAGTTTTCTCAAAGATAAGGTACCTCCACTCAGAAATGTTGACCACTTCTGTCATCTGAGAATACAGATAAGTAAGAGGAAAGGAGAGACTTGACTCTTTTCTCTTCATTTAAACTCTGGGTGTAGGGATTTCCTAATAACTCAGCAGAGAGAGTTGGGAGTCACAGCTGGTATCAAAGGGTAGCAAGACTGAGGAGTGGCCAGCCCTTACAGGCAGTCATAACTCATCATTTGGATGCCTCAGACAATGAGAAGAAGGAGAGAGATTGCTAGAAAGCTGCAGTTTTCTTTGAGTCTGAGGAGATGGAAGCTGAGAGGTTGGAGGATCCTGTTCTCCAGTAAGATGTGGCAGAGGCTACAGACACTGAAGACGTCATGCCCCCATCCTTCATTGAGAAACACAGGTAAAAATGCCAAGCCCAGTGTTGTTTAAGTAATAAATGCTGACCCAATTGGCACAAATGAGACACCTATGACCTTGAAGGATCTGCTCATAAATATCATGACAATTGTCTCCCAGCCTTAGTGCTGACAGCTGTCTTGTCTGGATGCCTAGCAGTACTCTCTCATGTTTCTGTTTTGCCTTGACCTTGGACTAACTGTGTTTTGGACTATACTGCATACTAATTGTTGACTCATGTACATGTACTTTTGACCTGCTGATACAGCTTCTGGACTGACTAAAGACCACCCTCATGCTTCTCCCTACATCTTGACCAAGACTGGACTGACTACTGGACTACTCCTACACACCAACCTGCTGCCATGGGCATGCTAGCTTGTGCTCAGGACACAGGCCAGGAAAAGACCAGGACCTAATGCCATTGTTTTCATTTTGCCAGAAGATCACAGGCAAGCATAGAAGATGTCTCTGTTCATACTCTTCGCCTCTTTCAGGTTAAGGAGATAAATTGAGATTACCTAAGAATACCCCAGAATCCCAGTTTGAGTACAAAGGAGTCTTAGAGTCTCCTGTGTCAAGCTTGCCATCTTTATGTGTCTGGCTAAGAGCCCACTTCAGCATTTTACAGTCCATTTTACCCTGATACCCCAGGAACATATAATACAAGGAATTACAGTAGGAAGAGAAAGCACACAAAAATCTACTAATGGTGGGGACACAGAAGTGTACGAGGTACATCTATGAAAATGCTTCAAGTGTTGGCAGATTCTTTGTAACAGGTTTAGTGCTCCACTTATCAAGGTTTGTTCCATATTTCTCATTTTCATTGTTGTTATATCAGTCTAAGATGGCCAGCTCACATACTTCCAAAGGCCTGCACCTAATGTGTCTTTATGCGTGAAAGGCATAAAGAGTGATGGAAGAGGCTCCAAGATATAGTACTTATTTTGTGCATAATTTGCATGTGTGAAAAACAGCATATTCTACACAGAAAATACTTTTTTCCCTCCGTGTAGGAAATGTTTTTTCTGTACAAAAATGTGTGGACTTTTTGCAGAAAAAGTCACAGATTGTGAAAATTCTCATTAGCTCAGGTTTATCTTTGTCAAGGTTTCTTGACACTTGGAAAACAATTTTTTGGCAACTTTGAAAATATTTTTGAATATTCTCTCCATTCCTAGCCTACCATGATAGTGCTTTCCTCCACTGCTTTGCACTGTACATTTATTTATTTTATGGACTACACAGAGCAGCATACGATCTAATTTAGGAGATGATGGTGGTGTGGCTTCAAACAACTGAACTGGCATGCCTGTTCTGTGACTTCATATTCAAGCAAAGTTGAAGAAGCAGAGTTAAGGTCCATCTCAGGCTGGCTTCATAGAATCATAAAGTCATAGAGCTGGAAGAGACTGTAAGGACCCTTGAGTCCAACCCCCTGCCATGTGGGAATACACCATCAAAACACTTCTGGCAGATGGCCATCCAGCCTCTATTTAAAAATCTCCAAAGAAGGAGATTCCACCACACTCCAAAGCAGCATATTCTACTGTCAAACTGCTCTGTTTCTCAGGTTTGAGTAGAACATTAAACAGTGCCTTCTCTAAGTATCACACCTTATCATTTTGTTTTTATCCTGGATCATCTTAATTTGTTTAACCATGGTACACTGCAGTGATTTAAATACAGTTGGTCCAGTTGGTTTGCAGGTTTGGCTTTCATGGATTTGATTATTTCATTTGTTTCTTCAAGCCCTGCCCCCAAACCTCAGATGCTCTTTTTCTGGGGGAAACATCCCACTCAGTATCTCCTATCAGATCATGCAGCCCTTTAAAAAAAAAATCCCCTCTGGTCCTCCTCCACATGTGCCAGAAGCTGTTTGGCCAGCTAAGGATAGCTCACAGCCAGATTTCTCAGCACCACAAACCTCTCTTCTGATGCCACCATGCACCCAAGGAAGGAGATGAGTATGAAAGAGGAAGCATAGGGCTGTCATGTTGACCCGTCCCCTTTCCAATTCCTTTCCCTAACCTGGTTTGGACCCTGGATGCCCATTCCTTCCACCACAACCTGGTCCCCTTCCCACAGACACACACTTTGATATTTGCATTTTTCCCACTTTTGCAGGGGTACAGCACCCCTAACCCTAGCAAATACGGAGGGCTGACTGTGTGAAGCCAACTATCCTGGGACAATCTGGGAAAATTCACCTAGTCCTGGGTATGCAGGGCTGACATCAGCACCAACACATTTTAGATGCCTTAATTGTAACCATAGAGTTGCCAGAGCGAGCCCGCATGTACAAAAGTTGCAGTTTGATCAACATTTCAGATGACATTATTTTCTGTGAGAACCTTTCTGTTTATGAAACATTCAGGTAAAAATCTACCAAGAAATGAAGACTATCTGAAGTATAATTGTTGCTGGGACTACCTCATGTTTCATTAATACAGAAACAATCATACAGAGCCTTGGTCTGTTTAAGTGGATAGCTCTTAGGTATTTTAGTTTGTTCAGTACCAAAAGACACTTCTGTCTCATAGGTGCCAGTGAGTTTGAAAAAAAAAATTGGCCAACATCTCTACATTTATAAGTCACCATCAGGAATACATTATTCATTGAATTATTCAATGAATTCATTGAAAGCATGGTAGAACATTCACAAAGGTTTTACTCTCCCTTATAAAAATCATTGTTGCCTAGTACAATAAAGCACTTCTAAAGGTGTAGCTATTCCCTATATACAGCATTTTATTATAGTACAGTAATTGTCAAAAGTATAATCTTTAGGTGAATAGGCTGACAGTAATATCCCAAATAATTCCAGTAAAACTGCCTCAAATGAGCAGTGAGATTTTAAAGCTGAACATGCTACCATATAAGCTGCTGTTTAATATTTAAGGCTTAGGCTGGAAATTACCATTTGAAGATATTCATATGCAGTTCATAAAGGAACGGAACCCATTAGCATCCGCATAACAAAGCTTGTTTATTGAAAGTTGGCTGAACATGGAGGTGAGGTGACAACTGTTCAACCATCATTCTTTAGCCATCATGTGTGAGACTTCATCATGTGACGGATGCCAAATGATGAATAATGCTGTTATTCAGCATGTACCTTGGACCTGTTGAGAGATATTGGCCGGATTCAGATTTAATACTACATCAGCTAAGCATTACACAGTTTGTTGTTGTGCGTCTTCAAGTCATTTCTGACTTACAGAGGCCCTAAGTGAACATATCATAGGGTTTTTGGGCCTGAGAGTGTGTGATATGTCCAAAGACATTCAGCCAGTTTTCATGATCTAGCAGGGAGTCAAACCTGGGTCTTCAGGTTGTAGCCCAATGCTCAAACCACTACACCATGTTTATAGTAATAAGCCTAATCATTGCCTGAGTAATAAACCCAACCTCCATCTCATATACTCCCATTTTTTTCCCTTATGAATCAATAGCAAGAATTCAGAAGCTTTAAGTTCTCGGGGATTTTTAAATGGAATTTTTAAAAAATATAAATACAAGGAAAGAGAGGAACAGAAAAGAAAGAAGCAAAAATAAAAATAAAAATTGGGAGAGTGCATAGGATATAAATGTGCACTAGGCATATTCATTAATACAAGTTAACATTATGTTGAAAAATATATTTCTTTGATTTTATTAACAGCAGTTTACTATGTCATCTGAAACCAGACAAACTATGTTTCATCTTAACTTGTGTGCCATGCAGTTTACTATGTCATCTTCAATGAAACTATGTTTCAGCTTAATGCTCATGCAAACATGGCAGCTTCAAACCATAGTTATAGTCAACCACTCATTGGGGTTTAGACAACACGCTAAAACTGCAGTTAATATAAAATAGAAGGGAGCTTCTAATTTCTTATTTGCAGCCATCAAGGGGGAAAAGATAAGGAAAGTATGGGAGGTCTAATGGTATTGTATCTGAATGGAGCCACACTGTAGGTATCAGCAGCTGAATTTTGGCAACAGGAGGTCCCCATTTTCATTATTGTTTTTGGTTAATCTGAATCAAATAACTTTATCCCAATAAGCACTGAGTTTGTCAATCACCAGTCAAGAAGAATCAAATATAGTTGAAGAGGAGTGGATTCTCTTGGTCATCTTTCAATGGATTATCCTGTCAGAAAGATATCTAGCTTTATCAGTGATGAATGGCCTTGTCTCCAACTAATCAGCTTTAGCAACTTTCTTCTATTTGTTAAGTGAGTTATCTTGTGAGCCCCTTTTGAGGCATAAATTTAACAAACATTCTCTGGGGGAAATCTGGCACTGACCTTTGGTATATCAAGCTTGGAGCTTGTGGTTTGGCTCCTGTTCTGACTACCAAACTGTTCAGTAGTCACATTCAGTACCTGGAGGCAAAGTCCTTACCTGAACAGTTCATCATGAACATCATGAACCACAGTGTTACTTTGGCCTTCTGAGAGTATAGAACTGTGAATAGGCAGTCCATACTTGAGGCTATTTTATTTTACAATGCCATTTTGTGTCATCTATAGCAAGACAAGTTTGGAATATTTGTTAGTCTTTTCTTTATCATTTTTCGTCTTGGAGAGATTTCATTCTTTTTCTCCTGTTGGATCTGGAAGGGAAAGTAGACCAATGTTTAAGTCCCCATTGTGTAGTAGGCTATTTGGCTGTAACCTTAAACACATTTTCTTGTAAACACGCTTGACAAATTATTTATTTATGTGGAAATCCCATTGTGATCAATGCAACTTACAAGACTATTCCATTTCAGTCCTAAACATACACATACTGTGAGTTTGCAGCTTTAAACTACGCTTGAGACACTCCACAGCAAGTGGTTTGATGATCATATAATAGCTTCTTTATAACTCTGATGGTTATATACATTCTATGGGGAAATATCTACATTCTCTACAAAGGAAACTCAGATTCCACAGATTGAATAAAACATGTAGTTTTGCATATTTTCTTGCTTTGACCTGATTTACTACCTTTTTTTTTTTTTTTTTTGCTAGACATATGGGTGGAAAAGCCCCTGCAGTATGCAGAAGCCCAAACTCTGGAAGTTCTCTTGAAGTGCTGCTGACATTTTGTTTTCCAACCAAGAAGTATAAAGGGCTAAAAACTTGCTTTAATAAAATGTCCAAGTTGAAATTCCTCCTGTGCTGCACTTTTATATCACAATTGTGGGACATCTAGAAGTTGGTGTTGGAATAGGATTGGGAAAACTTTGGGCCAATCCTACTCTGTCATTTATTCTCCAGGACTAGTGGAAGAAGAGAAAGAAGGAATAGAATCATAGAGTAGGAAGAGACCCCAGGGGCCATCCAGTCCAACCCCCTGTTATGCAGGAACATCCATCAAAGCATTCCCAACAGATGGCCATCCAGCCTCTGCTTAAAAACCTCCAAAGAAGGAGACTCCACCACACTCTGAGGCAGCATATTCCACTGCCGGACAGCTCTGACCATCAGGAAGTTCTTCCTGAGTTTCAAGTGGAATCTCTTTTCCTGCAGCTTGAATCCATTGCTCCTTGTCCTAGTCTCTGGAGTGGTAGAAAACAAGCCTGCTCCCTCCTCAACATGACGTCCCTTCAAATATTTAAACATGGCTATCATGTCCCCTCTTAACCTTCTCTTCTGCCGACTAAACATACCCAGCTCCCTAAGGCATTCTTCATAGGGCATGGCTTCCACACCCTTCATCATTTTGGTGGCCCTCCTCTGGACACGTTCCAGCTTGTCAACATCCTTCTTGAATTGAGGTGCCTAGAACTGGACACAGTATTCCAAATGAGGCCTAACCAATGCAGAATAGAGTGGTACTATTACCTCCCTCGATCTAGACACCATATTCCTATTGATGCAACCAAGAATCGTGTTGGCTTTCTTGGCAGCCGCGTCACACTGCTGACTCATGTTCAGCTTGTGATCTACCAAGACTCCTAGATCCTTTTCACACGTACTGCTATCCACCACACATCCCCCATCCTATATTTGTGACTTTCATTTTTTCTACCCAAGTGCAGGACCCTACATTTGTCTCTGTTGAAATTCATTTGGTTAGCTTTTGCCCAGCTCACCAATCTGTCAAGGTCGTATTCAAATTTGATATATGCTCTGGTGTATTAGCAACCCGCCCCAGTTTGGTATCATCTGCAAATTTGATCAGCATGCCCTTCACTCCCTCATCCAAGTCATTGATGAAGATGTTGAATAGCACTGGGCCCAGGACAGAACCCTGTGGCACCTCACTAGTCACCTTCTCCAGGATGAAAAGCAGCCATTGGTGATTACTTTTTGGGTGCGCTTGGTCAACCAATTAGAAATCCAATTAACAGTAGCCCTGTCCAGCCTGCATTTTACTAGCTTCTTTGCAAGAATGTCATGGAGAACTTTGTCAAAGGCCTTACTGAGGTCAAGATATGCTACATCTACAGCATTCCCTTTGTCTATCAAGCTTGTAACCCTATCATAAAAAGAGATAAGATTAGTCTGGCATGACTTATTTCTGAGAAATCCATGCTGGCTTTTAGTGATTATGGCATTGCTTTCTAAGTAATTACAAACTGACTGTTTAATGATTTGCTCTAGGATCTTTCCTGGAATTGATGTCAGGCTTACTGGGCAATAATTATTAGGGTCCTCTTTTTTCCTCTTCTTGAAGATGGAGATGACATTTGCCCTCCTTCATATGTCATTTGTAAGACATCTTATTTTCCTTCAGGCGATTTTGTTGACTAATTGTTGAAATCTGCAACTTTATCTTAAATTTATAGCTTACACAGTTGGCCCTACCATTAGGTACAATGAGGAGACTTTCTCAGGTGGCAGCCACTCTGTGACTACTCCTCCAGAGCCTTCCTCTGTTAATGGAGAAAACCGTGTTTGTAACATGTTCTGTTTGGTACTCCTTAAATGAGGTCTTTGGTGAGATAGAGGAGGACACTGTTCTACTACCATTATTAAAGAAAGTGTTTGATTCTGCAGCACTGCCTATTACTTGGGAAGCAAAATATCTTGAGCTAGCCCTGAAAGCTTTCAATGTCACTCAGCATTTCTTTAGCGGCTTATATATGCAGAGATGATCCATCCCATTGTCACTGTGTCAAGTATTAAATAATGTCCCTTTAAGAATTGCTAATCAAATGTAGTGAATATGTTGTTGCTTACTTATATGTTGACTCCAACTTATGGCAACCCATGGTTATGAATTTGAAAGACCTTAACAGGGCAGTTGATAACTGGAGAAGGATCTTGTAGGTCATCCTGTATACAGTTCTCATAAGCTGTAGTCAACAACAACATAGGGTTTTCTTTGCAAAATTTATTCAGAGGAGGTTTTCCACTGCCAACTTCTAAGGCTGGGAGAGTGATTTGCCCAAGGTCACCCAGAGAGTTTCTGTAGATGAGTGGGGAAGGAAACCGTGGTCTCCCAGGGTCCTAGTCTGACACTCAAACAACTATACCATAGTGGCTCTTCCAAGATGGATCAACTCAGGACCAGTGCCCATTTGCAGCTCTAGATCTGCAGTGACCAATCCATCTGCTCTGTGTAGGATTGCAGCATTATATCCAGGTTAGGAGCCCCATGTCTGGCCCTTTGTTCTGTCATGCAGACTCCTCACCCTTGACAAAATATCAGTTCTGGTCTACTACCTCCAGAGCCTTATATGCCATAGGTCTCATGGGCATTAAATTTGGCATATATTCATTTCTGATTGGAACAGCTTCAATGGCAGAAGCATTGGACATAAACTCCCAAATTATTCAGTGGGTGCGGTGCTAGAGGTCCTCAGCATACTGGACGTATGCTCAGCATTTCAATATTAACATATTTTGCTCTTTTCTTGTTTTGTTTGTTTGTTTGTTTGTTTTCCTGATTCTAGTTTGTGACCAGTGAGACATTGAGTGTTGATTTGTAGCCACAGCAAGGTTTGTTTTAGAAGCTTGCCAGGCTCACACTAGCCATTTACGATCCCATCTAGCACTGGGTGACATGGTGATAGTCAAGTGCTTAGGCAAGAGGGACCTTTGCTGGCATGGCCTGATGCTAGTGCTGTTTGGGTAGCACCATGGACCTCTGCCACAGATCCTGTTCATTCTCCTAAGGAGTAATGACCTAGGTTTGTTAATGAGTAAAGCCCTTATCCTGAAGGCAATTCATGATATGAAGGTGATATAGAGTAATTGGCCTAGTGTAGAAATGTTGTGGCCTGGCATTTTGCCCTGGCACATGTGGTAGGGGAAAGCAGACCCACATTGTATTACTAGAGCCCAGTTTAGGGCTAAAAGGGTGAAATGTAACATCCTAGCAAAGAGATTTGTGGTATCCAGATATTGTATTCCAGAGGCTGGGGCTCTACAGAAAAGATAGTGTATACCTTTCCAAAGCAGAAAATACACTCCTCTTGGGGGATCTGCAATAGGGAGTGATGACCCTTTTGGCCAGCCTGGTGGGGAATAGAGGGTAAACAGACGTCATATCTCTTGACAAGCAGTGAGGGGAGAAGTAGGATTTTGGTGAATGACAAAATGGCACACTTTGGTGAAGGAGTGGCATCTGGAACTGTCTGTTTAGGTCTTGCAACTAGGGGGTAGGTGGGGAAAGACACGCTCACTGAGAATCCTGAAACTTGGGGGAAGGAATCTTGGGTTGGCCTTTCAATTGTAGGCTGGCTGGTAAACAACTCAGCTTTCTCCGGGATCAAGGTTTTTATCTAGGGAAAGCTGTGGAGGAGATCTAGAGGAAGACAGCCTGCTTCAGCTGCTTCCACACAAGGTTGCTCCCCACCTTTTGCAGCTCTCAAAAGGAAAAAAAAATAGGATAGAATTAAATAAATTGATCCATTTTACAACCCAGCTTTCTGTGTCTGGTCTTACTATTTCCCAGTTTCATCAGCAATGACATGCTGAAATCATCTATCATTCAGCCGTGGTAGGTTGGTGTTCTGGACCTGTTGCTTAAGTATGGAAGCATCACAATAGTTATTCTTCTTAAAACAACTTCCCAAATGTTGTCCCCTTCCAAAGCACAGGTTTAGATGCCTTATAAACCTTTGAATCTGCTTTTGAATAAAAAGTCTTGAACTTTATACGAGACATTCTTATTCTTTTAAAAAGGAGTTGTTGTTTTTTTTAAAAAAAGCTTGTTGTTCAGATTTAAAAATAGGTTTTCATGTAACAGCATACTGTGAACAAACCTGTTTCAGTTTCTGGCCTTTCTTTGGAGGGAACAAAATGAGTTGCTGAAGGATCAGTGCATTTTTTTATTTTTTATTTTTTTTTGCTTTAGTTTTATAAAATATATTTTCAGTTACTGTCTACTATAATGGAAGCCTCCTGTGAGTAGCAGTGGAAGCAAGTCTTTTTTTTTTTGAGGGCAGCAGCCATTTCAAGTTTTCCAGCATCCAAAAAGCACCTCAGGAAAGGGCTTTCTGGGGAAAACAAAATGGTAGATTTTTTTTGTACCCCCCCCCCAAAAAAAATGTCACTCTACACCATCCAAATGTACCCAGAACAAAACAGGAAAGCATAAGACTGGTGAAACAGGGGAGAAATGATCCGTGTTATTTCACTGCCTACTATCTAGTACACAGGACTGTATGTAGTGGATCAGCGTCAGCTTGCATCATTACTTGGGGTGGCAGCCTGGATTTTCTTGTAAAGTTAACACCATAAGAAAGATTAAGATACCCCTCTGAAACAATGCACAAAGGAGACCATGCAACTACGGAGACTGTGCTTGTTTCTATCAGTAACATCTATGATTGCACTCCACTCACTCTATGACTGTTTATATATTAATACGTGTGTCATATCTATCAAGTCACAAGGAGTCATGAAACCCACTGAATGACTCTGTCTCACAGTAATATACCTCACTAGGTTGTTTTGAGAATGATGTAACAGGACAGCCATGGACCCTGCCCTGACCTTGTTGGGGGATGATGGGAGTTTCAGCCCCACAAAAATGCAGCAGAAAAACAGATGTCAGCAAGCCAGCAGCAGCAGCCTTGTTCCCCGGTAAGGATACTCACACACAGAGGAGTTTCTTCCAAACAGGAGGCACTTTAGCTTGCAGCAAAGTTCCATTACGTACACAACATGGAACAGACGGACAAAGGCTTGCGCCAGACACCAGTTTGGTCAACAGACAAAAACATACTGGGGATTGCTTTCTCATATACATATTTACAACCAATTAGGTAGAGGTTTGCACACCTCCCTCTACCATCTGCACACAACCCCAGTTTTTTATGCAACCTTGCAATTACCCACAGCTGGAGCATGATGCAACATCTTTGCAGTGGGCTGATCATTTTCCCAGGGTTCCCTGCCTGGAATCCCTGACAGACCTCACTGAGAGAAACTGAGAATATAAGCGAGATATATCAGTAAATATTGATTGTGCCAGAGTTCTCTATCATACACAGAAGCTTGTGTGTCAGTTTGCACATACAGACCCTTCATATGCTGGATGGGAATTTGAGTGGCAGAAAGTGTGGTTGCTGGGCAAAATAGGACACTGAGGTATCCTTTGTGGGTCCAAAACCTCATCTCATATTTGGTCAGCATGCAGATGGGTTTCATGTCACAAGTCTATGAACAAGCTATATTGATGGATGAGTGTACAAATTATTTCAGCAGATATGGCTTCTTGCTGTTTTATTTTTTATGAGATAAATTGAACCTTATTTTAGAAAGAAAAAATAGCTGGAACCTAGGGGCTAAACTCAGTTTTAGTCCCAAATAGAGCAGACCCATTGAAACGAACAAGACCTAAGCTTTTTGAGACTAACAAGCTGCATTGCTTTCAAAGAATTGGCTCTAAAAAAGACCCAACATTGAATTTAGGCCTAGCGCATTTGATGAGGTGAAAGATTTCAAGAAACTGTGTTTCCTTTAACAGTTCTGATGCTGCCCCTGCCTCCCTGTTGCAATCCCAGTGCTTTCTGCCATGGCCTTCAACACCTTTGTCCATTCACTAAACAAAGGCCTTAACAGGTGAACTATATTTTGACCTATGTGGAACTGAAGGATGCAATGTCTGTGTTAAAAATCTGTAAACTGAGGGGGGAAATGTAAAACTATGGTGTAATTATTCCCAAATACCTTATCCTGAAATTCCAAATTGATAGTTTCTTTACGTAGCATGAAGTATAAGATAAGGTTTGTTGGTATCATTGAATAGTCCTTTAAAGGTTACTCTCAAGGTTTCTGTGCATTCTCTTGCAAGGAGGAAGCTATTTTGACTGGCAGTCTACCCTTGTAGAAATGCAAACCATGGTGGTAGATACCTTGTCAAGGCAACCTGATGACTGGAACGGTGTAAATATTAATGTATCATATGTTCTCGTGATAAAATAATCAAGTGTTCATCCTGTTGGACATGAAAGTCTCAGTATGGAAAAAAGTATGGTAAGTATAATGTTTTGTAGATGCATGTTGTCTTGGTCCTCATTGCTCTTTAATGAGACCCATTTGGGCCTCAGTGGAGCCATGAGTATTTCCAGGGGGATATGTGATGGAGCCTGGGGGATTGGCTATCCTGAGTGGCAAAGAGCCATCCAGAAACAGGTTGCTAAACAACTAGAATAGGCACTCAAGAGAGAAACTTATCCCATTAGTGGGAAGGAGGGGTTGGAGGCCTGAGAGGCATATATATATAGCAGGCACACTGAATTGTTTTTGGTCAGACTTCAGGGAGGAAGAACTGAGAGTGAACCCTTAAACCAGAGAGGTTTTCAATCAACCAGGGGTGCTGAGTGAGAAGGGTGTGTTTTCTCAGAGAAAGCCTACGAAGAGAGTAGAGAAATCAAACCACTTTTGAATCTGGTCAGGGAGAGTGTCCTAGATTTGGGAAATGAGCCTTTGGCAAAAGGGTAGGAAGAGAGTGAGAGAAACCTGTAACTTTATGCTGATGTAAAGATATAAGAAACTGTCTAAACACATTCTGAAAATCTATTTGAGCATGGACATACATATGAAAACCAAAACTTTAGTTGTTATTTTTTGTAAAGATTATACTATATTTTTTATAAATTTTGACCCAGCTGAATGATTTTTCAGTATTTATAACCAAACAAAACCACACTACCATTGATCATTAAAGGGGTTCTAAATAACAACTGAAAGGCTTTACTCTGTTAACACAAAGGTGGTGATTTAAAGGAAAAGGCAGAGCTGAATAGAGTGACAGGGTGCTTTAGCAAAGTGGGGGAAACAGTCATACCAGCCAAAAATGTTAAAATAACGGTTTTCCATGTGTCAAGAAACCCTGACAAAAAGAATCCTGGACTGATCAGAATCTTATTGGTTCAGGACTTATTCTGTGCAAAATTCACATAAGATAGTTTTGTGCAGGAAACAATACAGGTATCTCTCAAATAATGAGATAGGTATGTTCCTGGGTTTTACTTCTTTAACTGAAACTGTGGTACCAGAGGCAGAAATAACATGGAAAGAATTTGGATAAGTTCCTACACCACTACTGTAATAATAATAATAATAATCATAGAATCATAGAAGAGATCACAGGAGCCATCCAGTCCAACCCCCTGCCACGCAGGAACCCACATCAAAGCCATTATGGGAGGAGAATGGGAAATTGACGATCGGCTTCCCCAGACCTTCCTGCCACCTGCATGGGCATGCCTGCATCTTTGGCGGTGGTGGAGAAGGTGAAAGAAGCACGGGGAATTGGTGATTGCCCCTCCTGGACCTTCCTACCACCCACATGGGGCACGCCTGTACCGGTGGCAGAGAGAATGGGAGGATCAAGTGGGGTGGGAATGGGGAGGTAGGAAGAAATAGGGGGCAAGTGGGCACCCTGTGAATAATCAAATTAGTTGAAAGTGAAACCCACGAATGTGGAGAGAGAACTGTATTTTATCTCATTGTGAGCCTTAGATATGTATCAAACAGATAACTTCAATGAGAATCTTGAAGCTAGCCAAGTTCTTTTCATTCCCTACCCTATTACAAAAAGTTATCAGCAGGCTGAAGCAGTATGTCAAGTTTAGAAACATACCTAATAACACTGGGGAGCTATTTCAACTACAGATGTGACACACACTTTATGTCTCTCTTTTCATTGTCTCTTCATGGATTTGTCTAAATTGCTGTAAATTTAAAGTGGGGAGGGGAAGTGTGTGCAAACCTACCTCCCATAATCTCCACACTTTCCCCCTCCACTTCTTATCTTCACAAATTAGCAAAACTTCTAAATATAACCAGCTGGACATGTCTGGAACCTCTCTTCAAATATTTGTGCTGCACACCCAAAGCTTTGACACAGAGTTAGTACACAAGTAGCTGTTGGGACAGAATTTATGAAAATGGGTCTCATTATCATATCATTTATGCTTTTTTGGTAATCCGTGTGTTCAAGGTACCAGTCGGTAGGTAGCAACTCCCAAATGATCTGCATAATGTCACTCAACCAAGTTCACTTATGCCTAGTGAGAATACTATTTCAGTGCTATTGAGTGTGTGTGTGTGCACACAGTCACACACACACTCCATATCCTCCAAACATTACACTTTGGCCTACTTTTCTATATGCTGTGTTGGAATCAAGGTCAAGCACAAATCAGTTTTCTTTTAAAGTTCACAGACATTCAACTAGATGCATAAATAATGATTTTCTCTCTCGCAACATAACACACACTAGACATACAAACATAAATCCCTGAAAACAATGACACAATTGGCAAGACTATCAGGGCCCAACACTATGCATAGTTCCAAGTGTTTATCGAAGTACTTAATTGGCTGCCCAACCAAAGTTACAAATTTATTTCCTTTTTACAACTGTACCTATACAAGTCAAGCATCTTTAGCTTGACGTGCTTCCCTTTTCACCATTGGTGGTAGCTAAACGTCAACTAATCAACTCTTTGGCATTTACCACAAGCTACTTTTGATTACTTCTGTAAAAAATGTCCTTCTGCTTTCTTTCCTACCAGGTCAAATGGTAAAAGATACAGCAGGAAAACATCTTACTTTCTAAATACTGCATGACTAAACTCATTAATCAAACTTCTACTGAAAATCAACTCATGTCAGTCCCACAAACATGAAAATCCTCTTAAAAGATTATCATGGAAAAAAAAATAAAGCTAAAGCTATTAAATTTAAAAAGGTACAGACAGTTAAAAATGATAAACAATGGCACTAATTTATCCAGTGGAATAAAAGAATCCCAAAGGATACACACTGAAAAGACAGAGAAAGGGAAGTGGTAAATCAAAGGTGCCATACAGTCACACTAAGCACAGAGGCAACTTTGGGTCTTTCAAGCCTTAAGCAAGCATTGCAAATTGTAATCAGTCAGGAGGAAGCAATGGGGGCTCCAGCTGTGGGGACAGGGTTCTCTCTGTTCAAGGATCATGGTGGGTAGGTAGCACAGCTGTGGCAATTGAAACCACCATTCTAATTTCTCTGAAGGGTCATATGTTCAGAGTCCCTTTTGTGGCATCTTATGGGTTAAAAATGGCCATCACCAAAACAGTATGATAAGTGATTTTTTTGTGTGTGAGAGAGGTGGTGACCAGTTTTTACTCAAAATTAACCAGAATATTTAGCACATTGTATATCAGGAAAAATAAAGTAAATGAGAAAAAATCCAGAGTGGTGGGAGAGCTTAGATGACACTGGACTTTCCATCAATATTGCCTGCTGCATAAGTACTGTCACTTCCTGGACCATAATGCATGGCGGTAGCTGAACTGTGTGAACACAGTATGGATTGGCCAAATAATGGAACCAGAGCAATTCTTAACTTGTGGCCCTCAGACCTCTGCAGGCTGCAATGTCTTCACAGCAGGTCTGCAAAGACTTGAAGAAATGTTATGAGTTTTTACAATTAAACTAGGAAGGGAGGAAGGCAGGCAGACAGCTGGACAGACATGTCGCTATACCTTGATTTCAAAGAGCTGGAGTCTTTTGTGCAAAGTTTCAGTCAATATTTCAAACCATTCAAAAGGGTTTTTTAAAAAAAATTGATGCAGTTTAAAGTTATATATCTTGAGTTTTGGTGGTCTGCAGCAAAAAAAAAGATGTTTAAATGTAGTTCATAGTAAAGAAAAAATTAAGAACCACTGATTTAACATTTTAAAAGTCTTTGCAAATTATAAAACAATTTTAATTAAAGACAGCAGATGAATATCATGAACAAAGAGAATTTAGTACATTGAAAGCTATCAGAATAATGTTATGTAATATTCTAGATGACCTGTAAATAACTTGGTGCTGGCATCTGAAGTTCTATTAATACTGAAAGAAAACAGTCTAAAGTATTTTGTGTGTGTGTGTGTGTGTTTTATCCCATGCATTTCCAATTAATCTGGAAACTGGGTATAAATCAGTGGTGGGGAACATACGTTGAACTCGAACCTCCATCAGCCTACTGAACACATGACCATGGTGAAGGATGATGGTGGGCTCTACATTATCCACCATTAGGCTAAATCCATCTGCTAGCACCAGTGAGTCTAGACGCACTATAGCAATGGTAATTCAATGCTGAATTTTCATTTAGCAATGGAGAGCCAGTGTAGTACATTGGTTTGAGGGTCGGGCTAGGACACTGGAAGATCAGGGTTCAGATGAAATGAAATGAAAACCCATTGGATGACCTTGGACAAATCACACTTTCTAAGCCTCAGAAAAAGGCAAGAACAAACCTCTTCTGAACAAATTCTGCCAAGAAAACTCTGTGATAGGTTGTCCTTAGGGTCACCATAAGTCAAAAATGTCTCAAAATCACACAAGTACAGCAAACTGATTCAATAGGTCTACTCTCTTTGGGAATAACAATTGAATTTAAGTTTAGAATTCAAGGATACTACTTGAAGTGTAGGCTGCAATCCTACAGGCACTTATCTGGAAGTAAGCCCCTTAAATTCTAGGGGTATTACTTCTGAGTAGACATGCATAGATCTGTGGTGATAGTATGTAGTTTGAGCTGTTTGAAATTCAGCAGCCATAGTCTTTGCTTATCAGATCTTACTAGTGGTGAAATACACTCCACTCAGTTAAAATGGCTTCTTTGCCCTTCAGGATTATTTGGCTTCCTACAGATTTAGTAACACCACTCCCCAAAGCCGTAGACATTCACAGACAATTACTGACTCTAGTTTCGTTTCTGTTTTTTTTCCTCTTCCTTCCTTTATAGTTCAGTGTTTTAAGGATATGTGGCCTCTGTACAAAGCATAGAGCCCACCATGGAAACAGCATACTAAAACACTTACCCAATTCAAAATCCATTGATAGGTTTGCCTATATTTACAACATAAGAAAGCCCCCTGTCTGATGCAGCAAGTAGCATGATGACAGGGTTTATTTAATTATTTTCCAGGCAATAAATTCCAGCACTATTTCCCACATTTCAAACGTCGTCGGTTTAATATATGCTTTCACATACACCTACACAACAACTGAGGTGTGAACAACTTGAAGAATGTATTGTACCCACTATCAAATTTACCTACAGCTCAATAACCAATGTGTGAATGATTTGTTACACTTACTCCTACAAAAGCAGAATCATTAAGCATGCTTCTGAAAAATCGTTTGCTCTCCGTGTTCACATATACCTTGTTTAGAACAGCTGAAAGCAATGATCACAGTGTCTGAGACAGTGACAATGAAGAGCTTCCTCTGAAACTTGGCTCAAGTTCACAATCATGTTTTGTCCTAGCCCAGTCTGTATACACTCCAGCTGTCCTGATTTGGCATGGATAATCCTGATTAATACTCAGTCATCCCACATCTTCAGCTATTTTTAAAATGCCCCAGTTTCAGTCTGCTCCTCTCACTTTCCCTCTTTGTCTTCATCTTACTCCATTTGCAAAGCAAAATCAGTTCAATGTGTGGATGTAGTTTGCACTCAATTAACATGGGGGGGGCAGGTAAAGGAGGTTCACTTACCAGTAAATTCAGGCAAAAGCAAATCACTGCAACCTCTCCTAGCTTGTAGATTCTCTCACAGTAATAACTTTAACCATCTTCACCATACTCTGATGTTGCTTGGCCACATGTGTCCCTATTCTCATGTGGGAAATATTCCAGAGTGTGTTATTGGAGGAGGGGGGATATCAGAAATTGCCTTTTAGTGGTATACCTCTTACATCATGGTGCTGTGTTTTCAAATCATTTCTGACTTATGGTGACCATAACACAAACCTATCATGGGGTTTTCTGAAGCTGAGTGTGTGACACACCCAAGTCAGACAATGGGTTTCCATGGCTGAACACGCACAGACAATTTTGCATGGAGTAAGTCCTGAGCTGCAAAGATTTTCTCATCAGTCCAGATTACTCCTTGCCAGAGTTCTCAAAAATTGAGAAACACATTTTTCAACCTTTTTTTTTCTTTTTGAAAAAGAATCTTCCCTATTTGACATGCTTGGGATCAAAAGTGTTCTGTATTTTGTTGTTGTTGTTATTGTTGAATATAGTACCAATTAGGAATAGCCGTGCTTCTCACTCATTTGCTACTTATGCTGTGTATGGTATGTGAAGTTGGAGAGAGACTGAGGACCTGCAAAATGATGGGAATTCAAGCATAGCTCTGGGCATGAATCCCCATCAAGCACCATTTCACAGATCCTCAGTATCTCTCTTTTTGCCACCAGCTGCCAGCTTCCACCTTCGAGGCACAGGCTGAAAGCACCCCTCAGATCTGAGAGACGAACAAGCAGGAGCACAACAGCCACTGCCTCAAAGGCAGAAGTGAGTAGTTGGCAGCAAAAAGAAAGATATGAGGATCTGAGAGACAAACAAGCAAGATTGCCACAGCCACTACCTCAAAGAAAGAAGCGGGCAGCTGGCAGCAAAAAGTTTGGAGATTTGGAGGGCTTTGGACTTTTCCTGATAACAGGGGCTCAACCTGAATTTACAAATATCATTGTTCTTCATTTTCTGCTGTGAAGAACTGTTCAGTTGGAGGCTCTTGGGATCAACAGAGGTCCTGCCATGATTGCAGAGAGTGAAAAAACAAATCCGCTGCTCTTGGAGCCCTGCTAACTCCTTTAGCTTCATAGTAGAGCTGACTATGCCTGTCAGCCTGGTCTGGGAGGCCCAAAATCCAGTCATAGTGACAATGACAGTTTTAAGGGAGAAGAGTAGTCGCACGGCTCATCAAAGCAAAGTTTAAAAAAATAAACAAACAGATGGTCGAGCACCAATGAGAAATGACCAAATGAAGAAGTGTTGAAAGACAGCTTGCTAAGAGACCACCCAAATATATCAAAACCTCTAGAAAGGATTCTTTCTAGACTTAATGTCTGAAAACCAGTACAAGGCAATTTTTGTTTCAAAAGAATAGCGTGTCAGTAGCAATTCTATCTTAAAATAGCCTGCCTAAACACACACTCTGCCTGTTATTCTTCTCTCGGATTGTATTTCTTCTTTTCACCTTCGTAGACTTCAGAATGTTGAGCAGTGACATTGTACTACAAAAGAAACAGAGGAGCTTCTAATAAAGAGATTTTGATCTGAGTGGGAACAGCAACATGAGTTGGCGGATGGAGGTGAGTGACTAAGAAGGGAGTTTAATAGAGTAAAACAAACAAATCAAAAATTTAGCAGCAAAGCAGGAAGACAGGGAGAAGAGAGCAGAAAAAGGATAGTGCATCATAGCTGCAGAATCAGAATTTGTACTTTGGAAAAAAGAAAAAAACACATTGGTCTTTGAAAGCTGAAGGCTTTCTTTTTAAATACCCAGTGAATGATGTATTGAACAGGTTTTGTTTAGAAGTTCCCATGTAGCAGCTGGCAGTGTGCTGTGTGTGTGTGTTAAATGACTATATAGCAAGTCTATGGGGAAATTTAAAGCAAGCGTAACACTTGCAGTCTACCTGTAGCCTAGGTTGCAATGAAATCTTGGATATTGATTACTGCAGGCTTGCAAAGGTAAAGCAATGGCCACATTCAGGCAGTTTTCTAGATAATGGTTCATGTCCTCTAAATGGAGATGGTCAGCTTTTCAGCTTTGGTGGGCGGTTGCATTTTCACTCTCCACAAACTGACCAGGGACCACACATTTCATCACTGCTGCAGCAACAGCCACCAAATTTGTCATGGCAGCAGCAAATGAAGTGCTGCTTTTTTCATTAGACAAGGCTTCTGGGAGAGAAATTCTCCTGTGAATCATGGCAGGTGGGAAGCATGAGCTTTATTTTAAAGGGAAAGCAATTTATTTCATTAGTTAGTTATTTGGTCACCAGGGCAACAAATATGGTAACAGCAAGGATCTTTGGGTGGGGAGAAAAATGAATGAGGTCCCGTCATACCACTTATACATCATATGTCCATGTCTCTCTCTAAAGGAGAGGATCTAAGACTTTTATGGGACCATGAGAAATTTCTAAATATGGCTCACAACACACTGCAGTATCTCACACCCATCAGATGTGGAAAACTGTAATCTGTACGTACCATAGTTCATCATAAATTGTAATATCAAACCATAGGGATTGTTTACAAGTTTTTTGTTCTGTTTTGTTTTTTACATACACTAAATAGCCTTCAGTATAGAAGCACATCTGAAAATCAATGAGGCTTTTCATTACTTAATGTATTTTCACAGTACCCAATACACAGTAGGTACACTGGTGCACTCTGTCACACAGCTTGGGAATTACTGTTCTTTCCCTATGAAGGAATTGCTGTATTTAACTGCCCCAGAAGAGATTCTGCAGGGTTTTCCAAGTCTTTTGCTAAGTGTAGCCATCTAGCTGTGTCCATCCTCAGGCTAAGCAGTCACAGATGGGCTTGCGCGGTAAACTCTTGCATCGTAAACTCATGCGTGAGTAATATGAATGGAACTCTTTGACAGCGAAGGTAGAAGCAACCACAAAAATAGTAACTGCTTCTTGTTACAGACCAGGGTGTAGTCCTGCCAAGTGCAGTCCTTGGACCTCATATGGACCTAGGATCATTTTTATGGCCCCAGGGACACCTCAAAGATCAATTAAAAAAATAAGAAGAATGGGGTTTTTTACCCAAATTCTGCCCCCCAAACCATTTAGGGAGCACTGAGAGGCATTCTTTCACTATGTTTTTGAACTCCATGGACCATTTTAGAATCAGGAAAGGTCTTTTTAAAACCAAGAAGTGAAGAAGAAGTGACTTCCCATCCAGTTTCTGTTGTGAAAAGGGGGCTCTCCTTGGTCTAAAATGAGCTGGTGGAGACAAAACATGGCAAAAAATGCTCCCATTATATTAGCCTCTGATAGTTGCCCACCCTAGAATTAGATTGTCAGCCTTATGGCAGAACCTGCTTATATAGTATAGACCATTTCTGCACTAAACTGTTTTAGTGCTATCATTCCACTTTCAACATCCTATGGAATCCTGGGGTTTGCAGTTTAGGGAGGGGCATTTTGAATTCTCAGCCAGAGAGCTCTTGGGCCTCAGTAAACTACAAACCCCAGAATTCCTCAGGATATTGAAAGTGGAATAATAGCACTATAAAAGTGTAGGGCAGACAGGCCCTTTCTCTCTGATCATACCCCAGGAAGGAAATCAGGCTTCTACTTTTTATGTATGTGCAGAAAATAAATTAAGAAGAAAAAGAAAAAATATGGAAACTCCCGCCTCAAGCACATGTGCATTAGGGTGGGCTGTTCTACAACATTTTTTTGGGAGGTTTTTTGGGAGGGGTATTTTGAATTCTCAGCCAAAGAGCTCTTGGGCCTCAATAAAATACAAACCCCAGAATTCCATAGGATGTTGAAAGTGGAATAATAGCACTGTAACAGTATAGTGCAGAAATAACCATACTTACTTTAGGTACCTTAGAAATAAACATGGTACTAGCCAAACACTTTTTAAAGCCACACTGATGTGAGAAAGAGATCTAACAAGACCATATTTCCAATTGATATCAGTAGTATTCATCTAGAAGCACCTCTTTGTCCCTCAAACTCCAGCTCAAAATGCATTCTGACCATGCATCCTCTGGATTAATTCCTTAACCCCATTATAGCCAAATGAAATAAAGACTGGTTTCCTTTTAGCGACATATATTAACATAATGCCATCATATATCTTCCTTTGATTATTATGGAGGAAAAAAATCAACTACTCGTTCCTTATGTGGCCCTCCCCAAACATAGCCATGTAGTGGCTGGGGGAGACCAACGAAGAGTGGAGGAACCTTTGGTTATGTCTATATAGCTGAACACACAACAGTGACATCTTCCTCTGGAACCTCAGGGGACCTGCAGGAGGTCATAAAAAATGCCTTTGGCAATTCACATCAAGCTGTACAAACACAGCTGGATGCTCTCATGGGCATTACTTTACAATCTGTATCCTGATTAGGGATCTTTGCAAAAGTTTTTGTACAATTTGCATGCCATATTCACTCCTTGTTTATATATATATTTTCTCTCTTTTGCTCATATTTCTTATACCGTCCTGTCTAAATTTAGTTTTTAGGCCTGTTTGATCTGTGACTTCACTGAGAATTTGTCAAGGCCTACACCAATTTAGCAAGTCCACTAAATCTGAAAAACTGAAAACTCATGCCAGTGGATCCTTCACCCACCTCAACCCTATAGTCTTGCTTTGTGTGCTGTGATTGATTGTTCAGTCACCTTCTTTGACTATGTAAGCAGTGATTAACATTCTCCACCTGCCTGTGTTACTGCCCCCTGCACTCCCCTCCATGACTGGCATGGTTTCATTGGCAATATTGGTTAATTGGCACTATATTATTTGGCACTGATATAAATAAAACCTGAGGTGACCGGAAGGTAAAGCTGGAAAGATACGGATTACTGACTGTAAATGTGAGATAGCAAGGCAGGTCGGCCACACCCTCTCCTAGACAAACACCAAAGTCATTGTCAGGCTAATTGTGTGGCCACTCTGAAGACAATGGACTTATGATAAAGAGCCGGACATTTCAGAGCAGAAAGGGGAAACCCCCACCAAACTGCAATTGTTTAACTCAAATCCCTTGCACCTGGATATTTCCCTGCTTTGTCACCCCAACCTCTCCACAATACCAGGCTATTAAGATAGCCATTACCCTGTTGTCACATAAACACTAAGACCATTAATTCTGTCTGGACTTCATTTTTTGTGTTGCAGCTCCCATTGTCCTCTTGGCTGGGAGAGCAATTCACATACATACCAGCAGGATATTTTTCAGGTATAAGAACCTCCAATGTTGAACAGTTAAGTATAATCTCCAGACTTCCTGAATGCCACATTGTCTGTTTGATTCCTAAATGAGAACTATCCTTAGGTGCCTACATAAGCCACGTCACTCCTTTCCTTATTGCTCCCCAGACCAGTAAATATCGCCTCAGCCCTGAAAGTCTTCTATCCACACTTTCCTCCTTTTACCTTCAGTGAGTGCTTGCATGAGTGTGTGAGTGTTTGGATCTTTTGTCTGCTTGTGTGAATATCTTTCAATAAAAACACATTTTATTTTATATTTGGAATCTCTACCTGGATCTTTCCTGCAAGGACCTTGTGAACATATGTGGTAGATCTTGTTAAGTTACACCCCCTCAGGCCCCCTGATTTTTGAGCTAATTACTCATTGTCATATGGAGGTACTGGCATCATGTCTGGACCCCTTAGTCACCCACATTTTGGGGTAGCACCTGGTGCACTCCCTCTGGGCAGTTCTGGCTTGAGGAAGAGGACAAAATGAACAGGCAGTACTGACACTGGTATGAAGGAAGTAGCCATAAAAAGAAATATGTAGGATTAGGACAAAGGCCTATCTACTCCAACTTTTTGTTTAGACAGTGTCCAACCACAGTGTCCACAAAATGGACATGATTGGACTGGCCCTTAGTGTCCAGTTTTTGTGAATCATCTCCAGATGAGAAAAAAAAGTGTAAATTCTCCTGCTTTGGTGGCCTCACCTCCAGGTCAGAGGAAAGGATGGTGTGAAAATCTCCAGCTCAGCTAGCAGAGCTCCAGCTTGCTGGAATTTGCAAAGCTTAATAGGTTGTTGCTGCAACTTGCTAAGATTATCCAGATGGTCCCTGTATTTACCCAACAAAATACCTGGATGCAGCACTGTATTCATAATTGCTAATAGATTTCTACAGAACCAGACAGGCACATAGTGAAAGCTACTATTTCCATAAGTGAAGCTAGGTATTTGAGATAAGAGGAAAATCAATGATTATGATCATCCTTATTTCCATATTTCCACAGAATTTGGCATCTACTCAGTTCTGTGGAAATATCTCCTTTTATTTTATTTTTTAATCTTGCTGCAGAATCAATAGTTTGAAAGCATGGACTCTATAAAAAGCAAAGAGAATTAATAATGTACTCAGCAGGTACCAGTTCTGTTCTGAAATATGTAAGTGAAGATTTTACAAGACTTTAAATATATTGCTGTATACCCTGCTGATAGCTGGTTATGGCCACATACATCCAATCATAGATCATTTCTAATACTGATCTGTTAAAAGGATGGGCAGTATATGGGACCTAAAAGTTTGAATCCTGTTGTTAGCCCCAATTAGAATAGCAACATTAAATCAGTAGGATTTGCGTAAGTATTGATTTACAATTTGACACTTGATTCAATGGATCTATCTAGTGCATTCTGGTACAAACTGATAGGGAACAGAATCCAGCCTCCTGCTCCTCATCCTGAACTAATTATGACTAGATATGTGAAAATGCTAAGAGGATGGGCCCACTTCAATCGCCACCTGCACACACAGCCCGTAATAATCAGTCCAACTCCCAGATGACTGTGAGCTCTTTTTTAAAGTTTTCTCAACAACATCAGGGTAACAGGAGTCATCCTCTTTGATCCCAACAGTCCTCAGAGCTAAGGTTCTACCTCCCACTGGAGGCCCTCATGGTGACCTGGGTTGCTTTTGGATCCAAGATACTGGGGAGTGGTAAGGCTCCACAGAGTTTTGGCCCTGGGTGTGGGAAGGGGACTGAAGCCCTCTCTTCTTTAGAGTAAGCCATTCCCAGGTCTGGACCTTAGACATGGAAAGTCTGTTACCCCATCCTGGGGAGATATAAAATTGATATCAAATATGCTGTCCATGCCAGAGAGGTTGCCCAGGTGGGTGAGTAGACAAATAGATCAAATGACAAAACCTAGGTCAAGGCCAGGAAAATCCCCAGTCACATTTCCCAAGGAGACCTTAGGCTAGACACATCCGCATGAACAAAGGGTCCTTAGCCTCAAATATATGGTTGCCATATTGTACCTGCCTGCCATAAAGATGTTAAAGATAAAGAATCTCACGGTGAAAAAGTGGTCACATCCCAAACTCAGCACAAGCATGGGTGAGTATATAAGAATTCAAAGTCTGACATTGAAACCATTCAGAGCAATGGGCCTGGATAGATGAATCAGGTCTTTTTCCACACCACACAGTTACCACCACCATCATCAACCAGTCTTTATTGTGGTCAACAGACCGTGAGCCAATATACATTATGTCTAATCACTGTAATTTTTCTTTCATGCCGTTAGATAGATGAGTAATATAAGTATCTCTTTGCATCAGATAAAGTTATACCACCTTGATACTACTTACCCGCCCTGGGTGCATCTTGAAAGATCCTGGGATTTGTAGTCTGATACTGCTGTAGGGCTCTCTGGAAAATTTTCAGATAACTTGTAAAACTTGTAAAACTGGCAGTTAAACCAGTATCAAAGTACTAAGATTGTGCAAAATGAAAGAGACCTCAGTATTAGAATCTTTCATAAATTAATACTTTAAGACTCAGGTTCTTCAGGCATGAAGAAAACCATCAAAAATGAAGTGAAATGTAATTAGTGATTGCAATTATCAATGAGGATTCATGCAGCTCTGGCAGCATACTAGGCCTATGGGTCTTATGGACAACACCCGTTTGCTCACATCATTTCTTACACTGCTAGGGACATGTATGTGGAACCACAAGACTGGACTGAAACAATTCTTTCTGAAGAGAGTTACTACTGGTGTAGTTTTATGTGTATTTGGAAAGATATTTTAATTACCAATATTTTTTTCCTTCTAATAGCATGAATTCTAGCCTCTTCTCTGGAGGCCCATTTTGGTGGTAAACAGATTCTCATAAATGTAAAATTTAACAAAGTCATTTCCACAGCCCTGACTATATCTACTACAGAAGATAGAAAAAAAATGGCAAGTCCATTGGTGCTCTTGGTGCTAAGATTTCCCAATACTTTTATCAGTAACACAAGTTATAGGAGGTAACCATAACAACTCAGGTTGGGCCACTAGCCCACAACTTGACCACCTAGCCTGCCAATCACCATTTGAAAGTCAGTCACATTTACTCAGGAATCAGCAGTATGGGCTTCCCATCTGACTGTCATGTCTACTTTGAATTAAGTGAAAAGTAGTTTTAAACAAAATTGTGATGGATATTCTTTTTGAAGCAATCATCTTCTCAATTTTTTTCACTAATACAAAGGAATACAAAATGGACCAGAAGTTCATTTTGGATCCAGACTTTGTCATATATAGAATAGTTCCAATAATCAGACTTATGCTTGTTATGACTGCCTTATAACAAACACTAATTCCACTGATTTTGCTGTTCTGCTCTAACTATGGCCCTTTCCTCACAATGATGGGATCCCATCATGGGGATGTGAGAGGAATGGGACCGTGATGACACTTCCATAAAACATCATCGTGGTCCCCTCCTTCTTGTATCACCAGCCAGCATGATAGTGGAGTAAATCATAGATAGTGGAGTAAATCATGGATGGATTTTCTTGGTCAATCACCTCCTGTCACATGATGCTCTCACATTTACCTGTCATGTGGAAGGGCCGGAAATGTGATGGAGGTTCTTCCTGCCACAGTGCAGCATGGGAAACAGCCTGGCTGTGCTACAGAAAAAGAGGCATGTCCCTCACGCTCCCTTCTGGTGCAGAGGGGTGTGTTCCTGTCATGCTCCTTCCCCACCAAACATGCTGCCAAGATCACAACCAGAGGACGATGAAATAAGGAAAGGTGCAGAAAAGGCCTATGACTAAACCCAGACCCACCCCAGTATTAATACAGATGCTCACAGTACATTTTATACCTCTGCTATAACACAGCTTGTGAATCTAGCATACCCCTTCAAATACTATAAGGGAAGTGTCCAACTCTCATAAAATATCCTTGGAGCTGAACAGTATTTTTTTAAAAAAAAATGTAGTAAAGACTTTATTCATTTAAACTAGGGTCCAGATTTTGGTCAATCACCTATCTTGATGAGGCTGAGTTACTTTTCAAACTCATCAGTAAATTGAATACTGTCCATGTCAAATGATCGCCTAGCAAGTTAAAAACTCTTCGAGGTACAACAGCTTTCATGGATCCCCTAAGAGTCATAAATGGAATAAGTCTTATTGGAAAACCTGACATCTCATTTAGAATCCTAACTCCTTCTCAGGATGGAGCAATATTTCCACCATAAATGGAACGTTTCAGTAAACCAGGCTTTCCTAAATCTCTTATATTACTGGAGAAACTGAAATTAAACACTAGGATTTTCCATCAGCTCCCTGTCTTGATTACATGGTTTTATTAATAATTTGTTGTAAAGCTTTGAGTGTGCTTAATGTGTTATCTGTCTTGTGATACTCTACCATGCAACCACCCTCCTATTCTTTCCATGATATAGATGGAGATTAGTACTGATGAAATAGTAAGGGATAATAATGGCCGTCGCACACTGTGGCTTCATTAGTATTTGAAGAATTAAACATGGGAAGATTCCTTCAAGCAGTGAAAATGCTTTGGGTATGACACTTACCTGGAAGTAATAATCGTACTGTCCAAAATTGTACATTGAGGAGTTAGAACATAACTTTATACTCACAGAATTATATTTGGCAATTGTACAACATAGCCTCATTAGCATATTGCAACTTATACACCCATTTGTGCATTGCTGCACATGCAAAATGCTCATCCAATCACAATATCAAAATGTATATCCATGGCCATTGCTATGCTACACTGTTATAGTGGTATTCCACTTTCAACATCCTGTGGAATTCTGGGGTTTGTAGTTTACTGAGGCCAAAGAGCTCTCTGGCTGAGACTTCTAAATGCCCTTTCCTAAACTGCAAACCTCAGGATTCCATAGGATGTTGAAAGTGGAATGATAGCATTATTACAGTGTAGGGCAGACATAGCCCATGAGTAACGCACTTCTGTTGCAACACTGCCACACATGGAACTCTGTTTCCACAATATTGAACTGAATACAGACATTTCACACTGAACAAAAATGTGGAACTTTAGTAGGGAAAGGTAAGCATGAGTGCCACCAGGATTCCAGCCATTGTTGATTTATATGTTACATTAGTATCCCCCATTTCCTTCAACAAGTTCAAGGAGCTGTATATGGTACTCTTCCTCCTGACTTTAAGGTAGGTCAGGATGAGAAGACGAAAGACTGAGGCAAGATCACCCAGTGTCTCATAGTTTCAAGGGCAGTAGAACCTGGATCTCCCATGTCCCAGTCCAACCATAGTAGCTCTCAAATCACACAGTGAGTCATGCTCACTAACCATGCCTATCATCTGGTTGATGGTCTATTAAAAAACACTGGTGTATCTATATATGTGTGTGTTTGGATGCAAACATGCACATGTGTATTGTTCTTATTAAACACTAACCAGAAGACTATAGTCTTCAAGGCAATTAGGCTACATCTTTCATACCATTTATATTGAAGTTTCTTCATCAAAATTTCTTCGGCAAAGGTCCATTGCTGGCATTCTTGTTTGTTCGTACCTTCTTCTCCACATGTTTATATGCATGGGGTGGAGAGCAAGGTCAAGCCAACTTGCGTTGACCTTTTGCCACCATGCAACTGCTAGCCCTGCCCAGTACTTGGAATGTCAGGTTTGATAATTAATGCAATAGGTATGTGACCATGGACTGCATGATTTCTACTCCTGTGTTAGAAAGAGCCTCTACAACAGAGTACTCATGCATGACCGGGGCTTTTAGGTGAGAGTAGAGAGGTTTCTCATGGGTACAGTTTGTTTTCAGTTTAGGTCTAATACATGGAGGTTCAAAGCAGTGCCAGCCAGCACAATTCTCCTTTTCTGCCCTGACAACGTAACCTATGAAACTAAAGGGGAGAACAGACGATAATTCAAGTAAGAAACATAAAAAGTCTGTCTTGAGAATTACAGCTCTAGCTGATAACTACATTGGAGATATATCTTAAAGGTACAAGGATTAATTCAAAAGTAGTTTGTTCACTATGTGATCCTGGTTGATTATTGCTGATAGCTCTGATTTCCCAGTTGGTTTGGTACATGTTCAGCTGATATTGGAGGTATTTTTTCCTGATTTATACTGAAAGGTGACCTTAAGCTCTTTAGCAACTATTTGCTCATTTTGACCTTCCTATAAAATACATTTTTCTTCTATATTCAGGTAAGGCATTTCCTGAAATCTTTCTGGTATTAAATTACTGTTTCTATTCTCCCCTGTAGTGATAGCGGCCAGAAAAAGAAATATTAGATAAAGGACTTAAGTTTGGACCAAGTTTAGAAAAAGAAAAACTAATAAACTCTTGCTGAGGCTTCAAAACATACTTGGGATGTCAAATGAAACAACTCAAAATGGTGCCACAGCTTTACATGGATTGGTTCTTGATGTATTTTTAAGGGCTGTCAGATGTTATTGTGAGTCATATGCCAAGTACCTTTGGGAGTTTCAAAAATAACTTAAATAAATCAGGTAGGAGAACATGACAGCAGTAACTTCTATGGGTTATGAAAACATTGTCATGCCTCTGTGCAGTAAGTGCATCAATCTTGAGATATGAAAACTCTTTATTTCTTCCCAGCACCTGTGGATTCTTAGTAATAGGGCCCTCAGACATTTTAGCCCAAAATGGGCCCTGAAATCTGTGAAGGTGTGATAAGGTACGTTTAATAATAGTTGAAAGGAATAGGTAAATGAACTAAAGAACCAGAGTCAGCCTGACCATCTGCCAAAGGTAGGAAGCTGCCCTACTTAGAAGATTTGAACTGTCTTGAAATGGTAGCAGATAGTTAGTTAGCTTTTATTGCCATTAGCTGGGGGAAATTTTGTAAGCTTTTCTGTTTCCTGTACCAAAATGAATTTACTGGCTTTGATTGTATGCATCTTGATCTATGAGTATTGTGGTGTTGGTGGGGACAGAAGTTGGGAATGCAATTCGCTGTTCTGCCTCAGGTAGCAAAATTGGTAGTCTTGGGCCAACCCTGTGAGGACTACAGTTAAAATTGCCTATGATATCATGGGGTTCATTCACCACTGATGTGAGACCTGCACAGATCGGAGATCTGTAATCTTTCTCTAATCTGCCTGGACATGTGTCAAGAGAAATGCAAGATGATGATATGGATTTTCAGTGGAAATTCCCTTAATAGTTCTGAGTCCTGGTATCTTTCCAGCTATTCCAGCATTTTTTAGTTGGTCATGTCTGATCAGTTTTAAGGGAGAGGGAAATCAAATAAGGTATATATTAAAACACAGAATGGTATGGACAGTGATGATTCAGTCAATTGCACATAACGGCATGATGTTCCCATCTTCTGTGTGCCCACATGAGAATGGCTAATCCAAGTTATAGTGTATGTTCACATACATGCAAATCATCCAGTTAGCTCCTAGATGTAAGGAATGAGTAGTTAGAATAGATGCAAGTAATTTTAACATCAGTTGTATGTATTACTCTATTTTATTCCCATGACCGTATATAGGAGATTTTTATTCTGTAGAAGGGTTGTACCAGAAAGAAGGGAAAATGAATGTCTCTCCAATTCAGAGGATAGTAGAACTCCTTTCTCTCCAACAAATATTGACTATATTTCTCTCATATTTCTGATCCCATATTTGTGTGCATGATCCCCCTGATGCAGTCTTCATAGGTGTGTATCATCTCAGTGTATACACTTCTTCCTATAAGTTACAATTTTGACATGGGGAAGCATCAAACCATGCAACCTACAACTCAAAACATAGGAGAAGGACTACTGGCTGCTGCTTTTTAATCTGAGGATTATTCTCCTAAATTTTACTGCAGATTTAATTTGTATGTTTTTACATGTGTTATATGAAATTCTCATGTATGCATGCATGCACAGCACACTCTATATCTTATAAATTAAGAGCATCTTTATGGGTTTGCTCTTCATCACCACACCTTAAATCATATTTTCATTTCCTGTATGTGTGTGCTTGAATCACATGCCTGAATGCTTCTTTAATGCAATAAATGTTGCTCCTAGATATGTCACATTGACTCAGGTTGACTTTAAATTGGATTAGTGGCTTAACTCCCTAGCTAGAATGTTTTTTCACTTAAATTGACGGTCAGTCTTTTCCACAGAAATCTATATGCAAGTCCTCCCCCTCACCCCATTTCACTATGCAATATTGCTAAGAGGTTTAAAAGACTAAGCTTGAAAATGTGTTTGCCCTTTGATTCAAAATTGACTTGTTAAAATCAATTTTTGTTATTAAAGCCATCTTTACAAATATTCCCCAGAAAAACAACAAGACAACTGTATGAATATTGTCTGGAATCTGTCTGTATTCTAGTGCTTGACGTCAGTGGTTTAAATATAATAATTGGAACTTGCCACCAAAGCTCTTGTGTTGTCTTTCCAATTTCACTATTTGTTTTCTTTAGCCATTCCAAATGTCATCTGAAGTTAAAAACAAATGACTGGATGGACAAGGGAAATGCAATTTAAGCTACTTTTGTTAGATTGCTCTAGTTAGAGTGGTGTATTCATTTTCTTTGCTTTCCATTTCTTTTCAGTTCTCTTAACTCTTTAATCCTTTCCTGTATTCCACAGTGCATCACACAGTCTCTAATGAGCAGGAATGAAATCAGGGTAGTTTTGCTAATGGGAACTCGGTAAATGTATGTCAAGCTGCCTTCATGTCATTTCTGAAGGAATACTTTTTCAAAGAGGCCATTTCTGAGTAAGTTTAATGAACAAAGAATAGAGGTCTAATAAGGTTTGCAGTCTTTTTGATAACAGCTCTGTTTACACAAGCCTGGATTGCTAACCTCAGAAGCATCCCCAACAAGCAAGCATATCTTTACTTCATCATATTTATAAGAAGAAATGACATAATTAGGAATAGTGAGATAGTTGGCTTGGATGGTAGTAGAGGTATGTGGGGTGATAGTAGCCGCCATGACTATTCTCAGATTAATGTGTCAAATTTTCAAATTGTACTCCCTGATCCACCATGAGAAATGAAATGCAGTCATATTTTGAAATCTTCACTTTTCTGGTGTTGCATTCTCAACTGAAAATGTACATACAGCTGGAGACTGGTTGGATAGTCTCGGCTAAAGCAGACCCATTGAATCAATTGCTGAATAGTGAATCAACATGTATGTGCATTCAATTGATTCAATGGCTCTACTGTAATCAGAACTAAGAATATAATTTAAGCCCATGTACAAAACATGATGGAGAAAAATGCCATATAAACTTCAGTATAACAGGTAAAGCTGCATATAAAATATAGACATTAGGAGAAATGTAATTAAACGCATATTAATTTCTTACATTTTTCAAATGCCAGCTGATGTGAAAGCAGGATGAATCAAATATATAGTTGCAAAAAGTTAAGTAAAAAAATCTGCATGAGGCAGGAAACTTCTCTAGCTAATTACCCCCACCTCCAATACAAGTGATGTATGTCCCGATTCAACTCTAGCATGGTTGAATACACAGGATTCAAAGCTGGACTTTTAAGAGTTAAGCATTGGAGGTACTGGGTAGAAAATCTGTTATTTTGGGGTTTTCTCATCATCATTTCCTTAAAGAAGATGGAAAAATTTCATGGGGGTGGGGGGCAGTATGACTGACAGCTTTTTTGTGTGTGTGTGTGCTGTTCCAGCACACACTTTCTGGGGATTGTTCACATTATGGGATGAAGGGCACAGCTGTAAATGCATGCCATTACATTGTAATTCAGTGGTAAAACAGAGAATGGGGAAAGGGGGTATTGGATACCTTCCTGTACAAGTGTTTAAACAGTACAAACACTAAAGTAACTAGGAGTTGTATTGTCATACCACACTGAAAAGATTCTAAACAAGGCTGGGAGCTACTTCCTGAGAGAGATACTCTAGTTTTAGGTTGTAGTGCTTTCTAGAAGTACCTGGAGATGACAAGGACGGAAGGGCTGGGATCTTCTGCACGCAAAGTAATGCTTAAACCGGGCCTGAAAATTCCAGAAATTGTTGGACTGCAACTCCCAGCATTCCTCATCATTGACTGTGCTGGACAGGGCTTTGGAGAATTGCATTTCAACAGCATCTAGGTGGCCATACAGCCCTTTCCCTTCATGCTGAACCATCAACTTACATCACCACTTCCACATTCACTGTGCGTATTCATTAAATTGAAATAAGGCATGAGATGCACTGTTAAAAGGTAGCACATTTGTTCCCATACCTTGCATCAGATGGACTATTATTTCAGAAGTGGCAAGAGCTCCTTTATCATGCAAGTCACAAGAGGACTTAACACACAGCAACAGAATCTACAGGTTCCAAATGCTGACAGAGGGCACTGCTGAATGATCGATGGCAGGATTTTCCAGCTTTGTCTGCTGGGTCTAGGTATTTTCTTATTAAATGCTCCGAATTGCACTATCAAAGGCTTTCAGTCAGGAATGCCTACAAAGCACCCACAAAGGACAAAAAAGCAAATCTGGTGCTGAACGGTGACAATTTTGTAAGGCTTGCTGAAGGGCAGGTGAAGAAAAGCTTTCAGTTCCACTCAGTTTGAATTTGTGTGGTTTTGATAATGATGGGGTATTCTGTTGCTTGGAAATATATTGTGTTGTGGTCAGCACTACCGTTAGGCAAAGTAAGACTGCCACTTCAGGTTGTAGATTTGGAATATGCCATGAAAGAGTAGCAAATAGTTAGTTAATTTATTATGAATTTGATTGAGAGGACATATATGTGCCACATAGCTACATTTCTTTAGTTATATCTCTGATGCTAGCTCCTAAAAACTCATTGGAAGCTGTGTGTATTCCCCCAGCATGACCATTTCCATGTTATCAGGCCGTGGGGACTGACACATCCAGACATTTTCTTATAGCTAGATATGCTGCAATAGATATGATCATGAATTTCCAGAGGACTGTGGGAGGTCTGTGCAAATGATATTTTTTGTAGAGCATCCAGCTAAAGATTAATATCTGGCTATGTTTCCACTCATAGTCTTGCTCTCTGACAACATGGCAATGTCTGTGCTACTTAAACTGTATGGGAGGTTTTTTTTGAGGGGGGAGGATTTTGGTCATTTCATGGTTGCTGCTATGGATGGGCCAACCAAATCTTCAAATCCTCAAATCCTCAAATCCTCAAATCCTGGGTAAGGATTCGAGATTCCTGAATTTGAATCCCTGTCCCAAAATAGGCAAACTGAATCTTTTGAATCCGCCAGCTAAATAGATTGTTGGAGACTGAGATGCCTGAAAACCAGGGAGACTGGGATGCCTGAAAACCTGGGAGACCATACATACAAGGGAAGATAGTAAGTAGGTGAGGTTTTCCCTTGGAGTGATAATGGCCTTTGCTAACAATTTCACATATTACATACATTTCATATTTGAGTTAAGTACTTGACTGGAAGGTACAGGCTTGAAATTTCAAGGACAGCTGAAACATTCCTTTGCATAGCTCCCTTGCAAACCTCTTTCAGACACAGTTCTGAGGTTTGGAGTTTTACAAGGTGTCACAGCCTTCTCTGCCAAAGTGTGCTGGTGCACCATCAAACTACAAACCCCACAATGCCAGAAGGAGCTATGCAAAGAAATGCCACTTTTGACCTGGATTATCTCTCTACTGTAGTATGTGGCCCTGTTTACACAGGCAGGAAAATGTGGGATTAATCCACATTTTCCTGCCTGTGTAGAAAGAGCCTTCACGTCATTTTCAATCTGGGGAGATCCTGAGGCAAAAATATGACAATTGTCCTGGCCAGATTTCTTCAGAGGGAGGTTTGCCTTTGCCTAGATTTTGCTAAGGCTGAGTGTGTGTGTCTTGCCCAAGATTATCCTTCTTTCCCTTGCTTTTTAAACTCTTTTTTAAAAAATGATTTGAAAGATTTGAGATTCGTGGATTCCCAGAACCTTCCAGGAATTCATATCCGGATTTGGAAAATTCTGGATTCGTCCCATCCCTAGTTGCTACAGAATTCCAACCTCCATGATGACCAAAGAAGTGAGTTGTGATAGTGTAAGTCTGATTTGGGCCATTGTAATTCACCAAAAAGATGCCAGCTGCTATTTTTAATGTCCTGAAAGGGGAGATCCTTTATGCATTTTCTGACTCAGCTGCCAAAATAATTTGGATGGCCTAGGGTACTGTGAACCCTGAATTTGTACTTCACACAACAATATCTGCTGAGTTGTCCCTGATGGTTCCAAATTGAAGATATCAATCCCACAGGATTAAACTTCAGCTTTGAAGCAAATATTCATTGTCACCAGAGATACATGGATCTATTTGTTTCTCTCCCACATCACTTTCATGTGTTTCTTACCTCTAATTTCATTTCATTTCTGAAAACTTATTTCCTTCTTAAAGCTCCTCATATGTCTTACCTCTAATTCCAATTCATTTCTGAGACTTATTACCTTCTTAAAATTCCTCTCAAAGTGTTTATTTAAATACATATTTAAATGTGTATTTTCCTTTCACAATATTATTTAAATGTATGTTTTCTCCTAGGATACATATTTCAGTGTGTACTTTCTTTCAAAATTCAGTGTTAAATGTGCATTTGGATACTTTGAGGCTGCCAAGAACTGTGAGTTAACATTTGGAGGAGTGTGAAATCTGCTGCTTAGTTAAGTACCGGTGCACACATTAGTCTGATCATTTTGCATTGGAATTTGTGAAGATGTAACTCCCAAAGAGTCTCCAAATAACACATACTATTGTTCTGTAGTTTATCATTAGTATTGTTGGTATTATTTTAAGCTGTTCTTCATCCCTTCATCTTATAATGCCAGGGTAATGTACAAAATGTGATAAAAACCCAAGTTGTGTCATACAATAAAAACAATAAAGTAACACCAACTACAATAAAGAGTTGCAAGTCCATGAAACAAATTTATATTAAGCAACTTAATGAACCAGTTTTAAGAAAATAGATTTGAGTTGGCAATGAAAAAGATTCTAAAGTGAATCTAGTAGAATAGCAACTGGAGAAGAAATATGGCAAGATAGCAAGATACATGACTACCACAGTAAGGCTGTGATATGCTCAGAAATTGAACAGTATAGAAATTACAACAAAAGAGGACTGGCTGGTTAAGTTAGTGGGCTTAGTGGAAATGGGCAAATTAACAACACTGATAAGAGAAAAAACTGCAGATTTTGATGGAAGATTGGGATTCATTTTAATGTGTTTTCTGCAAGAAAAAAACAGTATAAAATGTATTTTAGTATTTAGTATTTGTTTAATCCAAAAATTCAACAAAAGAGCAAATAAATCACCATCATCATCAACAACAACAACATTTTGATACAGTCATATGCTTATCTGATAGCAATCAACATTGAAATTCATAAACCAAATAGTAAAGCAACAATTCACGGATGTGATTAAAAAGAACAGAAAATTATTCAAATTACAAGCACATCATGTATAATTTTAATCAGGTCACAGCTAGATCTTCACATAATATGTCCTTCCACAAACCTGCATGTGTTACCCCAGAAGGGGGGTGGGAGAACTTGAGGTTCTCCAGCAGTGCCAGTGTCTCCATAGGAAGATGGGTAATTGTAGCTCAAAGAAGACCTGAGAGAGGGGTGTAAACACAGGACCTTTTCACCTGTGTATACCAGTACTAACTGTAGGACACCAATTGAAAGTGAAAAGAATGCCTTTATTGGGGGGATTCACACACTCCTGCAAGCAATCTAGCAGGCTCATGAACCACAAAAGCAGAGTGAAGGTACAGGAGAGAAAGGTTGGATAGTAAGAGTTTTGGCATGAAGTGGGTGATAATTACTGTTCCAGAAACAGAGAATCTAAACAAGATGGCTCAAACACAAGAGTTTGAGCGCAACCCAGGGCAAGAGAGTCAGAGAGTCAATGGACAGAGTGACACTTCTATGTGTGTCCAAGGTGACAGGGTTTACCATATTTGCCGGTCTATAAGACACACCCATGTATAAGATGAACTCTATATATATACTGGCAAATACTATTTGCTGGTGTATAAGACACACCAGTGTATAAGATGAACTCCATTTTCAAACAGTATTTTTCAGGAAAAAAATGTGAGTCTTATACACCCGCAAATACAGTAAATACTCTTTTTCTGTCCTGAAGGAGAATGTGTTAATTGGTCTCTGGCAGAGTAAAGAAAGGGGTCCAGAATGGACTCATGGTCTTAACTTCAGGCGACAAAGAGCTGATGGGACTCATGATAGCCTTTTAATGTCTGAGTAAGTGAGAGGACAATGGGGAGTTTTCATGGGAAGAGGTTACAGGTTGATGACCATTGGTTGCTCTATTGAGGCAATTTCATTCACTATTGTATGTGAAGGTTGAGTTGTTGAGGGGATTATTGCAAGCCCATCAGTGCTGGGGCTTTCCAGCTAATCCTTTTGAACTTACAACTGGACATGCTTCCATAACAACTATGATAAAAAATGGAAGGAGATAACTCAAGATTTGGAAAAATGGACTCAATTGAAAATATTTTTGCTGGGACGGATATCAGTTATAAAAATGAATGTTCTACCAAAAATGAACTATCTTTTCCAAAATGTGCCTATTACAACAAGCATTAAACGTTTTGTTCAATGGAAAAGAGACATAATTAAGTTCATATGGCAGGTAAGGAAACCAAGAATTAAATGGAGAATCATGACGGACACAACAGCAAGAGATGGTTTAGGCCTGCCGGACCTACAAACATCCTACAAGGCTGCGGCATTCACATGGCTAAAAGACTGGTTAAGTCTTCAAAATTCGAGGATGCTGGCATTAGAGGGAGCAGACTTAAGAATGGAATGGCATGCCTACATGTTTTATGGAAAAGCAGCAATAGACAAAGATTTTATGCATCATTTTATAAGGAAATCGCTACTCAGAATATGGAATGACTATAAGAAGAAGAATATAAGGCAGTTACCTAATTGGGTCTCCCCGCAAGAAGCCTTTTTTGGGAGATGGAAAGACACAGATAAATGGCTACGATATGAAGACTTATTAGACATAACAGATGACTCCGGTGTGAAGATGAAATCAAGAGAGGAATTGGAAATAGAAGGAATAAAACTAAGCTGGTTTCCCTATAGACAATTAAAGGAAAGATTTCAGATGGATGTACAAACCTATGGAATACAACAAAAGGAACAAATTCATTTATTGAGAATGTTAAGAGAAAATCCACCACATTTACTAGCATGTTTGTATAAAGAAATTTTACAACAAGAATGCGAGGCAGAGACAGTTAAAGCTGCAATGATACAATGGGCACAAAACGTTGGACACCCAATACAGTTAGAATGGTGAGAACAGAGTTGGCAATGTACACAGAAATTTACCGTTGCCCAAAATTTAAAAGAAAATTACTACAAACTATTCCACAGATGGTACATGACACCAGAAAAACTAAAGACAATTTATAAGACAGGTACAGGTCAATGTTGGAAATGTCAAGAGAACTTTGGTACACTATTTCATATGTGGTGGTCATGTCCAAGAGCACAAAAATACTGGAAAGAAATACATAAGAAAATAAGTTCAATTTTGAAGATTCAATTCACGATGACACCCGAATTTTACTTGCTAAACATGACACATACACTAGATGGAACATCAGCCAAGAGACGTTGGAGAATTATATTGTACATGGTGACGACGGCCCGCATCGAATATGCACGACTTTGGAAAAATGAAACTACACCCATAATGGAACAGTGGTGGATAGCTTTCATGGAAAACAGAAATGCGGATATACTTACACAAAGACTGAAAGGGAAATCAGATGAAGACATTAATAAAGAGTGGAAGATTGTCACAGATTTGAGTTGGGGGTAGACAGAGGGCAATACATTTTTCATGATAACAATTATTATACAGTTAACAGTTAATAAAATATCATGTAACAAGTAAAGTAGAGATATACAGCAGGAACTAACAAATTATAGATTATTAACATTTTATTGCGATACAAAACAAATAGAGGGAATATCAATTATTGTAATCCAGAAAGAAAAGGAAGAAGGAAAAACATTACATGTAAACATTGCAGAAATTATTGTTTGTTTTATTTGTTGAAATTTGAATAAAATTATTTAAAAAAAAAAACAACTGGACATGCTGAGGTCATCTATTTTAGCATGAAGCTTTCAGCCAGAGTTGTTTTTTCCAAATGGTGTTTATCCATAAGTGTGAGATTTATATTTATTTTATGCCAATTAAACAATATCTATCACCACTTGCACTGTATCATGGAGTGGGGATGTACGGCATGGTAACACATGGTGTAATAGGAGTTTCAATTGTTGTGAATTATCACTGATGTATACAGTGAGCCATTTCTCAATAAACTACACACGACCCATTTGGCCCTTGACTTTCTCAAATTTGCACAAGCTTCTCTATTATATGTCCCATAATTTTCTCCACCAGTTTTCTAATGTGATGTCCCTTTTCTCCAATTCTTGGCAATTTCCATTCTGGCCACCGCTATGTAAAGTTGATTAGCCCCTTGTGCTCCAACTGTTTGTTTACAGCTAAGAATAAGGAGACCAAAAAGAGCCTAGAACAGAATTTTATGTTTTGTTTTGTAATTTTGGATATTATACCAATTCTCATAAATCAAAACTGATTCACTTCTGGGCATTCCAACAACTTGTGTAAATAGGTCCCCTTACTGTCACAAGCTGTCTAGCACTTAGACGATGTTTTCTTTGTATCCTTGTTTTCTTGTATCCCCAGGAACAAGGTACCATTTGTGCAATATTTTTAGTATGTTTTCTTTTATAAGAACAGATTTTGATTTAAAGGAAAGTAAAATCCATATTCTCATCCATTTGGATTCTGAAACCTCCCTTTGAAGTTCTGTTTCCCAACCAACCCTATGATTAAGATTTCTACCAAGAGTTTCCTGTACCATCCATTTTTATAATTTTTCTGTTTTTCCTTTGTTGTACTGGTCTATCATGACATACATATTTTCAAATAAGATTAATGAATGTGGGACCTCTCCTATACGTGCCAGCTGGATTAACAAGGAGGTAACTTGCTATACAAGGAGCCAATTGGATTCTAATTGTTGTGTCCACAGCAAGCAGGCAGTAAATCACAAGAGGTACAGCTCCTACTGACAAGGCAAGAATCAAAGAATATCCAAACAGAAAGGATGCCTAGAGAAAACAAATCCAAAGGGGCAAATCCAAACTGTAGTCCAAACAGGCAGAGTTCCAAGACAACCAGATCCAAGAGCACAGCACAGGGTTTCAGGGCCAAAGAGACAAGTTGATGACCCTGGGAGGAAAGGCCAGCTGGAGCCCTTTTTTATCTATGGATGCTGTAGCCACAGGTGTTCCCTGATTAGGGCTCACTTGCTACTTAAACAGGCCAAGTGACGCACATCCTCCCTTTCCTGGTGTCTCTGCTGCAAGGTAGGTGTGCCAGCTATGTCTTCCTCTATTTGTTCCCCTGGTTCAGGTCCTTGTTGTTGTGTATTATCTCCCTCTGGACCAGCTTCTGGGGACACTTCAGCCTCTGGGGAAGCCTCCACTTCGGAGTCAGAATCCTCTTCCTCCTCGCTGCCATGGTCCCCAAGGCAGGGCATGACACTAATGGTGTCAGGCATGGGCATACGCCTAAACTGCTCCCTTTGCTTGCAAACAAGAGAGGAATGTCAGCACCCTTATCCTCCCCCACTGCCATTTCCCCGTTGCTGCCTCTGCTAGTGGTGTCCAGCAGCAGGACTTCACAGACCCCCTATGATGTCTCCAGGGGCCTTCAGGGGCCCCCCCAGGTTAAGAATCACCACTCTGAACCTTAAATGAACTGTCCAAGGTGCTAAACCTGTTTTCAGGATAGAGTTCCGAACCTTGGATAGCTCCCTTAGAGATCTATCTCAAGCCACTTGTCAGTCAGTGTACCAGGGGAGTGGTGCTTGGAGAAGGGCATATCCTTAAGACACAGCATCCCCTTAAGACATAGACAGGCTAATATAAGGTAAGAAATTCCTTCACGTATTTGAGTCCCATAGTTGCTATGTATCAGAAGGAGGAGGAAGAGACCTACATTTGGAAATGGTGTCATTTTTCATTAAAGCAAGAAACACTTATGAAAAATAGGTGTGTTTATTTTTCTGATTTTCCCAAAATAACTTGTTGGCTTAGGCAAACAAATAAAAAAAAATAATGATAACCAAAATAAAGCAAAATCAGGGCAGCTAAATTTATGCACCTGTTCTGGAGGTGCAGCTCCAGGGATGGTGCCAAAAATGACAAATGGGTGAGGCTAAATATTGCATGGAACTGAATGAGGACAGAGACACGTCATTCAGACTCTTGCCATATAAAAGAAAGTGTCCTTCCAACAAAAGAAACAAAACAAACCACTTTGTGAAATCAGGTATCCCTTTTGGCCTTGCTCCTTCTACAAGAATGGCTGACCTCTAGTGATTGGTCCTTTTACTGCATGAGCACTAAACTTAAACAGACTTTGGGAAGTGAACATAATTCTGGTATTCATTTCTTTTCCTGCAGCATGCCTTCATACATTTCATTCTTGTGGGCAACAATAAATTAACTAACTGTTTTTCTACTCACTTTGAAACAGTCATTGAAAACTGCTCTGTTTTCAAGGATTGTTTGCAATCTGGGATTTTTTCCACGAAAAATCCACACATAGGTTTTTTGCACAGAAAAAAATTTTCTGCACAGAAAACTTGCTCTCTGAGGAGAAAAATAACATTTCTATGCAGGAAATGTCCAGAAGTGTTATTTTATGTTTAGAAAACAAGTTTTCTGTTCTGAGAAGTTTTTCTGCATACATGCCAAAAACACAAAAATGTGCATTTTTTTTTATATTTCTTTTTTGAATAAAACCTGAACCATAAAGAGTCTCATCCTTCCAGTATTCTCTTCACCAGGGTTTCCTGATGCCCAAGAAATTCCTTTTCTAACCGAGAGAGAGAGAGAGAGAGAGAGAGAGATTCAAACATATATGAATATTATTCTCATTATTACTCCCTTTAAGTTACCAAACAAAAAAAATGTTGTGGAACAAAGCACCCTAATACACATACGTGCTTGAGGCAGGAGTTTCCACTTTTTTTCTTTTTCTTATTAATTTATTTCCTGCACATACATAAAAAGTAGAAGCCTGATTTCTTTCCTGGGGTGTGATCAGACAGAAAGGGCCTTTCTGCCCCACACTTTTAGAGTGCTATTATTCCACTTTCAATATCCTGAGGAATTCTGGAGTTTGTAGTTTACTGAGGCCCAAGAGCTCTCTGGCTGAGAATTCAAAATGCCCCTCCCTAAACTGCAAACCTAAGGATTCTATAGAATGTTGAAAGTGGAATAAGAGCACTGTAACAGCGTAGTGCAGCAATGGCCAAAGTGAGCCATCACTCTTGCAAGAGATCTTCTGAACAATTTGGTTTAGGTAAGACAAAGGTTAGAATTAAAAAGAAGAACTACACCTAGGATTTGGCACATATTGGTAAATATTTTGGTTGCATCCAGAGAGAACACCAGCAGAAGACATGATGTGGAATGCTTCTCTTCTTCAGACTACAGCTGGCAGAATGTTCGCTATAGTACTGAACTCATGCAAACACAGATCTTGAGATCAGTAGCTTGCAATACTTTACACAAGCTAATGCACATACTATTTAACATTGTGCCAAAATCTGCCACCCACTTACCCCAAATTTTCTTTTCCTGTGAATGATGTGATAGAAGCTACTTCCTCTTCCTCCTCCTCCTCCCCCACTTCACAATGCTTTAGAATTAATGTAGAATTTGCATTGTGATTGTGGTTGTGGTTGTTTTCAGCCAAACATTTTGTTGCAACATAGCCAAATTGTCTGGACACCCTGTCATTCTGAAACCTTCCCAGCTGTCTGCATTTCCATGTCTGAAAATACCTCATGGGTATAGTTATCTCATGATGTTTAATTTAAGCATTGAAAGCCAAATGGTTGTTGATGACTGCTAAGGAAAGGACAACATATGAGTCATAATCATATGTTTATGATTATGATATGGCATCACTAAGGGGTCCTCCCTTCTCTTTGGGGGAATGTAGAATCTTGCCAAGTTGGGGTGTTTTCTAGCTGCTTTGAACACATGGATACCAAGGAGAATCCTGAATATGGGAGTGACGTCCTTAAATGTTCATCCTTAAGTGTTCAAGAGAAGTCAGAATACTACAGGTGCCTCATTCGGTAGCAAACCCCTAGCTGCAAGCCATGGGAGGGGGGGAGGAATAGTTTATGTCCTCCCCCAACAAATCTATAAGGGGCAAAAAGATACTCCACTAATGCCATTTCTGCACTAGACTGTTATAGTGCTATTTTTCCATTTTCAACATCCTATGAAATCCTGCAGTTTAGGGAGAGGCCTCAAGGCCCCTCTCTAAACTGCAAACCCCAGGATTCCATAGGATATTGAAAATGGAATAATAGCGCTATAACAGTCTAGTGCAGAAATGACCTAACATTTCTCAGGGCTTTAATCAGTGTATGCAAAGGAGGTAAGCAACCCTTCACCCATCTTCCCAAGGACCCCTAGCCTCACTCTCAAACTTTTCAATGTTTTACTCATAATGCCCCATATTCATGGCAGCTCTGCCATCCTTTTGGTCCATCTGGCATAGTTTAGGTCCATAAGTGGCTTCTGCTTCAGTTTTTGATTTGGAAAGATTGCTGTCCTGGGCCTAGAACAAGATAGAGGAGAGGAAATATTGAGGCAAAAGGGGTATTCTCAGTACAAATAAATAAATAAGGCACTAGGGATATGCGGGGAAGGGGCACATAAACCTATCTTTAAAAAATGATCAGGTACATATGGAATCCCACACTTTGAGTTGTTGAGCAGCCCCATTTTATGGGTATGTGGAGCAAAATTTGCTTGTTATAAACATATATATCTTTTTGACCTCAAGGGAAACTCAAGAAAAGGTAAGGTACTCCCTTTGCCCCCCACTCCATCAATTGCTATGAAAAATCAATTACTATAAAGACTGCATGCTTAGGAGCCAGTGGTGTGTGTATGTGTGTATGTACCTATCTGTCTGTTTTCAAGTCACCTATTAACTTACAATGACCCCACGAATTTCACTGGGTTTGCTTTGGCAAGGAATACTCAGATGTGGTTTTGCTACTTCCTTCCTCTGAAATATAGCCTACAAGCAAAATGTGAGAACTTGTTTTCTAACATCAAGTAATTTTTCAAAGCTGGAACAAGAGCAAGAGGTACAATTCTGGGTAGAAAGAGCAATTTTGTATGCAACCTGAGAAGTGACAAATTTACCTCAAATGATTGCTAACAAAGGGATTTCTATTTTCTATGAGTGCCATCTCTCTAAATTAATACAAGAAACTGCCACACTTTGCATCTTTGCAGCCTTTTTTACAAAGCTTAAAATAGCAACAATTTTCTTTGAAGATACAGAAATAGCAGTCCTTCAGGGTCATCATGACAGAGGAGGGTATGACTGCCATGTTAAGGTTAAAGAATGTATTAGGATGCTGCTAATTCATCAAGGAATCTTAAGCTTTATGTTAAAGGAAAGATGAAAGCTCAAAAGAATCTCTGACATTTTTGGAAACCAGCTGCAGTAATTTTTTCAGAGAAAGATGACAGGCTTTGCACCCTATCCTAAGAGGAAAAAAGCCATTAAGTGGCAAAAATAAGCCCTGAAAAAAATAGGCAGTTTCTAGACCTTCAGTTCTTCATTTAGAATGTATTCTCAAGCTTTTTTTTTTTTTTTTTTTTTTTTGTGGAAACAAATGCATCTAACAGTGACCCTTGGGCCATTTCTTCCCAGAACTGCTGGATTCTCCAAGTCCTTTAATGTCTTCCAGAAATTGCTGAAGTTTTCTAATCTGTCCCAAACCATTTTTAACCAGCAATAATGATGACACTGATTCAGAGTGTTTGACAGACTGTACTTGTGAAGATAAAAAACAGTTATATGAAGTTAGCACCGGAGAGCCAAGTTTGGATGAGATGTATTTCATTTCCCTTTGGCCTAATAAGAAACTGAAATGAAGAATTAGCCCTAAAGTCCTTTCTTCTTCTGGGGGCGTTTTGGAATTTAGAGTGGAATTTAGCTTTATTGATGGCACCATGTTGAGATCATTCAAAATATGATTTCCAGTGGCCATTTTGATAAAGGATGATATATTTAATATTTTCTTGTACCAAAGAATGAAACATAAACAGTATGGATGAAGACTGACATTTATGTGCTGCCCACCAGCACACAGATAAAAGGAGACAGCAAATTTGTTCCTATAACATTTCCATTCTCCAAATTATCTCTCCATAATTATATATTTATGCATACTATGGAGGCCATTGATAAAGATTTTTTTTTCTCACTGTCTCATAAAAATGGAAGTGTGAGTCATCCAATGAAGCTGAATGGTGTGAGATTCAGAAACAACAAAATAAAGCACTCATTCATACAATGAATTCATACAATAAATGAGAACTATGGAATTCTCCGGCCCAAAGAAGGTGATGATGGCCACTGACTTAGCCTTAAGTGGGGTTTAGACACATTCACTGAGGATAATGGCTAGTAGTCATGATGCTTCTGAATCAGGGCTTTGAAGTAACTTGTTACAAAAAGTTTGTGAGAACTACTTATAACTACCCCTTTTCTCTATAACTAATGATACTTCACAGTGATGACTTACAAAAGCATAGCTTCTCTCTTTTGCAATGTAATTATAACTTTTAAAGGTTATTTTAGAGTTACTGGGGTGTGATTTCAGTGAATGGTGCAGGGATAATATCACATGCTGCAACTGTGAACTTATGCTGTATCTCCTGTTACTTCGTGTAGATTTTCAAAAAGGAACCATCTTATTTAATTTGCAGGAATTGGAATGAATCTATTTCTGAAAATTGTTATAGAAGCAATTAGCTTCTTTTGAGAACTTTTCTTTTTCTAAAAGTAACTTTTCAAGCACTGCTCTGAATGCCATCCTATCTCTGAAAACCAATCACTGCAGGACAACAAGAGATGAGAACAGTTAAGTCATGTCCCGCAGATATGCTTCAGTGATCCTTTGTTGGTTGTTTACCTGCTGTAGGCAACAGGCAACAGGACTAAATAAGCTCTCAGTCTGATTGAACAGGCCTCTTAATGAGCAGAATCATGTTGGTGACATATGCTGATGTGACCCTCAGTTATAGTGGTTGATGGACTTTGAAGGCCATTGTGCAAGGTAGCATCCTGTACCTCCTTGCACAATGTCATACATTCCAGTGTGCAAGAACAGCCATGGAATTTCCAGACACAATTCTATTCTTCCATCTGCTAGTTGGAAAAAAGGGAATGCATCTAGGTCCATAGTGGGTTCTCACATACAATCAACAGTCTACATTTGTGGGTTTCACTTTCACGGATTTATTTGTAAATTTCTCAAGCCTTTGCCCTCCCATCTCAGGTCCTTCTTTTTCTAGGGAACCTTCCATCTTCGTGGCTCCAACCAGGCCACACAAACCTTTAAAAACCCACCTCTGGTCCTCCTTTCTCTTCCACTAGCCACTGCTTGGCCAGCTATGGACACCTCACACCCTGATTTCTCAGCACAACAAACCCTCTCCTGATGCCCCTCCACACCGCAGGAAGGGAGGAAGGATGTGGGTGTGAGAGAGAGGAAGCATAAGGCCACCATGCCAAACACCCCCTTTTTCTCTCCTTTCTCTGATCTGGTTTGAACCCTGGGTGTCCATTCACCCCACCATGCCTTGGCCTCCTTCCCACAGACAGACAGACAGACAGACAGACAGACACACACACACACACACACACACATACTTTGATCTTTGCAGTTTATCCACTTTTGTGGGGGTCCTGTGCCCCTAACCCTAGCAAATGTGGAGGGCTGACTGTATATCCATTAGAGAAGATATAGCCTTACACTGGGGGTAAAGGCTTACCCTTTTATCTGGGCATCTACTTCCAGCCTGACAACCTGACCAGTGCCTGAGGGCTTCTTGGTTGCTCTTGTACACCAGAGAGGATGTGAAGACAAGGACCCCCCCCCCCGAAAAATAGATAAATATGAGCATTTAAGGATACATGCTTTGGCAGTGTGCTTGTTGGATTTAGGCCCTTATGTTATTAACTTGTAATTGTCTGCCTTGGCTCTGGCCACTGAGGTAAGTATCTTCGTCAACAGATGACAGATAGATCTTTTACTAAAACTTGTGAATATTTAGTAAAACATTTAATCTCTCACTGGTGCTTTGGAGGCAACCACAAGACCTAGCCTTTCTTCTGTACTAAGACTGGAATGGCAGCCCCCTTCCCCAATGTCTTGCAAAATGCCTCGCCATTTTATGCACAGCTCTGGCCATCCCTAGGAACACCACCATTGTGTAAACAGGGTAAAACCTTTCATTTATTAATTGAATCCCCTTTAAAGAATTACAGTAACATGGTTCTGGTTGGTTATAACCACTGAGAATCATCCAGTTGAGACCAGTTGTATACGAAAATATAGTATAATCATTATTAAAACAGCAAACAGAATAATGTATTGGTTTTGTATGTATGTCTAAGTTCAAACAGATCTTCAGAGTGTGTTTGAACAGTTTCTTGCCTCTTTACAACAGCATAAAGGCAAAGGCCACACACACACATAACACACATAGCCTTCTGGCTTCCCTCTTTGCCAAAGGCTATGTTCCCAAATCTAGGTCATATTTTCTGACCAGATCTAAGAGTGGGTTGGTTTCTCTTCTGCCCCTTCTCTAGGCTTTTCCTGAGAAAACACCTCTCTCATTCAACCCCTCCACAACTGAATGAGTACTCTTCGGGCTGAAGGATTCACCCTTCATCCTTGATTCCTGAAAGTCTGAGTCCTGAGCCAAACCAGTATACCTGCTATAAATACATTTCTACTCAGGCCTCCACCTCTCCTTCCCACTAAAGAGGCTGAGTTTTCCTCTGGAGTGGCCATTCTGGTTGCATGGCAACCTGTTGCTGCGCAGCATTTTACCACTCAGGACACCACTCCTCCATACTCCATCACAGGTGCAGACCATTATGCATACAGAATTGCTGCAACTAAATTAGAGAACCAGTGTGACATAGTGGTTAGAGCAATGGTCTATGCCTAGAGAAGCATTCATTCAAATCTCATCTTGGCCATGAAGCTCCCTGGATGACCTCAGTCCAGTTACCCTGACATTCTAACCTACTTCTCAGCTGCATTGTGAGGACATGAAAGGGAAAGAGGACCATGTGTGATGCGTGAGCTGCTTGGCAGAAAGGCAAGATGTAAATGTAATGAATAAATAAATCAGCCATGTCAGTTTTCCTGAGATTCTTAGAGAAAGGATAGAAATAAGAGAAGCTGTTGTGTACTCCTTATACTTTTAAAGGGCATATTCAGAGTGACATTAAGAATTAAGACTTGTCATAATAACTGAAGTGAATTTCCCCTGTGCTACGTTCAGTTCAATCAGGTGGCCAAGTTGGTGCATCAAGAATCTCATTTTATTTAAAGAAATTCATTTCTGTCCCAAATTATGACTGCCAGCCTACAGTGCAGAACAAGAGCCCTAAACTAGTGACTTGCACACTCTAATATAGTTTCCAGAAAGTTTGTGAAACCCCTCATACCTTGTGTATGTAATCTTGTGTATTTAGCAAGTGTTTATAGTTTTCTTCTGAGTGAGCATCTTAATCAGGAAATCTTTATACTCTTCTGTTCCAATCAACAGCAAGATATATTAGACGTAATCTTTGCTTTCTAATTTAGGTTTCTGGATGATTTCCCTATTCACCATGACAGATCATTGTGGAAGCAAAAAGCCAAAGTGAAACCATGCTAGATTTCCCTTCACAACATAAGAACAGCCTGTTGGATCAGACCAAAGTCCTATCTATCCCAGTATTCAGTTCACATAGTTGCCTATGGGAAACTCATAAGCAAATTCCTGAACATATCTTGTCTTCTATAGCAGTACAGTGTAAAGTGGCGATTCCTGGACTGACCCTGGTCCCCAAGCCATTGGCTCCTGATAAGTTGACAGGAAACAAAGAAACAATTGTAGCTGATCCCTGGCACATAGGAAATAAGATGCTAGTCCCTGGCACGCAGGAAATAAAAACAGTTGCCAGTCCCCTGTGTCAGATAGACTGAGAAGCACTGTTCTGTAGCCTTATGTATCCTGAATTTTATAACCTGTTTGGAGTGTCCAAGTTGGTGGCCATCAGAGAACAACAGAGAGAACTGCATATCTTCCAGCTGCTCCAATTTGGACTGCATAGTTCTAAATAATCCTCTGTCAACCGACTTTTTCAGCTGCTTTTGTACAGCCCGAGTTTCTCTGGTTTCTCTTTCCCCCTCCCAGTTTTCTCCTTTGTCCTCTGCTTACTTCAGTTGGTGCAAACTGAGTTCAAAAGTGCAAAAATAGTTTGCACTCAATTAATTCAGCAGGAGAGAGAGGAGAAGATGGAATCTTGTACTTCCCAGCAGGCTCAGGCAAAAGTGAACTGCTGCAGCCTCTCAGACAGAGATTGTTCTGTCACTCAAAACAGAGTGTTCTTCATCATTAATAACATTTGCCATCTTGACACCGGGACATGTGCTGCTTGGCCATGCATGTACCAGTCTTCATCTGTGAGATGTTGGAGGGTATAGAATTTGAGCTTGCATCTTCAGTATGGAATAGTTTGCTAGATTTTCAGATTAAGGATTCTCTGGCTATCTCAGAGTCTCAGAATTACTGTTATTGTTGTTAATGCTGCTGAAGCAGGGCTCAAACAGCTTCTGGACATTCTCCACTCTGTATTCAGATAGATAATTTGAAGCGGGGGAGCTATTTCACCAAATTTCTCTGTGAGGAAATGAAATTCTCCAAACATTATTCAGAGGTTGGTTCACTTTTATTAGTGTCAGTGGGAAATTGAGGATATTCTGTCAAGCAGTATTCTTTTTCTTAGAGAGGTAAGCAAATTAAAAATCTGGAAATATTCTTAGAAGATGATCTTCAGGGAAATATTGTTCCACAGGAAGCTGTTATCATTGCAAGATGCTGATTAAAAAATAATAACAAGAAGAAATTCATCTACATTTGTAGGGTATGAATGCAAGAACAGATTTCTCTTATAAATGAATTACAAAAAACTGTCTTACTGTCCAAACTGATTTAAATAAGAAAGCCAAAATGCATCTAAGGTGACCAGCCTGGTCCCTTCTACTCTTTTTTAAAGACTTTAAGTGATGGACTCTGTTTTAGAAATTAGAATAGTTGACAGTAAGGTATTATACTGCACAGATAAGATACATTATATACCCTGCACAAATACTTTATGGTTCCTTTATTCCAAGGGTGAGCATGTTCCAGACCATGGAGGGAGACACCATGTAGTTGGGGGCTCCTCTGAAGTTCTGGAAGGCCATATAGTGACTTGAAGTGATAATGTTGTCACGTCCCATCATTTCCGGGGCCATTGGGGCCTCTCCAAAATTATCATTATGGTCCACTAAGAGGGTTTTCTTTCACTCACAGATTTTTCTCTATCAAAAAACATCTCTTTTTCAGCTAAAGCATTTGGGCCATGTACCAGGGCTTTTGAAGGTTGGTTGAGGTTTCCAATGCCATACTGGACCCCCCTTCTCCAGAGCATCATGCAGCCTGTCATCAATCACCTGATTCCTACCCCTACTTTATTCCATTGTAATGGTTAGTTCAATGAAGTTCATTTCCAGATTAGGCTTTCAAAGATATTCTCATCTTGGGAATTTCCATGTACCAACTTCTTGCTCTTACTTGTTTTGGCAAGTTAAATTTAACCTTACAGGCTTCCATCTCTAAAGTTTGCCCAAGTTATAAATCATTCATTCTGTTTGTATGTTCTGTGCTGGATAAACATACCAAGTTCCAAGGAAATAGAGGACCTGGGACAACTTTAGGAAAAGTTTACTGGAAGGTTTAAAAATATAAGAGAGTATCCAATTAAGTCCTCCTACTAGCAAGATGGAGTAGGAAGAAAGTATTTGACTATCTGCACTTGCTTTAAGTTTTTATTTATCTTATTTTTAGTTCCATTCACAGGAAAGCCATGGATCCCATTATTCAGAGGAAAGTAAGACAGAAATCCAATAAATAAAGAATTAATTTCTTCACCCACCTACTGTATGTATGTTCACCCATTGTCTTGAACATACCAGGCAGTTGATGTGATGCCCCATCTGTTTCTCTAGTACAGATCAAATGCAGTTTCATTTTGTTCTTGTTAAATGCTATTCTGACTTGTAAATAGATGAAAGATTGGCTAGAATAAAGTAAGAGATTACAGCAGTGCAGAAAGTAGAAGAGAAACTTCAGCACAGTTTAGCAGGAAGTGAACCCTCCTATGAGAACTAGCACATGAGAAATGGGGAGAGGAATCTATCAGTTTTATTTTCTTCCATATTCATTGTTTAATAAAGAAAATCTTCTGCATTTAGGAAGAAATCCACAAATTCAAAAGGTTATTATCGGGGGAAGAAAACAGCTAAATAAATCTTATTCCCATATCCTTGTCTCTTTGTGAAACATTGGAGAAGAGAAGGCAGCTTTAACATTTCTGGAATCTAGTTTTTCTTTACTAAAGAATTGGGGGACCTCTATCCTGGGAAATGCTACTGGACTCTAATTGCACATCTGTTGGAAGAAGGAGGCAGGACTCAAACACAGGGGCAGCTAGGGTCTTAATTTATTTACAATGTATTTACAAAAATCTAAAATGGGCCCAAATAATGTAGGCTTAAGATAATCAGACCACGCTTGCAGGCCATGCTATGAGCTAGCTACTCATGGTCCAGTGGCAAGCTACCTACATTATTTGACATCAGTCAGCCATCCCATGCAAGGAAGACTGTTCCAAGTCAAATACCTCCATGAGCTCCCATTTTAGGTCAATTCCCAAAGTTGTTTCCATTCCCATTCCCAGGGCATATCATCATCATCATCATCATCATCATCATCATCATCATCCATTCCTTTATATGGCACCATTACTGTATATGGTGCTTTACAAGTGAAAAAACAAGAAAATAGTTCCCTGCCCTCAGGTTTACAATCTCATTAAAACATGACACAAAAGGAAAAGAGGATGGCAGTGTGGGAAGTGATTAAATTCATATACTGATACTGCCTCTTCTTCTCTCTCTCCATGGACAGCGCAGTGCCAACCTCTTCTTGCCTCTTGTCAAGCCTAAAGCAGTGGCAGCTGGGACAAAAGGAGGGCCTTTCATCTTCTTTGAGACCTAGACATGATGGAGCTGTGTTTGCTTCCTCTTTTCTCCCTCCAAGACCACAGCAGTGGCAGTTAGGATGGAGGTAGCACCCTTCATCTGCTTCTGGGACTAGGCATGATGAAGCTGTATCTGCCTCTTCTCCTCTCCCACCACAGAGACGGCAGTGGCAGTTGGGATGGAAGGAAGAGCCTTTCAATTGCTTTCAATATCTTTCAATTGTTCTAATTTGGCAGAACAGCCCTCATTAATCTTGTTACCTCACTTTTTTGAGCTGGTTTTAAAATTTCCCACTTCCCCATTTCTCCTCCCACTTTTCTCTTTTCTTCTCAGTTTACTTCAGTTGCTGAAAACTGCACTGAAAGTGTAGAAGTAGTTTGTGTTTCATTGACTCAGCTGGGAGGAAAGGAAAGGAGGGGGCAGAATCTTGCCCTTCTTAGCAGGCTCAAGCAAAAGCAAACTGCTGGAGCCTCTCCTAACTAGTCTGTTCTTCCTCATTAATTTTTGTTTATCTTGACAACATTCTGACATCAGGACCTGTGTCCTGATTTTCATCTGTGAAATGTTGGAGCGCATGCAGAATCCAAAGAAGAAGTCCTTTCACTATGAAAGTGCTCCTAAGTGTTCACCACTGCTTCCATTAACTGTACCCCCCCACCTCATACTAACTTGCCAATCTGATTGTTTCAGAGTGGCTTGCCAATATCTTCTAGTTCCCCACATGGCTTAGGGCAGAGCAAGTAGGAAAAGAAAACTTCTATCTAAAAAGGAAAAATCCCTTACTCTGTAATGACCAAACACAGCTTGTGCCAACCATTACAGAAGGAAAGTAGGCCAAGTCATAGTGGGCTCAGATGCCAGTGTTCCCTGTCCCCACACCCCACATGACATCCTATCTTGGCTCAAATGGAAGCCACACTCTGCATCCAACCATGAAGTTATCCAGTAAACTGGCAAAACCCCTTTCATTCACAGTCAGCTAGGCCAATGATAAGGGGTCATGGCAAGGTGTTAGACTAGATAGCTGTTGTAATTCCTTCCAGCTCTATGATTCTGTGAGTATATGAGCCATACCTGGAGGACCAGATACTACAACCCTGCTTTTATTTCACTTGAAAGATCTATCTGCTGGGACCTGTAGAACAATTTTAGATTTTAAGTGTTCTGAGCCCTGGAATTTGTTTTGTTGACTGGAAAAGAATTGGAATTCACAGTCCTTTCAATCAATCAATCAACCAACCAATTAACCAGTCAGTATGGTAAACCCGCTTCTAATTACCCTATATCCTTAGCTTCTTCTCTTTTTGCATTTTAACACCTTAGGTGAAGAGAGAACTCCTTTTGTTGCTGACAATATGTCAAAACCCTTGGGAAACAGAGAACTTTGCTATCAAGAAAGAACATAAGCATCTAAAGATTGTCACCTGCCTTTTGACCACCCCTGTTGGTCAGTATGTAAACTCCATCTCAATTTTACCCATGGTTGGAGTTTATTAAAGAGGAGCAAAGTGCAATTCTTCCTATGTTTACTTGAAAGCAAATCTCAGTATGTTAAGTGGTAAATATGTTTAGACCTTATTATATTTTTATGACCATCTTAAACAGGGCACCATCTGGATTTGTTTCCAGACATTGTATTGCCTTCTCTGATCTTATTGCAATCTATGGGAGTCTTTTAAGAAAGGCAAATTCCTTCTGCATTAACTTCTGTCTATTTTTATAGTTGCGGTTTGGATTCTAAATATTCTGAGAATGCTTCCAGTATATTTAGGAACATATGTTTAAAAGTCAGATAGGTGCAACGAGAAAATGTGTCTATCACCAATGGGATCTGTACATCTGCTGATGTTTCTGCTTGGTGACTAGTGCTGATTTTGTAGGTAGCAAGGAGACTTGACTGTTTTTTGAAAAAAGGAAGGAAGGAAGGAAGGAAGGAAGGAAGGAAGGAAGGAAGGAAGGAAGGAAGGAAGGAAGATTAACCATCACTAGACAGTAGTGCAGGAAGATGTTGGGAAGAAGAAAATCTGTCCTATTATTGCTAAAAGAAGACTTTAGAAAAATAAAGTGATTATAGAGCCCTCCAGAAGAATACCTACTTACTTGAACAGAGTAATTTTACAGTTTAACATTCCCTGTTAAATGACATAATTATGTATGACTATATGATTGATATGGAACTTGGAAAAAGAAGAAACTACTGGATAAATTAAACAGGGAGGTGCAGAAAAGCGTTTTACATTCAACAGTCCCCCCAAGTTGCTTACTTTTTCAACTTTAGTAATGCATAGCTAGTCAGATGAAAGCTATTGTTGGATTTTTTTATATATATATATATATATATATATATATGTATATATATATATATATTTATATAGTCATATTAAAATGAGAGTACAACAGCAAAATTACTACACCAGGGGTATAGCTACCATGTGGGTAGGGAAATGAGGATATTATCCCATCCCCAAATAAGAATTCTGTCCCACAATTTCCTTTAATCCTTAGATGCCTAGCATTGCAATCACTTAAAACTTCAGTTGAACATTCAGAAATAGAGTTTAAGCATCCAAAGAAAACAGGAATGTTGAGTGACCTAGGGAATATGAACACAACAAGTATAAGAGTTGTACAGAAGTACAAATGTGAATGATTTTCATTGTTTCACCCGAGAATTCAAGAAATTTGGGGACTGAAAAAAAATCATGAAAGGGGCAGAATTCTTATTTGAGAGGCAATATCCTTATTTTTTTTATGTGTACACACACTATAACTACGTCCCCTGAACCAGAGAAATCCTGCCTTCGTGCCATGAACTTTATGTTGGAAGCAAAGAGGCATCAATGCTTGTATAGATTAGTGAAAGGGTGCTCTGGAGAACATGCCTGCCCTTTTGTTTCACTTCTCTGTTTGTTTGTTTCTTTGATCTATGTTCTTTCAAGCCTTTTTGCTTCCTGCCTGCAGAAGTCACTTTTCCTTCTTCCAAAACTTAGTCCTTTGTCTGGGAAGGGAGTATCCATGAGGCTTCTGCCTCAGGATGGCTTACACACACTAGGCTAGCTAGACTTCTAGGAAAAGGAAAGGCATCCTTGGCTGTGGGGGAGAAAGGGGATTGAAGGATGGAGAAACAGCTGTTGGGGCTTCATGCAGTCCCAGAGTCTTCCATTGCCCATCCCTGGACTATATATTGAGGTAAAGTTCTCTGCAAAAAGTCCTGCAGGTGCTTGCCTGCCTGCCTCCTTCTCACTCTCCCTCCTTTCATTTTGTGTTAGATGCATTTAAAAGAATAGCTCTAAAATCAAGATCTGGCACTCATTCAGTAAAGTTTGGGGCTATACCTTTCCATTTGCTCACTTTGAGACTCTTTTTTTCAAAGCGCACAGAGTAAAATTGCCTAGTCGGACAATTTCATAGGAACTGAATCATCGAATCAAAGAGCTGGAAGGGACTGCAAGGGCCCTGCCATGCAGGAATAACCAACTAAAGCATTCCTGAGAGGTGGTCATCCAACTTCTGCTTAAAACCTCCAAAGAATGAGGCAGTCCATTCTGTTCTTGAACAGCTGTTACAGTCAAGAAGTTTTTCCTAATGTTTAGGTGGAATATTTTTTTTTCTTGCAATTTGAATCCATTGATTCATGTTTTAGTTTCCAGAACAGCAAAGACTAGATGATCTATCTTGTGTGTGTTCATTGGAATGGTTGGAGAGAGCCCTCCACGCATATAGCTATACATGCAGAGTCTCTAATGAATGCACAGAGGTCAGCGCCTACTGCTGCAATACTGACCTCTACCCATTTACTTGGAACGTTCATCCTACAGTGTACTGAACAGAATATTAAACAGCATAAAGAACCTCCTTACAGGTTGAGATTATTGCTATTTTTCATATGGACAATATTCTGTATTCTAGGAAGCCATCTGGGGAATCTCCACTGCTGCCGGGCATTTCTCCAAAGGAAGCACCAGTGACCTCTGTCTTGCAAAAGCAATTCCACTTCCAGAAATTCATGCTAAATGAGCATCACTGAAAACTCACAGAGGCATGATGATGACACTGTTCCATGAGAAGGACAGTAAATATGTGACAATAGGAAAAATTGGGTCTATGTGATTAGAAGAGAGAGCTTTCAAAGAAATAGAGCTAGTTTGCTGTTGTTGTTGTTATTGTTGTTGTGTGCTTTCAAGTCACTTATGACTTATGACAATCCTAAGGCAAACCTATCATGGTGTTTTCTGGGGCTGAGAGTATGTGATGCACTCAACGTCATCCAGTGGGCTTCCATGGCCAAGCAAGGAATCAAACCCTGGGCTCCAGGGTCATGATCCAGTGCTCAAACCACTAATCCAATGCTCAAACACTAAGCTCACAAGTTTACCAGGTCTCAAACACTCTAAACCTTAGGAGTCAAGGACTAGGGCTTGGTGATGTCAGAAGATAGGGCTTAGTGATGTCATGAGGACATGCTATATCATATGACTACAAACAAACTTGGCATATGGGTTGGGCTAGGGAGTGTGGCAAGGTGCGAAAGGGTAGAGGGCGATGGGAGAATTAAAATTTGATGGCTTAGAACAAGTCAGCAGCCAAAGGCCCTTTCCACACGAGGCTGGTGAATCGGTTGGTGCCGTTTCTTACCAGATTTTCTGGGCTTGAAACAAGGCAGACCTTCCCTCATTTCCTTCCGCACAGCTACTGTGTATGTTCCATCCTGATTCGGAGGAGTGCGAGTTCATGAATCCACACTGCCTCCGTCGTGGCCACTCCCGCTACTCCCTTCACCCCGCCCCATTGGCTGTGATTGGCCCCCCCTTTTTTTGCATGGTTTAGTATGTCATTGTGTACATGCATACGTGTGTACATGCGAAAGTCCATACTACTTCCTGGCCCCTCCCATGAGCACTCCCCTGACCACCAATTCACATTGGCGTGAATGTACGTGTTTGCACCACTGTGATAGTACGAATCGGATCGATCTGGAAAATTGGAAAACCCATTTCTTCTGGTTTTCAAATAGCGCACTTTACCACCACATGGGGGCGCATTTAGTTGGAATTACATGTGGAACAAAGGTAAACTGAACCTAGTCCGCTCCAATGTGCAGAAGATCTCCGTGGCAAGACACATTGGCCCACCTTAATAACTGCATGTGGAAAGGGCCAAAATGTTGGAGGGGAGGCAATGTAAAGAATATTCAAAAATAACTTTCTTGATGAGAAAAACTGTTTCAACATGTTGCTACAAGTGTCAAATACTGCCATACATGCATATCAGTTCCTTGCAACATTTATCTCATTTTGGGAAACACAGAGAAAGGGAGTGGGCAGACACAGAGAGATTGGTTTTGTTCAGACAGAGGCTGGCATCTTGTTGTTTTGTCCCAGATGGAATAGTGTCATAATTCACTTTGAGAGAGAAGCCACATGGCTCATTAGCAACCCAGGGGTCAGGAAGCTAAGGAATCAATCTGTATCTGAAAAAGACAAGAGGACACAACAGGGCATGCGGATGAGTAGTCAAAATCCAATTTCACATTTTTGAGAAAAAAGGGGCAGATTTTACAGGCTGGTTTGTGTGTTTTCCACACAAGAGTGAGTGACAGATGCTACTTCCAGTGCCTGAAGAGTGTTGCCTTATCTAAAGTGGTTGTGTGGTCTTTGAGAAGAGCTGGGATCACTCCAGCTGAGCTGCAGGTGTTCTGAGTCCTTCCCAAAACACTCATGAGCTGCTGATATCTCACAGGGAGACATGACAAATAGAGGCACTGCGTCAATTGTTGCATAATGAGTCAACACACTGGTAAATTGAATTGATTGAATGATTCTATTCTAGTCAGGGCCAACAATAGGATTTAGGCCAGTATTTTTGAATAAAACATTACAAAAACCTTTCTACAAAAAAAAGAATGTCTGCCAATGACTTATGCATGCACAGGTTCCCCCATGAGAGCTGTTGGACATTTTTGTACGATGTGTAGCAATTATATTCAGTTCAAGGTTTCAGAAGTGGAGTTGCACATGCACTGCCATTACATGTAACTGCACATTGTGTATGTTACACATCAGTGGGGACTGTGCATGGTCTATGCATATTTTCTTGTGCATTTGGTTTACATTCAGTTGCACAGTGTCACAATGCATTAGGTGCAGAGCTGCAGCATATATTCAGTAACATCAAGCTATGCTCCATGTCTTTAGCAAAGGAACCTGGTCAATCTTTTTGTGATATTTTTTTTTTTTTTTTGCACAAAATCCCATAATATGGGGGGGGGGGACTTTGAAAAAAGTGAGTAATGAATGGTAATGATACCCCAAAAGGATAAATCCTTTGACTTTTTTTTTCATTTTTCTGATTGAAATCAGGTAAAGATCTGTATCCCTAAAAAAGTATTGGAAGATAGAAAGATGTTGGAGAAAACTGAAAATCGGCTATGAAATAATAGATTAAAAGCACTTCTCCGGTTTGTATTCATCTGTCAATAAACTGAGTAACAGTATGGCCAGGCCAGTTTATGACTCCTGTACACTAGTACCAGTCAAATCTTATACATGTCTGCTCAGAAGTAAATGTCAGATTTGATTAGGATTTACTCCTAGGTAAATTTGTGCAGGACTGCAGCCTTATTCTATCTATATGTGTGATATGAAAAAGGTGCCACAGGTTTTTATGTATAGGGCCAGAAAATCGCATGATAGGTTCACCTTTGAGTTGCCATTAGTTGGAAATTATTTGAAGGCATACAACAATATTCTGTCATACATATGGTCAAACTAGGCACTAAAAGGAATGTGTGTTATCTGAGATTAACACATTTTTTTCTCACATTGAGGTGTGCTCAGAGAGGCATGCTTCAGTACACAGACGTGGCAATGCAGCCCATGTTTATGTTCTGATCAGTAACCAAAAAATTAAGCACAGTAAGTGAAAACTGAGGACAAATCACAAACGTATTTCACAACTTGAGGGAGCATCTCTTCTACATACATACGAAATGCCATGGCTGGAATCCTGTTGGTGACTTCTCTACACAGTGTGTACATTCACATCATTTTTATGAATAGGCTGCTTCTAGTATCCCTTCCAAAGCCACTATCCAAGCATCTGAAAAGCACTGCACGGATGCTGATATAGTCGTGGGGTAGGACAGACAGTGACTGGCTGGTGGGGATAATTTTCCATCCCACAAAGTTTGCTGAAGAGAGAGAAGCAGGGGAATAGTCCCATTCTCATTACTCTGCCTCTCTCTCTCTGCAGAAAACTGCCAGGTGATGAAAGGTAGTACTGCCTGGACAGTCATCTTCCACATCCACAGCTATTTACCAACTGTAGCAGCAGTCCGTGGGGCTTGGCTGTTGTCTGATGAGTTGGGAGAAAGGCACAAAACCGTGCCTGTGGAACAGTTGTGCTCCATCTCAGTCATAACCTATTCTGTTTTGTAGATCAAGCCATCAAATGTTCAGGTTTGAGGGACTAGACAATGTCTCTAAGATTTAATTTGCTGCTCTGTAAATGTACCCCAGAACCTTATAGTTAGACCAAAATCTCTGAGATAGGAAAAACAATGAGGAAAAAATATATGTGTGTATATACCTGTGTCTATATATATGTGTGTGTGTGTGTATATATATGTGTGTGTGTGTGTGTGTGTGTATGTGTGTATGCGTGTGTATACACACACACACACACACACACACACACACATGCTTATTCATTCCTTTCTCTGAGGAGTTTAGGCTGGTGTGAAGGGTTCCCCTGTCTGCCATCCTTCAAGCCTTACAATTCATGAGGTGAGTTACAATTAAAGAGAGTGATTAATCTGAGGTAATGTAGAATACTAACTGTGGTCAGAACCAGTAATGTAGAATATTGTTTAGCTTGCATTTTGAAGTGAACCAACCTAAAGTATACCCTTTACAGTACTAGGTAGATCGGAGCTCAGTTACACTTTTGATTGTATATCTCTTTAAAGTTTATAGTTTACATACTTCAATGAAGTCTTTCTTTGCATCCCAAAATTCATAGAAGATGCACAAAATCAGGGAAAGTCATGTGAAAATATTGAGGATGTGGTGGCGGGGGGGGAGGAAGGAATACATAGAATCCATAGTGGAAAAAAATCAGCTGAGATTCTGCATGGGAAACATAGACCATTTCTGCACTACACTGTTATAGTGATATTATTCCACTTTCAACATCCTGTGGGATTCTGGGGTTTGTAGTTTACTGAGGCCAAAGAGCTCTCTGGCTGAGAATTCTAAATGCCCCTCCCTGGACTTCAAACCCCAGGATTCCATAGGATGTTGAAACTGGAATAAGAACACTATAACAGTGTAGTGCGGAAATGGCCATAGTTATGATGACATAGCTACGAGCTGTTTCCTAATCTGACCTCCTAAAACCTACCCTGCAAGGTCCTCTCACAACTATTCATTACAGTGCTACTTGCTGGTGGGAGGGTGCTGTCATCCTTTGCCACCCCACTTGCCAGCTCCCAGAATTGTTATCCTTTAGCACCCCACTCGCCACCTCCACGGAATTCCTTTGGCAGATGTGACTGCCTGGCTTTTAAGGTGGGGTTTTTTTGGGGGGGGGAGGTATTGGCCCTAAAATAGCAAAATAGAAAATTTATGGATTCACAAATTCAGTTTATGATCCCGTAGACTGAACAAGACGCTAGCCATCATATTTTAAAAATATTTTTAAAGTTAACAATTAAATTTAAGATACTATGAAAGAATCCCGATTGACAAAATAGTATATCTTTCAATTTTGTGGGGCTAGATGAAGCCCCTACCTCTGGCAGCAGAGGGAGAGACATTCTGAATTGGTCCCCAGTCCATGAAGGCAGTGCTGCAGTGAGGAACTGCAGAAACTGATCCAGAGAGGCCTGACAGCATTATAGTGCCATTGCAGGAAATGTGATGAGAAGGAGCGAGTGCTTGACGCAGCAGAGCTCCCTGGAGTAGCCAATCACATGGGATCTTCCTCTAAAGGAGTTTCTTCAGTGAAACTTTCTAGAGCAACTTCCTGACTGATCTGTCACTGGAAGAAAAACAGCTCAGAGCAAGAAGTCCAGCTATCTCTGAGTTCAGCTTTTTCCACGTCACAATGCCTCTGAGTGAAGCATGGATTTTGGCAAATCTCTATAGAACTGCACCAGCTGCTTCCTGTCCCTGGTACTCAAGGCCACATTAACAATGGTTCAGTTGGCACAATTGATCTAGATTTGTCACTGGCTCGGGGCCCAGAGCTGAAGGGAAAAGGTGTAGTTTGCTTCTTTTCTTTCCACAGTCACTTTTCACATCTCCTATTATTTCTGTAATCATCAGCTTTTAGAGTGTTTCTTCAGTAATTGAGGAAAAAGGCATGAGATCAAACAGTTAGCAGGGTTAAAAATGGGACCACATAGGAAAGATTTTTTACTGCTGTCATTTTCTACTTTGAATTTGATTTATCTATCTATTTATTTATTTATCATCCACCCATCCATCCATTCATTTATTCAATTTTTTTTTCTGTGCCACTACTCCTAGAATAGTTTGCACACATCCAGGAACAGAATCCTATTTGGGAAGTACTCCAGTGACCCAGTCACCTTAAACTAACCTTGCCAGTGTTGCCTTCTGAATGCATGCCCTGCCCCTAGGCAGTGGCCATGAAGTGATCTCAAAAGGCTGGAGGTACTTACCCTTCTGTCTCAGGTGCTGGAACCACTTGAGCTGATCCTGCTGCAGAAAGATCTCATGGTTTGAACATGTGCACAATTGACATGGAGTAGAAGGTGTGTGGACACTCCATTCCTAATTCTAAATTATGGTATAAATTAGGATCTCTCCTACAAATCTCTCCCTACTCTCTATTTCAGATCAGGTGGCAACTGTGAGTGCCAGCACATTTCCTGCATAACAATATTGAGAGGTCTGTTTGAAATTCACAAGTGAGGCAAAGTGATTTTACAACACTACAAAAAATTTCAAGTGAGCATAATTTAACTGGGGACCAAATTAGAAAGCATAACAATAGGCTAAAAGGCCTCCCTTTGCAAGTGGGCTCTGATTTTCACACTTACAGATAATTGCAGGTTCATTTTGCAGCACTTAGCAAACTGAGTACTTAGACATGAAAAGCACTAGTAAATGAACCCACAGTTATGTAGAGTAGAGGATGAAAAAGAATTTGGGGTTTGGATTAGTAAGACTAATTAGTCTTCTTAAAAGTGAGGCCAACCTCTCTTAACATAGTTGTGCAGATTAAGACAAACATTGGAGAGAAGACAAACAGTTTCCTTATACTGAACACAAACACATATAACTCCCCATATTTCTTTGTACTGAGAAAGTAATATCGTATTACAAGATACTTTCTAACAGTTACAGATCACATTAAAAAATTATGCCATGATATGACATTGGCCTTGTTAATAGAATCCCGTAGATAAAAGTTTATTGCACAAAAGTCTTGTGTGTTCTTACTTTGGGGCTGCTTTTGCAAAACGAATATAAAATGGTGCAAATTACTTTTCTCGCATGAAAAGTTTTTTTTTTTTTTAGCAGTTGCTACTGATTAAAAAAATAGTATGGGGGTAAAAAAATCTTACAGTAGTTGATATATGTTTCAATTAGATATCTTTCAACATGTCAGTTCCTGTTTCTCATTAAGGAAGAAAACATTTGTAGGTATGGTTTACAGAGCTCTATGCATGAACAATTGAGGTACACTATATATTTCAACTCTCATGAAACTGTTGATTCAGGCCTGTTTGGCATATCCATGTTCTCAGCTGCAGTACAAAGTGATGACTTCCATAAAGCATCACAGATAGAGTTATCATATTGGCTCATCTCCTCTCAACACAATGGCTGAGATCCCGCATCAGAGCTTACACTGCAAAACTTTACAATGATGGAGCTATGTTGCTGGCATGATACACAAAAATGCTAGTGAATTACAACAATAAACAATAGCAACAGCAATAGCATGTGGATTTCTATACTATTTATCAACCAAGTGCTCTTTAAGTGGTTTACAATGTGTTAGCTAATTGCCCCCAACAAGCTGGGTGCTCATTTTACTGACCTGTGGAAGGATGGAAGGCTGAATCAACCTGGAGCCCAGCAGAATTGAATTCACAACCTTGCGGCTGCAGTACTGGCATTTAACCACTGCGCCATCAGGGCTACACAATAGGGCAATGTCCTATTGTGCAATGGGGGCTCTCACTGCACAGTGGGTCCCGGGCACAATGCATCTCGATACACAATGTGTCTCATTGGGCATCGTAATATCTTGTACATTGGGAACATCGTGCAATGGCCACACTGCTGTTTGTGCAATTGTGCTGGAAGCATAGCTATGTTTTTGTTCCCCTCTGGAGAGTATGAGCCTTGCACAACTTCACAATTTACCTTTATGTAATCTTAAGTATGCTGAGTTAAATATCTAACTGCATGCCAGCCAATGATTTCAAATGGAGCTTGGTGGCATATTTAGTAGTGAGTCAACACAATGTCCAACGTCCTGCATCAGAGCCTACAATACAAAACATTACTCTGAGCATAAATACCCCAAAGGCACTAGATGTCATATAACCTTGGAAGCTTAGCAGGGTCATAGGTTTCATAGGGTTTTTGTGCCTAAGAAAACCCTATGAAAGTCATGGGGACTTCATAAGTCAACAGGTGACTTGGAGGCTCATACACACAATACACGGTTCACCTTTATTACATGGAACTTAGCTAACTCTAAAGTCTGTCCTTGTAGGTGAAGTTCCAGTCCTCTTCCACCAGTAGTCCCCACAGAAATGTGCACATCTCTTACTCCTCCAAAAAGGAGCTCCAGCCCAGGGAAAGGGTGGATTAGAAGCATGATGCAGAAGATTAGAAGAGATTCTGAACACCTAGGATCCCCAGTCCTTCTAGCCCCCAATCTGCTTGTAATTTGGAAAAGAGGAGGAGGGAGGGAGATACAGAGGAAAGCATTAGTGTTCACTGACTTCCAGGCTGAGTCCAACAGGACTTTGGATATGTAAGAAGAGCTGCCATTGGAATATTTCAGATCTTCTGGTGAAATTCTGAACTCAGTTCTGCACACATAAAAAGAGAGCACATTTTACTTTACACACAATGTTGATGCATGTGCATTTACAAATGTCTTCATCCTTGATGAGAAATGCTGTATTATATGAGGAGACATCCCCCTTCTGTAATCATCAATTTCATCATCATCTTCTTCATTATCTGCTACAAGATTTGTCACTACTGTCCAAAAGTGGAAAGACCTTTTGAGTTCATTTTCACTTTTTGTGCAAAAATAAAATAAAATAAATCTTTATCTGGCATTTCAGATTCATAATCTAGAGTTACAGATCTATAACTGTTCCTTATTCAGTAATATTACATAGTCTTATGGTAAGACTGCATAAATGCCCCTCCCAGTTCATCTTGACAGCTAGCAGCCTTAACGGATAAAGGAGGTCTGTTCAGTTGCTGAGCAGAACACAAGGAGGATGACATTTCCAGCTCTCTTCCACCAACAGATAACACTATGATGAGAAATTGCAATAAATCTTGCTTCTGATTGTCACAGCCTCACTTGCTGGTGGAAGAAGGCTGGAAATGTGATTCTTCTAGCACCCAAACTGACAGCTGAACAAACCTCCTTCACTCAGCATGGCTGATGGCTGTTAAGGTGGGCTGGCTGGAAGAGTCAGGCCAAGACACTGCTGTGTTTTGCACAAAACAAACCCTTGTGAATTTTTTCCTGAGAAACTTCTGAAATGAAAACAAATTACCCCAAACTATGCAAAAGCTCTTGTAATCTCCACTACTAGGCAGAAAAGTTTTGAAATGAGTAAAGATTTGTGTCCCTACTGTGCAGCCATCTCTCCTTGTCAGGATTCTGGAAAGAAGCTGTGTCTGACCTACAGACACTGTAGTAAGTTTGGACTGAGATAAATCTGTCAGATCCTTGGACTGAATTTGGATTCTTCACACATTTGAACTTCAGATCAAATAGATATGAGGAAAATCTGGCTCTGACATGTTAAAATCAAAAATTATTCTTATATATCCCCTTTCAACTCATGAAATAAGTGCTTCTCCAATTAAAATTGTTTGGAGGAGAAAAGGAAACCAACACCAAGTAGCACAAAATTTTTATTAAACAGCTTTTATTAAAGGTTGAGGGGGGAATAAAAAATAAATTAAAGCCACGTAGAATGAAACAACAACAACTCTTTGATACATGAACATCACTGAGTTCTGTGTGACAATAGAGTATTATAACAGAAATGTTGTTTGTGAACATCCAAAAATAGCATCTTGGTTTTTTCCCTTCAAATCTACAATGAATAGAATAAACTGACAAATAATCATATACAAGATCATGTGAATTGTTAACATCATAAATGAATTGTCCATAAAAGAATGCCAAAGAGGATCCATGATTAAATTCATACAAAACTTTAAAACAACTCCTATAATTTCAAGATGTCAGAATAAGAAAAGAAAATTCAAGAAGGTACCATTACTTTTACAGACAATTCTGTTGGCCCAGATCTCTGGATCTAGATCTCTGGACTGTGAGCACAATGAGCCCTTAAAAATACGGACATTCCTATTTAATAAATAGAAGGGAGAAGTCTTGGTGTGCATCACTGTGCACCAGCATGGACAAATTCTGGGGACGGGGTGGACCGGCTGGACCATGGAGGGCTGTACCCCTGAACTTACCCCCACGAATCCACCTCCAAAACTAACTGTTTACAAAATAGTTGTTTCACATCCTCCAGTGTCTCCTGGTAGTGGAACTAGCCCTGTGACCCCACTCATATTTTGATATTCAGCTGATTTAGGCCTCTACACCTTTATTTTGAAAACAGAAGTGATCAGACAAAAAATTGTCACTTCCTGATTAGGGGAAAAAAACCTGTACAGGTTTTAAAAGAGGCCGTAGGGGATGGAACAAAATGACTAACTTTATCACCTTAAAGGCTTTGGTGGTATGAGTAGCTCGGTTCCTCCTTTTTAGGCAAAAATATTTTGGGAGGAAATTGGGAATGGGATGTGCAGGGACCCGGGGGAGCTGCAAAAGTGGTTGGAGGTATTGCATGCAAGCCTGCAGGTTGCAGTTTCCATACCCCATTTTATGCTTTAAAAGAAGCTTTTTCACTGAAGTGACTGGAAAGCATTGTTTGCAACTGATGGAGCTCTATAGACATGCTAGAGCTTCTGTGCCCACACATAAGAAACCAAACTGAATTTGTTACATGCAAGCTACACCTATTAGAAGTCCATGATGAAACTGCTACCGACTGTAAATTCTGTAATTGCACAGTTCGTATTTTAAGTCAGTGTCTGTAAACCAAAGCAGAAACAATCAAGTTGTATTGCATATCAGTTATAAATAAACAGAAGAGGAGGAGACATTGTAGCCATTCACTGTCTTAAGTTTCATTCTAAAATAGATTTTAAAAGAACAAAAAGTCTACAATGTATTGAGAATGCCGAGTGCAGCAATTCAGAGATAAGGCAGACCTCTGTTTAGCTTTCTTTAGTAAAGTTACACAATGTTGATGAATTTGGCTGATAAATAGGACAATAATGAGATGCATTTTTTAAAGGCTATCATATTGCATTGTGGAACTGAGCAAAGAGCAATGGCAGATTGACAATACAAAAGGAAATAATCCCCAACTACATTTATTGGCAGATGGCTAGAATTTTCCTGTTTGAAATAGATCATCCTATTTAGATGTCTTTGCACTAATGCATGTCAAAGGACAGCTTGAATCCAAACAGAGAACTGGAATGAGCATGATCAGTGGAGAATAAGGGGAAAAAAAGATTATTTATACTCTGATCCTAAATCCCACACACTTTGTCCCTCAAAAGTACACCCTATAGATTGCAATGGATCTCACTTTATATTGGCATGGAAATGTGTGGCATTCCAGATGTTCATGAACATTTCTTCACTATTGCTTAAGCCTCCTAGGGCTACGGGGTGCAGCATTCCAACAACAATTGGAGGGAAACACATTTCCCACTTCCAGTTTATGTAATCAAATGGCCTTTGGTTTTAGGTACCAATTCCAGTTTGTTGGATTCTCACCAAATGAACAATTCCATACCTTGCAGCTTTGGATATGTAGCAAAATTAACAGTGATTTCCTCACACAGTAGTGAGTATGAGTAGCGTATGGATTGTAACTACTTCAGAGGGACAGTTATGTTAATCTATTGCAGAAAATTTTGTGGCACCTAAAAGATTAACAGAGGTTCAGCTGAACCCAACATGTGATATGATGCCAACATATGATATGATGCCCTCACTCTCTACACTGTGCACCTTGCTACATTGACAACTGGTGATGTGAGTTGGAGACAGGGATGTGAGGATGGTGCATCACATGTTCAGCTTATCAAAACATCATGATAGTGTGGGCAATACAATCTCCAGCTCAGAAACTGCATAGAGAAATGCATATATTCGGAAAGGCTGTGTGTAAGCAAAAAATAATATTAAGGGAAGCTGCGAACTAAACTGTGCACATTAAGAGTACACTGAATGCAAAAAATAAATACACATTTCTATGCAGTTTATTTATTTATTTATTTATTTATTTCTCAGGCAGACCGGATGCAGACTGTGGAAACGGATTGGTTAGGATGGAACCTTAGGTGACACTGTTACAGCTCACCTTGGATGCTGTACTGTGAAAAAGATGGGTTATTAGGTAGAGGTGGGTAAGTGGATAGGTAGGTAGGAAGGTAAGTGAAATCAAAAATTGACTGGTTTGTCTATCCTGAGTAAACGATTTGAAACCCTCTTCACATCTGTCCATAATGTGGATAAAGATACTTGCTAGATCTTTAGCATTCCACTTAAAAGTTGATGGCAGCAGAAAAGTCCTATGTGGGGTCTAAAGAATATTCACAGTTTTTCTCAACCTGCATGAAAAAGGAAGTTGTGACTTCCTGTGACAATGAGTCAACAATATTTATCTACCAGCATAAGATTTTTCACTCACAGAAAACAATTTTTAATTTTATATTTTGAGGGGTTTTTTCTTTTTTAGGGAGGAGACTTCCACATAGTGTTCTGTGTGCAAAGAAATGTACTATTTGTGCGAAAAATGTTGGGAGCAAAGGGTTGCATCTATCTCACCATTTTGGGGCAACTGAAAACACTCTATGAAATTTTCACCACAATCCTCAAGTGCTTTAGGTCTTGAGATGCTACAAGACTCATTGTTGTATTTGCTTTTATCTAACCTTGCACAACCCTCTCAGTGCTGCATTAACGTTATAGGTTTTCCAGGTAACTTACTTTACAGTAGAAGTTCCATAGTAGAGATAGAAAAATGCTGAAAAAACTGAAAAATGTGTTTCAAAAATTTGCAGTTTGCACTTTATTCTGTGCAAAACTTGTATGTTTGTACAGGCTAAGTCCCAAACTACAACATTTTTTGCACAGGAAACAATTTTTTCTGCACAGAATTTTTTTTTTCCCTGTGCAAAAAGCCCATGTGCAAATTTTGTGCAGGATAAGTCCTGAACTGTGAATATTGTTCAAAAACTGTGCAATTTTTAAAGAAACTCTCACAGCAGGAAGTAAATTGCTAAACTTGCTTGCTCTTTCCTTGGAGACTGAAATTAATGAAGAATCACATCCCTAGCATTTCAGTTATCTTTGTTGCACAGCTGGAAAGGAAGGAAGAATTGAGTGATCTCCTGTCTCTAAGGGCAAACTAAATGTGATATTGGGAGGTCACAAGATGTTCCCCAAGTTTGTGCTTTAGATCAAAGTGTCCATGGGAAATGGATCAAATTGCTCCATTTGCTCATGTGAGGCGGGGGTGAGAGGGGTGCTCTAGGAATTCAATCCCCCTCCCTTTCTACATCCCCAGCACAATTTGCCTGACTTCATTGCTTTAATTTAAAATAACAAGCAAATAAGATCTTTTTCTTTATTCTCTTACATGGCAGCTAGTTTGGTTGTGAAAGAAGCTGCACAAAACACAGACAGAGCAGCAGAGTGGATGGGTACTGCAGCATTGGCAATAGTAACATCTTTGTTCACAACCAAAAGCTAATGCATTGCTCCTTAGAGACTGCCCTTTGATGAAACACTACTGTTTCTCCCAGGGTCATTCAATCTCAGATAGAATTAAAATTGGACAGCTAAAAATAAAATGTTTCTGTCCCTCTACTGCAGATGCCACCCACCTTTAACTCATAGTATTCTCTTGCATTTTTTGTTTAAAAAAATCCCTAGAACATGATGTCTTATAGCTCTGCTTCATTGCATATGACTGAGAACAACTCTGTGCAGGTACCGTCAGAAGGGAGAACAAACTACCAATCTGTCATTCTTATCCGTTCCATGAGGCTTCTGCAGAACATCTGTTGCTCACTTATTTGGGGCTGAATGTTTTGTCTTGTGTCTTAGTTTAATGACATTGGAAATGCCAGCACATACCCATTTGTATTTGCAATATTTTTTTGGCAACCTAAATAGAATAATGGGTAAACGCGGGGGAGGAACTGCATGGCAAGGTATGCCACTGCTATTATAATAGGATAATAAGCATGAAAAGAAAGAGCAGGGAATTATTAAAAGGAAATGATGGGGCAGAAAACAAAACCTGACAATTTAGCAAGACAAAGAAATGTGTGCGAAGGAGCCCACTTGTTCCTCCTCCACCTGCTGTTCTGACATTCTCTTTTTTACACATACTGACAGATTTAGAAAATGTGATTTAAACCTCTAAAAAAATTAGCCTAATTGTATGCCCAGAGATATTTAAGCACAGGGTGCAAAGCTGAGTGTAATGTTGTAGTGATACTGACACTTGGTACTTTGTTTGGATTCAGGGCACCTGAGCAAAGAGAGATGAGCATAACTCTTCTGGGATGAACCAGTTCTTCAGCTGTACCTTTTCAGATTGTGTGTGGTGGAGGATCAAATCCTAGAATGCCCCTCCATCTAATATCCTCCATGCAAATATACAATGAGACCAAAGCTTGGGAATGCTACCTTTTCTTTTTAGGATTGAATCCCCTAGCCAGTATGGCCAATAGCAACACTGGCTGGGAGTTTCTGGAACTTGAAGCCCCCACCCCCTGCAAAGAAAATAACTTTTCTAAGCTCTGAATAATACCATGAGGGAAAAGTCCTTAGCCAATCTCTTTTTTCAGACTTGCTAATTTTATATATCAGAGAGAAATTTTCAAGCAGCTGACCTTTCACCTGAACTCTGCTATGATATAGGCATATCAAATAGCATCTTTCTGCTTTTTTTTTTTTAAGGAAAAGCATGAGACTGAACCAGGATGGGACCCAAAATAAAGCTTAAGATAAAACTTTACTTTGAAGCTACATTTTTTAAGGGCTGCAATCTTAAACGCATGAATCTTAGAGTTAGTTCTATTGAACTCAGTGGGACTTACTTTTGAGTGGTCAGCTATAGGACTGACCTCCAAACCAAACAGTAGAACATATGAAAATGTGGTTGCTCCAATTTGGGAAGGATACCTGTCCTTTCCTTGGTGTTCCTACATGGCAACATTTAAAAAAAAAATCTCAGAGGATGGAGCAAAAGTATTCCTAAACAGCAGAATGATCTTGAGTCTGTCTGTCTGTCTGTCTATCTAGTGTCCCATATGGTTCTGAAGGTAGATTAAAACAAGACTGAAATGAGATAAAGCTAAAAGAACTTGGTGATTAAAGAAAAAGTTAAAACACAGTTAAACAAAGTATCATATAAAAATATAACATAAAAATGCTTTTGCTAGGCTGGAGACTTCAATGGTACATCTGCAACGCAAAGTGGTGAGAGGTATATGCTTATAAGCTCTAAATTGCTAGCTTTCCTAATAGTTAAACACTAATTCACCCAATCTGCATAATAATTAAGAAATCATCTGCCCAATTATGTGCTGTGCCACTATGTTTGGGGTGACAGGTCATGATGTCACAATGCTGAAATAGACTTTATACTGTGTTCTAAGCATTTATTTGCACAGTGGCTTATAGGTTTAGGTCATGAGGTTCTTTTTGAAAAAAACCTTTTCTAGGGGAAGGAATTGTAGTTCAGCAACACAGGACATGCTTTGCATTCAGAATGTCTCTGGTTCAATTGCTGTTATCTCCAGTTAAAAGGGTCATAGAGAAAGTGATGTGAAATACCATGGGTGGAAAACTTGGACAACTTCTGCCAAGTCTGAATAGGCAACAGTGGGGCAGATGAAACAGAACTTGAAAAATTACATTTTAGACTACAACTCAAGGCATTCCCTAACTGGCATGTGCCCATTGGCCATGCTGGCTAAGTATTCTGGGAGGTGTGTGTGTGAGATAGAGAGTGTACACATACATACACACACAGAGAGAGTTGGCCCTCCACATTTGCTAGGGTTAAGAGGCACAGGACCCTCACAAAAATGAAAAAGTAACAAACATAAAAAAGTATGTGTCTGTCTGTGATAAAAGGCTGAGGCTTGGTTTGAACAGCAGGCACCTAGGGTCCAAACTAGGTCAGAGAAAGGGGAAGGAAGAGAAGTTGGCATGGTGGCCCTAAACTTCCTCTCTCTTGCCAATTCCTTCCTTGGGTGTGTGTGGGGCATTAGGAGGGGGTTTGTGGTGCTGAGAAATTGGGCTGCAAGCCAACCTTAGCTGGCCAGGAAGTGGCTAGGGGAGGAAGAGGAGGGCCAGAGACAGTTTTTAAAGGGCTGCACAACCTGATCAGTGCCACTGAGAGGGAAGCTTCCCTTGGGAGAAAAAAAGGCAAAAAAATCAGGTGGGTCACATATCTATTCTGAGAGGAAACTCCACGTATGAGAGACAAGAATGTATTTGTACACTTTCAGAGAATCTGGCTAAGGGCCCAATCTACAGTACACGGAAGAAGGACAAAAGCAACAGGAGGTATCCATGACTGGATTCATCTCCCATGCTCCCTCCATTCTTTCTCTGATGCTCAGCTATATCAAAACCAGGCAAGGATCTGGAATGGAGAATCTGCTCTCCACTAGTGATTTAGAAGCCTTCATGATTTGGAACTCTGCATGTCCTAAAGTGAATGAAGAATCTACTCATGTAACAAGGCTTCCTTCTTTCATACCTTCCCCCTGTAATGCATGAAAAGTGGTGGTATCAAGCAAGGGGAACATGAAGGAGGAGGATCTTGTAGTAAGCGTGGTCCTGCTTGTCTTCTCATCTGATTCAAAACACATGAGAATGTGCGCCCATACGAAATGCTGAACATCGCACAGGGCTACAGTGATAATTGCCATATGGATTATGTAGTATACTGTGGAAGAAAAAGGAAGTTAAACATGCTTTGTGGCAAATATGGTTCATAGTCACCTATCCAAGGTAATTCTTGTGGTCAGTGTGATAGGGTTTGATAAACAGAGGGTTGATTATACAACATACTGGCTTAAAATATTATTTGGGGCTGTAATTCTAAAGCTACTTACTGGGAATTAAGCCCTATTACAGTGAGTGGGACTGATGCCTGAGTCACCAGGTTTATGATTATACAGCACATCTTGGGAAAGGAAGAAAAACACACTCTTGTGGAAATTTTATGAGAGATAAGGAATGGTAAAGCTTAATCATAGTTTGAGTTGTGATTAAATGCTAGCACTCTATACTCATAGCTAAGGAAGCAATGCATTAAGTAAAAGCAGGGATCTTAGAGATTAATTTTCAATATAACCATTAAAAAAAGCTCCTGAGGTTCTTTCATTAATACAATACCATATCCTGCCAGCTCCCAGTTCTCTCACTCTCAGTGGGAATGAAAGCTGAGGGTACGAGAACTAAGAGACAAATCATAATTTTAGCCCAAAAGTGTATAACATTAAGTTAAGGCAACCAGAAAGACGACTTGCAATGTATGTATTCATTTATTTCTGCTTTCTGGTCACAGGGATCAAAAGATTACCTTTATTTCTTTTATGAAGATCAACACCTTTACATTAAAAAGAATTCCCAGGCTGAATTAATATGAATTGAATGAAGCCTGCGTGATTAATATTAGCAATGACATGTCCACCATTTTGCTCTGCAAATATGCTGCTTGCGGTTCTTGGAAGAGGATGTTTAGCTGCCTAGGGATATAGAAAAGAGAGGTTTATGACAAAAGTTCAAGAAACTGCCTACCTTGGGAGAGACAGATATGCAACCCTTAGTTCCATCATTTCTACTCCTAATGTAGAAAGATTTCCCATATAATAGAAACATGGTCAAGGGACACAGTTCTGGCAGAGATATCATGCTGTAGGATTGTTGTATTAGCTAGAAGAAATTCCTTTGCATAGCTAAAGGATGAGTAAAATGCCATTCTGAGATATTGCATACATATTAAGATCAAGCTAAAGCTGATCAATGGATTTGATCAATTTTCAGTGGTTAGGATACAGGAGCAAAATTTGGATTGTGGCTGTTGGTTTTGCAACAAGAACATCTGGGGAGTCCTAGAGATCTTTCTGGCATAGCCAAAGCTATTGGCTTCAGCTTCAGTTCATTGCATAACATTATTATTATGATGATTTTTTTTATAAAAGTTAATGGCAGGAATCCTATTAATCAGATGTTATACTTAACTAAGAGACCTGGCCTGGCTTGACTCCCCAAACCTGGTGGAAATGCCATTTACCTGTGCTCCAGTCACTGGCAGAATGGATCTCCTTTCCCTCTTGCAGCTGGTACCCAGTAGTATTTTTATGGAGAAAGTTGTTACTGTGGCAATAGTGTCACCATCATGACTAAGTATCAATCGTGATGTCAAATTTGCAGGTGACACCAAATTGGGAGGAATTGCTAATACACCAGTGGAGAGGATCAACATTCAAAATGACCTTGACAGATTGGAGATCTGGGCCAAAACTAACAAAATGAATTTCAACAGAGAGAAGTGTAAGGTCCTACACTTAGGCAGAAAAAATGGAATGCACAAATATAGAATGGGGGACACATGGCTGGACAACAGCACATGTGAAAGAGATCTAGGAGTCTTGGTGGATCACAAGCTAAACATGAGTCAGCAGTGTGATGTGGCAGCCAAGAAAGCAAACACAATTCTCGGTTGCATCAATAGGAATATGGTGTCTAGATTGAAGGAGGTAATGGTACCACTCTATTTTTCTTTGGTTAGACCTCATCTGGAATACCATGTCCAGTTCTGAGCCCCGCATTGCAAGAAGGATATTGACAAGCTGGAACATGTCCAGAGGAGGGTAACCAAAATGGTGAAGGGTCTGGAAGCCATGCATATGAGGAGCAGCTTAGGGAACCGGGTATGATTAATCTGCAGAAGAGAAGGTTAAGAGGGAACATGATAGCAATGTTTAAATATTAGAAGGGATGTCATGTCAAGAAGGGACTGGGCTTGTTTTCTGCTGCTCCAGAAACTAGGACAAGGAGCAATGGATTCAAGCTGCAGGAAAAGCGATTCCACTTAAACCTCAGGAAGAACTTCCTGATGGTCAGAGCTGTCCAGTAGTGGAATATGCTGCCTCAGAGTGTGGTGGAGTCTCCTTCTTTGGAGGTTTTTAAGCAGAGGCTGGATGGCCATCTGTTGGGAGTGCTTTGATGAGGGTTCCTCCACGGCAGGGGGTTGGACTGGATGGCCCCTGTGGTCTCTTCCAACTCTAAGATTCTATGTGTCTATGAATACAGAACAGTTATGGATGAGTAAATCTATATAACTGTTTTGTACGGCAACACAATCACTACTTATTCACAACTGTGTCACTGTCGCCTTGATCATAATTCCCCTACTTTACTCCCAACCTAGTTTGTGGGGTATCAGCTGCGTGGAGAGAAGGGCATCTGTTCTACCAGCAATTGGATCATGAGTGGATGATGTTTCTTTCAGGTTTGAGGAAGGGGGTCAGGTCAGGAGTGGTTATTTAAGTATACTATACTAATAGTGTATTATATGTATACTTAAATATAATGAACTAAGTAGTTGATACAGGACTTTGGGCCATTCTTCTTATGGAAAATGCATGTTTGAAACACATTGCCATACCAGAGCTGTGCTTGTTTTGGAGTTAAAAAACAAAAGTGACCAATTGCAATAAAAACTTCTCCTTGAAGGACTGATTTCACCTTAAAACATCAATTATGCCACCATGATGCTCTGAAAGTCATATTTGGCAACAACAGTGCTAGAAGAAGCAATTTGCCATTGCAGTTTTGCAAGTTCTTGTCTCACAGACACATTCGGAAAAAGAAAATGAAAGAAGAAAGACATTCTCGCCAAACATAAGAAGCTCTTTTCCCTTGTGTGATGTCAGAAGGTTAGGTGTTTTAGCCTTGGAATGATGTATAAATCATTTTTATACACAGAACTCTCTTAGAAAACTAGAGATTTTTTTTTCAGTACAAAGGAATTCATTGAAAGAATGTCTGCACATCATTGTTTTATGATTTGCACTGTACACAAGCAGAAGTTGCAAACAACCCCATTTAAGGGTCTTATTACTGTACAATATTATGCAGATGCCACCCTTCTGCTGAGGGGTTCCTCCTGATAGTATTCCAACAAATAATATAACAAGGCTGAAAATACTGATACAAAACAGATACAAAGGGATACGACTAGCAAATACCCCGATTTAACTGTTCTACTGTCCACCAAAACTTTAATTCAATGTCAGCTGTAAAAAAAAAATCTTCCAAGAAAATAGTAGGATTTAAATTTCCTTAGTACAGGATTAGACAATACTCCCCCCCCCCCGCACATTACAAAATGTAATCTAAACAGTGCCTGCCCAAGAAATAAACAAGCATTATATATGTATAAAATGGAAGAGACATCTTTAGTTTTGCAGAATAGTGCATCTGAATCCCAGAAAGAATTGCCTTGATTATGGAATGATAATCATAAATTGCCAGAACTGAAATTGGGTTCCAAGTGGCAACACTTTCTATAGAAGCACTTGGAAAATCCAAATGAATAGCCATCGCATTTATTTTTCACTCTATTGTTTCATCAACAGAACATGACAACAGAGAACTCAATACAGAAATAATTTTATTGACAGTATCCTCCCAAGGTATACTGGCCTGTTTTAATGTTATTTGGTGGAAAATATAGGATGATGCTCACTGGTAAATAAGAAGCAAGTACCATACCAGAGGTTCTGATCAAGAAGGGCCTTCATGAAATTTAATGAAATGCAGCACCTGCTGAAGCTACATTTGCAATTCAGCTTTGCTCTAGAACAAAGAACTCAGGGAGCATTTTTTTTTATCCTCACAATAACCTGGTCAGGTAGGTTAGGCTGAGAATAAGTGATTGGCCAAAAGTTACCAAGCAAGCTTTTAGACAAGCATGGCCGGGGGTTGGAGTGGGGTGGGGAGCACACCCTGGTCTCCCTAATTCCAGTTCCAACTTATAACATTATAACCACTACACCATCCTGTCTTTCAAAACACAAGCAAATGTGTACAAGGTAGTGACATTTAAAAAAAAAGTTGCAAGCACAGTGGGATTGTAAGCAGGAGATGTGTGATCCATCTCCTTCCCCGCTAGCCACATAATCCCTGAACAATGCCATAACTAAATCCTGTAGCTATATGTGTCTGGAGCTAGGGGGACAGTTTGGCTAGGAAGAAATAACTTCCCCATGTCCAGGTTATATAATTCTGGTAACAATCTCCTATGAGACCTTTTTAAAAAAACAGTTACAGCTGCATTCTCTGCATTAAGCATACATAATGTTTGGTTGAAACTCAGTACATTTAGGACCACACTCAAAGGCTCCAGTGCTAACCACAAGGGTAAGCCCTACTGAATACAGCTGGACCAACCTTCTAGTAAAAACACATAGAACTGGCCTTACAAGTCATCAACCATAGGGAGAATATGACCAAAAGAAATTGGGTAACCTGAATTTTATTAGCAATAATTTGAATCATTCTGCCATCCTTCCATCCTAAAAAGGAGTTGCCAATTTTCTTACAAATATCAGATGAAAAAAACATGCACCCTGAATTCTGGTCTGGAACATTTTTTAAAAAGACTGTTCAGCCCAATCCTATGGATGTTTACTCAAAAGGAAGCACCTCTTGTTCAGCAGGAATTCTTTCAAGGCATCAGTTGCAGAGTAATTTGAGCATTGTTCATAAGTGTGGAATAATTTGGCATTCAAATTAGTCCTTTCAGGTTTGGGGGCTTAGTACATCTTGCAAATCTATTAACTTCAGGAGATTCTTCTAATCTGAGTGATATCTTGTATTACTATGTTCAAACTCACTGACTCCCCTGCCTCTGTGATGGTGTGTCAACAAGAATCTCCAAATGTACACACATAAATATGCTACATGCAGGCAGATTGAATAGCACCAATTATGAGAAAAGGTGAGCTGTATTCAGTGCCACATTCCAACAGGTGGCAAGTGTGGAGAAAGGTGCATATGCTCATTGCCTGCTAAAAGATACAAATGCAAACTCAGCATAGAAGAGGCCACTGCTGCTGGAAGACTGGGCTCCGGAAGTGCTTGGTTTTCTCTTTCAGTACAATACTTTTCAGTTTAGAGAGTGCAGCTAGAAAGAAGATCTGAAAACAGAAACTCACATTTCTCTGCAGACTGGTCCTTCAGAACCCAGGTAAGAATCTACCACAAATATTTACAACAAAGCTTAAAGGTGTGTATTGCACATTGTCCACCTTAACTAAACTACTTGTTTAAATACCCTAATAAGGACCTCATATGTGACTGCAAAATGATTTCAAATTCCTTTAAGGCTGGTCTTCTGTATTACATTGATCTGAATGTAAGTCGTTGTTTAACATGACAATACAAGGCCTCCCTTTGAAGTAATCTGTCTCACGTGATTTTAGTTCATCAAGAGAGAATGCAGTTTTAGAGGTCTGTGGTATTCTTAAATTTCGTGGCACTGATTACATTGCTGTCCATTCATAATACTTCAACAAAGCAAGTGCTTATAGTTACTGAAAATGCCCTGCATCCTAATCCTTCATCTCAGCCTGCAATGTTGACACCACATGTCTCTGCAGAGGTGCCATCAACTACAGAATAGTGCTGTGGCATATAGTGTTGTGCTTGACACATCAGTCAGTATCCTTCATTTTGGACACCTATTCTCTGGCAATCAAAGTCTAAGGCTCACCCCCCAAAAAACTAGCTTTCCTTATATACCTCTTTATGCTGATCTGTTTTAGTAAGATTCTGTTTAACAAGATTCTGGCTTAACCTACATCATGTGGTGAGGGTGGCAGCAGTAATGCCCAAAAAAATCTTTGATCAAGGGAATACAAGAAAGCTGGAGGTCCACATACAAGGAAGTGGATTCTCAAAGAGAATACTTTTTTCTGTCCTCATGTGAAATACTGCAGTGAAGTTTGGCATCCTGCAACAAGTCATGTAAAAGATATTGGTTGCCATTTGGAAGATATGGACACCAATCCCTAATTATTGACCATACTGATTGAGACTGATGGACTCTGGAGTCCAACAGTATTGGGAGGGCTCCCTAGCCCTGTATAATGTCTTGAAATATGTGTGGCCAGCGAAAGCAAAACTGACTTCTCTACCATTTCACTACAGCTCCCAGAATCCCAGTGCTAGGATACATCATAACCATGCTGTCTGAGGGATTCTGAAAGTTGTAGCCTAAAAAATAGTAACTTATTCAAAATCCATATCTTAATATAGCAAAAAAGATAATGGGTAATTAGCTTTGTTTAATAAATCAGGTCTTAATATATAGGGGCAACACAACTGAGAATACCAGATCCCGGGGAAAAACAGCATACTACTGTTGTATCAGCCTGCGTGTTGGCGACATTGATGATGAAAAATGAGTTTACTAATAGTCCATTCCATGAGATAGTTCAGGGGCACAGCTGAATGAAAGGCTCTGAAGATATACATAAGGAGACAGTCACTGCCTTTAATGACTTGCTTTGGTAAGCCAAGAAGCAATTGGCTGGAGGTGGGAAACACAGTCTTGAATTGAATGCACTTGTGTCTGATTTATCAGGGCTTTCTTCTTACATTATTCTGATTCTCTTCATCTTCTCTGCAAATATAGAAAGGGCAAGCAGACTCTGCTCCAATAGATGAATAAGTAAGCTAAATTGTTAAAAAACAAACAAACAATGCAAAGCAAAGCAGAATATAGACAGAAAATCCCAAAGACCATTTGTAATCTTTTGACTTTGTACCGATTTTGGAGTTTTTATCTAATTCTCTAACCATTCCTCACATCTACTTTCACAGTCACATTTTTTTTAAAACAAGGGAACAGAGTGTGATTTGAGATCATCTTCAATTATCTTATTTAACTGAGCAATTGATGGTAAGAAGGTGGGGGGGGACCACACCAGGCCTCTTTTGGACATTCCATCAAGATAATCCCACCCATTTCCCTTTGAAGCCAATGAATCTTCATACTGACTTCGCAACTTTTGGGACTTCACACTGCGGTGAATTCCACAAGACAGTTTAATTACTCATTTATATTAACATGCAAGCCTTCCCTCTCCCTCCCTCTCCCAATCTGCCCTTTACAGGGAAAGTTCAGATTTCATAGACAATTATTTTTAAAACAAAACAAAACCTTGTAGGTAGCAGCTGATGAAAACTCAAGTCACTTAAAAAAGAACATGGTGGCCCCTTTAAACCAACCACCAGGCTCAGTTTGCAATAAATAATGTGCTGACTCCATTTACCCATCTTGCTGGCCTAAAGTCTGGAGCTCAGACGTATGAAGATTGTGGTGAAGGAAAACATTTTTCCGGCTGTACATGTGTAAAGAGATGGGTCCTCTCGGAGGCTGTCCCAGCCTTCCTATGAAAGTAGAATGTTGCCGAGGGGCAGGAGTTTGATCTTTCAGAGCCCCAGAAAAAACGGGGATGTTCTCAGCCTTGGTTGTCAGCTTGGGCATACTTTGTGCTTCTCCTGCTACGCCATTCTGACTGACCTCTGAAGTGAGGGTTTCATAAGTGTCTCTTGTGTGCTTGATGGCTTCCGCTCTTTCTTTTTCTTTCAGGAGGCTGCTGAGGCACACACTTGACAGCTGGCAGCTTTTGCTTTCATAGGATGATGTTTGGTTGCCTGGCGCATACCTAAAATGGTCCTCGGTGGGTGTATGTGCTGACTTTCGGTCCTTTGTGTTGAGAGTTTGGCTCACCATTTTGTTTAGAAATGTAGCCTGGGGGAAAAAGAAAAGAGAAAAGGGAGGGGTTGAGATATTAGAAAAAGAACTTAACAGCAAAGCAGCTTGGAGCATGCAAAATGTTCCCAGTAAGCCGTCTGGAGTTTTGCGACAGGCTAGGCATGTTCACTGATGGTTGATTAAGACAAATATCACACCTTGACATAAATCCCTCGGCATGTTAAGCAACGGCTCTCCCTGTTGTTTTCAGAAAAAAAGGAAAGCATTTGGAAGTGCAAGTTTACTTACAATAAGCCAACATGGAGTTCGTTCGTTTATTTATTTATTTATTTACTTGGGAAGGAGGAACATACTCAAATGACACTGAAAACATAAACTTTGGGACAGTGTTATAACCAAGCTATGAAGAACAGCTGTGATGTGCTTTGCATGTGGACATCTAAAAAGAAAGCAATTGTCCCAGAACCCAATGATTTTAATGCAAAATGCAAACCAATCCTCTGCCAAAGGACAGCAAGCATCCAGGACAACAATCACACTTACTTTTTTGAATCTTATCGATGCAAGTATTTTCTAAGTGAGTGGTAGGCAATCTGGTACCTTCAGGATGATCTGCACTGTAACTCTTGTCATCCCTGAACACTGGCCATGCTGGCTGAGAATTATGGACACTGTAATTCAAAATATCTGGAGAACCTCAGATTGCCTACCCCTGTTCTTACTGGTCATCAGCACTGTCATCTGTTTGTGAGCAGAAGAAGCTCAGTCCATGTCCCGTACTCTTCTATCATGCCAATAGATGTTTGGTAACCTCAGAGGTCTTGTTTTCTTGTTCAGCAAGAGAATCTTAGCTGCAGGTTGCTCCATGTTACTCTGGTAAATTCCATAGCAAGTAATCACAAAGTCAGTTCATATCACTGTTGCACTCATCCTGGGTGCTGATGATATTGAGGTGGGAAATAAGTTTAAAAATAACCCAACCCATGTGATAGATCAGGAGGCATAGCTCAATGACAGAGAATATGCTTTGCATGCAGAAGGTCCCATGTTCTGGATCAGGTAGCAGATAATGTGAAAGACCTTTGTCTTAGGCTGAGAAGTGATACCGTGTCAGCCAGACCAAATACATCACCAGATATTTCTCTCAGTTTGTCTCAGTGCAAAAAGAAGGGAAAAGCAAGAGGAAATGAGACTTACGACATCTTAGCACAAGGTTGGCCCTTGTAAGATCAACATTGGAACATCACCAGGGGGTCACCCCTTAAGGCCAATACCTAAGACCCCTCAACTCTAGGCCTTTGGTTTATGGCTCTCAAATATTAAGTTCTGGGATAGATCTGACCAGGAAATCCCATCCTATAATAAGGGAACAGAGGTGAGGTTTCTTTGTCCTCCTGATGATTTAGATTACCAGTCCTATAATCCTTTACAATTGGCCACACTGGCTGAAGCTGTTGGCAGTTGGAGTTTTAAACTTCTAGAAGGCAAAAAGTCCCATACTCATGGTGAAGAAGAAATCAACTATCATCATACTTGTAACATAAGACAGGCCTACAACTGACAATAAATTACCATGGATGTGTTAATCAAGAAGGGAAGAAGCAGCTCACATGCAGATAAAGCTGACTTATGTACTCTCCATTCCTGACATTATATGCTCCAAAAGAAAACACATGAAAAAGTCTTCTCTCTACAAAGGGAAATTCAGAAGCTGATTAAAAAAAAAAAGTCCCATTTCCCTTCTGTTGTAAAAACACATCATGATGCACAAAGTCAGATTTTTACATGTGCAAATCCCAGATCTGTTCATGCTAATCTCGTAGAATATGCATGCATAAAAGGCTGAAACAAAGAAGAAAGTAACACAGAGAGAAACCAGTAAGCTTCACTTCCCAGGTGCCAAGCACGCAAAGTTCCAAGGGAGTTCTTTAAAAGGTATGTCATAACACACGCTGCAATTAACAGATGTTTATGTTTCTCTCTCCATTTAGTATTTAGAGAAAAGCACTGGAGTTTTAAAGTACCAGTTTGTGTGTGATTACAGCAGTACCTTGTACTTCATCTTTTCTCATGAAATATAATTAATATTACTTAACGTCCTCATTCATACCTGTATGTGAAGTAGCAGATGGATAAATGTGCCTAGCAAACCTGGAAGAATAGGGATCTTTTGCAGAGGCGTGGTGAACATGTAACAGATGCTATAGTACAGATAAACACAGGCAGCCATGACTCTGAAAGCTAAGCATAATAGGGATAGGAAAAGACAATTTCAATTCGTCTCACTTTTTTTTTTAACTCAAGTTCCCTAAATTCTCCATCCTTAAGGTGAAGAAATACACAAACTTTGGTTAATTCTTCAAAAATCAAATTAAAGAAAAAAAAAACAAACTTTCCTATGGGCCAAATTCAATATGTGTAACTATTCCCAACATGGGAAGAACCTTGTTCTACCTGCCTGTTATGCAGGTATTAAAGCTAAGGAACCCTTCAGAAAAAGATGTAGCCATCCTAACTTAGGCCATTTCCACATCACGCTCTTGATAGCACAATTATTCTACTTTCAACATCATATGGAATCCTGGGGTTTGCAGCTGGCCCCTCCCTAAACTGCAAACCCCAGGATTCCATAGGATGTTGAAAGTGGAATAATCGCGCTATAAGAATGCAGTGCGGAAATGGCCCTACTCTCCACCCAATATTCTTGCTGCAATTCTGTAACACTCAGCATAGTAGAGTAGTTCTGCATGTGACCTACACTAGGTTGAGCTATATACCATCTGCCCCCTGGAGTTACTGTACATCCTTTGAAGTCACCCCCGATCCCCATGGCCATTCTATGCCTGGACTGGACAGGATCAGAGAAGCATCTGGCTATTTCTCCATAGCTAGATACAAATTGATTAGATCAGCACTGAGACCTGCTGGGGTCTTCTGGAGGTCTCAGTGCTGCTATAATTGTTTGACATCTGGTTATAGGGGCATAGCCAGACATGTCTTTAAACCTGCCTGATCCCCATGGATCCCCAGAATGGCCATGCGTGGGGAAGGATTCAAGGGTTGTCTGGTTAGTTAGGGAGAGAAGGAGGTGCAGTTTTGGACACTGTAGAGGGAGGAAGGGAACACCCATATCCAAAGCACCCAAAAAGAGAAGAGAAACTTACATGTAGCCATAAGGGAAACTTAACATGTGTCTATTCTTTTAGCATGATGCCAGCCTCCCTAAATTTGGATACATAGAGATTCAGTCCTAGGCATTTGAGAGTCAACCACTCAGAGCCCTGAGCCTGGATAGATGATTCTGTCCATTTTGGTTTCACCTGCATTCAGTTTTCCTTAATCTCACATTCTTTCCATTCCACATATGGAGACATTTGTGATTTTTTATAACTCCTTATCAGAAACTAATTAATTAATTAGTATCCTGCCTATCTCCCAGCATAGAACCCAAGGCAGTTTGTAACACATTAAAACAAAGTATACCTAAATGTCCATCAAAAAAAATTCTGTTACTACAAATTTAAAACCATTTAAAATGTACTTAAAATATAAAATTAAATAATATGTAAATATTTAAATATAAATATAAAAAAATATAAAAGCACAGTATACTCAGTTGAAAGCTCCTTCTGCCACAACTAGTTAAGAACCAAAGGCCTTCCTGAATGAAAAGATCTTTGTCTGTTGGCAGAAAGAGAATAGACAGGGTGCCAACTGAGCCTCCAATGGGAGGGAATTCCACAGTCTGGGAGCATCCACTGAGAAGGCCCTCTGCTGTGTGTTCACTAAATGCACAAGTGATGGAGGTGGGGCTGAAATAAACATCTGAAATGAAATCCTGCCCTGTCTTCAATCTGGGATACTTCTAAGATCAATGGAAGGATGAGCCAGAATAGGAAGATTTGGTAAGAGAAGAACACAGAGGACTACAATTCCATTCCTGGCTAGGATTCTAGCTGTCCTAGAAGGTCACTGTGATCACAAACTATCCAGCTCTTTGCCAGTCTTGCAGTTCACATTTTAGTCCTGGTCTGAATAAGACCAAGCATTGTAACGTGAGTCACCACCCATACATTCCAAGAAGATTAGTCTCTTAGGAGGAAAGGTGATGGTGGGTGACCACTGTTATGAACCATGAAACACTACAAAGTTACATATGCAGTTCAAAAACAGAATTTGAAATGAAGAGCCTTAGGGCAAGGTATCTGCTTGAATCCTGACTAACACATAGAACTAGAAATAAAACCTGTGAGGGGACAAAGGGAAGAAAGGCTGCAAGAAGAAGACAACATAACAAAGTGTGTATATGTTTAAAAGTAACTTGAAAGGCCCTGCAAGACCTCTGCACAATGTGTAAGGCTTACCTACCTAAAAACAACATAACCTTAATGTCCACTCTGTGGTGTTGTTACCTTGTAGGTCAAAGGCCATTTCCACGCTACAGTTATAGTGCTTTTATTCCACTTTCAACATCCTATGGAATTCTGGGGTTTGCAGTTCAGGGAGGGGCATTTAGAATTCTCAGCCAGAGAGCTCTTTGGCCTCTGCAATATTCCTCAGGATATTGAAAGTGAAATGATAGCACTATAACAGTGTAGGGCGAAAATGGCCAAAGAAAATGCACCACAGAAATCCAGGCCCCAAAATGTAGCTGTTATGTTTGTGACTTCCATTTACCTCTAGTATTTTTATGTGTTTCAAAGTAATATTAGACTAACTCCAGTAAAAAGAAGCATAGTGGATATCTTCCAATATACTCATTTCTGTTTCTTTTAAGTACTCACATGTAGACACTTGGAACCAAACCTAAAGAAGACACAAAAGCTTCTTTGATCCACAAAGATTGCAGTTCAGAGATCCCCAAAGTGGCATGCTTTTAAAGTTTTCTTCTCCTATTGTTCCTTGGCTTTATTAGCAGCTATTTGTTTTGCAAGCACTCAGGAAGTCTAACACACAGGCTGTGGGTGACTCTTGTAACACTATTTTTCTTGGGGGACTGTAAACAAATCGACATTTCTTAAAGCTTTCAAATAAAATGAACATCTGGGCTACTGAGAACTGGCATGGAACTGGGGCAAAATGTGTGTTTGGGGCCACCTCTTTACAAAGTAGTGCCGAGTCAAAATAGCCTCATACTCTGTAACCTTATTCACAGACTACAAAGTTGTTATCTCTTTCTCTCTTGTTTCATCAGTACCTTGTTTTCCAGCAAATCAAATCAAGAAACTGGCAAAGTCCACTGATGTGGGGGACTGATGAGAGAAAGCACATCTCCCTTTCCTAGGAGTTTATTGACAGTGATATGTTTAAGTTTTTTACTCCAAGTCTCAAGTCAAGTCTTAAGTCTTAAGTCTTAAGTCCTCGAAGATACTTTCAAGTCAAGTCTCAAGTCTGGAAGCCAACTTTATACCCCAACCCAAATTCCAGAATTATTGGATAGAGTGAAATAAAGTCAGTTCTAACAATTTAAGCAGATTCAACTCTCCACATTTTCCATTTTCTCATCTGCAGCTTTGGAAGTGGGAATAGGATCCTATCTTATTCCCCATTACTGAAGATTCAAAAGATTTAGAAGGAAGGATCCTTCTTCCTCAAGCCTGTTGCCTAACATATTTGCTGTTCCCCTCTGAGAAATGTACCCTGCACTCTGGGAGTGACTTTTGTCTTTTGCTCTCAGGAAATGTTTTAGAAGGCTCTTCCAATATGCAGTGGGAACAGGCTGCTGAGCAGACCTCAGGACTGCTTCAAGCCCATTGCTAATCTGTTTTCTGTTCCACTCTGAGAAATGTGCCCACACTTTGGGCTTGAGACAGATCATCAGACGACCAGTAAGCAAAAAGTGATGGAGGCGTTGTTCAAAGTTGCAAGGTTTCTGGATGAATGTGTTATGTTACTGAACCAACGGCAACAAGTCGGTCACTAAAAATATACAAGTCTCGAGTTGAGTTGAGTTGAATCAGTGCATCATTTATGGCTGAGTCGAGTCTGAGTCAAGTCACTGAAGCGACTTAAGTCCGACCTGAATCTAAGTCTATCAACTCGAGTCAACATCACTGTTTGTTGATGCTTATTCCCTTCCGACCAGTGCCAGTCAAACACATCTTTGCTTCCTGAAGGAAGTCATAAGATAATGCCTCTTCACCCCTGTACAAATTCATATTGTAAAAGCAGAACAGACTGGCAAGTAATTATTTCGACACTGGTGGCTGGACAGTAACTACCAAAGCACCTGAGACCAGTAGAATAGGTGGAAAAGGCAGAGAGCAGGACACATGGAAAAATATACTATCTACCTCAATTCTTACAACATCTGTTCAGTCATGGCTGCTGCTGCTGGTGAATTCACTGCAAGTTTTAGCCCAAATTTTAAAGAAGCTATCCAGGATGCACCCAAAATAGGCTTAGCAACTTGAATGGTTCCTTCCAAGCTCAGACTAACAGGTAGAATGAAGTCAACACTCTACTGACATTGAAGCCACAAGACATCACTGCATCTTCTGCCTGAGGCAGTCATTTTCCTCTAACTGGAACATCCAAGTAGCAGCCCCTATAATGCAGAACATGGGTGGGCAACTCTATGGGCACCAGGAGCCATTTTTCCCCTAGACTTCCCCACAGATCACACCCTAACCCAAACATACAGAAAGCCAAAATACCCTCATTTTTTTTGGCATCCTTTCTCAAAATGGTTACCAGATGTAATGTTAAATCACCTCCCAATGCCATTTTTAAGGGGCAGTGAAGACAAAAACAAAGTATTTGGGTATAGTAGCGGGTCTGGAGTGTGTGGGTATAACTGGGTATATTTGTGTGTTTTCACATATTTAGGGGGCTTTCTGCATTGTTTAGGGGAGGGCTGTCAAAACTTCCTGAAAATTTCAAAATTTCTTTTTTAAAAATACGGGTGTTGGGGAGAACTGGTGGAGGGCTTCAGAGGCCACATGCAGCCCACAGGCTACCCATGATGTAGAAGATCATCCATAGGCTTCTAATAATTCTTCATCATCATCATCCATGCTTTTGATGATGGGTAGCATCAGTCCTGCTTACTGGACTGTTCTTCAGCCTTATAGTTCAATGTAGCAAGAAAGTGAGCACTGCCTCTTGTCTCTGTGTGTTACACTTTGAGCTTGTGGCATATCATCAGAAACTAGAAGGAAGCATCACAGATACTTTGGTATCTATTGAAGAAGCTCTGTTTTAGACCTTCAGTTTAACTTAATCTAACCAATCTCAGGCAGTTCTAATTGTCCAAATTAACGTCTGGACAAAGTTCTGATTTTTTCCAAGTGTATAAATAGCACATCATAGAGTGTCTGGCCTAAATCTATTATTAGCTCTGACTAGAATGGACTCAGGAGTCAGTGGAATTTACCTTTGTGTTGACTCAATAATTGATTGATTGAATTTATTGTACTTGAGACTAACATGATGCCAGCCACTATGCATTTAAAAATGTATGGTCTTTATTTACCTCATAACTGTGCTTGCACTCCTACATAATGTCCTGGTATACCTGCCTAGAGACCGGCCACAGACAAAAGATGTTAAGTCACTACACAAGCCATCCTGATTTGTCAATCAAATAAAATCTGTCAAAATTAAGCAAGACCTTTGTTGTCATGAAAGTTACCTGAAAAGAAAACATAACGTGCAGAATATGAGAATGGGAAGAATATTGACTGTGAAGACCACACTGAAATCATGGAAAATCTCATTAATATTTTAACCATGTGGCTTTCAGAATCAATAAGTCTGAACACCAAAATAAGCTTGGTGCCAGTTGTCCTTCAGTCACAGGCACCCAGAAGGGTATATAAAAGCCACAAAATTGGATTTGAAGCACACTTTTTCCTAGCTGGGAAAAATGTCAAGTACATCAGTGCTAAGAAAGATCTGATAAACAGGAGAGAGTAAATGGTATATCTCTATAAGGTTTAGTATTTTGCATTTTTAAATCCTTCATTTATGTACTGAACCTTTGTACTCTTATATTTATTCCTTGTATTATAAGCTATATGGTAACAAGAATATATGGTTGTATAAAAAGGCTGTGTTTAAAAGGAATAATTTCTGGACACCTGTCCTTTGTGAGTATTTAGCTGTACTGTAAGTCAAGTTCGCATGTGGGAAATTTCTTTACTGTATATTCACAATCAACTGTGCTGACAAAGACAGAAGGTATATCTTACAAAAAAAAATCTTGAACTTCTACCTATCTGTCACAAATAGTCAACAATATGACAGAGCTACACAGAGACAGATTGATGAGATTGTGCAGAGCCATGGTAGAAAGCGAAAAAAGTGAGCTCCCACCCAACCCAGTAGGGTATTTATGTTCTAAAGCTGAACTGCTTCACATTGAGCCTTTGCTTGCTTGCTTGCTTGCGAACCAAATTTCAGCCAGAGTTTACATTCAATTTATTTTTGGAAAGATGCATGGACTTCTTTCCTGAATAATTATATGTTAAAAATGGAATAATTAAGGAACACTTACTATATATCTTAAATTAATCTGCTCTTCAAAAATATATTCTACTAAGTTTCAAAGCATCTTTTCTGTATCTTCGAGTTGTTTCTGACTTATGATGACCCTAAGGTGAACTTCTCATGGGGTTTTCTGGGGCTAAGAGTATGTGACATGCCCAAGGCCACTCAGTGGGTTTCCATGGCAGTGCAGGGAATTGAACCCTGGTCTTCAAACCACTACACCATGCTGGTTCTAGTCCCTATCAGTAGTCAAGGAGCACTGCACCAACACCTAGTGGAAGCACCTAGTAAAGTGCTTTTTATTACATAAGAAGCAAAGCGGCCAGAGCACTGTCTACACTGACTGGGATGTTCTGCATGCATAGCACGTGCTTTGAATCTGAGCTATCGTTCTTGCACCAGGTAAGTATTTTGGGATATTTTTTCCATATTTTTCTTACTTAAAGGGTTTATGGATTGCTTTTCTGTCTGGAAGGGCCTTCAAGGCAGCATACAATATAAAACAACACAAGAACAATATGCATTCAACAATTGATTAAAAGTAAAATGAAAGTGCCTTATAAGCAGACCAGAAAACAACATGAAAATCCATCAAAATCCACATAGAACAATAAAAGTATTGTTACACAGCTAAAGCAAGACAAAAGTGGAAGCAATCTAACCTTCATTGGAAAGAAGTTCCATGCTCCAAGCAACAAAAATGGCCTTCTCTCCTGTATCCACCCACCCATGTAAACTCACTTGATAGTGAGACATATATTAGAAGACCTGGAAATCTTGTAATATAGATCTGAAGATGACCACAAAGTTCAGACAGGCTCTTATGCTTCAGATATCCTTGTTGTAAGAGCTTTAGCATCTTAGGTGTCAAACAGTACCCTGAGTTAGGCTTGAAATCTAATTGCAAGTCAAGTGTGGAAGGCACAAGACCTGTGTTAAATGATGTCCAACTTCTCCATTGATTTCTATAGACAACTGTCACTTCCATTTCAAAGTAACTTCTCATACTAAACCAGGAACTGAACTTCTTAATATAGTTTCAGCTAGGCACCAATGCTTTCCTTCTCTCCTCCCCCATGCTACCACTAAAATCAGCCAAACAGGAAATGCACTCTCACTCACACAGGACACAGGTGTTGGATAACAAGGGACACTTTATAAAGTATACATTCAAGAGCATCTGAATTTCCAAAATAAGATGCATCTAAACATGGTAGGGACTACACAAATCTACTATTCAGCATGTCTTGGGTAAGCCAAAATGATAAGCCATACACAAATAGTATGACGTCAGCCAACCATCTTGCCATCAAAATAACAGTTGTTGTTGTTGCAATGGTGGTGGTGGTGTGCCTTCAAGTCACTTCTGACTAATGGTGACCCCAAGGCAAACTTATAATAATGTTCTCTGAGGGCTGAGAGTGTATGATGCTCCCAAGGTCACCCATTCAGTTTCCATGACTGAGCGGGGAATCAAACCCTGGTCTCCAGAGTCATAGTCCAACGATTGCCCCAAGCCAAATCTCCCCAGAAGGGATCATGACCTAGGCCAAGTCCAAAAGCTGTGTCCCTACCCACCCTTGAGCCTTTTCACAAAAAAGAGAGAGAGAAAGAATCCACTTCTACTCAAAAGTTGGTCACCATTTCTTCTGCGGAATACCACCCCTACTCACCTGCTACAGTGGCTAATTATTTAAAGGTGTAACCCCTGCCAATTGCCCCACAATTATCTTCATACTTCAGTACAGAGCCAGCAAAAATACGTTCCCAGCTGAAACATTTGAGAAGGCCAATGTCCCTACCTAGCCATAAGACAACTAAATTATCAGAGTTCAACTCCCTGCACATACCTTTTTGCCAGCAAGAGAAGGAAGGTGATAGTACTTGCCCAAGAGGAGAAGGCAGGGAGGTGTCCAGTGCAAACAATCAAGGAGAAACGTTGAGCCAAGCCGAAGTCAAGGCCAAATCCAAAAGGTCCATAATGCCAAAGGTCAGTCCAAAAGGGTCAAGAGAGCCAGAACACAAGTCTTGTGGGAACTTTAGTAGCGATTTGCTACAAGCAAACGGCAAGTCATGCCGACAGACTTATATGCTAACAAAAACAGGTGTTACTCATCATTGTTCCGTTTACTCAGTCTTGCCCAAACAGCTTCCCTCTGAGCTGCTCGTTTCTGTCTCCTCCGTGATTTCAGACTGGGGGGCAAAGGTGGATCTAATTCCTCTAAATCATTGCTGGTCCCCTCTCCCGCTGGCACCAGTTGCAACAACTCTGTCTCAGCTTGTCTTTCAGTTGATGGGGGTGTTTCCAAGATAGTTTGATCTATCACTGGCTCTGTTTCTGGCACAATCAATTGCTCATTGACCTCAGAGCCATCATCTATCACATAAACAAAGCTTGTTGCATTGGCCATTACAGAGGAAGGGTGGGTTGAGCTCAGATCCAAAGAGGCCAGAAGACAGAGCAGCACTCATTTAACTCACAGTGATGCACTCTATCCCTGGACATCATGGCACAAGTCAGAAAGATCATCCTCCTTCCTCTTCCTATGGGGTGGTAATAGTGAACAGCAGCTATGGATCACAGCCACCTGGTGGTTGCGCATTTGTGTGGCTGAACATTCATGTGTGTTCAGTTCCTACAGAATGCTGACAGGCTGTTGAAAGGAAAAAAATAAATAAATAGAAACTTTTTAGTGAAGGAATGTAATTAAGTGTTTGGAAAAGGAAGACAAGCGAAGGGACTCTTAAAGTGGCATGCCTGTTTACTTCCTCTTTTGCCAGCTGGCACCCACCTGCTCATTTCTTCATACCTCTGAAGGAAGAATGCTGAACTACCACTTCCCCAACATACATATGTAAAACTCTTCCCTGGGGAAGTGTCGTTTCCAAATATTAATAATGAACTTCAGAGAAGAGGGCTTGTACTTCTGCAGCCAAAACAAATCTATCTATGCACAAGGAAGTATCAGAAGGAGCACCAAATTTTGCAAACATAATAAAAATAATAATAATAATAATAATAATAAAAAACAACTTTAGATTTTGAGGGGGAACCACTTAAGTCAGTCCAGTGACATTCAGGTGTGTTTGATGGCTAGAAAAAGGTTGGTCTGCTCATCTCATTTTCTCTAGCATTTTAAAAGAAACATCTCAACTTATTTCCATCCTATTTAGGGAGAAATTTTCAGATTTTGGTGATATGCCCGTCAGAGGGGGAAAGTCACAACCCCAATTCAGCAGCAAATTCAGCAGCAAAAATAATTCATCTGAGTACTCAGAGATTCACAGCTGGACTGTGTAAAAAGCCAAGTGTAAAAAAGCCAAGTGTAAAAAATAGATCTTTACACAGATAGTTGAATCTGTCTTTTTCTCCTTCTCCCACATTGGAATTTTAAATTTTCAAGGTTTTCTATCAAGTTTATGAATAAACTTGAGAACTTCTGGAAAAAGAGGCCAAAGTCATAGGGGAGAGATGTAATGGAGCCACCAGAATACTGAACAGATGTGCCTACTTTGTACTGTTGGGCAGCAGATCCCACTCATAAGTGAATCATAGAATGCTAGAGTTGGAAGAGATAATGATATAATTGCTTTCTAAAACGGAGGAAAAGAACATAACCATTTAACTCCTTTCTGTATTCATATGACTTCAAACTGTTTTTGTGGTCCTGACAGTTTATGTAACTGCAAATCTAATTTGCGAACACCAGTTTAAATCAACTCCTTGGTATATCCCATCTGTCACTATGTCAACTGCTTAATTTCCAACAGCACCTTGGTTTCATGCCTACCAACTCCCAGTGCTACAAATGATCCAATACACAATGCAATTTAGCTGAAGCAGGTAATTGTTCTTCATTTTAGTTTGTTAAGAGCTGCTCTTCTTTATTGATTTTAGGATGCACCTAAACTGTCACTGTACTTTTTACAACAATTTGAATCCGCTTCTATTGATCAAATAACATTGCCTTCTGGCAATACCCTCTATGCAAGGAAAACAAAAGCCTGGCGCATCAAAAAAAATGCATAGTGGAAAAACTACATGTGCTCTGGAAATGAGCCAAGAGCTAGTAAAATCACCACTTGTAAACTAGGCACAAAGTAGATTAGAGCAATGATGATAAAGCTTTACTATACTGCATGCTCAATTTTCTATCCCTTCTTCAGCAACGGAAAACTGACCAAAGCTATTGAAGATATCCCACAAAGTACACTCCCAATTTCTAATACATATGGAGACACCAGATGGAGAAAAGACCCTCAATAGTGGTAGAGAAGAAGTAATTTCGCCAAGCATAGCTCATCATGCAAGCTCCCACCTGCTGATACTTCCATGTTTCAAAGAACTATTTAAAGTGCAGGAATCCTGTCCCCCTTTGCCATATGGACACCCTTTGATATGTAATTGGCCGAGTGAAGTGAATACTGATTCCACAGACTTTGGCCTTCTGTTTCTTTTCTGTGTTTGTTCATAACAAGCTTCCTCCCTTGAGTATTGAAATAATTTGCATCTCAAGTTGGAACACCAGTCCTATCTGTGCACTTGGTTTTAAAGGGCTGTGCGGGGAGAAACATTGGCAAGTACATTATACCAGGATGTCTGTTTTGAGGGTTATGGTCATGGGATGGAAGACGGTGTGTATTGTTCTGGATACAATTCCTACTCAGTTGTCCCATTGGCCTTCCAGGGGCCAGAAATGCTTAAAACATACTGCAATGCAATGTTGGCCTAAATACTCTAAAGGCATCAATTCTTATTTGATCATGGAAGCTAAGCAGGATTAGCCCTAGTTAGTACTTAGATGGGGGGCTGGCAAGCAACACCAGGTGCTGTAGGTTATATTTTAAAGGGAGGCCCTTTCCGCACGCGGTTATTAAGGTGGGCCAGTGCATCTTGCCACGGAAGTCTTCTGCATGTTGGAGCAGACTAGGTTCGGTTTATTTACATTCGTTCCACACGTAATTCCGACTAAATGTACCCCCATGTGGTGGTAAAGTGTGCTATTTGAAAACCGGAAGAAATCAATTTTCCAATTTTCCAGATTGATCTGATTTGTACTTTTACAGTGGTACAGACACGTACATTCGCGCCAATGTGAATTGGTGGTCAGGGGAGGACTCATGGGAGGGGCCAGGGGGTAGTATGGACTTATGCATGTACACAGTAACACACTAAACCATGCAAAAAAGGGGGGGGCAATCACAGCCGACGGTGTGGGGTGAGAGGAGTAGCAGGAGTGGCCACAGCGGAGGCAGTGTGGATTCATGAACTTGCACTCCTCCGAATCAGAATGGAACATATGCAGTAGCTGTGCGGAAGGAAATGAGGGAAAGTCCGCCTTGTTTCGAGCCCAGAAAATCCGGTAAGAAATGGTATGAACCGATTCACCAGCCTCGTGTAGAAAGGGCTGAAGATGCTGCCGAAGCCACCTCTGAGTATTCCTTGCCAAAAAAAAAAAAATCCCTATGGGGCTTTCTGCACTACACTGTTCTAGTGCCATTATTCCACTTTCAATATTCTATGGGTTTTCAGTTTAAGGAAGGGCATTTTGAATTCTCAGCCAGAGAGCTCTTTGGCCTCAGTAAACTGAAAACTTCAGAATTCCACAGGATGTTGTGTAACTGGTAGTATAACCAACTGCAGTACAAACACCCAACAATTTAAAAGATTAATGCTGAATATTTTAGTATATTTTCTTTTAAGAAATACCACTGTTATTTGTATACTCACTAACACAGAGAGACTTCTTTTAGACACCTGGAGACATTCCCTACTATTTTCACTGTTTGAAGCAAAAGGGAAAATTCTGTGAGAGGTTATTGCTGCTATTTGTCATTACCATTCAAATTAGCTTTCCATACTTCCTTATATTGCAAATCCCAAAACTCTGTCAGAGCCCAGAGTTCTAAGAAAGATTAGAATTCACCCATGAATATTTTATGTCCTTTGCTGGTACTTAAAAGGCCAGGAAAGTGAGCAGTAATACAAATATATCTATCAGGCCCATCAGAATATTCTTACAGCAACACTCAGATTTACCACTTTCTCCAGAAGTGGCACAATGCAGTTCAGAATTATGCAATGCAACATCCTGTGGACAGCTTTGTCCCATCTTTTTGATCTGCTGAATGTCCTGACTGTCCTGTCCCTGTGTTACCCTGTGTACTGGGGGTCCCGGGAGGGACACCAAAATGTGCTCAACTAAAGTTGGGGAAAATTAGCTCAGAGCACTGCTTAGCGTTACGAGAGGCAGGGTAATGTAGCGAGATTTTGAACCCTATGTCTACGGGGTCGAGTCGAGTCAAGTAGCACACAAAAGTTGAAATAATAAATGATGTTTTATTAAACACAAGCAAAACAGTGTATGCGACACACTCATACAAGATAACTAAAGGAAATAAAGGTTGGAGTGGTATAGAGGGATTTTTAGAGGGATTGCTGGTTTGGGTGATACTTCACCGGTCCTGAAGCCCAGAAAAATAGAGAGCAACGCTGGGGTGTGATGTAGCTCAGCACGTGGAGCTGAGGGGAGGCTCGCCAAGCAAAGCAGCAGCAAGGCGAGATGAAACTCGGGAGCGTTCCGAGGAAGGTCTCGGAATCAAGGATTTTTATAAGGAGAATGGTGACTGCAGGCTATGCCGTACTTGGGGGAAAACAATAGATTTGGAGTTGGAGACAAAGCCTCCGAAAGGTCAGAATCTGAATGATTGAGTTATTGTAGCGGTTCTCAATAGAGTAGCCAGTATGCAGACGCAGAGTACTTGGGTAATGTATAGGTTACCCATCAAGCTGCCATCGCGGGGCAGAGGCTCTTTTGTAGGTTGCGTGCATACCTAATTAGAGTACTTGCCTGGAGGTCTCCTAAAGCAGTGAGTCAGCTATTTCTGGCCTGCCTGTATTGCAGTTTGAATATTACGGCAATTAATGGCCAAGCTTGTTTACGTGCTTGTCCGGTGGCCTCGCAAGCACGTGGAGAGGAATAGAGAAGTGAAGCCAAATTATGATATCAAGAGAATATCTTTTAATATCCCCAAAGCTCAGACTAGCCAGGGTAGTAACACCTGGCATCAGTACATAGTTTGCAAATAGCAGACCTGGAAAAGAATTCCTCCCCTGAGCTGAGACAGTGCTACTCAATGTGGTGGTTCCTGGACCAGTGCTATTCCATGAACCATCACCTCTCAGTCCCTGGAAAGCTTACAGGGAATAAATAAATAATTGTAGCCAATGAGCAGAAATGTGGTATCAGTTTATGGCACACTGGAGAATGAAACTGCCAGCTTCCCACATCAGACAGTTTAAGAAGCACTGAGTTGGGAGACAGATCTTGGCTAGAGGTATCAGTGGTCTGACTGAGCATAATGCAGCTTCAAATGTTTGCTTCAAATCAACTTGCTTTAACAGCATCAGGTGGACTTTTGTAGGCCTCCTTATTTGACTGCTTCAATCACCTCTACATGTATTGGGTATAACCCATAGGATGTTAACACCATATCATAAGAACCTTATTATTATTTATTAGGAATTACTACAGCCTGAACTTTGGATGAATCAAACTCCTATTATTTACCCCTATACTTTATTAGCACACCAAGCAAATACTAGTCATTGTAACTGGTCCATATGATTCACTGTGGATGTTATTAACCTACTTTTAACTATAATATGTCAAAAATCAAATTACTCTTAATTGGCCTTGGGACGGGAGAGCCTACCAGCAATTGCAAAAGGGAAGGCAATATGGGAGAACGGATTGTCACAGACTCCTACGAAATCACTGTGAAATCATGATTTTCTGAATTATTAAAACATTTTCTCCCCCATTCCACACCAAACAGAGATCTATAAGCTAGTAGTCTTAACACAGTAGACAAGGAATGACTGACAGAGACTGGCAGTAAAGGAATTCTGGGAAATACTTGTTCATTTACTGCCATGTTAGTCAGTGGAACTTTCCCTCAACTCCAATGTATAGTTCCACAAAAATGAAGACTTACAAGAAGGATGGCTTGTATGCTGAAGATAGCCAATGGAAAATACTGTTTAAATATGTCTTAATTGTTTCATCTAAAGCAAGCTAAAACCAGGATCTCATTTCTAAACTATTCTATTAGATTATACTGTAGTCCTGTTCAGTCATCATCCCCTTCTGGCAGGAAGTAATGGAACATATCAGCTTTGTATCAGAGACTGCACTGGACTTTTATGTGCACAACTTACTCTTAGAACATCTGCAATCAGAATGGAACATTGGCAATGAACACAGACAGACCAAGCTTTTATGAGAGCCTTAACAGTCAAGCACATTATTTTTCAGAGATAGGAATCCAAAGCCACATCATACATAGAATGCTGAGCAGAAGATCTTACATAGCTCACGAGGAGAGAGAAAAATAGGGTTCCGCATGACAAAGACAAATAAACAAAAATATAAGTATACATTCCCCTTTCTTGAAACACTTTTAAGGTTGCTAACACAACGTTACCCAAATTCTCCCCACCTAATATCATCTTCCCCTTGCCCCACCCATTGTCTAGTCTATGAGCATGTACCTACTGCAGTGATGTCTCGTCTGTTCATATATACATACATACATACATATATATATATACATATATATACGTACACACACACACACACACACACACACACACACACACATATATATATATATATATATGCGCATTCTGGAAATATCTGTCATCAATACTCATTTACCAGCAATAAAAATATGAAAGATGGTTTCCTCAATAGAATTTCCATCACAGCATTATTACCTTGCTTGAAAAGGAGTAGACATTTTAGTGAAAATAATTTAGTTTGGCCTTCTAGCCATACATTTCTCCATTTCAAGATAGACTGGAGTGGGGGGGGGAGAGAGGGAGGGAGAAAGAGAGAGAGAGAGAGAGAGAGAGAGAGAGATCCTTAATTGAAAAATAACCTTCATTTAACACCTTTCTTTTGAAAATGGAAGAACTGTATTTTTAAGCTGAAATACTGGATTTAGAAGAATGTACGTCAGGCACTCAAGTCAGATAGCAGCTGGAATGAGAAAGTAGTGCAAAGCTGTTTCATTAGAAAGTCTGATTAATAACTCAATGTCCTCAAATCTTGGACAGAAGACTCATTTCATTTCAACTTATAATATCCATTAAGTTTTAACGTAGCTGGATTTAAATCTTTGGATATATTTTTTCAACAGACAGCAGAAGAGAGGAGGAGAGAGGATGTAGGAGGGGGAGAAAAGTGTATATCAAATGAAAGAGTAACAAACCTTAAAAACTATAAGATGGAATCCTGTTAGTGACATCCACAGGCACTATACCTGTTTACGTCCTTTTAAGGCTGTTGCTGATGGTGAAATCTAGTACATTGCATGTCAACCCCACAGGCATTAAACCTACCTTTCTGCCACCAGATCACTCCTTCATGGCCATTTAGTGGTCAGAGAAGGTCAAGAGGTGGCCACATAGCCACTTATGGTGTTTCCGAAGTTTGGTAGATGAAGAAGACTATATCTTCTGAGATTTGTGTGTGGGTCCTTCTGAGGTCTAGGAGGAAGATGTTTCCTTCTATTTAGCCTGGCTGCATGGACACAGGCAGCCAGAGCCTGGGTATCCCCTGCTCTCTTCTGATCACCAAAGGGCATGGGGGTAGGTGCCCCAGAGGTAAAAATGTTGGTTGCACACACAAGGAAAGGGAAAAGAAACTAAAATACTCCTAGAGAAGCTTTATACTCTGAAAAGACAATGCAGGATCTTGACTCTATTATATTGCCACATGTGTGCATGCATTTTTATTAGGCACAATCCAGAATTATCCTTTGTAGAATGTAGAACCTCTGATCCCTCAGAGGTTGCCCTACTACAACCTCTGAGAGATCAGGCAGTTCTACACTGCTTTATGTATACATGAATTGTTCACCATAAATCTCATCCATATTTGTTTTTCTACTGTTTCCACACTAGAGACTGAGAATCATTCTATGCCCATGGTTTCACATGTATGGAGTCATAAGTCTGTTCCATTCAGTTTTCTCATTGTTCTGTGATGTGCGTGTGTGTGTGTGTTTGTGTGTTAATGAACAGAAATGCATGCTTGTTTTCCTATGCAGGTTCACTTTACATATATATATATATATATATTTACCAAATTTGGACATATATTGCACATACGTTTCTCCAAGACACACCTTTTTATTTATTATTCCTTCATATGCCACTTTCTAATAATACTCTCCAATGTACACATTTATATATGTAGCTTTTTTCAGTGGAAAACTGCATTACAAAATTTGCACAAGTACGTTATCCAAATGATAATTACTTTAGGTTGTTCTTGTTACTCAATTTATATCCCATCTTCTGCATAAGAGCTCAGCGTAGCTTAATCCAGGAAGGTAACTTAGAGGATCCCATGACGTACAAGTGCCCTACTTGTCTCTCTGTCTGATTCTACATGTTACCTTCTCAGCAATTCATTTGTTTCTCTTCTGACTTTGGCTGAAATCTTCAGCCTCATTCTAATTTCAGTTCCTGACCATAGGTGACCCATTAAATTAATGAGATTTACTTCAGTGTGGATTTACCATTTAGCAATTGATTTAGTGGCTCTATTCTAGTTGGGACTACCAATTGGATTTAGGTCTTTGGATTTGTGCTGTGTCATTATTTCCATGGTAAATTTTCTCCTGTTTGAATCATAAAATCATAGAGTTGGAAGAGACCACAAGGGCTATGGAGTCCAACCTCCTGCCAGCAAAGTATCCCAACAGATGTCCATCCAACCTCTATTTAAAAACCTCCATTTAAAAACCTTCAAAGAAGGAAACTCAACCACACTCTGAGTCACCGTATTCCACTGTTGAACTGCTCTTACCATCAGAAAACGCTTCTTAATGTTTAGACAGAAACTTTTTTCCTGAAATTTGAAGCCATTGCTCCATGTCCGAGTCTCTGGAGTAGCAGAAAACAGGCCTGCTCCATCCAATTTAATGTTCAAAGCAGAACATTAGCCATGAATATTTCACAGTGACATAATTTAATTTTAAAGGATGAGGAGATGAAGGCTTGTTTGTTTATGCACACATACATATGTGCACACACATGCACACATACACCTTTTCAGCACATGGCACCTGGGGAGAAAGTAGTACTGCTTTTGCTCTAGGGCCCTTTCCACACTGGGTGAGAGAATCGCCCCACCCCGCTACTCACCGGACTTTTTTCTCCCCAGTCCGGTCCACGGTGCTCTGGAGGAGTGCGTGCTCATCAATACACACTCCTCTGGTGTCCCAAATGGTGGCTTCTGGTTGGTCGAGGGTCTCGACCAACCGCTGAAGCTCGCCAGCCTAAAGCCCGCCCCCAGGCAAATTGCAGGCTCGCACTGGCGTGCTGCCTACTTTTGAAAGACCGGAAAAATCAGGTCTTTCAAAAGTACACTGGAGGACCACTTGGGGTCGTTCCAGACCAGACTGAGGTACGGATCTACCTTAAATAGGTCTGACCCTGTCTGGTCCGAGGTGCAGACCTCCTCCTTGGAGGACAGCCTGCACCGTTTCAAAAACCCCGTGTGGAAAAGGCCTAAGATTGTATTATTTGAATGCCTTCTATCTGTTCTAAAGCAGATAAGAGAACACACCACTGTCAAAACTTTTTTTTTTCAAAGAAAAAGAAAGGAACAACAACACTGAGCTTCTCTGTTTCCCATGCTGTGACACAATGTGTTAATAATTGCTAGTGCCTACTTCCCTAAAGAAAGTAATACATAAAAATATGAATTGTGTTCAGCTCAAGCTAGGCAGTGCTTCAGTAAATACTGTAATGAAAACCTGGTTGACAACGATGGATGTAAAATGCTTTTCTTACTATGGGATGTGTCACTGTGCAAGGCTAATGTCATTAATATACATGCACTGCAGTGGCTCATTCAGTTCTGAGGCTTTTCTTTGCCCATTTTTATTTTATTCTGTTTGAAATTGCTGTAATATTTCTCATTCTCTACGTGCTATTTTCCTCCTAGTAATCAAAAGACCAAAGGACAATTGTAAAGTTGTGATACCTAAATCTAGGATGGAGAGTGAATAGCCTTCCAGTTGGCAATGGACTGAAACTCTCATCAGCACAAGCCAGTGTAGTTACTGGTGAGGGATGAGAAGTGTTGTCTGAGCCATCTTCCCCATGGCTGGCCTACACAAAGCAAAGATGGTGTCCATTAGCATTCATAGGTGATTGGTGACTGGAATGTAAGAAAACATGGCTGCCCAGCAGTGGCATGATTCAGCAACCTTATTGGTTGGTATCATGTCCAATCAGATCAGCACCATGTAGGCATGGATCATGGAATCATAGAACTGGAAGAGACCACAGGGGCCATCCAGTCAACCCCTTGCCACACAGGACCCCACATCAAAGCACTCCCAACAGATGGCCATCTAGCCTCTGCTTAAATACCTCCAAAGAAGGAGACTCCATCACACTCTGAGGCAGCATATTCCATTGCTGAACAGCTCTGAGCATCAGGACGTTCTTCCTGAGGTTTAGATGGAATCTTTTTTCCTGTAGTTTCAATCACTGCTCCTTGTCCTAGTCTCTAGACCTGTGGAAAAGCAGTGGAGCTGGCTTTCTCATACTACCCAGGCCAGAACAAAGTGTCAACAGACCACACTAGGTGTTCTACTGCTAGCAAACAAGCAGCCATACTCCTGCATGCAGTAAATTGTTTAGGGATTGGAACACCCCTTAGAAAGGGCATCAAACTCTCTTGCTTTGCACCTGGCTCTTGTTTGTGGCCTCTTCCTACTGAAAGCCAAAAGCAGAGTATCCACTCCAGAAAACATTCCTTCAGCCAAGCAGGATTGAGTGGGGACTGCATTAAAAATGGATTGGAATGCACCTCTTTATTGATTGCATAGGTAACCTGTTTTTCTCCAGGCTAAATGCAGAGACAATGTCAGCTGCAGCAATGAGGCATAGTCCTATAAATCAGACTTCATTGGGAAATGGCACCTCAAATACCTCAGGGCCTCAAATATATCAGGTGCTATCAAGTAAATTAGGATAGTCAATATGCAGTATTAGATCTGAAGATGCAGATTTTTGACAGACATATTGCAAAATCAAAAGAATGGATATCATCCCTCCCCAGTTATTTCTTTTTGCTCTAAAATTTCCAGCCCAATTGACCATACAGAATATGTATATACACTCACTGGCTGAAGACAGTCCAATGTGCTGGAGGGACAGAATGGGGAAAGACTGGTTCAGTGCCAGAGCAATTCCCAATGGAAACTGATACTACTCTCAGTCCTTTTTTTGTTTCTTATTTCTTTATTCATTGGCTTTGCTCACAGTTACTGTCATTGCTGTGTAGCTAAATCTGATTGTCTATATATTATTTTAATTGCATCCTGTTCACTGTGTGGCCCTTGATTTTGGTGGAATCACCCATACGATTAACCTAGGAAGCAGGAAGCTCAAAGATGCATTGCTACCCGAAGAGCTAGGGTAACCAAAAGGGATTTCTACATATATGGAACTGAATGAATCTGAGAAAGAAAGAAAAAATCTGAATGTGAGAGGAACCAAAACTCATACTCATTCACTAAGTCCTAGGGCTCTGAGCGTTTAGCTCTTAAAAATCTGAATTTGGATCCCTGTGATTTCAATCATGCTAGTGCTTAATTGGGATTGATGTGTCTCTTTTTCCTAAGAGGCTTTTTTTCCTCTGAGAAACTGCCATTGCCCCTAATTTGACAGGCAGTTACAATATGCTAGGAATAGTTATATCTTTTGATTTTGGCCAGTGTGGAGAAGGAACTAGGATAGTGTAGATAGGAAAACTGACAGATTTCCCCATACCTAGTTTCTATCTGAAAAAGTAAATTGCTGTTGTGTGTGTTCAAGCCATTTCTGACTTACAGTGACCCTAAGGTGAATCTCTCACAGGGTTTTCTTGCTTTTGGCTTTCTGTGAAGTTGAGAGAGTGTGACTTGCCCAAGGTTACCAAGTGGGCTTCCATGGCCAAGTGGGGATTTGAAACCTGTTATCCAGAAGTATAACCCAACATTCAAACCACTACATTATACTGCCTCTCTATACTTTGCTTCTATTCAGATTTCAGCACAGAATCCCATCTGGATCATTTGTGCAGACAAATGATAGGGTCCCTCCATTTCTCTTTTATCCTTCTAAATGTTTCATCTGGAAGATTTATTTTTTTTTTAAATTTATTTAAATTTATGCATTAAAAACACATTACATCACACTACAACCCATACAGACACCCCAATACATCTATACAACACGTTAAACATCCCATTAAACCCATACTCCCCACATTTACATCACATTACACCCATACCACACTTTCTCCCACATTCAATTTAACATTTCCACCCGAAGTAATTTATATTTCTTATATTCTTATGTTCTTATGTTCTTCCCTTCTATCATTCCAACATCCTTCTTACTTACTTTCAACTATCTTTCTTCTTCAATTCCATTCTACCCTTCATTTCCTTCACTCATTTCTTTATGATCTACTTCCTCTTCTAGAAAGAACAAAGATTCCCAAAATTTACTTCCTGGACTTCACTAGGTCCCATTCTTCCTGTCCCAATCAAGTTTCTCTTATTAAAATCCCCTTTTGGAGTAAAACCTTTACCTATTTCCTACTTTCTTTTTCCATTATTGTAATGTTTATTCTTTCCCTCTTGTCGGCCTGTTTTATATTCTTATAAACCTTCCATCGTTATTCGTAAATTTTAAGAATCCTTATCCCTTATTCATCAGTCTTATATCCCTCTTTTATTATATACTCCTCTACTATTTTCCAAACTTCTTCATGTTCACCTTGCATTCTACCTTGTATCATGCCAGTTAGTCTGTCCATTTCTTTAAATTCTGCCACTTTTATCAACCATTCTTCTATTTGTGGTATATATTCATTTTTCCATTTCTGTGCGTAGATTAATCTTGCCGCTGTTATCATATAAAGAATCACTTTCCAATATTTTCTTTTAATTTCTTTGCCTATTTTTTGCGCCATGTTTAATAGAAATAGTTCTGGTAATAGCGGCAGATTAATTTGTAAAATTTCCGACATTCTTCCATGAGTTTTTTCCCAAAAGGTAATTGCCTTTTCACACGTCCACCACATGTGAAAATAAGTACCATTGTCCTTACTACACTTCCAACACTTATTCTCTGTTTTGTACATCTTATTTAGTTTTACCGGATCCATATGCCATCTATAGAACATTTTAAGATAGTTTTCTTTCAGTTTTTGGGCTGCGGTAAATTTATTCGTGTCCTTCCAACTTCTCTCCCAATGTTCAAGTTGAATTTCATAACCTATATTCTTAGACCATTTTATCATTACTTCCTTTATTTGTTCCGATTCTAATTCTCTTTCCAACAGTAGTTTATATAATTTAGATATTGTTTGCTTCTTTGATTCTAATATTATATTTCCAAATAGGTCTTCTTTCGTTACCGGTTCTATTCCTTCTAGTTTCTTATCCATTTGAAATCTTTCATATAATTGTCTATATAGAAACCAATGGCATTTAAGTCCCGCTACTTCAATTTCTTCTCTTGATTTTAACATAAGTACTTGATTTCGTTTTTCTATTACTATATCACTGTATCGTATCCATTTATCTTGTGGATCCTTCCATCTCCCATACAACGCTTCATGTGGTGACAACCATTGAGGTATTTTTACATAGTATTTTTTCTTAAATTGCAACCAAATTGTTAGCAGCGCTTTCCTTAAATAGTGGTTCTGGAATTCTTTATCTATTTTGTACTTCTTATACCACATATATGCGTGCCACCCCATTCTTTTTCCCGCTCCTTCTAAGTTTAACATAGTTTCATCTTGTAATGTTATCCATTCTGTAATCCAAGTAAGCCCGCTAGCATAATAGTATAGTTTCAAATCCGGTAAATCAAAGCCTCCTTTTCCCTTCTTTTCCGTGAGTAGCTTATCTGGAAGATTTAAAAAAAAAGTCCAAAGATGAATTATTTAGCTACTTCCTCTATGGTTTTTCTGTCCAACTCGAGTGTCCGTCATATTGCAAATGTTATGTCTAATCAATATTCTCTTATTCCCATCTCTAGAAAAGCTTACAACAAGAAGATGTTGTCCCTGTTGCTTTATTCTGTATAATAAATCAGTCAGTTTCCATGATACAGGCTGTGATGGAAAGCCCTCTTGATTACACTTTGATAACCAGTTCTCTCTAAATTAAAACTGACCTTAAGATGTCCTAAGAGTATGCTGACCTAATCACCTTCCAGGAAATAACAGTCTCCTACACAGTTGTCACATATTTAAGCTCTCCAGGAAATCACAATATACCTTCTCAGAAAGCAACAGAAAGACCTAAGGCCCTAGAAATTGAAAAAGATTACATTTATTTCCTCTTGGGTCAATAGGTCTTCTCTGTTCCTTCAGTCTTTGGTAACTATATTTTTAGATGACAGAGTCCAGGTTCAAGTACCCATTTTCCTCTTTACTGATCTGAATGAAGAAGTGGCATCCCACTGAATCCTTCCAGGGTATTTGGAACAAAAATGTCCATGGGAAGCAAGAAAACCTCCAAGATGAATTCAGTAGAGTCTGCTTCCAGGAAAGATGGCATAAGCCTTATTTACATTTGAGGAAGCTCTATAGTATCGGCCTGTACATGTTTATGCAAAGATAGGTCCTCATGGGCTCTGAACACAGAACTGCAGGATTAAAAGGCTCGCCTCATTCCACCCACTTATTTGGCCAGCATGTCTAAATCTTTCTAACTGTATGGATGGGGAGAATTTAACTTTTTTTGTGTCTTCTGATTACTTATGATATATATTACTTATATGTAATGTCATGCAAACCAGCTAATTATATTTTAAAAAATTACATAGTTTTTCTTGGATGACAGGGAGTTAAAATGTTTGACAAATTCTGCATTGAATTGGGGGTAGGGAGACACAAAGGGAAAGGCCAAAGAGGAGATGGACATATTTGAAAGAAGGAACGAAATCTAATAGAAGAGAGTCTTAGGCCATTTCCATACCGGGCTTCTAAAACGGTGTAGAGCGACCTCTAACGGAGGTCTTCTACACCGTAGAGTGGACTGGCGTGGACTACTTTTCATAGTTCCACACCAGAATCCACTCAGGAGCGGCGGGAACTAGCCGGGCTGCGTGTTTTTTAAAAACCTCTTTTTCGAGGTTTTTAAAAAGCACGGAGCTCGCAGCCCCGTGCCGCTCCGTCGCCCGGCTCTAAAGTGGATTTGCAGGCGTGCACAAGTGCGTGCCTGCAGATCTGCCGGGGGTGGGCTTCCGGCTGGCGAGCTTCTCCGGTTGGTGGAGAGCCTCCACCAACCGGAAGCTGCCATCTGGGACGCCGGAGGAGTGTGGAGCAGCGACCTCGCACTGCTCCGCGGGGCGACGGACTTACCCGGCTGCGGGTAAGCTCCGTTTTAGCGTGTTTTTGCCCGCCCCCTCCACATGTGAAAAGGGCCTTAGAAGATAAGGATGTTGGCATAGGAGAAAAATGAGGTGCCAAAAGAACATTGATACTGTGTTCCACAGAAGTGTGTTGCACACTATACTGTGTAAGAGGCCTCTGTTTTGATTTGGATCAAGATCTGGAAATACAGAGTTTAAGTTGATGTGGACTCAGTCTGATACAAGTAGGATTCCATATTCAATTCTAGTTTCAGAAATCTGGACTGCTACTCCTCCCCCATTACCTGTACTGTGAAACACTAATGGCTATAACATTTTTGCTCTTCCACACCACTGTATGACCTTCGGAGTTACTATATATTCCAAATAGGTAGTTAATCTAGCCATGTAGTTTTTGGTACTTTTGTGCTTGGTGCCAGCAAAGTTTACCTTTCTTAAAAAAAGCTGTTGACAACTTAGTTTTGGCAATTCCTGCTGCTTTTGTCCTAGCATTATCCTCTTAGTGTGAGGACAACTTCCTAGAGCAGTCATCATGTTTGCTTTGCTTCACAATATGAATTAAATTTGCAGTATAATTCCTGTGCTTTGGCAGACTAGATGAATGCACAGACAGAATTAGAGACAGAAGAAATAGAGGGATGACTTTTTTAAAAAATAAATCACATCGAGAAATCAAATCAGACACTAATAACAACTAAGACAAATCAGGGAAGGTGAACAGTAGGTGTTACGACCTAAACACATGCACACATTAAGCAGATTACTAGGAAAAATTCAGCTAACATCCTGGGTATTGTGCACAAAAGGTATTGTGTACAACCAGTAATTTTAAGTTCTCCAGGGTTTGCTTTGTATGTATAAGGAACAGGTATATTTGGTCAATGGTTACATATAACAACTCCACAAAACACAGGAAAGTCACATTTCTTTTCTGAAAGTTAACAGTGAAGTGGAATTTCTACTCATTGTTCTTATATTTTCAGAGTAACCAAGAGATGAGATTTCTAACAAGCTACTTTGATTTGGCATGAGAGTTAAGCCTTTTTTCCCCAGGTTTGGCACCTTTAAAAAAATACTGTAATTTCAGCCTCAGAGACTTTGCTTTGCTTTCACTAATCTGTAAAAGACTTACAGTGTACAGCAGATATGAAAATGCTTCATAATGGAGTAGAACTACTCTTGGGATCTTAAAGTGCTACAGGAAAGATGAGCTGTATCAACATGCAGAGGGGATACAACTTCCCCCCAATGTTTGATGTGAATTCTAGGAAACATCTACAACCTTTCCTGCCAATATTAATGTTGAAAATATGTATCAAAAGATGTGTTTAAAACTGAATATAGCCTGAGAGATGCTCACCACTGGGGATTCTCTAGCTGGAGATCCTGCATTGAGCAGGCAGTTGGACCTGATGGCCACTATGGCTTTTTCCAACTTTATAGTTCTATGATTCTGTGAGTCTCAACTTGAAATTCCTCTTTAAATATTGTGAAAAATATCTTGGTTAAGTGATGAGGGAACAACCAATTATCCCCTTTTTGTTATTTACTTAGGCTGAGTAAACCAATCTACATCCCCCTCAGATGTTCTTGGTATTTGGGTTGCTGCTCTAATAGTGTCCCAGATGCCTGAGAAGGAAGCACGGATAGAGGGCAACAGAGGACTTCTACTTGCTGAGCTATTGATAAAGCAATAGTGGAGCAGCATCAGCCATAGCGATTTGGAAGATGCAGGAGTCCTTCCTTCCAGTTTAAAATCTGAGTTGGAAAAAGAATCATGGGGTATAAGATTAGAGGAACTTAAGCAAATTTATCCTCATGTTTAGCTGTAATCTGTTTTCTTGCATTTTCCTTTAATTGCAGTCTTACCTATGCAGCAACAGAGAACAAGCTACATGAAAAGCTGAATGGCATTTTGTTTATTGCACTGAAAACCATGACAGAAAATTTGTGAAGGACAAATAACACAAGATAATTAAGTTCTGGTCCATATATTATTCAGGCACATATGGATCAGGTTGATTTGCATCTGAACGTACAAAGATCAAATCACTCAAGCATTACTAGCCTTCAGATATTCATTAAGTCTACAAGCAGTTCCAAAAAGGTACCATGGGGACAAATGGATTGCCGATAGAGAACTGGTTTCCTAAAAAGGTTGTTCATTTTCTTACCTCAAACATACTTTTTTTGGCCTGCACAATATCTATAAATGCTGCCCACTCAAAGGCTTTGGTGGCAATCTTTGCTTGCCAATAGACAGCCTCCCAATCTCAAGCAGTTACTTACCTACAGAAGGACACACAATACAGATGGGGAGATGGGTCTAAGACCTTACCACAAACCCAGATGCCAATTCTGCCCACACACCTACTCATTAAATGTCATCACAGGAAGATCAGAAAGAGAAACAGCAGAATTAGAATATATCCACAAACTCCAGTCCATCAACAAGTGGGTTGAACAGAAACAACGGCATCTACCACACTACACATATTATAACACTGGTTTACACCCCAGCTTCATGAGGGGGTCTCTTGGCCAAGTTTATCACATCTCCTTTCTAGACTGCAGTCAGCATCACATCACATTCCAATAACTCCCTATGGCCATCTAGTCACCTTGGTTTCAGGCAACATTTTTCCTCCTTTGTCCCCCAGTGACCACAGTTAAAACTGACTTTGTCACCTAATCATCATACCCCAAGTTTTGCACTTCTACTGCTATTCACACACACAATCTATTTATAAGGTCTGTTCCTAGGCACTTAATTCCATACATCTGATGAAGTAGACTTACAGCTATGAAAGCTTATGCTACCAACATCTTTCTCTCAGTCTCAAAGGTGCTACAAGATCCCTTTGCATATCTATAAATATAGTTTGAGTAGGACTAAATATATTTAGCAAACTGATTTAGCCCATTTGGAGCAGATACTTGAGTGTTAAAGCTTGTACTTTAATGTCATCTTGAACTTTGGTTGGTGCTCTTTAATTTTTATTTGCAATAGCAGAGACAGAGTTTGATGCACTGCTAACATGCCAAAGTGTTTGGGAATAAATATTCCAAGCAAATTCCCATATTTAACTACTTGACTATTTGCAGGGATTGTGCATATTTGAAAACATATACATTTTCAGGGAAATCTTAGCTGTTATCTCCTTGTACGTTCCTTCCTATTGCCTAAGCAACTGTGATGTTTAGGAATATTCATAAACATTTAATGTGTCTAGTGAGCAATGTTTAGCCCTAGAATTCTTACAAGAGAAATTTGATCTATTAAGGGATGTTTGTGGTTTTTCATTTAACACCTCTAATACCCAAACATGGAACCAAAGGCAAATGATGATTGAAAAACTGAATTTCTTCCAGCTGAAAAGGCATTCTACAAAAGGAAAAAAAACAATGTGTTTGACAGTACGGACAATTTTTAAAAGGTAAGACAATTCTCTTGGTGGGAATTCTGAGCAGAATTAAAAGGTAGAAGGCAATGTACCTCCCCCACCCCAAAAAAGTTTGCACACAGAGTCCATAAATCTCTCCATTTTGTTTGACATCTGATGGGGGGGGGGCATATTTGCATTATCAAAAGCTAAGCAGAACATAGTAGAATGCTCCTAACATTGCACATGCAGCTACTAATGAGTAGAAGTCATCTTCAGCAAAACAGAGAAAATGCTCAGCCTAAGGCTGTGATAGCATGAGTGCAATAAAAAAATCAATTCTTTGACAATGGGCTGCTGCAAATTTGTCTTTTCATTCTTAAAGACTTCCTCTTGCCTGTTTGGCCCAATGGCTCTTCAAAACATACAGCCTTGACAATGGCAATTACATGAAGCTAGTAAAGAGCCATTATGTTTGTGTTGAAAACATGAAATGATTGTGCTAAGCAAAGCGGCTTTCACCTTGAAGGGTGCAGTGAAATATTGCCATAGAGACCACCTATTTTTAGAAATAACTATCAGAAAGAGGAAAATCACACTTTGTACTTTCTGTGCACTTATCATAGACGAATATCAGTTTAGTGCATGGGGGACATTCATGCAGTCTTCAACATGAGAATTAAGCAGAGTGAGGAAAAGACAACAAACACCTTCTATTCATAATGATTTGTTACTCGTGAACCCCCAGGTCTGTTTGGAGATGCTGTTATTCAAATCAGAGGTATCCTGACACTGATGAATAAAACACCACATTTGATTATTTCAAAATCATTGATAGTCTGTGGCCTCACTAATTTCCTGAGTTCCAGTACTGATGGTCACCTGTGTCCCTATTCATTTCTTCTTCTTTCCAACCTTAAATAATGAGTTGGAAGAGCCTTTCTTGACTTGGTACTCTCCAGTCTAGATATGTTGAAGCCAAATATCTCTGCATAACACTAGGGTGGCCTAGACTGATTTGGAAAGCAGTATTTCTACTTGTACTTCCTGTGTAAGATCTAGGAAGTAGTATATCACCATGACTATAGTAGACCATGGTGGCTGGTGGCTTCCATGCCAGTAGAGTGTTGAATCAGTTCATGGTTACAGTCCAAACTTTAAAGGAGCTATCCAGAGAAGGGATATTGGCGGATAGCATTCATCATCTTGCATAGCTCTTTAAAGTTTGGAGTAAAATCTGGTGTGAATTTACTGCCCTACAACCATGAAAACCAGGCACTGCCGCCTGTGAGGCATGAGAGTTCTTGCATCTGAAGGATAATCATTTTCCTTGTTTAACAGGGCAATCAGAAAAAAAAAGTGTGCAACTGACAAAAGCATTCATATGCGACTGTCAAGAGTATAAGTGACCAGATTTCTCCCCACTTGTAAATACAGTCATCACTCCACATTCGCTAGGGTTAGGGGCACAGGACCCCTGTCAAAGTGAAAAACCGTGAATAGCGCTAGGCCTTCCCAAACCATATTTAACACACAAAAAAGTATGATCACCATATTCAACCTGCCATGGATTCCTTTGAGGCATCATGGTTCAAGGCAGAAGTGAGTGGCTAATGGGACTTACTGCCACCTCCACTGCTGCTCCACACCATTTTTAATGGAGATTTACAAGGTTTCTTCACAGTTTCTCAGTCTCAGGAGGCTTGCAGTCCCGATTAAAAATGGCATAGGGAGGCAGAAGAGGTGACAGCAAATAATCCATGAATAATTAAATCCGCAAAAGTGAAACCCACAAATGTGGAGGGCTGACTGTATAATTAATCTGCCTAGGTAATGGGATCAATCAGAAAACTTTCTCTGAGAACCTTACCTACTCACTTATAGAACATCCTCCTTGAACCTTCATTGCTGAGGTTAGGAACCCGGTTAAGCCCCTTTTAACTTTCCTGAGTTTTCTAATAAACATTGTGTTGAACAATCATGCTCTGCAATACGCTAGAACTTTGTGTTTCGTTTCTTTCTTCTGTTTTAAGTATCTTTGTCTTTTATGTCTGTGGCTGCTTGCACAGAAGCTAGTAAAATCTGGCCTACTATCAGGTGGATCTGTAACTGGTTGACTGACCATTCCCAAAGGGTGCTCACCAATGGCTGCTTTTCATCCTGGAGAGAAGTGACTAGCGGGGTGCCACAGGGTTCTGTCCTGGGCCCAGTGCTGTTCAATATCTTCATCAACAACTTGGATGAAGGAATAGAAGGCATGCTCATCAAATTTGCAGATGACACCAAATTGGGAGGGGTTGCTAATACACCAGAGGACAGGATCAAAATTCAAAATGACCTGGTCAGATTGGAGAGCTGGGCCAAGGCTAACAAAATGAAATTCAAGAGAGAGAAGTGTAAGGTCCTACACTTAGGTAGAAAAAACGGAATACAGAAATATACGATGGGGGACACGTGGCTGGATAGCAGTACGTGTGAAAGGGATCTAGGAGTCTTAATAGACCACAAGCTGAACATGAGTCAGCAGTGTGATGCGGTAGCCAAGAAAGCCAATGCAATTCTCGGCTGCATCAATAGGAGTATGGTGTCTAGATCGAGGGAGGTACTGGTACCACTCTACTCTGCTTTGGTTAGACCTCATCTTGAATACTGTGTCTAGTTCTGGGCACCCCAATTCAAGAAGGACATGGTCAAGCTGGAGCAGGTCCAGAGGAGGGCGACCAAAATGGTGAGCGGCCTGGAAGCCATGCCCTATGAGGATAGACTTAGAGAGCTGGGTATATTTAGTCTGCAGAAGAGAAGGTTAAGAGGGGACATGATAGCCATGTTTAAATATATGAAGGGATGCCATGTAGAGGAGGAAGTGGGCTTGGTTTCTGCTGCTCCAGAGACCAGGACAAGGAGCAATGGATTCAAGCTGCAGGAGAGGAGATTCCACCTGAACCTCAGGAAGAACTTCCTGACAGTCAGGGCTGTCCGGCAGTGGAATATGCTGTTTCAATGGAGTGTGGTGGAGTCTCCTTCTTTGGAGGTTTTTAAGCAGAGGTTGGATGGCCATCTGTCGGGAGTGCTTTGAGGGTGTTCCTGCATGGCAGGGGGTTGGACTGGATGGCCTCTGTGGTCTCTTCCAACTCTACATTTCTATGATTCTATGCTCATATTTGCTGTTTTAGCTTGCTCTGCTCTTCTAAGAACCTGCTGCTATGACTCTTAAATATTTCACTATTGCGTTTGAAATGTTTTGTTAGTTGTCACTTTGACAATTTTTTAAATTTTAGAAGTGGGCTATACTCCTAAACTTCTAAAATACTTCTAAAATAATCTTTTTATTCACAAAATCGGTGTAGCAAACGTCTAAAATTCAGTGACAGCTGGAGTTCTCTCAGACAATATTTGTGAACATTAAAAAGAAATAGAGGTGCATGATGACAATTACTTCAATGTGATTGTTGGCGTTTACTAGTGTATGCTGCAAACCTGCTAAATATGTATCTGTTTTCAGACGTTTACCAGTTTCATCTTGGATTTGCAATACTTAGTGTGCACCTACAAACACACACACTTTTGAAACTAGCACTGTTATTGATCAAATTGCCAAGTTAAACGCTGGTTTCAAGATATATCATTTCTCTTTCTTTCTCTCTTTCTTTCATTAGACAATAGCTGAAGCCTTTATCAAGGAATCACCATCAGCTTGTTAATTTGAGCTTCAGCACTCACCCAGTCACTGCAGATCTATTCCAGTGACTTTAGCAGCATGACACTGGGGTAAATTTACTGTAAATATTTCTTGTGTTCTCACCTTGTCATTGGTACCAATTGGAACATGCCCATATGAAACAGATTTTTTAATGAACACGGCAGTATATGTACAAGGTGATGCTTTCTTTCCTAATTGATGGCCCATTCAGCTTTGCATAATTGCTACAAGTTACTTTTCAGTGGCTGGTAGCTCTCTGCTATACACAATAAAATGTAACAATCCAGTCTTTCTGCTGCCTGTTTTGTCATCAAAGCAGGAGTACCAAGGGAGCCAATAATAAATGATCCACACTACTGAAAGGGCAGGAAAGAACTCAGAAAGCTATTTTCACATTTTATTCACCTCATCGAGCTATGGCTTGTATAAAATGCCAGCTGTGCAGTATGATTGGTCTGAATACCAAGAGAGTTGAAGAGATGCATACACTAATGAATAAAATCCTCCTATTATATTATAAAGCAAAGTGCTGTTTTTAAATGTTTCTTTTAAACATCTTCCTCTTCAGCATTTTGCTCCTTTAATGATCTATAGCTCTTTGTGGTTCACTCCTTATTCTTCTTGCTTGAGACAACTATCTTCAAAAGAAAGGTGATTTGCATGGCCATTAGCAACATCAAAAATGTCCTTTTATAGCTGTCCCCCTCCCCACCAGCTATTGTAAAAGGTTAGTTAACACATCACAGACTATGTGTCCTCACTTGTACTCCAGGCAATAATATTTACAATTCATTTTCCTACTGTTATCATACCTTAACTTTCCATGATCACTTGACATACACACTACTGTACCACCTTCCAGACTCTGGCATCTTCATTGAATGGGGCTGTATATGGAATTTTAATGCATATTTTCTGAGTTTTTTTTAAAGTATTATTATGTTGCAATATAGAAGCCTAAACAGGTCTGAAGGAAAAGAAACCTGACACACAGGTTTAAGGATGTGATAATATATATACTTAATTAGCTGAAAGTCCTATTGACTTTAGGGGGCTTACATAATAGACTTCTTACCACTGAACAAGCCACATTCCGCAGAGCATGTTAACTCAACATTTAACTTTTAAATGAAACTGATGCTGCCTGTTGGGGTTGTTGTTGTGACTTTTGCTAAGAAACCAAATATCTATTTTGTGAACAGTTTCAAGATTTTGGATCTTGAACTGGATGGAGTGGGCAGTGCCCAGTCAGGATAGATCTGAGGTGTGATGGGGGCAATTTTCACTGCACACTTCAGTTCAGGGGACATTGCTATGTTCAAGTGCACTGGAACGGATATATATCACTTTGCTATTTCGGCTGATTTACAGTTGGTTTTTTATTTCTTGACATGTTTTAGGGCAGTGGGCAATCTAAAACACCATATCTGTGGATCATTCCAAGGCATTTTGTGTGGTTTTCATACAAAATAAAAATATTTTTTTAAGCATAAATACATAAATAAAACCAGCCCTAAATGCATTTTTTTAAAAGAAGTGCGTGTGAGGTGCTGTGATGGTTGCAAAACTGGGCTTTAGGGACTATACTCTACCCACAGGCTATGCACTCTCCACCTGAGTGCCAACTCAGTGCGCTGAGCGCCAACAGCTGGGAGGCCACTGAAGAGAGAGTCTGTTCCACAACACACAAGCAACTATGAGAACCAGAGCTTCTGTTTGTACTGAGCACTTATCTATAGCAATGGCCTCTTAATTACCTCATCATGGCACAACAGAGCATTACAAATATCCAAAACAAGATTTCTGATGTTATTTGAGTCTCCAGGTAAAATAATTTCATTTAGTTCATCCTTTCTCTTCTTTCGAAAATCTTAAAAGGCAGAATATCGTTGGTTAAGTTGCCAACTTTACCCCACAGACTAACAAGAGGGGAAGTATCAGTCACTTCAGAAGAAGTCTGTGGTTTGCAGAAGCATAAATACCTTCAAGGAAAAAGAAAGCAAAGGAGATCTCACCAATACAACATGCACACAAATACATACACGCAGACTGAGTCTGTTCAGTAGCTACAAAACTGGAGAGACAGAGAACAGGAAAGATATATAGCCAGTCCTCCATATTTGCAGGTTTTGCTTTCAACAATTTGATTATTTGTGAGTTTCTCCAACTCCTGCACCCACACCTCAGGCACTTGTTTCCTAAGGGAACCATCCCTCTTGGCAGCTCTGATCAGCACATGCAGCCCTTTAAAAAACTACCTCTGGTTGTCCTCTTTCACCACTAGCCGCTACCTACTCACCTAAGGATGGAGTGCAGAACAATTTTTCAGCAGCACAAATCCTTTCCCAGATGGGCAAGAGAAGAAGTACAGGGCAACCAGGCTGATCCACCCCCTTTCCTTCTCCTTTCCCTGACCCGGTATGGGCCATGGGTGCCTGCTCTCCCCACCATGCCTCAACCCCCTTCCCACAGACACACAAACACAATTTGGTATTTGTCTTTTTTCCACTTTTGTGGAGGTCTGCCACCGCTTACCTAGTGAATGTGGAGAGACAACTATAATAGAGTTGATGTGGATGGAATCTGAAAACAGATTTCCATGATCCAGTATTTTGAGATAAAGATTCCCAAATTATTTCAAGATTGAACTGACAGGAGTTTGTCCATCCTAATAAAAATGTTGCACTAGCATAGTGCATAATGAAACCATGCTAAAAATATTTCCTTTGCAGACATTAACACAGTGACATAAGAATTTTCTTGAGCATTATGTGAGAGGGAGAGAGAAATAACCTCCCTGATCCTACATACCTATATATTGGTTTTACATTGTTCTAGCTTTTAAAGAGATACCTTCTCACATTGGTTTCACTATGCAAATGAGATGAAGTGGCAAGACTATTCTTTTAACTGGAGCACAACTTGTCTTCTAATCTTTTCCTTTTACAACACATAAACCTGGCAGCTGGAGACCTTGTACTGTTTTTAAAATACCAAATAAGGGTCTCTCTTTTCTTTGGGTTAACTCAGGCAATTTGTGGCTTTATTGGACTATGAAGGCAACCCATAAAGTGAAGGGAAGCTGAATTAATTTGTTTCTATTCTTGTTTTATTACCCACCACATCTCCATTAATCTGCGTGCATGCATCTTTAGAGAGAACAGCCTCAACAAGTCTTGAAAATGGTCAAAGAGATATGGTCCAACAATACAGTCCACCCATTTTTTTAACGAGTTCAGTCCTGGGTCCAGATTTTGATTTTATTTTTGAACCAGAGGGCCTTTCCGCACTACACTCTTATAGTGCTATTCTTGCACTTTCAACGTTCTATGAAATTCTGGGGTTTGTAGTTTACTGAGGCCAAACAGCTCTTTGGCTAAGAATTCTAAATGCCTCTCCCCAACCTGCAAACCCCAGGATTCCATAGGATGTTGAAAGTGGAATAATAGCACTATAGCAGTGTAGTGCAGAAAGCTCCAGACTTATGAACATGATATTCAAGGGACACTCTCTTGGAGTGTGCTCCACCCCAGGCAGGAGCTCACTTACTCCTTAGTATTGTTGCTGTCTCACTGACATTGGCCATCTTTTTGCTTCTGCTGACAGCTCAAATGAGGACCATCTCTCCAGAAAAGAGAGAGGAAGAAAACACAAAGATGTCATACATGCATGACATTCCCCTTGTGTGCTTTTTTGACCACTACATATTGGCCATATTTGGTTCATGGTTGAGTAAGCAGACCTCTGCAAATGTAACATTTACTCACAATGTTATGCATTCTCAAAAGATGTGTAAGTATTTGTTGGTCCCTTCAATGTACCAGCTGATTCAACAGTATTCTAAAAATGGCCATTGCTCATTCCCCAGTGTACAATGGGACAGCAAGAAGGCATGATGGCAGATACACAAGCAACTGTGCAACATCAGCATTCAGCTAAAGGACAGAGCAATGGAAATCCAATCAACCACTCTACATGCCTATTTATGCTATACAAGCACAACGTAGCAGCTCAGCCAAAGAATGGGGATGTTACAGCTCCTTCTGCTTGCCCTTATTACTACTTGGAGAGAGTTCTTGAAAATGAAGCAAGAGCAAAGAAGAGGAGCAGCAGGCCTGGCGTCTTCATGCTGTAAGGGTTCTGGTCTGTGACCAAGCCCTTGCAGGATTCTGCCTGCAAGGATCCTGGTCTTGACCCTGTTCTTTGCAGAATCCTGCCCAGTACCTCAGATCCAGCTGGCTGCTTTGATGCAGGACAGCTGGAGCAGCCAGCAGCCAGTTATATAAGGGCTGGGCTGTGTCTACAGCCTTTGCCACAGCAATATGATTTGTAGTTTCTTCTGATTTTGCAGTGTTTCTGACTATGTTGACTCCTAGACTTGGACCTCTGCCTGTTTTCTGGACCTGCCTTTTGCCCTGTGGACTCTTGTTACTTGGTAGGCTTCTACTGCTGTGAACCCTTGTTGTGCCTTGACCTTCTGCCTGTTTCTTGGACCTGCCTCTTGCTCTGTTTATGCCTGTTGGCTGGAAGGCCCTTGTTGCCTTGGCCTCTCATTGTGCTCTGACTTTCTGCCTGTCTCCTGGACCTGCTTCTTGCTTCTAGCCCTGTGGACTCTTGCTACCCAGAAGACTGCTGCCTTGGACTCTTGTTGTGTCCTGACCCTTGGCTTCCTGACCTAACACCTGTCCCTAGGCCGAGCTCTGGTACCTGTACTTGTCAGTCCTTGCTACCCATGCCTCGCACCTGACAGAGGCAATGGGAATGGACTCCATATTGCAACTGATATATGCCTGGAAATACTGGCTCCCACTACCAGCTCTGAATGAGCCAGTGATTTATAATAAGACTTACCTTCCAACATTTCAAAGCTGAAAAGTGGAGGACCTGTGACCAAGTAATATCAGAGTGTGGTCAAAATGAGAAAAGTTATTAATGAGGAAGAATACACAAGCTAGGAGTAGACGTAGCAGTTTTCTTTTGTCTGAGCTGACTGTGAAGGGCAAGATTCTGCTCCCTACTGGCTTTTCCCCCTTGCTAGAGTTATTAAGGGCAAGCTCCTTTTGCCCTCTGATCTCTGTTTGCAGAAACCAAAGTAAGCTGGGATAAAGGGGGAAAGTAGGAGGAGAAAGAAACTGGGGCATTTTAAAAGCAGCTGAAAATGTGGGATGACAGAGGATTAATCAGGTCTATCCCTGCCAAATCAGGAGTTGGAGATTAAGTTATTCACAATATTCACACATCAATATATTGGAACACATTGTTAAATTAGCAAAGACATAACACAATGATAATAAGAAGAGTTAAAATGTTATACTAGTTAGAGTATTGGGCTAGGGTGTAGGAGAACCGGGTTCATTTCTCTGTTTACTTATGAAGAAAGTCCCTACAGGGTTGGTATAAAAATAAAATGAATGCCAAGCTCATTCTTTTTGAAGGGTAGAAAAGATAGAAATATAGTAAGCAACATTTTTAAAGAATATTTTGTAGAAGCTTTTTTTTGAGGGGGGAGTAATGGGTTATAGATATTCTTAAACTATCATCAATCATGTTTGAAAAAATCCATATACATTGAAAGACTTCATCTGATGAATACACTTGCCTTTACAACAACCAGCAGGCAAATGATTTCAAAGTCTGCAGACAAATGTGCTGATTGACTGATTTAAAACCAGGAAGGGAAAAAAAACTGACAAGCTTTATCAATTGCAAAATTCTTCCATTTTGTATTTACTGTAAACACTCATGCACATACATTTTTCTCTTTAAGAAGAACTGGAAAGCAATACTCTGTCAGTGCTGACAATCAAGAACACTTAACAAATGAGAGTGGTCTTTCTTGTCAACACAGATCACTCTTGCAGTAGTGAAATAATGCTCTACTAAGAAACTTGAGTATTGGTTGTTGTAGAAGAGATATACCTAGCCTGTGTCTCAATGAAGACACAGCTTGGAAAATTCTCTGTTTGGACTCCAACAATCAGAATCCTACGGAATCCTGGGAGTTGCAGTTTAGGGAAGGGCCTTTAGAATTCTCAGCCAGAGAGTTCTTTGGCCTCAATAAACTACAAACCCCAGAATTCCACAGGATGTTGAAAGTGGAATAATAGCACTATAACAGTGTAGTGGAGAAAGCCCCCTGGAATCACATAATCACAGAGTTGGAAGGGCCATTGATTCCACTCCTTGGTCAGTGCAGAAAATCTATCTAGAGTGTCCTCACCAGGTAGTAGTCTAGCCTCTTTCTGAAGATGTCCTGACAACAATACCTCACTTCCTTTCTAGGTAATTGGTTCCATTGTCAACTAGTGCTTACTGTCAGGAAGTTACTTTAAATGTTCAACTGAAATCTGCTGTCCTGTAACTGTTAGACCTTATTCTACCTACTGGAGCAGCAGAGAATGGACCTACACCATCCTCTCAGTGACAGCGCTTTGCATATTTAAAGACTGGAATCATGTTACCCCTTGGTTTTCTTTTCACTAGGGTGAACATACCCAACTTCGTGAACTTTTCCTCATACACACATACAGCAAGCACAGAAGGACTGCCAGCAAAAAAGGCAGTGACAGTCATAACATTCAGAAAACTTTATCACAAATGTATCTCACTGAAAAGGGTAGAAATATCTTGTCATCTCACAAGAAAGAAAAACTATATTGTTTTTTATTCTCACATGTGAGAGGGAGACCAGTAATATTTGCATTCCGTGTTTGGATACTATTGTCCTTGAATTTTTCAGTGGCTGCAGGGGGCCAAAGTTTGAACAATTTGCTTTTTTCAACTACATATGGTTGGAAAATTATGAAAGTTTAATCCAGAAAAGAAAATCCAGAGAGTTTAATCCAGAAAAATCCAAGCTTTGGTACACCTTTCTAAAGGAAGCTTTTTCTACTTCCTCCTTTATTAGGAAGGCATTTGGTTTGTGACATTAACTTTCTTTTTTAAAAAATGAAATTGTTTACTTGCAATATCAGTTCGAAATACACAAAAAGATAAACACAAAACAAAAAGATAAATGCAAATAAACCACCATGTGACAGAATGGATTATATTCAAAAGAAACTCTCTCAAATAGTGAATCAGTTTTCCCATGGACAAAATTTTTTTTTCTTTCTTTTTCACTAAATAATCTTGAATCTTTTTTTTTCCAAAAATAAGGTAGCAAGGATCCCATAACAGATCTTTCCTGTTTTTATTCTGAAACCTGGATGATGTCAGGATATCAGATGTATTTACAAAAGCAATGGATGACTGCTATATCTCAAACTTGTCTGTCCTATTTTTCCTTCTGAGAGCTTTATGCTTAGCTCTTAACTTTTCATTTAATGCCAGATCCACAGTCTCTCCCATCATGAAAGAAGATCCACTTCCTCCACATGTCTCTACTCCTTAGTTATAGTCATTCTAGCCACTGATAATAAAATAAATATCAGACTTTTATGATGCTAGAGTTTGTGATACAACATTTCTGCAGCTGTCTCTCTGTTCAAACTGTACAACAGGGTTGGGAAAAGTAAAATTAGTTCTTTTCACAGCAGGTATACAGGAAGTCCTCACCTATTTGATGACTTGCTTTTTTTTTTATTTTTGATGCTTCCAAATTAAGGATAAGTTCCATTAATTTGACAGGGGTTCTGCTCTTTCATTAGTTCTTCTTGCTTATGGAGGCTTGCTTGGGTCACATGCTGCTTATAAAGTGTGTGGAGAGAAGGAAAAAGGTGCTAGCTGGTTGAGAGTCTTTGCAAGCAACTCATAGTCAGTCCCAAGTGGGCCTCTGTAAGTCCTTCATGCTCCCTACAGTACAGTATGTGGGTTCTGCTTTTGAACCAATTCCATTTTCTGACATTGCTCCAGTCTCTAACCTGTCAGATAAGTGAGAGAAACCTGTACTTCTCTTGGCAGAGAATATCAAAAGAAATTTCTGTAACTAGTGTCTATCCCCCACACGTTCAAAGGTGGGGAGATATGGGAAGGACTTTCAACCTACTAATGGAGGAAATTTGAACTCTAAAACATCTTTACCTTGGGGAGAGGGACCTTCATTGGAAAAGAGGCTTCTCAGTCACCAGGGTTCATGGCTCAACTGCTTTCTTAGCTTAAATATCTTAAGAAGCCAAATGATGCAAAAGAAGCAGTTAACATTTGGCTATATAGATAAATGCATCAAGATTTAATTGGTTTAATTTAGCAAACTGGTACAATTACTGAAAACATGCCTTGTGCTTTCTTGCTTCATATCAAGATGTCAATTTCTTCATTATACACAAGCATAATATCCATTTGATAGATACAGTGATTTGTATATTATTAAACAAGGGTTGATTCAAACCCAAATGTTCCCTGTTCTCTTTTTAAAGCATCTACTGGGAGGGGAGGTCCTAGATTGTGAATCAGTCTTTCTCCTGCTGCTTCATTTTTCTCTCTCTTCATCCTCACCAGCATAGACAAAGAAGATTCATCCTGCTCTTGAGCTCCATGAAGAGAAAGGGATGGTTTCTTTGTGTTAATACACCATGCTGGATGAACACTGCAGATGGTATAGGCACGCCTCGCCCCTAACAACTTAAGGGGAAATGATATTACTATTGTTGTTATATCCTGCTTTTCCCCCCCAAAATTGGAACAATACAATTAAAAAAACCATACAAAAAGTGAATATTAAAAAATTAAGCTATTTACAGTATAAAAACAATTTACACTTCAGTAAAAGAATAAAATACAATAAAAAAGGATAAAAGGCTCTTAAAAACAATTAAGCTAAAGTAATACAGCACTGTAGCCCATTCTTTAAGAACTTTCTGTTTTAAAAGCCTGTTTGAATAAAAAGGTTCTAGATTGCTGAAAGAAGGACAACAAGGAGAGGGCCCATCTGGCTTCCCGGGGAAGGGAGTTCCAGAGTCTACGGGCGCTTACCAAGAATGCCCTCTCATGTGTGCCCATAAACTGTGCTTGAGATGTGGTGTGAAACCACTAGTTGAAAGGATGAATTGGTAGAGGAAGGAATATTCTCTTAACTCTGCAAATAGGGTGACTTCAACCAAGACACAGAGAGTTAGGAGTACAGTCTTTCAAAAATCAATTTTATCAATCTACTAATTCAATAAATAATACATCCATGTTATCATGGATAATGTCTTCATGAAAATGATGTTGCTATTTTTTTTTTAAAAAAAGGTACCATCCACTTCTCTTTAGTGACCTACAGGATGCGAAAGGGTTGCCTTGCAAGACTTGATTAGCTACTTCTTCAGGGATTTTGAGATAATCAACTGCTTTTACTTCAATAGGCATGCTCTCTCTCTCTCTCTCTGAATGTGTGTGTGTAGTTGTAAGGTTTCTCTCATTTGTCCATGCTGTTTCATAACTATGCTGCTAACATGCAGTGCCTTGAACACTTTTTTTACTGTGTGTTTATTTACTGTATTAAATTGATTGCATTTTTGTTACATTATTTCCTGTTAGCTGCCCTGAGGGACTCATTAAGACATTAGTGATAGGGTGTCCATATGCACTGATAGATAGGCAGGACGTAGACAGATACTTCCAGGTTCATTTCAGTCTCCGAGCAAATAATAGTCCATCAATCAGGATCAGAAAACCAGAAAAAAAAAGATTATACCAATGTTGTTGTTGTTGTTGAAAAAGTGAGTTCATATTGAAATGATTGGGTATTTGTAGCAGCCACAGATTGCAAACCAGGGCACAATAATTTTGGGAAACTGAACTATGAGCATCATTTTTCTTATTTATTTTCCTTCTTTTCCTCCCATACTATTAAACTTCTATTATTCTTTTACCATTTTGGCAGGTTTAGTAGTTTGAAAAACTCCATTTTGAAATCTGAGTATATTTGCCCATTGTATTTATTTTTTTGTTACTTTATGTTTATTTCTGCAGATTTTTTTATGTTAGACTATATATGTGCTAACATAAAAACAAGAAGACAAAAACATAAAACTGCCCTCAGAATTAACTATAATGTGTTCAGGAAAATTCCTGAAGGAAGGAGATGTGCATATATATGTTTATGTGCATGTGGTGTTTTTTTTGTTAAACAATAATTTGAAACTTTAAAATACTATTAACAATGTAATAAGGGATATTTAGAACCCAGTGGCTGGCTCAGTTGGAGGAATAAGCAGCCTACGCTATGTGAATAGTAATTTAAAAAAACCGTTTTTGAAAAGACACTGAACTTTGGAAAAAAAAGAAGGGGAGATATCTTATTTCTTACTGTTCTTCTCTTTAGTAAGAGCATGACATTCCAACATGGCTAGAAATCTTTAGTATTCTAATGTCTAGTATCTACTCTAAGAATCCAGTGTTCTAGTATGGCTGGTGTGTAGTAAAGTTGGACTGCCCAAAGTCCTCACTGTGGTCTGTTGTAAAATGAGACCTGGAAGGAGGGTCAAACAACAAAATTGATAACAGCTCAAGGCTGTTCCAAATTCTGACTATCAGCCTCCCAGTTCCTCCAATATATGCTGAGATCCTGCATCACACTGATGGGTTGTTCCCCCAGATGTAGATATAGCTCATCCTCCCTCTCTACAAGTTCAATGTATCAATGTCTGCAGGCTGAATACCCCTCCCCTAATTGGTGGCCAAAGGAGGATGGGAAGAGAAGGAAAGGGAAAACTGGGAAGCAAACCAGTTGTATTCCTAGAGCTACCCACAGGAGAAAGATGTCATCCCATCATCCTTCTGGATCTTTGGAGGACCTGTGGAGGATCCAGGAAGGTACCTTTTTCTTCCAGTGGTTAACTTTGGAATGTCTTCCCCACCTTTCCCCGGACACTGAATGGCTGTGGGAAGTGGTGCTGGCCAGAAGCCATACAGGTGGCTTAGAGAAGGAGTCATAGTAGATGGAGGTGTTGAATTCCTCCATCCACTATGACCAAAAGTACATACACAGGAATATGTCACTAACAGGATACCATCCTCAAAATGCATATATCAAGGACATATGTCTCTGTTGCAGAGTTCCTGCACAGATATGTCATTCTAATCAGTGGCATACAAAATCACCAGTGTGTCACTCTAATCAGTGGTATACAACATCACTACCAGCTACCATATACTGGCCAATAAACATCTTAAAATGCCACATGCTGTGGAATCCCATAGTCTTGAGTTTTTGTCCCACTATGCCACATGACAACAGGACCGTGTGCTCTTCAGATCCCTCAGTTGCTATATTGTGGCAAGACCTAGCTTTTAATTTTCTTATTTCTTGAATTCCTTATCCTTACTCATCCTTCTTCCACTCATTTCCCCTTATTGCTGCTTCTTTCCTATCCTCTTGAATTTGTATCTATTATTTTCAGATAATACATATTACATGAGGAAAGACATGTCAACATAATACATATTGCACAGGGAGGGGGACATGGACTGGCACACAGAAAGAAAGAGACGAGAGGAGGAATGTGGTATCAAGACTTCACTTTACATACATCATCCCAATATTGCACAAACAGTTGTGTGAAGAACTGGTGCTTCTGCCTATAGATTCTTACTGACAATTTGCTAACTATAGAATTCATCTAACTGTTCTGTAAAGGTTAGGTTACACATATGAGGGTTATTCATACAACACATTCTACATATTGTGCAGAAATCCAAGGGAGACTCTATCATCCAAGTATGTCTGCAGTATAATAAATACTGATCTAAGTGTGTCACAGAAGGACCACCAGACTTAGCTTTGTAGTACAATGGGAATGAGCATGGTTGCTTTCCAATTCAGAGGGGAAATTAATCATTTTTGCAAGAAAGATAAATGCAGCATTTTCTGCTTCAATACAAATGTTCATCGTTTTCATTGTTCAATGAGGTCAAATCACCTGCTGTGGACAGTAACCTTTCAAATAGCATATACAGTACTGTGGTTGACTGGGCCATCCACCTTTCTTATGTATGACAAAGACCAGTGAAAAGGTCAGTATATAACAAATCCATTATAAAAGTGCAAATGTTATAACAGCTACATGAGAAAACCAACTGTTGTAAGTATGCAAGTTAAATTCCAAGGGGGGAAAAATACTTATTTGTTTGTTTAGAATGTTTACACCCCCTTGTATGTAGGCTGCTAGAAGGGTGTTAATAGGATACCTTTATTATGATTGTGGACCATTATGGTTAGAGAAAGTGCTAGATAGAGAGGTAAAACAAAATTCTCTCTCTCTCTTTTTTATTTATTTATTTACACACACACACACACACACACACACACTCAACATGAAAAGATGTCTTGAGAAAATGGTCAGGTGCCATGAGATTTGATTTTTCATAAATGGAACTCTTTAAAAGAGAAAGAGAGAAGAAAGGAAAAAGAAAGGAAGGAAACAAAGAAAACAAGAGAGGGAAAAGAAAAGAAAAAATGGTTTGCACAGCAATCTTTGGTTTTTGTGCAAAAAACTGAACAGAAAGCACATCTTGTACAAAACACACTAATTTCTGTACAAAATGTTGATTTTGTACAAAACCAATTTTTTTGCACAGAAACAAGTTTTTGCACATTTTTTTAGGAAAAAAATCCCCAAGTGCCTACAATAACCTAAAAATGTATAAAAAATGCTTTTTATCTCACCATTGTTAACAAAACAATGTTCCAAAAAAAATATTTTGGAAATATTTACTTCCTCATTAAATCTTGCTTACAAAAAAGAAGCAAACATTTATATCCTTAGAGCTAAGCACTCTCAAGTATAAATGCACTTTGGGTCCCACTCGAAGAGAAAGGCAGTATATAAATATATAAAACAAATAAATGGATGAGAAATCTTGCCCTTGCAAATTTACAATATAAATTGATCTGATTTGCACCTTCTAGACTAGGAATGAACTTAATGGACAAGTATGTGCAGGAGTGTTGTGGCCTAGAATATACATACTCATCCCCTGCTTTCATGTTTGAATAAAGAATCCATTCCTCAGGGTAAGAAAAGTGCCTTGTACAGAATCTTGACATTGGGATATCTAGACTAATATTGCTTACACTGATTGGCAACAGTCTCCAAGCAACTTTAGACAAGAGATATTGGGATGTAGACTCAAGACCAGGACATACTGACCATTACCTACTGATTTCCTTCACATAAGGGCAAAACCAAAAATGCAGTTCCAATCCTTCAATTTAGTGACTGAATCTGGAAGTTTCAATTTGTCCCAGATTTGAATTTGGTGAAGTTTGGTAAAATCTCACAAAACATTAACTAAAGTGAAATACTTGCCCATCCTTATAATTTACAGTGCCATAGGTCCTGACCAATCATCCCACTGAAAGAGTCTTAGGTCCTACAAAAAGGTATTCCTGGAACATCAGTTTTGTCATCTATCTAGCTGTTGTCTTGACTTTTATTCACATATTTCCTTCACCTTGCCTTTGATGTTCTGGCTGACAAAGTAATGTAACAGGAAACCAACCTGATTGTGCATTCAACTAAAAATGTAGGACATTTAGATGGTGTGTTTCCTTGACTGCATTAGTCTGATGGACTAGAAAAAGCTCCAGATGTACTTTGACAGATGTACATACGAATTACTTGTAACAGTATCACCACAGGACTTTTTTCCAGAACTTTACTGCAGAAATCTTACTCTTTGTATTTGATGAATAGAAGTTCAATTTGTGAATTCACTTGGGCTGTGCAGTGGAGGCACAGTTGCACATATTCCAGTCCTACCCCCAGTGTACTAGTTTTCATGAACTCCACCTTCAACCTTTCTGCATTAAGTGGCAATGCCTAAAGGGGAATTCTAAGCAAATACAGCCGAATATGATTAGACTCATCTCTCTGCAAGGAGTGGTAGTGGAGTCCTCCCAAAAAATATGTTCACTCAAACATAGAGATTCCCCTTTCAGACCTTCCTACTCAATGCAGGAAGACTGAGAATGATCATCATGATAGGGATGTGTAAGCCCCTTAGAGAATCAAAAATAATTTCTATTCTAGAGGAACAAGTGGCTCTCTATAGTGGGCACATATATCTCTAATCCTCCTAAATCCAGATTGTATAGCTACCCTATTAAGTAGCCCTTGGATATCCTTCAGAACTAATGCGAATGTTTATAGTTCGCTATTATGTTATCAATATTTGAGTTGGGAGGTAGACATATCCCTCCCATTCCTATTGACCCAATAGAACAACAGTCAAATAGTATTGGGAACAGAATGATTCCTAATTTCCGTCTACAACAGTTTCTCCTAAATGCAAACCCACAAGGAGCAGACAGTGAGTGGGATAACACTAACCTTTCATTCAGGACACAATGTTGTCATCAAGCTTCAAGCATAGAACTTTTAGGTGCATCAGCACAGCTAATAAGATGCTTCATCTTTACACTCTGATGCTTAGGGTGATGCCTTCAGTAGATGGATGTGTAGTACTGTGCAGTTTTAAAGTATGGAAAAAGTGACCAACAACAAAAAGTCATTGAACAAGGGATGCATTTTCTAAGCAAAAAGGATGGAAAGAAGATTCTAAAGTATTTTAAAAATTGTCACAAAACATGCTTTTTGAGTGTCAATAAATACCAATATGTAGAATCCTGGACTAATGAGAATCATCACAGTTCAGGACTTATTCTGTACAAAATTCACAAATGCTTGCTTTGCACAGAAAACAGCATTTTCTGTGCAAATTTTTTTTTCTGCACAAAAAAATGCTGTTTCCTGCCCAGTTTCTGTGCAAAGCAAGCATTTGTGAATTTTGTACAAAAGAAGTCCTGATTTGGGTATAGGCTTCAAAAATTGTGTCTTTTTTAAAGACTTTCTTGTAGTGGAAAGAAAAATACTAAAATTACTAATAAGAAACCTAGTAAAGAATTGCAATCCTACTAATCAAAACAATAATTGAAAGCATTGGTGAGAACGTCTCAACTATAAATGGCTGTTGATTTGTTCTTAGATCCATAGCCCTGGTGGTTCGGGGAACCCAAGTTACTCTAACCTCGTGGTATATCATCAGTGTTTTTGAAAGTCTTTTCTGGACTCCCCATAGTTTTTATCCAGACTTTAGATCCGACATCCAGATGAGTTTTTCCTTCTCTACAATATTGCTGTTTCAGATGAAAGATCCTTAAGGGGGAAACATGCCATTTTACCCAGGGAAAATAAGACCATTTTCACCTTTTCCGCTGCATATAGTATTAGTCCATAGAGCAATATTAAAGTACAGGCAACACTTACTCATATCTTAAAACTTCCTATATTCCATAGAAGCTTGTACAAAGAATTACTATTTTTATGTAGTAAAATACAACAAAAATACAAAGTCAAATAAGTACTAAGAGGGATTATTTGTCACATGTTGCAATAGAAATCAATATGTGTTGAGTGAGAAGCCGAGCAATGAACTAGTGATATATCAAACCAACCTGTATGAACATCTGCCATCCTCCTGCTTATCAACTCACAACTTACTATGATAATTAGCACACACTAATAACCCATCTGTTTGCAAGGAAAGCCGAATCTGGCCTTTTGAACAACAGTGTTATGCACCAACAGAAAACAAAAAAGAGAAAAACAACAACATACAAGCTGTTGTCAACACAATGTAGTGCAGATGAGGTACAAATGCCTTAGTTTAATAACGAAACCAAGTAAACAAAATTTATGACCCAATAGAAAAAGCCAATGAATTCTTGACTGATTTTATGGCATTATCTATGTACCTGACTGAAATCTTCATCTTTACAATCATCTGGCCCATCTTACAATCTTTGCAGAAGAATTACTTTGTCAAAGTTAATGAACACAAGGAAATATGAAATAGAGGTACTTGTCTCCTTTGAAGAAACAAATAGGCCATTAAGTAATTAAATATAGGAACACCACCTGGAAAGGATGGCTTAATGGCATGGTTGTATAAGTTAGTCTCTGATCATACTGCTCAGTTTTCTACAGCCTAAAAGTAAACAGAACTAGAAACAACATACAAAAAGCAAGTCAGCAGGACACATGAGCCTGTTCTCAATGTAAAGCTTCTGTAATTTTACAAGAAGTATGGTCCCACCCTATCGATAGAGATTCTGTGTGTCTAATGGATACATATAAGTTTAGACTTACGCTTTTTCCAACATCAAGATTTGGAATGTATGAAGAATCTGTTCCTATCTGCATTTCTTGGCTTGTCCATTGGATAGGTGCAATTTGTGCCCTAGAACCCCAATATTGTTTGGCAACTGCAGACATAACCTGAAATTAACCTAAGGATATGGAACACTGTGCAAGAAATGCCACATGAATGTGTCTTCTCTGCAAAAGCAGCATATTTGTGCAGGAATTTTGTGCAAAATGCACATTTTTCTGCCCCCAGAATTGTTTTCTGAGAAGGAACACTATGTGCATTGTTGTGCATGTGATGTTCCTTGATAAAGTACCAAAGTATTACGGTGCTTGAAAATTGTATAGATATCCTTGTATTCATGAGAAGCACAGAGAAAATTGCTAAAATCATTCACTCTTGAATGTGGGGATGAAATAAGGGAAGATTTACATCCCTAGCATTTCTTAATGACTCCTGGCTCTTTCAGGTAGAATCTCACTTCTTTGAGAAGCTGTATTGGAAATCTTTTCACTTTCGTTGAAGTTCATTCAATACGAGACCTCAACATCCACTTCACAGTTCAGCTGTAAATGAAATCTAGTGATAATTCTGAGTAACATGGATATTCAAGAAAACACAGGATAAAAAGTGAAGACAAGATAATTACCCTCTAGATGATCATAGAACAGAATAATGGGCCAAGTACAACTCTCTGCTTATTGCAGAATCTCAAGCTGAAACATCCCTAGCAGGTAGCTGTCCAGCCTCTTTTTGAAGATGTCCAAAAGAAGGAAACTCCAACATCTGTCTAGGAAATTGGTTCCAGCACAGAATTGTTCTTATTATCAAAAGGTTCCTTATAATGTTCAGGCAAAATCTACTGTCCTGTAACTTCACACCATTAGACATGGTTCTACCCATTAGAGCAGCAGAGAACAGGCCTGCCCCCTCGTCTCTAGGAAGAGACAGATTTATGAATACTCTCAGACTGTCCCAATTCGGCAATTCTACCATCCCACTTTTAGCTGCTTTTAAAATGTCTGAGTTTCTGACTCCTCCTCCCATTTTCCCCCTTTGTCTTCAGCTTACTTCAATTGCTGGTATCCGAGTTCAAAGTGAAAAGGTGGTTTGCACTCAAATAACTCCACAGGGAGGAGGAAGTGCTGGGATCTTGCCCTTCCCAGTAAGCTCAGGCAAAAGCAAACTGCTGCAGTTTCTTCTAGCTTGTGTATTCATAATTAGAAACGTTTGCCATTTTGACCACAGTCTTGATGTTGCTTGGCCATACGTGTCCCAGTTTTCATCTGTGAAATGATGAAGGGCATGGCTTATGTGACAATAAACCTAAATTCCCTGATCCAACAAGTATTGACTCTGCAATTCTGGGACAATCCATTAGCTCTGATACAAAGATGGTAAAAAAGACTGCATACAAAAAAAAAGTCTGTTTATCTTGTGTTTCTCATCTGTTATTTACACACACTGACAGTGCACACACCAACTATTGGCTGAAGAGCTGTTAATCACACAGTGTAAACTCTCATAGGGTCTTAGACTGGCTGTCCTTTGGAAAGAAAAGAGATAGGAAAGCACAGAACTGAATATCCTGCTGGAGAAATATTGCATATATAGTAGGCAAAGTTGGTAAGTCTCAGGACTACAAAGTTCTCATAAAGTGCCATCTAACAATAAACTTGAAGGAGAATTTGACTTCCTTCTTCATGTGAAACCCCTGGGAAATTTCCAGGAAAGCCAAAATAATTTGCATAAGATTTTAGTGCTGTTGAAAGGTGAGAAATAGAATGCTGGAGAGTTAAAGTTTCCAGAGACATATATTTTAAAAGCTGGACTCTTGAGAGTTAAATTCTATTGTTATTCTCAACTAGAGTAGACCTACCGAATTAATTTAAGCATCTGATGACTTACCAAGTTTTCATTATAAAAATGTGGAAGGAACGAAGAGGGAAAAGACGACATGTGGCCGCACCTTTAAGACCTCAGGCATTAGGCATATTTACCCATTTGTGGGATAGAATGTAATAAGATAAAGAAAGATGCAAATCATGACTCTTACCTTAAGTTTTCAAAGGGCTGTATAAGGTAATACAGATCTTTCAGATCTTTACAGTGTGAAAGCTTACCAAAAGTCAGTCTCTCAAGGTTCAAAACACCCTCTGAGAAGATTATTTTTGTTATATGTACTGTAGCAAGGACTCTTGTATTAATATATGTATGTAACGTGGCATGAAACCATTGTCTTTGTTCATACCCCTGCTAATGGATTGGAATTTGTGAATATAATTCAGCACTGCACATTCTCTTTCTGGTCTTCCTTTGTAATTTCCTTGTTTAAGGACTGCAACCTGTTAAATCCTTAGTGTGTGTCCAGGAAGGTTGAAATGTTCTGCAACTGGTTAGAGGGTACTGCCATTTATACTGTCAAATTTGTGTCCATTAGTCTTCTCGTCTAGAGTCTGTCCTGTTTGTCTAATGCAGAGTGTAGAGGGGCACTGCTGGCATAGAATGGCATGCATCACATTGGAGGCAGAGCAAGTACAGGTAGCTCTGATGTTGTGAATGATGTTATTGATCCCTGCAATATTGCTCCTAGAATAGATATGGGGACAAGGTTGGCATCTGGGTTTGTGACAAGGTCTTGTCCCTATTTGCCTTGATTCAGTGGGCCACTTTAGTTGGGATTAACAAGTGGATTTACGACTTCAAGGAGAAGTCTATCACAGATGTTTACAAGTCTATAGCAATGGCAGATTCAAATATTTGTCCACAGTGTGTCACCCTTCATATGTTATATGTCTTCCTCAATATTTGAATCATTTCCCAAGACTATATGTGGATTTCTTTTGGTGTTATACTATCTTTGAGCATGGCAGTCATTCAAAATAAAATAATTGCAGCATTTTAACTATAATATCACATTGTTTACTTTGTAAGCCCCCCTCTGGTAGTCTTTAAATATTATCATCCTTGGTAAGCATGTTCTCATATCCTCAAACATTTCAGATGATAACTGGGAAATACGTGGTTGAGCAACATCAGAGCATGGCCAAGACAGCAAAAGTGATTAATGGAGAAGAACACACAAGTTAGCAGTTGTCTTTTGCCTGAGCCTACTGGGAAAAGCAAAACTCTCCCCCTCCCCTCCTCTCCTTCCTGCTGAGTTCAATGAGTGCAAACTGCTTTTTCACTTTGAATTCAGCTAGCAGCAACTGAAGTAAACTGAGGACAAAGGGAGAAAGAGGGAAGAGAAGAGAAAACCTAGAACACTAAAAGTAGCTGAAAAAAATGGAATGACAGAGAATTAATTGGGACTGTCCCTGCCAAATTAAGACAGTTGGATGATATCCTTTCTGCGTTACAGAGAGACAGCTATGAAGAGCCAGCAAGCTTTCTTAAAAAGTTCCATACAAAATCAAGTAGGGGCAAATATTACTCCATTAATAGCCCAAAACCATGGCCTCTAGCTCTTTTAAGTGGAATAATCTGCATTAATGGCAATATTCTTGAGTTTCCTAACAGCAGCTCAGGATGGTCTGAAACCTTACGCCCTCAAACAGCACTCCAGTCTTACACTTCTGCAGAATCAAGGTTCAAAGACGCTTCATCCCGTTTAGGTCAGAGTGGCTATCAATAGGGTGTTTTGTGTTTTAGATCTTACTCTTGCTTCAGAAAGAACATTAATTCTTAAAATTTCTAGTGGTCAAGTTGCATCCTTTCTTCTTACAATTGAACAAGGGAAAATATTTTCTAAGCATACACAGAATTCCTCTGGAAGCACGTCTCCCTTATGGAAACAGAACTATCACAATTCCTTGAAACTTAAGTTTCAAATTCTTCTTTATCACCTGAATGGATGAAATCTCCCCATCCCAATTTATTACTGGCTTATTCCTTTTATGCTTAGTGTGAAGTTGAGACTACACACTCACATGTGTGCCAGTCTGTGAAAGCCCAGCCTAAGGGAGATTCCCTTGTGCCAATTTCCACATTTGCCAAGTTGCAAAGAGGAAGGGGACAGAAGCAGTGAAAACTGATAAAAGTTAGGGACCCATCTTAAATTCCCTTGGTTCCTGTATGTAATGAAGACTTCTGAGAATACTCAGAATCTCCACTGCTGATAAGAGCTATGCCGTGCCGTTGCCTCCTGCCTAATTTTCAGCAGTACTTCCAGCCACCATTGTCCTCCTTTGTCCACATTACTTTCTGAACTGATTGTGTGGATAGCCTTCGGAACTTTAGGAATCCATGGGATCAATGCACCAGGCCAACATTGTTCTGACAACATAAACAAAACTGTATGAGTTACCACAGCCAAAATGGCAGTGGGAACAACAGTATGATGATGAGGAGAGAGGAATGGTCACAGGAAGAACAAAGTGGCAAAATGTTCACATCAAGAGCCCCAGAGAAATAGGAGGCATGCGCATGCACTAGTGGAAAAGAATACAAAACTAAATTAGTGCATTTAGCTTTGCACTGCTGTTAATCTTAGGGTCGCCAATTAATCTCAACACCATGAGTTCTGTAGAAGGCTGCCTCTTACATTATGGTACGCAGACTTCAATGTTGTCTTTTTTCCTTTTTTTTTTTTAACTTGGAAGAAATATAGGTACTCATTTCAATCCTGAGCTGTTCTCCACAACCCTAAGTTACAAACAAATATGCCAACCATAGAGATATATTTATGAAATCATATCTTACAACTCAAGACTCACTGCTTTCAATTCAAGAATGGAAATGACTGCCACTATTCTCTCAAATGAAGAGGTTTATGACTGTCTTCATGTGAAATAAGCTCAAGAGCTCTGCCATTATTCCTGCTCTGGTTTCCTATTATGTTTCCTTGAACAGTGACACAAGTATTTTTTTTATGATCCAAGAGTTTAAGAAGCATATCATTAAGTGGCACAAATGTGAAACTGTGTGGTTGATATCAAGGAGAGTAGTCAGTAGTCTCTTAACTGGAGTGTTTGAAAGAAAACTGATCAGTCATGACAGGAACAAAGAAACAGCAGTAGCTACCTAATCTTTGTAAATTTTTGAATATTTCAGTCTAGATATGGATGAAAAAATTGTTCACTTTTGATACCTATATATTAAAATTCACCAATGTCTTCTTATGAGAAATGTGGAAAATGAGTTTTTTTAAAAAAAACAAATCTTGAGTAGGAAAAACCAAAACTGACAGATTTGTTCATCCAGACCGAAGGCTTTATGTGTTTAAATCTTAAAATTCTGGATTTGAATCAACGCGTATTCAACCATGTCAGTGCTGTATTAGGGCTGCCATGTCTTTTTATCGTGAGGGTCTTCAGCTTTAAGACCTAGGCTGGAGGCAGGTAGAACATGGTCCATGTTATAAACAATTGCACCTATACAATTAGTCCAGATCATTGGGGGAGAATCTCTGTTTACTTTGTTTGTTAAGAAATTAACAAAATTTCTTCATATTTGGAAGGAAACTAGCTTAAGGTTCAAAAATTTTGAATATGTCAAAGGCCAAAACTTTCAGATCTTTCCATCTTTAGCTTAGGTAAATCTTTGACAATGTCAACACAATTGATATGATATGGTTCTCAGTATATTAAAGCTGGATCAGGGTGACCCAAGTTCAAATCCTCTTTTAGTCATAAAGCTTACTGGGTGATATTGAGCCAAATTGCTCAGCCTAACATACTTTATAGTGCTGCAGGGATAAAATGTTAAACGCTTCTATGGGCATGAATCCAAGTTTCTTTAAGGATACATAAACTGATCATATATTTAAAAAAGAAAGAAATGATGTTAGAACAAGCTGCAGAAATATCCCTTGATCCCAGTCCTGTTTTTCATTTTACACTTTAAATTTCATTTCTTCTTCTATATTTTTCTTTTTCTTCTTTCTTATCTTTCATTATAATCTCTCTGTTCATTGTGACAGTCTACAACCTTGTAATATTTGCTTCTAATTGCCACATATGTTTAACTAAGCTTGTCTTTTGTGAATATTTAATTTTTTGTTGTTGTTGTTTTATTGTGATTAATTCTGTCAAGGTTAACTTGTAAATGCACCAATTAATCTTTAAATAATTAATATCACAATAAAACAAAATAAATACACAAAATGCAAGTCCCACTGGTAATTATCAAAATATTCCATAGGTTGAAACAATAGATAAAAGCAGGTGAACAGAATTTCTTCTGATAAGACCATATCAGTTATCTTGCATTCATATAGGATATAGAATATAAGTATATATGAGGGAGAGAGAGGGGGAGAGAGAGAGACCTTGAGAGCCAAGAAAATTCTGTATTTAAGGGGGGAAACTACTTTACTCCTTTGGTACATAAAGAGATCATAGCTACTGATAAATAATTGCATCTCAGTGGACTAAATCCAAGTGATAGCCTCAACTGGACAATGGGAAGCATGTAAGCCAGCACTTACGTAGGCTCTATTGGATTGGTGGGTTCACTGTAGTTGGGACTGATGACTATATTTAAGCCAACTTGTACCAAAAAAAAAAAAAAAAGTTTCTCTTAGAAATAGTGCCTAAATACATCTGCCAGTTACAGAACAAGCAAGGAAAAAAAACTGTTTGAACAAAGGATGGGATAGGAATCATAGAATCATAGAAATGTAGAGTTGGAAGAGACCACAGGGACCATCCAGTCCAACCCCATGCCATGCAGGAACACCCTCAAAGCACTCCCGACAGATGGCCATCCAGCCTCTGTTTAAAAACCTCCAAAGAAGGAGACTCCACCACACTCTGAGGCAGCATATTCCACTGCCGGACAGCCCTGACTGTCAGGAAGTTCTTCCTGAGGTTCAGGTGGAATCTCCTCTCCTGCAGCTTGAATCCATTGCTCCTTGTCCTGATCTCTGGAGCAGCAGAAAACAAGCCCTCTCCCTCCTCTACGTGGCATCCCTTCAAATATTTAAACAATGTTGATGAGATCTGGAGAAACATGACAAAAACAAATGAGATGAAAATTTCACATCCATAGTTCCTTTTTGTCTTTTGCATAGACTAGGATAGGGCAGATAATATGAGTGTATTACATGACTATGGATGGAAAGGATATTTGTCATTTCTCAACTGGGGTCAGATTTGGATCCAACCTCTTGAGAAGTTTGGGGGGAGGGGGAGAATAAAACGGTACATCAAAAATTCCTGAAAATTGCAGGGACTTTCTTTTTTCTTTTTCTTTTTTTTTTTTCTGGCACAACATAAATGGCACACTTTTTGGAAACTGCAGAAGAGTTTGAGAAATTGCTCAGCTTTGCAGTCAAAATGTACACTCCCAGTCTTTTTTACTATGCATAGAAAAATGCACAGCTTCCTAAGGGGGAAAAACCCTCCCCCACTTACATTGTTTCTACTATATACTTGGGGAAAGTGCAGTAAATGTAAAACCCAATTACATACTACAGTCCTGTACAAATAATGTGGTGATCCATCTGATGTCATGTCTGCAGCCTTTTCTGGTTTGAAAGTTGCACAACCCAGATGTTAAACAGTAGGAAAAGAAACCTGGACCAATTGAAACTGCAAAATACATGGTTTTGTTCTGCAACAAAAATGTGGATTTTGCACATTTTTGTTGTGCAACATTTCTGTTGCTTAGGTAGAAAACAGCAGTGCTGCACAACAAAAATGTTATGGAAAATCAGCAGTGTTGCACAGAAAAACAGCCACATGGATTTCTTTTGGAATATTGCTGATTTTGCACAACATTTTTTGTTGTGCAACATTCTTTTTTTTTTACATAGAAAACAGTAATGATCCAGAACAAAAAAATGTGCAAAATCAACAAGGTAGCACAAAGAATAGTCATGTGGTTTTGTTGTGCAACATTGCTGATTTTGCACAACATTTTTGTTCTGCAAAGAGATGCACAGTTTTCAGGGAAGCCAGTACAGTTCTTAGGAGGAGCTGCACAGATTTTGGAAATCTGCAGTTTTCTGGGAAAGCTAAGCAGCTTTTTATGGAAAAGCTGCACAGTTTCCCATCATTTCAAGGGAAAAAAATATCTAAATGCCTTGAAGCTACAGGATGAAAAACTGTTTCGTGGTCCTTGAGATCTGCTGGAACTTGAAGAAGTCAACATTTACCATCCATATATATGACACATATCTATGGTTTCTTATTTTTTTAACAATCAATAGTAATATGATGCATTATTTGAGCATCAACCATTTATTATATTTGGCTGTGTTCCTCTATCCCTGAGCAAAGATAAATGGAGTCTCTCTTTCTCTGTTTCTCTGTCCTCCCCCTCTCTCTGTCTTTTTCTAAAAAAAACAGCAATGAGTGTACATGGGAACAGAAGCAAGTATATGAAAAATAGAGGAAATATTTTGAGATATTTGGGGGTCACATATTACTTGCAGCCATCCAGAAACTCCTCAACAGCTTTTCCTGTCAAAATCCAAGCTGAATAGAGGAAGAGCAAAGAAAAGTTTGATTTAGGTCTCCCTCACAGTTTTCAGCACCTAATTTAATGCATTCTAATTGGCCCTAGGACCATGGTATATTTTTTGAGGGGGGCTTAGTACTTGTTCTCAATCCAATTGACTTGTCCTTCATTGTCCTAAGATTAATTTTAAATTGCTTGACTGTAATTAGTAGAGTATATAAATCTAGCCTTAGAAAACTATCTTACAACCATTTTAAGCAATGGTACAATTGTAAAATTTGAGGTGCAGGAGCTCAGCATGACAGACCCCCTTTGTGACACACCATGAAAAATGCAAAAATCTAGGTAACTCTTGGATCTTTAAGGACATGAGGTGGGAGACTGGGAAAATCTAATTTGATATTCCTACTCAGTTAAGGACAGGATCCTTCTTCACTGGCTTACTGTGGCATGGAGGAGACCCTAGCTTCTCAAACACTATGTCTGCAAACCATAACATCTGGCATAGTGTACCATGCCAGTAAGGGCTTTGAGTATAACCTCAGACACAGACTGTGTATCTGTCATCCAAGGATCAATCCAGGTAAGTAAAGAGAGGCTGGCCATCCAGAAGGATGATAATTAGATGAGTTCTTGGCCATAGCAACTATGCATGGAATAGCTGCATTCTGCATGGGTGAAGGGACTCCCAACATCAACAAGGTCTTTGAAATAGTGGACTCCTTCACTGATTGCTTGACTAAGTGATCTTGGATCAGGCTCTGTCAGAGCTCAGGCTGCCTAAGAGAATGACTGAATGCAGACCAGACTTATCCTTCCACCGTAGAACTAGTAAAAAAGGTAACACCACCAATCTTGCTATGAAAATAAATAATGGGAGCACTTCGCTCTATGTTCCTGATGTGCTATATCACTGATATCAAGAAGTGATTGGTGATACTGTTGGTGGTAGTAAAAGTAACATTGCTTTAGGTATACTTGTGGGGAACTGGGATGCATGATAATAGTCCAATATGATAACAGAAAGGGGGAGAAAAAAGGATCAGAATCATATCACCACCATTCCCTCATTTCTCAGTGGCAAATTATTTAAAACAGGAAGAACCCAGATGATGTCTTTATGATTTCTCAGCCACCCAGAAAATGAAGTTTTATGTAGGGAGGGGGATTATTATTAAAAAGATAAACCCCAAATCCAAGAGGCCTAATAGACATGAATAGATCTTAAATAGTTCTCAGATATTAAACTGAAGTAAAAAAAAGTCTTTTTTTTTTTGAAGTGTAAATTCTCTCCCTTATATTTAAGACACTTACCAAGCCTACCACAGAACACTTTATTTTTCTAAAGATGTTTCAGATTATTTCCTTTCTCCTGTGATGTTCCCAATATCTATGATTGTGGCAGCTTAAACAATGGTTAGATAATTTTAAGAACTTATTATGTCACCCTATGTCACAATATCTCAAGGCAGCAAAGAAGTGAAAATAATTTAAATGCTACAAAACAATTTAAAACTTAAGCCATCATATTTAAACTGAATAGAAGCATATTAAACAATTTACCAAGATCAAATAGGTCAAAAGATTAAACAATTTTAAGCAATGTATGTGAATATATTTTGAAATAAATCTATTGGCTGCAAAGGTTTTAACAATTCTTTGTGCAGGAATTAAGCCAGTGCCAGTTAAGCCACCAAGGAGGGCATTCCACAAGCATGATGTCACAATAGAGAAGGTTTTCTCTCAATGTCTTCCCACACTGTATTGCTTTCACAGATGGGATAGAAAGGAGGACTGCTCTAGCAGACCTCCATCCTCAGGAAGGTGTATGAAAGAAGAGGTATTTCTTCAAGTACTAAGGTTCTAAGCCATTCAAGGCTTTGAAAATCATCAAAAGTAGGGATATAATTCTTCACTAAGTGTGCTTCCTTTGAGAAGAATGAATAATTTAAGCAATTTTCTTCCCATTGTGAGAAAATCCTCAAAAACTACATTGTTTTCAACGGCTATTTGGAATTCAGGACTTAACGCTGTGCAAAATTTGCATGTGGTTGTTTTGGGCAGAAAGCAGCATTTTCTGCACAGGAGGCAGCATTTTATGTGTAGAAAATAATATTTCAACACAAAAATATTAATTTTTGCACAGAAATGGCTACTTTCTATCCAGATCAATCGTGTGCAAATTTTACACAAAAAATATCCAATTACTGCTTTTTCTGCAAAGAAAACAACAACTCCAGGTCTTCATGGTACATGTATAAATATTCTTATGAAAAATATGGAACCCTGTCATAGCATATGGTTAATTCAGCATTGTTCTGTTTCTTTTTTAAATATTGAAAATAGATTTGTATTTATGTTTTTTAGCCCCAAAGAAGGTTTTTTCTGATATAGGCCAAAATGTGTTAGTCTTTTAACAGGAATAAACAGTTGACCATCTATGAGTACATACAGCATGTCTCCTTTTGTTTTCTATTGCAAAAATGGGGCCAAACAGAGTTAATGTAGGAAAAATTAGAAGCTAGGTAGAAACAAACTTGTCAGATTTTTCTATTCCTGTTATCTTTTCACAAATTTTAGAGCAAGTCTGTCCTGACAACTGAATATGAAGTGGCACTATGACAACTTATCTCTTAAATTTCAATCAGAGTAGCCACATGACAGCTGGCTCTACGTGGGCCAGAAGTATTTAATCTGGACATGCACATTGTATCTCAATAAGATGTGAAAAGAGAAACAGAGAGAAGAGATTATTGCAGTACAATAGGACGACAAAATCTAGATAATGGCAGGAATTAACTGCAGGAGAAAATGGAGAATGCAAAGCTGTTCTTCACTCACTCTTTCTTTAGATGTTCCTGCTTAGAATCATAGACTTAGAATCAAAGTCACACACAGCGAAACCACAGAGAAAGCAATCCAGAGAGGTGGTTCACCAACATCTGCTTGAAAATCTTCAGTAAAGGAGAATCCTCCAGCCTCTGAGGCAATCTGTTCCACTATCAAACACATATTATCCTCAGGAAATTCCTCCTAAATATTTAGTTGGAATCTCTTTTCTTGTAATTTGAATCAAATGGTTCTGGTCCAGAAGAAAAACAAGTTTGCTCATCTTCCATGTGACAGCCCTTGTTATTACTGTTTTTGAAACTTTCTCTCTTCCCCATTTGGGAATATAATCCTCTGTCAACTGTTCTTGCAAAGTCCCCAGTGGATATAAGAAATGGAAACTAAGGCATTTGTAGGTTGAATGACAAAATGCTGCTTCTGTTGTTCTGACGTTTTTTAATGGTACTAACAGGAAAAGCTTCTAGATGCCAGGGCTCCATATTTTGGAGCCATTCTCCTTTATCCACATACACTGGATGGCAATTTATTATTTAAAATAGACATCTAACGGTAATTTTGGAGAAGTATTTAGAAAGCCAAAGCAAGTAGCTGGCAGCTTAGTACAGTCCTGCCTACGTGGTAGCAATGTTATCTCAGTGTACTCCTGTCCAAAACTACGGAATGTTTTGGAAGCAAGCTCACAAGCTTTCCTGGCTGAGGATCAAGCCTTTGAGTCACCATATTATCTTTAGAAACCCAGTGATGTGATGATTAAAGAGCCTATCTGCAGCCATTCAGCACAAATGAGGCTCTGCCATTGACTTCAATTAGGCAGGGATTTGCAGGCCAAGCCCAATTTGCTCCAGAATACTTTAGCAACCATAATTAGCAAAGAAACAAAAATCATGCATCCTGTTAGCTAAAGTCCAAAACATTTTAGAAGTGACTCTTTTTTTTTTGGTCACATATTAGAGACCCTGGCTATAACAGGATTCTAACATGCTCACAGAGGTATGTGTGAAAAGGAATTGCTCATTTCTTAATGCTCTGTGTACAAAATTCTCAGGGACTTGGGCCCTTCCACACTATACTGTTATAGCAGTATGATTCCACTTTAATTGCCTGTGGAACCTGTAGTCTGCTGAAGCACTGGAGATCTCTTGCTGAGAATTCTAAATAACCCTCCCTCAACCTCAAATGCCATAATCGTATAGGATGGAACAATGACAGTTAAAATTTATATCATAACCCTATAAATGTGTATAGTGTGAAAGAGCCTATAATAAATAAACTGATTGATTGATTTGATTTATAATTTATTTGATTTATATCCCACCTTTCTTCCAAATGAGACTCAGGCCATTTCTGCACTACACTGTTATAGTGCTACTATTCCACTTTCAACATCCTATGGGTTTGCAGTTTAGGGAGGGGCATTTACAGTTTTCAGCAAGAGAACTCTTTGGCCTCAGTGAACTACAAAATTTCACAGTGAACCCAGAATTTCACAGGATGTTGAAAGTGGAATAATAGCACTAGAACAGTGTAGAGCAGAAATGGCCTCAGTTCTGGAGGACATCCTTTTAAAAGATCAGGCACCATTTCTACTTGAATCTCCACAAAAACCATGTTTCAAATGGCATTTTTTCCAGTGATGGGTAAGACATTCATTTTGGTTAAAGAAACTAACTAAACTGACAGTTGAATCTGACTTTAACATTAGTCACAGGATAACATTCTCCACTGAACCTAAGGACTGCTGCTCCTTTTGTCCCCATGGTAAATTGAAATATGCTCTTCTCATAAACAAAAAGCACTTTAAAGTCTTATTTAAAATGCCTAGCAAAACAACGCTAATCAGAGCGTTTATGTCTACCCCCCCCCCTTTTCTGTTACAGGGAACATTCAACTGCCATAAGGACTATGAATTGCTTATCAAAAGGTGTGAAGAAACTTAACCACCAAGTACTACCATTCTGTGAAGAATGAATTACACCTTGTTTTACATTTAATGTGTCTGCTGTTTATGCCTCTTTTACTTGATCTAACTGCAATTTGATACTGTTGCACTGATTGTTTCTGCAGATGCTACTAATCACCTTGCTTCTCCGAAAAAATATAAACCATGGAAAACCAAGAAACAGTTCTACTATCCTCTGAAAATTACTTTTGCAGTTATTAGAAGTTTCTTTTCATATTTCTGTTTCATGACATAGACTTAAATATTATATATTCTCCAAAGCAGGAGTACTGTGCCCCAGATTTTCTATAGAAACATACATTCAGATGTGGCTGTAGTGTACACATATGCATGTACACACAGAGAAGTTTGGTACAAATTCATTGAAGAAATACTAACTGATCTACAAAGGTGTTTCCCTTCCAATTTTATGTGACTGTTTATAATTTAAAGTGTTTTTTTTTTTCATTTTTTTTTATAATTCTGTTGCTTTTCATCCTCCACAACTCACTGCATGTAAAACAGGATGGCTCCAGATCACCAGGCTGTTGTGATATATCCCTTGCTGAGCTAAACATCTTAAGTCTACTACTACAAATAACTCTGTGCATGAATTAAATCAGCATATCATGGGAAGCGATTTAACCCAGCCTTCTAACTGACATGCTAGTTCTGAGCATGCAGAGATTTTTCTTCATTTGAGGAGACTTTATGTGAGCTGTTGATTCCCATGTACAAAGGGCTCCAGAACATGAGTTACTCTGCATGAGCGGCACAGACACATTTCTTTGTTACACATGCGGAGAATGAGATGATACTGATGTAGAGATGGAGGGAACTGGCAAGAAGTATTTCGCTGTACTGGAAAAATAGAGTTCCAAGCATGAGATTGAAGTGCAGTGAGACCTGGACACAGAGGAAGCCATTTCTATCTGCTCACAGAAATGTCTCAAATACTTTCATCAAATGATTTGCTAGTCCTTCCCTAGAGACAGCAGATGAATATAAGATTCTAGAAGTCAGAGTATTTGAATACCCAGGCAGCAATCAAAATGATCATCTAGTTTTGGGAGACAGCAGAATTACATGGAATTAAATCAGAAGCCTTCATGTGTATGAGAAATGGGCAAAGTGTGGATCTCAAAGCCTCCAACTTTGATTTAAAAAAAATAGCTAGTTTTCTGGGCTAAAATTCAGCCTCCCAACACTCAACCACAAAAAACATGGTAGATTGGGTCCTTTTGCCCCCACTACCCCCCAAAAATTTTCCATTGTGCAATAAGTAAAGGCACTAAGATTCTTCATTCCAGGACAGATGTGGGATACGTTTAACAAATCTAGTGCCTCATTTTTGTACCACAGGCAAAGTTGGGGATATTACTTTTAAGAGAAATATCTATAACAACATACTAAAGGCACCTATAACTGCAGAATGGTAGGATGATGTTTTCACTTCCATTCTTAAACACAACTACCACATTTTCATTACATCAGGACTGTCAATACTGTTAGGGTTCCTGGTATAAGGTGCTAATATTTAGTGATTTCTGTCTGTCTATACACAGTTTTGTTTCCCAGGAGTCAGAAGACAAGGTGAGACATAGTAGGAGTCAGTGGCAGGTTTTAAAAACCTTGGTACACATTGGACAGAGATGCAGTTTTACACAGAGGTACTGAGAGGATGCAACTTTTGTGATCTAGAAGCACACTTGAAAAATTAGCTCATGCCAAATAGATTTTATGGCATGGCCTCATGGTCAATATATACATATATACACAAACAGAAAGGTACACCCAGTGTACAGATATAGATGATCTCAACATGTGCCACCCATATTGCTTTTTGTACTGGTAACACAGAAAGCTAATGAATCAATCTGGGGGTCAGATTCACCTATTTTGGAAATGAAGTCTAAGTCCCAACAGAAACCATACCGCTTGGCCTAACAATTTCCTTTGAAATATGTACAAGCCATTTTTGAAGTTTGTAGAGACTGTTTTCATAGGAATCACGAGTATTTAGAGTTTCATATTGGAGTTTTATACTTCAGCAGCCACTGGTTCTTCTCTGGTTCCATCTGCTCTGTACCCAAAGAAACCATTATAATTTAGGCAGTGTTCTTCTGAAGCTGAAACATATTTTGATGTGCCTAAGGACATACTTTCAAAGTGAATGAAAACTGTATCACTAGTATCAAGGTAAATGCCTCCCCATAAATACCTAAGATTACTAGGAAGATGAATGATAGTGCACAGGTTTGAAAAGCCATTCCATTCTGTTGAAAATGCCAATCTGAATTACAAAAAGAAATATATATATGCTAAACAAAGAACAAAAATGCATTTGTGACATTTTACAAAAGATTCCCAAAAACTGCTAAATGAGAAATTAGGGATGCAGCTTAATGCATTGAATTGTTGATTTAAAGTACTTAGGCATAAGCTAACATAAGCCACTCACAGGATTGTGTGATACATTCTCAGTATCAGGGCAAGAGGACAATTCAAGCACACAGTCAGTTTAGACAAACTTAATATACTGTCAAGTGTACATAATACATATTTTAAGGGATGCATCAACCATTTTAGCTTTTTCCTGCTATTCAATTTGGCCATTGGGGATATAAGTGTGGAGTATAAATGCAATAGACAGAAACAACATACTGGGAGGGGAATGGAATGGATTAAAATGTACTGACAAGCCGTTCCCATAAAGGGGTAGGCTTTCTAAACACAGTCTCATAAGATAGTCAATACGTCTCCCCTTCCTTCCTTCCTTATTCTTTGCAGCTACCGTGGATACTGAAAATGGTTCAAGTCCATGTTCCATCTTTTTCAGAGGTCACTCATCAACATGGAAGTATTTAACTTATGGGTTAGAACCTTCCCCCTTAAAAATGTCTCTTAGGGTCCCAACATCTTCCCAAAGACCTCATAAATAATGTACCTAGAAAACTATGAAGTCTTTCTTTGAACTGTTCTGAATGCAACACACCATTAAGTTCCAAAAGGACAAGCAATGACAATGGATGAGTCCTTTTGATGGTAGTGGGTTTCTGAAAGCCCTCAGTAGGTATTCAAAGGACTTCCTGAAATCACCTGAGCTATAAAAGGAGAGGGACAATCCCTAAATTAGCTCACAGGATTACATGGGTGAAGCCATGTAGTTTCTTGGGGACTTCCTCTGCATACTCAATGACACAACTATAAAAATCCCTTTATTTTTCACATAGATTATCTATGAGTCCTTTTTTTGCTTCACAAATAAGGGTACCTTTCAATGGGAAAAAATATGTCACTGTTCATCTCAGATGTATTATATTTGAATTGATGTTGACTTATAGACTAGCCTTTTGGTATTTAGTTATTGTACAAGGAAGACAATCAACACTGTTGTTTTTTTTAAAGCTATCACTAAAATGCTGCCTAGCCTGCCTTACAAGTTACCAATCTAAATGGAACCAAATGTGTTCTTTGGCCTGATAGTTATTTGCAACAGCAGGCAGACCAAAAAAAAAAAAAAAAAAGAGTGATTTCCTGAACCTCTGGTGGGCCATAATACAAATCTGGTTTTGGACTGTGGGTTATAAGTTTTCTGATGAATAGTAAATTGTCTTGATATGCATCTTGAGTAGAATAGTTTTCTTCGGTTGTCCATTAACACTCTGGGTTCTGACAAAAAAAAGCATTAAACATCATCATCAACGGCAGCAGCTATGGCAACAAAGATAATTCCAATCTTGCAGACAGTGATAACCTAATGATAACTGAGGGGCCTGCATTCAGTGTTTTCATGGAAAGTCAGTTCTCATGGAAAGTCACCAACATCACAATGCAGGCAGCTAGTGGCTTCTTTGTTAGTGAGCTTCAAAGGAGCTATCCAAGGTGCTGAACTTTCATTGGAAATAAGGTGCAGAACCCTGGACAGCTCTATTAAACTGCAGACAAAGACCAAGCCTAGATTCACTGCTCCACTGACAAGGAAGCCATAGGCCACCACTGCTATAATGTTAACTGTCCCAATTTCTTGTCACTTTCCTAGTGAATCATAAGTTTGTTTTGAGTATACTGACAAGACTACATTATAGGTGTTAAGTACAAAGAACAGTCCAAAAGAGCAATCCTTTACCATGGAAAGCTAGATTAATTGTGATCTGGCATATTTATTACAGCCTTTGCAAAAACTGAGCTATGTAAGCTGACTTTGACTTACTGCAAATGAAACATAATTTCCTTTTACCATTCCCTTACAATTGTGTAAGACATAACAGGCCAAAACTATTCCCTTTAAATGATGGTTTACTGCAGCTTGATAATTTTTCTTCCCTTAACTCATTTAGGTGATATCTTTCTTCTCTCCTGGCACCAGCACACTGTCTTCTTTACGCATATCATCATTTATTCCTAAACACATGTGGAATATCAATGTGCTTCATTTCTCTCCTTTTTGGGGGGAACAGAATGTTAACACAATTACTTCTATAAGCAATACACTATTTTAACTTTCCTTTGTGCCAGGTCACTAGGAAATCTGCCAGGTTTGTAATTAATGTAGCTACAATAAAGAAGTGCATTCATAGCCATTGACACAGACAGTTTTTACAGTGTTAATTCTGTAACACACTGAATTAAAGTCATTTGCTGAACTCAGAATGCTTTTTCCTCTGCCCTTTCATCTATATGTGAGTAACAAAGAGAAAAGTTAATATGTTTAGTTAGAGTTGTTCAGGGATGTCTCACAGTTGGGAATCCAGGCAATGAGGACTAAAATCTTAGGCACACAGATTTGGATGCAAGTTTCATTGAAACCAATGGAGACTTATTTCCAAGTGTTTAGGATTCATTTTTCTTTGAAAAAAATCAAAACACAAAGAAAGATTTTTAAGACAGAGAAAGATTCTCAAGAATGTGGTTACAATAAATTCATACTCTACACAGACTGAAAAACTGTGATCATTTTCATGGTGCTTGAATCACATGGCATCAACATGGTTGCTGTTTTCCATGTCAATGGGCTAGTGAATCTACTGCTGGCTCTTGGTGTGAACCTTAAAAGAGTTATCCAAAGTTCTGAGTATAGTGACATTTCAGAGATCATGTTATATTAAGTACACTGGAGTTACCTGTGTCCAAATGTGGTCTGTGTGGTGGTAGCTGGTGTTTTCCATTACTGTAGGGCAAGGGATGCATTCTAGGTTTTAGTATGAACTTTAAAGAAGCTATTCAAGGTACTGATCTATGAGTATATGTCAAAAAGGAAAACTATGATTTACTATTTTTCCTTCGACTGCATAACCACGTTTTCTCAAAACCTCTTTTTTTTCCAGTTAAGAAAAGAATATATTTTCTTTTTAAAAAGCAGATGACATTAAATATTATACACACACACACACACACACACACACACACGTACGTATGTAGATGTGTGTGTGTGTGTGTGTATAATTGAACAAGCACCCATCAAGAATTACTTACTAACAATCTGCACTGACTTGATGCACTTCTCCCACATTTTGGATCCACAGTGCTCACTGACATTTTGGAAGAGAATAAATGTGAAATCACAACTTCTAACACTAAAATGCAAGACCCAGAAAGACTGCACCAGTGGTAATTTCTATTAGGCTCATAACACGAAGTTTTGCCAGACTCTGCAGGTCATTTGCACTGCAGTAGCAGGGCAAGGTTGAGTCTTTAGATTGGCCTTTCCCAATCTGGTGCCTAGACTTTGATTCACAGGGGTCCCATCTAGCATGGTCAATGATCACAAATTCTGGGAATTGTAGCCCAAAGCATTTGGAGGCCACTAGGTTGGGAGATTCAGAAATTACCACCAAGGTATGAGCTAGGCTCAATTACCTACTGATTGTAGGAATTCTGGCAGTTGTAGCCCAAAGGACTGGAAGCTCATACATGTTCTAGCTGGGCTCAATCATCCAGTGAGTTGCATCCACCAACCTGCAGATGGCAGCACTTTTTGTTTAACAGGTGGAATATCCTGCAGTTATTCTCTTCTACATTGCTGCCTCTCAGAGCAATAGGACCAAATAAGCAAGTGAACCTACAAAACTTTACTCTATAATTGGAAAACTGAGATTGCATTCTCCTGAAAATTATTTGATTGCATTTGTTCATGGATCCAGCTTCAACCAGCATTCTGGACTTATGAACACCATATAGCAATAAGAAGCCTCCTTCAGAAGGATATGTCTGATGTCTTTTAGAAAGCATAAGTGGAAACTTAATCTCTAGCTTGTAGCCCACTATTTGAAAAGTGCTGTTAGTTAAACGTAAGATTTGACTCCCTTCAAATAAATGAGCAACTGCAACTATTGGCCACAGCTTAAAAAAAAAGAGTACCTTTTTTTCTCTTGAAAGCCATGTCATTTCATCTTTACTTCCCAGTGAATTACTGGAATTTTAAGGTTGTTTTCTTTGTAAATGCCATCGAAAATGGACAACATGTTTTTAAATGTTCTTTTGCCTACAATACTGTGGAAAATGAAATGATTGACACATAATTCTCTCTACTTCCTTCTCATGTGTTTACACACAAGAAGCCTAAAGCTGAGGCATGGGAGAAAACTAAACAATATCTTATCAGGCTCTGAGAGTTTATCATCAATACAAGAAAATCTTTTGAAGCTGTACTGGCAATTCCTAGGGAAAAAAAAAATATACAGGGTTGTTTTGCTTTGTGTGTATCATAAAGTGAAGAAAGCATAAAAAAAGAGGGCTATGGCTCACAACATATTTTTGACAAAGTGTTGCAGAAAGCATTCAGCCAGTCAATGGAGGATATGTATAGTTCCCGACCACCACCACATACTCACACGCAATCAGGCAGAGTGATGTGGTTGTCTCAGATAGCAGATACTGGTTGAGAGGCAGCAGAAAGTAGTCCATTACCTGTCCTACCCTACCTAAGCCAGCCTCCTGCCTTCAGGGAAGGTGGATGGTGATGGATGCACACAGAACTTACCAGAGCTGATCCAACTGACCATCCAGTCAGCTTTTCTACATGACCTGAAGGAGTGAAAATCTTGTTCTTTGCCTCAGACAACCAAGTACCTTAGGCTAGCCCTGAGTATATGTCTACCTGAACAGTTTTTTCTTCTCAAAACTTGTAAATAGTAGGTCAGAAACATTAAAGCTTTTTTGCTTTATTTCCAGAGCCTAACACATTCCTTTTTAAAATATACATTAGTAACACCCCTGGCAGTTAATATTATAATTGCAGGCTTTAAAAAAATGTCTTCCTCATTCCCAAAAGTAGTTTTTCAATATGCCTTTCTGTTACCATCATCATCATCATCATCATCATCACCACCACTTCACTTCAGTATGCTACAACTGTTACTGTGTACCTGATGCAAATAAGGGGAACAGCACACCTAGCTGGGTTCAACACAATGTATGAACTGGAGAGTTAGTTCTGGTATGCCCCCTCAACTCTGACTCTGATTGGGCTTTGTACACTTGAATGAGAGGTGTGCATCTTTCCTAGCTTCATTCTTGAAGGTGTCAACAAGTCATTTAGTCAATTTCTGCCATCTGTGACAAGGTCCTCGAAAACTGCAGTTTTTGGAGCTATTTGGAGTTTGAGACTTTTCTGCATGGGAAAAAAACTTTGTTGTGCAGAAAACTTCAGAAATTTTGTTCTCTGCACAATCTTATTCTCTGTGCCTGAGTGATGTAGTGAAAGGGCTGAAGACATTAGATACACCTTCTTCCCAGTCAGCTGTATGTACAGAATAGGTGACCTAATATGAATAGTTAATAGGAATAATTCAAGTAAATTCAAGATGAACTGTTATGGCATTCCACTTGCATAAACATTTTCCTATGAATGGAGACTCTTTTGTTCTACATACTTCCCAGGTGATAAATATGAATGACTGAACTCCATTCCTAGCCTAAAAAGCTTAGCCACTATTTGCACCCCATTTGCACCTCTTTCAGGTTAATTTCACCCTCATTTGTAGTTTGGGTTTATACAACAGTGAAGCAGCAGAGTTTTTAACCTCCCCCCACTTTTTGTTCAATTTCAGAACTAAATAAAATAAATGCACCATAAAATTTATAGTCCAAAAACTACCTGCAGAGAAAAAAAAAAAGAAGAATGAACCAGAGCATGGAATTTTCTTACAAAATATTCTCATTGTCACAAAAAATGTAGAAAAGGTAAAGCGCTGTCAGAGAGAAGATGAGTACCAAACCCGTTCCCTTTATTTGTGCAGAATTTATGTTTTAAATTATACAGGCAGTAGAGTTTCACCATATCTGCATGGATGAACTTAGCAAAATGCAATGCTATGGTAAAGGTGAACAGAAATGCCATTTCAGAAAGTTGACCCCATCTTTCTCTGAGCAGCTTAATGTTCAAGTAGCTGTTAGTAGGTCTTCCTGCAAATACCAGAATTTAATTACTATTTTTCTTTTGTCCTTTGCAGGTCACGAACCTCTTGCTCAAATGTCTCTGAATTTAATATGATGGCAAGATGAGTAACATTTCTATAGCTGAAAATTCTGTAATGGGAAAATGGTAAGTCAGAAAATGTAAGCTACAATACTGCCTTATAAAAATAAAATTACCTTTACATTTGCTTTCCTGCTGTTCCTGCCATTTGAGGAAATCTGGAAAACTAGTCATTCTGGAATCACAGTTAAGAAGAAGTAAGGTATTGCCACATTAAATGGAGGCATTTTCTGTTGCAAAGTCATGTCCACAGGCAAGGCTAAAATGATCTCTTGCTGTTGGCTACACTTGACAAGGCAATCCAAGTTTGCAATCTATGACTCTTTCAGAGCTGAATCAAAATTTTATGCACCCTACAGACTTAGATCATACCTCAGATTCTATCCAATGCTACATCAGCAGTACTGGATGAAAATGAAGGCTTTTCATTTCACACTCTCGGGTGGTATGTGTAAATACCAAACACCATGTCTTACAAGTCATAATACACATGTCTTCATATTTCCTGAAGTAATAAAACACAACAGGAAGAAAATTATGCTATGCTTTTATGATTCCATTGATCTATCTGTTAAGGCTTTGATAAGAAATATGAAGCAGGTATCCATATGTTTGTCAGTACCAAAATGATACAGGTATCCATATATCTGTCAGTACCACACTCAGTACCTTGAGTGGCAAACAGGCTGAACACTAAGAGTTTAGTAGTGGGTAGAGAGATTTCGGGGAGCTGGTGCAGTGTAGTGGTTTGAGCATTGGATTATGACCTTGGAGACCAGGGTTCAATTTCCCCCTCAGCCATGGAAATCCACTGGGTCACCTTGGGAATACCACATACTCTCAGTCCCAGGAAGCCTTGCAATAGGTTCACTGTAGGGTTTCCATAAGTTGGAAATGACTCGAAGGCACACAACAACAAGAGAGATCCTAATAATCAGATTCAGCAGCCTTTCCCACAGAGAGGGAAGGAAGTCAGTTTGGAATACTAACGGGTTTCATAAGGGAACATTCTGCTCCTTTTTGATTTTAGGAGCATGAAAGGAAAGGAGGACTCCCTGACAAATTCCAAAGATAAGGTAAAATCTGGGGGAAGGAACCTTCACAGTCTTGAGCAGCTTCCGGTGATGACCAGCGGGCAGCCACCATTCTCCTCAAAAATTTTCCACACTGGCATAACTATTTAGTATCATGTAATGTTGACATAATCCAGAATGAGATATTCCTCAGGGGAAAAAAAAGTGGTTCCTAATGTTAGTTGCCATTTCCTCCTTTAACGCCTTGTCAGATTGTTGCAACATTATTTAGGGCTTTTATTTTTTTAAGAGAAAAATGTGGCTTCCCACTGGTAGCTATCACCAATATATCCAACACTGCAGTAATCAGTTTCAACCATGCCTCAGATTTCACACATGAAAATGAGACCATAATTCAAACTGTGAATGGGTTTTTGATATTTGGTGGTGTTTCAGACCACCTTTATCAGTGGCACTGGATCAGATCTGTACTGTCTTTCTAGGTTTAGAAAGTTACATCCTGTTGTGTGAATGTTCAAGATGGAACACACTCTATCCCAGTTCTCTGATCCTGTCTGAAAGGATCTCTAATGGGACAGGTCATTCTTCTAGCCCCGTGTTTCACAGTGCTTTGGCTCCAAAGATCCTTTGAAGCCAAGCATTCTAGATACAGGTGTTTCAGAGCCAAATACTGCTACCACTGTCCCCTTTTCTTCTTTTCCTCACCTCTGATACTTTCTCCCCCTTTTATTCACCATCATGACCACATTCTCCTGCTTTCTAGTGGAGGTATAGGATTGTAACCAAGGTACTCTAATCATATGAGTGGAAGATAAGTAGATATTTTGAGAGATATATTGGTAAACACAGCATTCTAGTTAATTTTAAATTGTTTAAACTGACTATATTGCAAGTCACTCAGAAATCCCACAATATGGAGTAAAATATTTTAAATAATAAACAGAATAAATAAATATCTAAATCAAATCCAAGGTCTTATCAAGGTCATGACAAAAGACCAGCAACCAGGGGAGAATATAACTAGGAGACATATTTTTAAATATTTTTTGTGTTTTTCCAGGGGTGTGTGGGATCTTTGCTGCTATCACCGTTATTGTTTTGTCCTTTCATTGATTCCCAACCAGTATGCTAGCTCTAGGGCTTATTCCTTATTCTTTGTTCTGAGGACATGTCCAGGGAAGGAGGATTCTTTTGATCTGGTGAATCCAAGCCTTCCCTTGAAATGTTCTCTGGAAAATTCTTATATCCTCTATTCACCAGAGAATTGCTGGTGAAGCAACAATGGCAGACCACTACTGCAACAGGAAGGAATCTAGGGAATCTCACTTTTTGAAAGTGGGAATTCCTTTCTGGCTGCCTTTGAAGAGAAAGATCTTTTCTATCCTGTGCTATGAACAATGGGACACCCTTCCATGCACTAAACAGTACAGAGGTGCACAGGGAAATGAGACTAAGGAGATGAGACATTCATACAGAGCCTCAGGCTCTCAGTACAAATTAGTGGATAAATTTTTATTTTATGGATATGATGTATTTAGAGAGGAACCAATATCTGTGTTGTCCTTTGTTTCCTCCCTTTCTTATAAGCTGTTGTTTACATGTTTTGGTAATTCATCTTTAAATGGTAGGCTTGGAGGAAATCAGTCTACTTTTGGAATGTCTTCCCTTGGAATCTGACTTTATTTGGAGAACAGACTTCCAACTTAAGCATTTGTCATTTACTTCACATACATAACATGGAATTGTCTGTGGCATAGGAGCAGTTAAGAGACCTTGCTCTCAAAAGCAGCCCCACCTTTTTCAAGAATTCGGATGCCCTTGTCAAAGGGACACCAGGAAGAAATTAAAATGCAAAACAGTTCAAAAATCATTATGTAGAGAAATTCAATATGCTCTAGATAAAAAGTTAGGTATTGGGGCAGAGTGCAGGATTGTCCTACTGCAGAAAGAACAACTGGACTATGAAATGGTTCTGCTAATAAAGCAGCCTTTAAAAAGCCGAGAGTGTGAGTAATGTACAATTTAAATTATCTTGATAGATAAAAGCTAGATTACTTCTTCAGAAAGCAATAAGATCAGAGGGTATAATGTGCTTGAAACTGAAATGTAACTCACTTCAGTATAACTGCTGGAAGAAAGAAATAACATGAAGACTATAATCAAAAACATAAAGGTTGCGATTCTATATCCTGCTTGCATAGTGTAAATCTACAGCCCCGTAGTTACATAGTAATTGTGCTATACTACCCTTCTGGTAAATATTGACATGTACATTGTTTGACTATTTGATTAAGTATCTGCCAGCATGTCTGTTATTGTGCCATTAAGCAATGGAGGATGCTCAGTGGCTGTTTCAGTAATCCTAATAAATAAAATGGTACATTGAAGGCACTTGACAAATAATTACGCACCATCCAAGCAGGGGACAAAAAAATCTTGAATGGTCAGTCAGAAAAGCAATTGATTCAACTGTTCTACTCTCATTGGGAATAATAATATGTTACACTTGTGGAGCTCTGCTTGCACAACCATGAACTGAACATGTTTATTGCACAATGGCAAAAAAAAAAAAAAAAGGACAACTCCACATACAACGTACATATGGCAGCAATGAGATTCCAGACGGAGTTACATGAATGGTAAGTCATGAGATAGCAAGCATCTCCAAAGCCTTTTTGTGGGGAAGGGATGACAATCTGTGGTTGATTTCTTTTGGATAGAGTTGTACTTGAATATATAGATGGGGCTGACTCCCTCGTCCATATTCAAACTTCAAATGATCTTATCTGCATAGTTCTGGCCTGGAGAACAGGAAAAATGTATATTTTGTATTCTATCTATCTATCTATCTATCTATCTATCTATCTATCTATCTATCTATCTATCTATTGATATCAGGACCTAGAGAAGATAAGGAAAGTAAATGCTAAAGGAAATAGAACCATAGCTAGAGAAAGGGGTTGAAGCCCCCTCCCAGCCCCATGCTCTGGTCCCAATCTGAATACTGCCTTTACAATCAAAGCCAGAACTATGCAGAAAAGGTAACATACAGTTTAGCCCCCAGACTCACACTTATCTGTTTGACTATACTAGCTCTCTTTTTTCCTGGGGACTAGGAATATAAAATATTAATATGTTCATGGTGCCAGAAGGAAAAATCAGTCAGTACAGATTCATGAAAAGAGGAACAGGCTTGTCTGATAAACCTGAATTCATTTCAGTATATTATTGAACAAGAAGGGGAAAAAAAGTTCAGTCATGGATACTGTTGGACCAATGGGGGTAAAACCTTCAGCACTGATGCACACGTGTGTGCACACACACACACACACAGACTGAGAGAGAGAGAGAGAGAGAGAGAGTGCGCTCAAGGGACCTGAACCTGTCTTCCCTTAATTGCAAAGGTCACCAAACCTGTAGGATAAAATTATAAGTTAGAAGACTCTTAGAGAAGAAGGAAGCTTCCATTTTTAGTCACAATGAAGAGGAATAACAAGCAAGCTGGCTAATGCTGCAATGCATCATTTTAAAGCTAACTTTGTATTCACATACAAATGACCTGGAAGAAAGGTGTAATTTTCAGATACGGTGGAGCAAAGAAATCACTTCTTTAAATGAACATGATCATTTCCGTAGCTGGCAGAGATAACAGATGGATGGAAAGGATCTCCCTGACTGTCGTACTATGCAGCATATTGGCCTCTGTATTGCAGGAAAAGAGAGGTAGCTGAAATTTCAAATACTTAAGAGGATGAAAAACCATTGATGATGAGAATAATGGAACAAATGGTACTATAATCCATGCTGGAGTCAGGAAGATGACACTAAGGACACATCTAAAACTATTTCAGTACCAAAAGGCAAAGGGGAAGTTCTGAGGAGTGAGAACCCTTGTGGACTAGGATTAGATCTGTGGGTCACAAGCTCCCACCATTGCACTAAATGATATCAGATGTTTCTTCTCGATAACGATTACATGAAAAGCAACATGTGCTCATTCTACAGTCTTCTAGAGCTCATTCTACTTTGTAATCATCAATATTGTTATATTATATAGCTCACACACCAGCAGAACTATAAGTGAAAATGTGGCTTCTCAGAAACGAAATAAAATCAAGAAACTGCTGGTTTCATATTAGGATTATATAACATGAAATGAGGATTTATTGAAAAATCTTTCTCTATCTCTCTTGCTTTCCAAACACACACACAGAGAGAGAGGAGGAAAGGTTCTACTTCGCTGGATATTTATTTCTTATAAATAATCAAAAATTCACATTTACAAAAGAAATATCCAGTGGCATTTATACACAAATTTTCTAGCTTCCCCACATTTCTATATATGTTAAACTCTTGTAAAAGTAGTGCCTATTTTGCATCTGTAACACATACTTTGTATTAGACTGCCTGAAAAGGATCAGTAACAGTAACACAAGTTGATTGTTTAAATAAATGATTGGATTTCACAGGAAGACCTAGCAAACTTAAGGCCTGGTTTCCTCTGCATGCTTTGCTTTGAGAAGCACAGATTTTTTTTTTTCTGGATTAGTACCCCATTAGAAAATGAGGACTGCTGGGAAAAAAAGAATCATGGATTTATAAAATATAATTAAAATTTTCACAGAAGAACCACTATTAAAATTATGATGGCCTACTGCAAAAGCCATCATTTAATTATAAAGGGAAAAGAAAGTAACAAATGTATCAAGATGCTCTGATCAATTTCACTCATAAAGCTGTCAGCAGCCCATGACACATATAAATCCAGTAAATATGACTTTGGTGACTTTAGCAAGGCTACAATTAAGCTTAATCATTCCAACACTAAGGATGAAATATGACTGCAGTGGAGGAACAGCATTAAGGTTGTGCTAAGTTCATACTATGCTGTTGCTATACCAGTAGCTTTTCATGTTGAATTGCTATGGAGCTTGCACAAATTGAGGAAAGACTTAGGCCATTTCTGCACTATACTGTTATAGGCCCTTTCCGCACAAGGCTGGTGAATCGGTTCATGCTGTTTCTTACCGGATTTTCTGGGCTCAAAACAAGGCGGACTCTCCCTCATTTCCTTCCGCACAGCTACTGCGTATGTTCCATTCTGATTCGGAGGAGTGTGAGTTCATGAATCCACACTGCCTCCGCCATGGCCACTCCCGCTACTCCCCTCACCCTGCCCCACTGGCTGTGATTGGCTCTTTTTTTGCATGGTTTAGAACGTCATTGTGTACTTGCGTATGTGCATAGGTGCGTACGTGCGTAAGTCCATACTACCCTCTGGCCCCTCCCATGAGCCCTCCCCTGACCACCAACACACATTGGGGTGAATGTACGTGTCTGCACCACTGTGAAAGTACGGATTGGATTGATGGAAAATTAGAAAACTGAGTTCTTCCGGTTTTCAAATAGCGTGCTTTACCACCACATGGGGGCACATTTAGTCAGAATTATGTGCGAAACGAAGGTAAATAAACCAAACCTAGTCTGCTCCAATGTGCAGAAGACCTCCGTGGCAAGACACATTGGCCCACCTTAATAACGACGTGCGGAAAGGGCCATAGTGCTATTGTTCCACTTTCAACCTCCTGTAGAATTCTGGGGTCTGTAGTTTACTGAGGCCAAAGAACTCTCTGGATAAGAATTCTAAATGCCTCTCTCTAAACTGCAAATCCCAGCATTTCATAGGATGTTGAAAGTGGAATAATAGCACTATAACAGTGTAGCGCAGAAATGCCTTAATGTTTCTTTTAACAAAACAAAGCTGGTTTGGAAGGTACAATGCACTACATGTGACTGGGGCATGTAATTCTAGATATTATTTCAACCTGTACATAAGCAATACCCTGAGCAATAAACTACAATGTGTCAAATGATTTGCACTGTGGTACACAAAGAGGAAGGGCTGCCTTTATCTTCCTCTGGCTCCTGGTAAGGCCTCCCCTGGTTCTGATGCAGCCACATGGCTTGCAAGGCTTAATGGTCCTTGCAAGCCAATCAGAAAGACCGGATAATTCCCTCTCAGGTCATGTATCACCTACTGAGCACGGATGCTGTGCTGCATTGCATCAGACATCCCTTACCCACCCTCCCCAAAATGTTTATGCTTTTGGCATTGCTATGGATCTAGCCTAGCTGACTGGAGCTGAAAAGAACTTTATGGCCAGGTCAAATTTCTATCATGTTGTTTGCATTTCTTTTTCTTTTTACAAGTATCTTCTTTCTTGTAATTCTAGCTCTTTGGTTTGGAACCTGCTCTTCAGAACATGTCAACCTGCTCTTCATGTCAAGGAGAGTGGACTTGTTTTCTGCTGCTCCAGAGACCAGGACAAGGAGCAATGCATTCAAGCTGCAGGATAAGAGATTCCACCTGAACCTCAGGAAGAACTTCCTGATGGTCAGAGCTGTCCGGCAGTGGAATATGCTGCCTTGGAGTGTGGTGGAGTCTCCTTCTTTGGAGGATTTTAAGCAGACGCTGGATAGCCATCTGTTGGGAATGCTTTGATGTGTGTTCCTGCATAGCAGAGGGTTGGACTGGATGGCCCCTGGGATCTCTTCCAACTCTATGATTCTATGAACATCAGAAAACAAGCTTGCTTCATCTTCTAGCCCTTCTGATATTTCAAAATTGCTATCAGGTCAACTCCTGCTACACATGTTTACTGAGAAGAAGGCTCCCCTTGTGTGAGCTTGTCTGGGCCCTGAGATTCTGAGAAAATGCCTTTCTTTTAATCCCAGCACTTTTACAAATACTGCTTGGGGAAACAAAGGATAGGTCCTTCTTGGTGGCTGCTGCTAGACTCCAGAATTCCCCTCCTGGGACAATAGAATGGCTTCATCTTTACTGTCCTTCTGTTGCCAGAAGAATGTTGTTTTTGTTGTTGTTGCAGTTGCAGCTGATTTTTGGAGCTGAAAGTTTTTGAGGAAAGGGATTTTAAGAGGGTGCTGTATGGTTTTAAGCTGTACTATTTTAATGGCTTTCAATCCTTTTTAAGTGTATATCTTAACATAGTAATAACTGAATCCTATCTTAATGTTGATCTGTTATATGCTCTTAACTGTATAGTAATCCTTTTAATGAGGGAGAGACACGCAACCAACTGCGCTGTACCAAATGTGAATGGATTGATTCACTAAAGCATATTTTAAACTTCAGAATTATTTGGGGAACCTAGAAAGTTAGGCAAAATAATAGGGCCATTTCTGCAAGGTGTCACGGTCCCACTCTGGGGACAGGATGGCAGCGATCATGGTCCCGCTGCCATCCTGTCCCCAGGTGTCATAATCGTGGGATATTTGCTTAATGAATTAAATCCTTTAAGCACCCACAATTGCGCAACACTCCCATACTTACCTGCCATGCGGAAGGGCAGGAAGCACAATGAAGGCACTTCCTTCCCCACTGCAGCATGGGAAAGAGCCTGGCTGCACTGCAGAAGGCAAAAGTGTGTCGCTTCCGCTCCCTTCCGCAGGGAGCTGATTGGGTGCAGAGCAGAGTGTTCCTGTCATGCTCCCTTCCCAGAAAAGATCGCTGCCAAGATTGCAATGAGACAATGCAGGAGAATGCTGTCATGTGGAAATGGTATAGAAAAAAACCTACTGAATCAATAACTTAATCAATTAAATTCATTGCAAGCTCTGTCCAAAACTTCTATGATTGTACTAGACATGCTATCTGGAATTCCACAAGCTACCTCTCCACTGATGAAGCACTGGCAACAGAGAGACCACGCCAGTGAACTATTTTGTCATAGCCATGAAGGGGCAAAGAAAGATCTTGCTTTGCATAGAGGGATGTATCTGCTATCTCATATGCTAAAAAGACAGCTTCTAAAGTACCGCAGGTCATAGCCTACAGATTTAAATAATAGAATAGTTGTGATACTTGCTTCAGTCCTTCCATCCTTTCATAATAGCTCTTAAAACTTTGCCTACATGTTAGTTATCTGTGCCTAGTACATTCTACAATTATTTTTGAACCTTGATGGGATGTGTGTGTGTATTTTTGTGTCAACATAGCTCTTTGCTTAGCGATGCTCAACCTAAAGATATTCAACCAGTCCTTCATTCCTTCAGAAATATACTGAGACATAGTTACATCATATCAACTAAAAGCCTGAAGTATTTTTTGTTCCCACTGAAAAATGTCCACAAGTCTATTCATTTATAAACTGTGTACCAAGTACCTTAAAAATAAACCACCTGACACCACTATCCACAATCTTGTTGAGTCCAAGTACTTGGAAGCAAACCAATTTGCCACATAGGGAGCTGTGAATTGGTTGAGACTTTGAAATTCATCACAAGAGAGTCCAGCTGAAGATGGAACACACACACACACACACGCCACCCTGAATTTCTATAGAAGCTCCAGAATTAGAGACATTGTCTCAATGATAGTAAGGGAAGCACTGAGACAGAAAAATGAAGGAAGGTGGAAAAACTAGTTTTGAAAAGACCATTGAAAGTTGCTAACTGAAATATATATTTGACAAACAGAAAAGGTGTCCTTGTATGTTGTCATTGCATATGTAAGCAAACTTATAAACTCAAATGCATGGAAGGTTGGGATAGAAATCTATTAAATAATACATTTTGGGGTTGGCAGATAACACAGCCATTAGCCTATTCCTTGTCTTCCACACATTGAGGAATAAACCTGAATCCAGCTGCACACCAAAGTTACTTTTAAATCTAAATAGTTACACTAATGCTATACCCAAGGCTTAGACCATTATACTAAAATATTATATTAAGATATATAAGATAAGGGTGTCACTCCAGAATTGTTTACCTCTTTTGCAGACTAGTGAGCACCTATATTTGATTTAAAAGTGGTGTTTGATTCCATTCCCTAGGAAATGCCTATGGATTAAGCTACAAACTTGTTAGATTGATCCACGACTGTTAAATCGTACTCAGAGGCAACTCTTAAAATCAGAGTAAGCCAGGAAGGAAAATTATTCAGCATGATCCCTGTGACAAAAGGTGTCAGGCGAGAGTGCTCACTTGCTCTACTTCTTTCAAATCTTTTTTAAAAATGATATTGTAGAATTCATAAAGGCTGATTGGTATTTCTCAGACAAAGTGGGTCAAGATAAGATCTCAATCCACCTTGATGGCAATGTTGCTATTCTAATATCTCACACTCCGGTAGGACTAAGTAGAATGTTAAGGCGATTTAGTCATTATTGCAAAAAAAAATTAGTCATTATTTCTCTGTGTACATTATAGCAAAACCAAGGTACTGGTATATAGTAAATCCAAGCAAGTTTATAGCTGGAATATGGGTGGAAACATTTTGTAACAAGTCTCTTGCTTTAAGTTTCTTGGACTTGGTCTCTCCAAGTGCACCCTAATTCTTTGCTGGCTGATAAGATTCTCAATGGTTTACTGTGTTTTTCTCATACTAAAGGGGACAAGCATGTGCAATTCACCTTAGAACTATACCATGTTAGGATGTTGCCACAATTGTTATATTGGGCTCCAATACGGGCTATGGCCAAATTAAATCAATAGAAATGGCCCAACATTTTTGGCAAAGATTTCCTTCTGTCCCAATTTCCATTAAAATGTCAACAACTCACACTGATGTGGCACTGATGCTGGTAAAAACTGAAGCATTTAATCTGAGTCCGCTCTGTTGGGTAAAAGTGATATTTAAGCAGACATTGGAATGTATATTGTCTGCAGCGAAGGAAATGGGCCCTACCTCCGGGAAATAAAATTTCCTCTCTATTGTTGCAAACATGGAGTTTTTAGTCCCTTTCTTACTAACATTGGGTTATGACAGAGCAAGGATAACCTTGGTACAGCACCTTAAAGATATTGAATTGGACTCCTGCATGTCTGATATAGCAAGCTGTTTATCAAACAAATTACATGTGCACTTTGCCCTCTGCTCCTTTAATCGTCCAAAATATCTGATTGATCTACCCTCCACTAAAATGAGATTGGCTTTTGCATGGGCAAGGTTAAATGTTCTTCCCCTAGCAGATTTGACAAGGTGCCTCCAGGGCACTCCTAAGGAAACTCCAGTTTGCTTTTGTAACTCTGTAACTGTGGAAGATATTTCCCATTTATTTTGCAGAGTAGTGATTATTTCAATATTAGGGAAAGATTCATCTTCACATTGTTAACTAAGGTGACATGGTGGTCACCTCTGGAGAAACTGTACATTTAATTCGGTAATTATCACAAATATGTAACTTTCAGAACTGATAAATCCTTGGCTTTGCCCTCATGCTTGCATGCAGAGACTAAAGCTGATGCTTCAAATATATTTGTATCATGGCTGTTTGCTAGCTGTAAGAACATCATGACTGAGTGACTGATCACAGTGTTGAATGTAATCTTCCCATTCCCCTAACAAAAACAATATGGTAATCCTTTGCCATTGTGTGAGTTCATACCACCACAACACAATCTGAAATAAATCATCATACTGACAATTTGCTGCCTTTTGAAGACATCCAGAATTTGTAGGCCTGCCTTTTTTATGATAAGGTCAGCCGTGGTAGCTCCTGATCAGAACCTTTGCACAAGAGGATATTGCTGGGAGTGGCAACCTTTGCATCCTTCATTAACTGGTTAGCTGGTTTGCGTGTGTATTGTAGGCATAGAGGGGACTGCCTAGAGTAAACTTCCTGTTGTTTGGTCAGCACCCACATCCCCTTGCATGTTCTCTTCCTCTTCCCCTTTTGTTCTTCGGCTTCCCTGCAAGCATGTGGTCTTCAATTCTCCAGCAAGCATGCTTTCTTGTAAGCATGTGAGTTCTTACTTTTTTGTCTTACCTTTCTTCAAGAACTTGAACTTGTGTAAACTATGCTTTTTACATATTTTTAACCAAACTTTTTGTGTTTATTTTGAGCCAGATTAAGTGTGTCTGGCATGGAGTGATAAAGTGGGACTGGCAATCTGTTCAATTTCCATTTGTGCATTTACTAAATACTCTGCTGATTGGGAGACTTATTACTAAAAATCTCTCAATTCCCTAACAGATATGAAGCAGGTGATATGACTGTCTCACACTCACCTCCTGTATTTTTTCTACTTACTGCTCCTTCTCTTCACTTAATTTACTCAAGAATCAAAAAATAAAAGGGGATAATCAAGGTAAACCTTAAACAAGCAATACAGTAGGCCTGGCACAGTGCACAGAGGTCAGTCTCCATTTGAATATGATCTCTGATGTTTCAGGTTTCTTTCCGATTGCACAGTTCTGTACAAATACAGTTTTATGGACAGCAGTCTCCAAAGGTGTTCCAAGAAAGTGCATAGATGAATGTGCAGAGTTTACCACTGCAATCCCACCTTGCTAATCCTTGCTGTTTAGAATGTTTGAAAGAGGCTAATCCTACCTACACACCTTCTAGAAACCAAGATGCTGAGCACAATTCATTTTTCACCCAGGGCAGAGCTGAACAGCTATCACATAATGTGTGGAAGTGAATAGAAATGATGGAAGTCAGTGCCATAATATTTTAAGCTGAGAAGATACCACCGACTAAATCTTTGACAAGCACTGATAATCCACTGCTATATGAGTATCTGGAAACTTTCATCTAAGACTCCTCAAATCCATTATTCTGCATGGACACCTCTATTGAAAAGGCTGGATTCTGCAGAGAGAGATACTTAATATTCAGTTCAGTTGTCATATTAATCTACTAAGGACTGCTTTTTTGTTATGGGAGCTATCTTAGATGGACTTCAACTGGTGATGAAGTACAGTATAGTTAGTTGAAAATATAAAAAATACTTCAGAAAAGATAACAGTTAAGACTTTTTTTTCCCCACAGATCTGCTCAACTGCACAGTTATTTAATTGAGAGACATTTCCAAGCTGTCGATACATAGAATAAGGGCATGAACTGCAATTTGATTCTACTGATATGTCCACATAAATTTGTAATTATACAATAACTAATATGTTGGGGACAACACCCATTTATGATCTTTTAATTTGGTTCTAGAAGGCATAAAGCAGTTGTACAAGAGGGGAAAGGAGGTTTGGGATTTCCTTGTTTGTTTGTTTTTTCCTAGTCCATTTCAGTAATTGCAACATAAATGCAGTACATAAAGAAACAAAATATAGACAAAGACAGTGTCATCTGGCTCCCATTCACCACAAAACAGTGAAATAAAATGGAGGACACTTAGAGCAAACACAAGTCAGCTGCTGGCATGCAATTACAGTACACATTTGGTAGGAACCGTGGGCAAAAATAGAGTAATATAAATGAATCCATTCCTTAAAAGGGGAGATAATTGAATACATTGTGCTGGCATCAATCATTGTAAGGGATTTTCCTCTTTTCTTGTGGGTTATGTTTTAGCAGGAAAAGCACAGGAAAAGAAATCTAGCTTTCAAATTCCCAGTTTGAACAAGGAATGGGTTGTATTACCTTAAAGAAGAACACCAACACACTGTAAAACACAACTGTCCCAATCTATCTTCTTTTGCTGATCTGTTCTAACTGTATAGCACCCAGAACTGTGTCTGGTCAAGTAATAAACCAGCTGTTTTGGGAGAGGAGGATAAGCTTAGTCCAGATGTTTTAAGAAGCCACTGGAAGACTGTTTATCATCATTACCAAAATTTCTTAACATTCAACTTTAATAAGACAGTGGGAGGTTTAAAACCGGCCACATTTTTGCTAGTGACAATGCAACTTCTGAAAGTTAATTCTAACCTGCTAGGAATGCATTTGACAATTCAATGCCCACAGTGGCTATAACACACCGCACAACATTTCATAGACACAATAGAAGCACTCATACATACCAACAGCCGTGCAGAGTAATTTCATGTGCATCTCATAAGAAGAAAAGGTCAGTTCCATTTCATGGTGCTTATTCCCTAGTAAATGTGTTTTGGATTAACATTCTCATCCCCTTCAAGTATTACACATATGAGGTCTTCTCTGCCTCTTACTTCTATGTCCATTTTTTATTTCCTCTTTGCTTGTTGTACAGCTGTTTCATACCAAATGTGTTTGTTAGAATTGGGAATATACACTGACCACAAGATTTGGTTTGGATTCTTATTCAGAGAACAACACAATTGGGCTCAAGCTAGTTTTGAGATGAAATGATTCAACTCTGGTCCAACTCTTGATTCTAAAATCCACAGAATGGGCGAATGCAGTTATAGAGCTCCATGCAGTCAGGTACCCTGCCTTATAAGGATTTTTGTATAGAAGTTTGTATAAGGAGTTTTGTATAGGCTTTTGGGTGAAGATGGTTACATTTATATTTCAAACTTTTCCTCTAAATCAGAGCTAGGAAAACTGACCTGCAGGTTGCATGCATTGGTGAGAGGGTTGGGTTTTTTTACGTTCCCAGAGGCCCTGCCAACCCAAAACCTCTGCAGCCTCTGAAAATATCTGGGTGAAAATGGTTTCCCATGGCAAAAAGCAAAGGACAAGCATAGAAACCCATAGACACAACCCACACCTCATTCCTATGCAAAAATCAGTCACAAACACCTCAAAACAGAAACCAGAAATCACTTCCAGTGGTTAATTTTGGGGAAGGTAGAGTTCACTGTGGTGGTGGTGGGGGGTGCTGGTGGGAAAAAAAAGGACAGTAGCCCGGCTCTGCTCTAAACCCAAGAAATTTGCAGATGGAGAGAGTGTGACCACAGCAGTTATCCTTATTTCCCTCTGTGCACATAAGACTGAAGAGTTTCTGAATAGGGCTGAAGTGCTATTGCTGTGCTTGTTTCTAGGTTGGTGGGTGGGGCAAAATCACAGCTATGATACCCTTCCTCCAATTTGTGGGGTCTAAAGAAATTGCTCATATGCCCCCAACTGTTCAATTTCTGTTTGGTAAAAAAGGACTACATACCATTACAAAGGTGATGTCCCAATACCTACATTGCAACAAAATGGCTCTTAACACACACACACACACACACACACACACACACCCCAAAGCTTTCAGAAGTGCTGTAAGGCCTTTCAGGGCATTCCCCCAAATCTGGAGGGGAGCACAAAAATGGTCTTGAAGCCTAGGCATTCCACAGGCCACACTCTTCCCATCCCAGCTCTAGGAAGCAATAAGTTACATCTAATCAATTATGGGATGTACTCTACCAGAGGCAAGCTACAGCATTCCTCTGAATGACTATGGCCCAATTTTAACAAAACACAAAGGCAAGACTCTAAGAATAAATGCTTTAACTTGATTAATATGCCCCATACAATGACCAAATTACTCCTTCATCTTAAAAAGTACCTCGTAAGTGCCCATTCAGTTGAATTTATTTTCAGAGACATGGGCTTTTAGAATCACATTATTCTCAGTTCTTTTGCTAGCAACTATCTCCTGTAACAGAAAACTAGCTATTCTAGTCACCGTAAGTATAAAATAATTGAAAACAGTGTTGATGTAACCAACAATGGGAAGGTAATATCTTTTATGTGCCCAGACTAATGGTACATATGGTCACAGATATGAGACCTTAATAGTTTCAATGCTACCATGTTAAAAAAACACCTGCTAGCTAATACATGTTAGGAGTCTGTTGTATGCACTCTGTCCAATGGAACAAAAGCATGATACCGAGGAGAAATAATCTAAATAGAGAGCCAACTGGAGCAACAATTTTCTGCAAGACTCATTTTGTGCTTGCCTACCTTCTATTGGTTGCAGAGTCCTGATGACTATATAGAATCCTAGATAAATAAAATGGGTTAAAGAAGGTGTTTGGATTTTAAAAGTCAACAAGATCACCCAAGGGACTGGTCAGGCTAGGTTTTTGCTTGCTTTATTACCTAGCAGATGGAATGGCAAATGGGCGACATATGGCAAAAGCTATCGTATATGCCAGTTTGTTTAAACAGATTGCCTTCATCATTTGACCATTGCTAGAAAGGCAATTGAAAACCGCAGGCTCTGGGCATTTTGCATAATAAATATTTTAAAAATGCAAATATGAAGCAATTCTCACCCTTCAAACATACTGTCAAAAGTTACCTTTGAATAAAAGAAGACACAGATGTACACTCAAGCATCAGGATCACCTAAGAATCCAGACTGGAACAGTTAAGATGTAAACTGTTGAAAAGCCAATTTCCAAGCTTGTTAGGTAGTTTTGCACTTTTTGTATTCCCATGCTTCTTCTCCTTGAAGTAAACGCTGATCAAGTGTGAATGGAAGAGTGACACAGAGTTGCACACTTGGGCCATTTCCTTACTACTCTGTTATAGTGCTATTATTCCATTTTCAACATCCTGTGGAATTCTGGAGTTTGTAGTTTACTGAGGCCAAAGAGCTCTCTGGCTGAGAATGAGAATTCTAAAGGCCCCTCCTTAAACTGCAAATCCCAGGATTCCATAGGATGTTGAAAGCAGAATTATAGCACTATAACAGTGTAGTGCAGAAATGGCCCCAGTAACTATCAAAGTGCTTTTTGCATTTTCAGAAATGGATATCATGGGAAAAAAAGTTGCTTCATGTGGACTGATGGTTACATTGGAATTTCTTTTTGACAGTGCATGTCCCAATCATATTTGTGAGGCAAGTACAAACAAATCTTCATTTCAGCATGCTGTTGCTTCTCTCTGCATTAGAACTATACCAATTTGCTTTTGTGGCTCTTTGTGTACTTGTACATACAATGGTCATAGATGAGACTCTGATACAGCATGCAGCTGCTCAAATATTTGGAGAATCTGGCTCTAAACAATCACACAGTGCCAAGAGGTGAAGCAGAATGGGTAATTAGTGGGTACAAAAATGGCTAACAAGGCAGACTAGATAATATAATTAATATAATTAGTGGTATCTTTCAGTCCCAGTGTGCCATTTTTTATTTGCTTTTCAACTCACCACCTCAGACACTACCCCTTTTCACTTGGTCAGAAATAATATAGCCTGAATGCAGGGGAATGAAAAATCACACTACATTTCCCTTCTCCAAATCCTCACCTTTCATCAGCTGGATGTACAACCTAGATGCATACAAGCGGTAAATACATAACTAGCTTGCACCTGAATGGGGATCAAGATTTTCACAAGGCTGTTCACTGTATGGTGTGATTCAGCATGGATAGGTTTTGTGCAACAAAGCTGATAAAAGCATAGACGTCAAGAGCAGGAGACACAGTCTCATCCTTCTTCTGTGAATTGTTCATACAGAAACCTATTGGCCAATCAAAATTTTTCCCCCAGGCTTTTCAGTTTGTCTCCATATTCCAGAGGTTACACAGATGACTGTTGGGTATTGAGGCTTTGTGGTAGTGGTGCCTCAGAGGCAATTCATGATGCACAATTATTATTGTTTAATGCACAAGGCTGAGGGCCTTTCTGTACTACACTGTTCCAGTGCTATTATTCCACTTTTCACTATCCTGTGGAATCCTGGGGTTTGCAGTTTAGGGAGGGGCATTTAGAATTTTCAGCCAGACAGCTCTTTGGCCTCAGTGAACTACAAACCCCAGAATTCCATAGCATATTGAAAGCGGAATAATAGCACTATAACATTGCAGTGCGGAAATCCTCTGAGTTTTCTCCGTTGGTTGCTTGCAGTGGAAAGATGAATTACAAATCTTATTAAATATAGAATTCTTGCTTCTAAAAAGATAGGTCTTACTTCACACATCTGACTTTCACCTCCATAGGATTCTTCACTGAGGAACAGATGTAATCTTGAACATAAATGTTAGCTTGCTTCTTAGCCCTAAGCCATCTCTACAGCAAGGGTGGTGTACTCCTCAATGGTAATTTGCTAAGATGCTAGTTAATTTTATTTATCAATATGCACTGTAATGCATAGTCTTGCAGTATGAGAGATGCCCTGGGAAACAGCACATTTCTTACATGTACAGAGCTAAAAGCAATTACTAATCCAACTCCTTGGATCAATTACTAAATAGGTTCAACGCTTATGTGAACTCCACTGATTCATTGGCTCTACTCTAGCTGTGACTAAAAATTGGATTTAAGCCATAAGGTGTTTGAAACATGAAATTCATGGGCTTATAAACATGAGTTTTAAGTGTTGTGGGCTGCAGTTTGAAGGGATAAAATGAAAATCCCAAATGACATATCACATGATTCTATTCAGAACAGAATTCTATTCAGAATAGAATTATTCAGCTAAAAAACTCAATGTGATTCTAGGCTGCATCAATAGGAGTATAGTAGGAAAGTAATAATACCACTCAATTCTGCTTTGGTTAGACCTCACTTGGAGTACTATGTCCAGTTCTGGGGACCACAGTTCAAGAAGGATATTGACAAGCTGGAAAGTGTCCAGAGAAGGGTGATCAAAATGGTGAAGGGTTTGGAAACCATGCCCTATGAGGAGTGGCTTAGGGAGCTAGGTATGTTTAACCTGATTAAAAGAATGTTGAGAGGTGACATGATAGTCATCTTTAAATATCTGAAGAGATGACATGTTGAAGATGTAGCAAGTTTTTTTCTGTTGCTCTGGAGACTAAGACATGGAGCAATGAATTCAAACTACGGGAAAAGACATTTTACCTAAACATCAGGAAGAACTTCCTGACAGTAAGAGCCATTCAACAGTAGAATATGCTGCCTTGGAGTGTAGGAGATTCGCCTTCTTTGGAAGTTTTTAAACAAAAGTTGGATGGCCGTTTACTGGGGTTGCTTTGAGTATGTGTTCCTGCATGGCAGGGAGTCGGACTCAATGGCCATTGTAGTCTCTTCCAAATCTATGATTCTATAATTCTGCATGTGGTCATTAAGAACTTTAGACTGAAATCTAAAATTGCACCTTCAATATCAAGCTACTAAGCAGAATATTTTTCTTCTCTGGCTATATGTAAAGTCCTATAAGAAGAAATAGCTTCCAAACAATGTGATTGAATGAAGTGACTATCAGAACCAGACAACTCGGCACAAGTAGAGATGCTCGCAATTATCACTTTTTACAAGTTAAAGACAGAGGTAATATTAAAGGCAGAATTAACTAGGTTGTAAGTATGATGTAAGGTCACCTTTCCTCACAGAAATGGTTTCCTGTTCATCACAGGAGTGCTAGCTGAGGCTGATATTTTTAAGCACATTTACTTGAAAAATAAATCAAATGAAATAAATGGGAATTACTTGAAATAGATCTGTGAGTGTACGGTTAATATACATACTACTATTTAGCTGTAAACAACAACAACAAGATTTATTTCTTATCAGCCTATCTGTTAAGGATCAAGGTAGGGAACCACACATTAAAATACAACAGATGGACATATAACATCAGTTAAAAATGCATACCACCTATTAAAAATACATAATCAGTTAAAACAGCATACATATTAATAACAATCAATTCATAATGTAAAAACTCATAATTTAAAAATCATCTGCACAGATCTGTCAGAAGAGATTGATCTTTAGTGCAGTTCTAAACTCAGAGAACATATCCATCTGTTGAATCTCCTTCAGCAGGTCATTTCACAATTTTGGGATAGCTGAGGAAAAAAGTTCTCTGGGCTGGTAGCCTAGGTCTGGCTGACTGAAGTAAATGCCTCCCAGAGGATCAGAGTATATAGGCTGGATTATACAGGAGAAGGTGATCCTGTAGGTATCCCAGACTTATAGGCTTCTCAGTGAAATTAGAACTACCAACAGTCTACTATAATGCCTTAGGGTGAGCTTTCTTGGTATAAAAAAATTACCATAATTCAGATTTCCCCTGCATATTTTGGATTGGAAAGAAAAATCCAATATAGAAGAAACCAAAACAACTAGATTCATCCTTCTGGGCCCAGGGCTTTGAATGCATAACTCCTAATAGCCCATTTTAATTCTTGAGTTTAAACCAAATTAGTGTTGATTTAGAGTTTTCATCTTTGTTTTCTGAATGGCTCCTCATCTAACACATATACATCAGGGAGATACAAGGCAGCACTTTACATGCTGGACAGAACTGAACCCACTTATTTGGCACAGGGGAGGATGAATTTCATTTCAGTTTTTGAGATTTTACCAAAATTTGCAAAATTATTTGTAATTGCGACAATTTTTTTAAAAAAAATATTGGAGAAATGGTCACATTCCTATTTGAATTTGAAGATATTTGCTTTATCATCAGATAATACATGAATGGGATATATTATAGTATAGTAACTACCACTGTTGGTACATTCTGCATTTACCTTTCAGCTGTCTCAGTTTTGCAGCAACAGTCCTGATTAATTTTCTGTCATCTCACTATTTCAGCAGCTTTGAAAATGCCCCAGTTTCTGGCCATTTCTACACTAGACTGTTACAGTGCTATTATTCCACTTTCAACATCCTATGGAATCCTGGGGTTTGCAGTTTAGGGATTTTTGAGGCCCCTCCCTAAACTGCAAACTCTAGGATTCCATAGGATGTTGAAAGTGGAATAATAGCACTACAATAGTCTAGTGTGGAAATGGCCTCTCTCTCCTGCCCACACTTTTCCTTCTTTGTCTGCAGCTTACTTCACTAGCGACAAAGTAAGTTCAAAGTGCAAAAGTAGTTTGCCCTCAATTAACTCAGCAGAGGAGAGAGAAGGAGAAAATTCTTGCCCTTCGCAGCAGAATCAGTCAAAAACAAACTGCTGCAGCCTGTCCAAGCCTGTGTGGTGTTCTTCATTAATGACTTTTGGCACATGTGTCCCACTTTTAATCTGTGAAAGGTTGGAGGGAATGGATGTGATTCTACGTGACCTACTTAGCTATGTAAACACCTCAGTTATATAGCTAAGTCACATCTCCTGCCTCACCCCTCACCCCATTCTGACTCGCTGTGCAGCAACCATTGCCAGTGACAGGGGTCTGTTCCCCTGTAGTTCAGGAAGTAGCTGTCTGATATTTCTACCCCCTCTCATAAGCAATCTCCACTGTAACAGAAGCAAGATCCCAGATGCAATGCCCCCTTGCATTGGAGATTGCTCACAGGAAGGGGAGTGGAAATGTCAGTTATCTGCTTCCTGATCAATCAGAAAAGAAAATCCTATTGCTGTCTGATAAGCAAAGTTGGGGGGATTTCACACTCCCTACATATTCCCTAACCTAGTGAATATGTACGGATCACGAATATGAACCAGTCATGGATGTGTAATTCTAGGTTATGCATTTATAACTGCTTCATCCAGGCAATATTACTTTCCCTCTGATTTCACTGTCAATAATCCCACCCGCAACTAGGTATGCATGCCTGAATCTCTGAATAATAGTTGACACATCTGATGAAGTGGGCTACAGTCCACAAAACCTCATGCTATAATAATTTTTTTAGCCTTTATGATGCCTACAGGACTTTACCTTATTGTTTCAATCAAAATAAAGAAAGAAAGAAAGTATAGATAGATAGATAGATAGATAGATAGATAGATAGATAGATAGATGATAGATATTCATACAATGATTCCTCTTACAGTGTATACAAGAAGCCAGTTACTCATACACTGCATCTGGTAAGCTGAGACTTTGAATCTAAGCCACTGCTGTAGTATATATTCCCAATAGGATAGTGACAGATGGGGTTAAGGAGAAACTATTAATAAACTCTGTGGGGAGCTTTTAACTGCTGCTGCCTAATGCTCTGAAATAGTAGAATCTGACAGGAGGAAAGATTCAGCTTTAGTAGAGGCCTATAGTAATTCTCCTTTGATGCACATCTCTTAGTAATGTTAAGAGCAGTTATACATTTACATCAAGCAAGTAGCATATCCTAAACCCTTAAGGACTTTCAAAGGTTATGGGGCTCTAAGCATTTCCAAGGCAAGCTATGTAGAATTCACACTCAGTTGATTCTTAGCTAAGTATAATACAATCTCATGTCAATCAGATGTATTTTACTGGGCTGTAGAAAGGTACTTGTACAATCTTTTCAAAGCATCATTAAGCCAGGCATGCAGCCAATTAACAGACTTGTGGCCTAGAGAAGGTATGTTATTTTCTTTGTCTATTCCAAAGAGACTAATATTCTTTAGGGTTATTACTGGAATGCTTCAGTTCATACTGTTTCAATCAATCCCATCCATTCATGTTTCAAAAACAGTGATAAATCTAATGCCATCTTCACATTTTTCTAGGAACTACAATGGGCAAAAAAAGTTGGAAGTGTTGAGATGCCATGGTAAAGATAAGCCAGATACATGTGATGTTGAAGGAAATGTTAGTATTTCCCAAAATTGTCAGGTGAATTCTCTTTGAGGCAGGAACCTGGGTCTAAGTTATCCAAGGAGAAAGCTAGGGAGTAGGGAGGTGAAGAAATTTCAGAGATACCTTTTTTTTTTCCTCAAAAGATTGAGGCTTATATAATTTGCACAAAATGTCTCTGCACAAAAACAGTGGGACCCAAGATGGCTCACAAAAAGATGAGTGAAGATTTAAAGTGCTATGTGAAGAAGTACATCATTTTATCTGTACAAAATTTATCATCATTCTAATATTATCCACCTCCTCCACACCAAGCATTATTTGTGTGTGTGTGTGTGTGCACGTGCACGTGTGCATGTGCACACATGCCTTTTTTGGGGAGGGCAAGGAATACTCAAAAGTGGTTTTTCCAGTTCCTTCTTCTGAATGTGCAGTCTACAGAAACTGTTATTTGACGCTGGAGACCAGGGTTTGAATCCCCTCTCAGCCATGGAAATGCACTGGGTGACCTTAGACAAGTCACACTTTCTCAGTCTCAGACTGAGGAAGGCAAAGGCAAACCCTCTCTGAACAAATCTTGCCAAGAAAACCATGTGATGGATTTCCTTAGGGTTGTTAAAAGTCAGAAATGACTTAAGGGCATGCAACAACATATGTTTCTACAAATGTCTCCCTGCAATCACTTTGTACTGAAAATTTTACTGGAAAACTTTTATAAGCAGTGTTATCATCATCCTATTCCATGTGTTCCTTCCTTAGGCTCCATGTACAAAGCAGCTAGATATATGTGCAAAATGACCAAACCCATTCAGGAGTATCCATTTAGCTCATATATATGTATGTGGGTCTCCTCGATGCACTTGCTTGCACAAACACAGCCATTTGCTTGTTTTCCTTCCTTTCTCCCAGCAAGGGATTCAAAATAGCTTACAAAAGAATTACTACAATATCCAGCTATTTAAAAAAAAAAGTTTAAAAACCAAATAAACAGAGAGTTCTATTTAAAAGCATCATTAAAACAGTTCAAATTAAAATATTAAAATATAATGCTACAGCACACAACATTCAGAATACTTCCCTGCCCCATAATTTAAATGCCAAAGGCCTTCCTAAATTAAAAAAAAAAGTTTTTGCCTGTTGGCAGAAAGGAAACAGGGGGACAAGCGGCCCTCCTGTGGAAGGGAGTCCTACAGCCTGGCAACCCTCTCTCTTGGAAGTACTCACCAAATGTGCTTGCGGCAGTAATGAGACTGAGAGAAAGTCCTCTCCCACAGACCTTCGAAATTCAGACCATCTCATAAAGGGAGATGCAGTCTTGTAGCTAGTCTGGATCCAAGCCATGTAGGGTTTTAAATGTCATGCCTAGCACTTTGGATTCTGCCCAGAAATGGACTGGTAGTCAATGAAGCTGGTTGAACAGAGGGGTTATATGTTTCATTTAACCAGCCCTGATCATCAGCCTGGCTGTGGCATTTTGGGTCCAATGAAGTTGCAAAGCAATATGGAAAGGCAGCCCCACACAGAGTCTGTAACAATAATCCAAATAAAATGTAACCAAGGCATGTGTCTTCATCTCCAGATCTGACCTCTTAAGAACTGGAAACTGCTGCCATGCTAGTTTTAACTGTGCAAACTCACTTCCGACCACTGCCGATACCTGGACATCGAGATTCTGATCTGAATCCAGGAGTACATTCAAGCAAACCGGAGCTTTCAGAGGGCGTATAAACCCACTAAGTACAAGCTGAATTCCTATTACCTGATCTGCCTTATGACTGAGCAGTAGACCCTCTCTTTCTGTTTTGTCTGGAATAAATTTCACTATGTTCACCCTCATCCAATCTATTCCTGACAGCAGACACTGTTTTAGTCCTAAAACAGATTCCTTAGAGTTAGGTGAGATGCAGAAATGGATTCTCCTTCTATTAAAGGAGAAGGCCGCAGAAGTTGTTTTGTAATATAATGACAGACCACTGTTTCACAGCTGGGATTTTTTTTCATATGGATCCTATACCCATGGACCTGATTTTAGCTTTTATTTACCTAATAACTATGAAATCCGGTAACAAATTGATCTGAAAGACAAAAGGAAAGATAGTGCAATCGCCTTAGCAATTCTTGTCTGCTAAGTAGCACATTTCATCAAGTGTGTAAGACTGCAATGACCTGCCACTGTCGAGCGATCAGTACGAAAGGCGCTATTACAGTGACTCGGCAATCCATATTGTCCATAGGAACAATGTCAGCAGTAATGATACTAATTTTGAAACATGCTGTTTTGTCTCATTAGTTTTGAAATGCTGTTTATTTCATCAGTGCCAGCGCGGCATAGAACATTATGTTGTAAATACCTTTTCTTAGCTTCCTGCAAGAGCTCTTTTATCCTGAGTATGTCACTAATTCAGAAGACAGCAGTGATAGTCAGTGGCTTTCTTCACAGGGGGGTGGGAGTCAGTCCACTCTGGGTTTCAGTCTAAACTTTAGATGACCTACTATCTGAAGGGCAAAGTCCTATCCCCCAAATAAGTTCAGCACCATGGATAGTTCCTTTAAAGTCCAGATGAAACCTGGAGCAGAATCACTGATCCACTGACACTGAAGCCAGAAGCTACCTCTGGAAGACAATTAGCCTTATTGGGGAGCAGGAAAATATTTTCTCCCAGTTCAAGTGGTAAGAATAACAATAGGAAGAAAAATATCCATGCAAACATTCAGAAGTGGGTTATTCAACCTATGGCATATATCCGTTTACAAAGCCTCTCATTGTGAAGCTTTGCAAAGGCTTCTTACACCCTCCCAGCCCAAACCCTTGCCTCCTCATTCTTTGTCTAGTTGGGTTTTTTTAAGCAGCATTGGAATTGGGAAGACAATGGAATAAAGCCTGAGCTGGGAAAGAACTGAATTCTGCTGCAGTAAATCTGACTCGGCCATAGGAAAGATAAACAAGCAGCTGCTCCAAAATCCCTTACTTAGCATGTGTGAACAGTAGAGTGACAAAAAGGGGAGAGGAGTTAAGCTGGCTTCACCAGCTACTCCCATCATATTAAGAAAAGCATTGGAATTTTAACATGAAGCATTTTGGAAGAAGCTCTGAAGTGGTCTTTAAAAGGTTCAAAATGTTTTTGTTTAAATATGCAAGCCTTCCTTGACCTGGCTGTTTTATTTCAATGTTCAGATTGTTAGTTTTAAATAAATATGGTGAATTCCTCTCCTTTTTAAATTTCTCTTTTCTTGTGATATAGAAACTTATTCTTTCCATGTTATTTTTTCCCTCTGGTACCAAGTTTTCTATTGAAGAAATAATGCCCAGGAACACATCTGCTTCACTAACTGGTGCATGCCTCTATTATGTTTGAGTATTCTAGTCCTCTTGAGTGTTTATGGGTACTGTTTTTCGGCAAAAATTAGAATGGGCAAAAATGTAGCTCATTTGTGAATAAAAATGTACAAAACTTACAAACACGTTCCTCATATTTCAAAGGAAACTAACTTTATAGGGAGGGAACTAAATGTGGATTAAACTAAAACTTACAGATTTTACATCTAGGCCTCAAGATCTGAGCGCTTAACACTCAAAAGTCTGGGTTTTAATCCCCGTATATTTTATCCTATAAGTTAAGGCTAGCACCTTTTTCTTTCTAAGAAATGCTTAATCCTTAACACATATATTGCAGGTAGATACAACATAGTTTTCCTCTTACTGGCAACATTGACACCTACTAAATTTAGCCAGGGAAGAAGATTTGTTTCAACTTTATTTCTGAAGAATGTATCAAAATTCTTTGGTACTTTTTTCCCCAGTATTTTCAGGACAAAAACAAATTGCACGGTAGAGCAGAATAAAATTGACCTGATTACCCTGTCCTTCAATATGACACCTGAGGTATAAAAATATCTCAAAATAAATGTAGGACAGTGACGATTTCAAGAGCATTTGCAACCCAGGTGGGGATTGTATGGCCCTTCCAATGTTGTGTGACTGCAAATCCTAGCATCCTAGCTGAAATGGCCCATGGTGAGGAATGCCATGGGAGCTGCAGCCCAACAACAGCTGGAGAGCCACATAATTTCTTCCACTTATTTATAATGTCATTTTTCATAAATTGGACATCTAAAGAGACTTGGGTGCATCAAGTCTCTTTCACAGAATCATAGAACCATAGAGTTAGAAGAGACCATGGGGCCATTGAGTCCAACCCCCTGCTATGCAGGAACTCCTATCAAAGCATTCCCAACAGGTGGCCATCCAGCCTCTGCTTAAAAACCTCCAAAGAAGGAGACGCTACCACACTCCGTGGCAGCATATTTCTACTGCCGGACAGCTCTGACCATCGGGAAGTTCTTCCTGAGATTCAAGTGGAATCTCCTTTCCTGCAGGTTGAATCCATTGCTCCTTGTCGTAGTTTCTGGAGCAGCAGAAAACAAGCCCACTCCTTCCTCAATATGACATCCCTTCAAATATTTAAACATGGCTATCATATCCCCTCTTAACCTTCTCTTCTGCAGACTCTAAACATATCCAGCTCCCTAAGCTGCTTCTCATAGGACATGGCTTCCAGGCTTTCATAACACCTTGATGGTTATTAGGCAGTATAAAAATGCAACCCCAGTAAATGGCTCTCAACATTTATTGAGCTGTGGTATTTCATCTTTAGAAACTGGCTCTCATTTCTCCCTGAAATCTGAAATGGTGTCTGTGCTTAGTCTGTAGACTACATGAAGTGGCTTTTAGGAGGATGACCAAATTTGAACTCTGATGTTGTAAGAGAAAGCATCACTGATGTTCTTTTATGAAGGGAAATGATTTTCTCTCCAAAGTTTTAAGTACTTCCTGTTTTATTTTCCATCAAACAGTGTCAGTTTCCATTCCTCAAAAATAGTGCCATTTTTTGAAAGGAGCTACTGTCTTTTCCCTTGAGTAAATCCATTTTTAAAAGATTTACTTGACAAGTCTGTTAGTGTGCTGGGAAGGAAATAATGTTTTCATATAAAAACCCCTGCAGGCCCCAGACTTTGCAAAAGTACAAAGCCTGCTGTTCTTTTATATTCATTTGGAATAAAATTAATAAGGGGAGGAAAATTATGATGCATCAGTTTTATTCACAAACGTGTTAACTTGCTAGGATTTATTAGAATTTCTTACTGACAAAAGGTAAGAAGCATTTTGATTTAAAATACAAACTATAACTTGCCAATATATATATATCGGAGCCACATGATTCAATGAAAGTTCCACACACTTCATATAAATTCTTTCAACATTCCTAATCATGGGAGAGAGATCTAGCAAAGAATATTGAACTGAATGTTCCCAATTTCTTCACTCCAAGGTAAAATTCTCCCCTATCCAGTTCCTCCCTTCTCTAAGTTAGCCTTCCCACACAATGGTTCTAACCTTAAAGGCACCTGTCAACAATGTCCCTAACAATTTTTAGAGACCTTTCGGTAACAACAAATAAATGTCCTTGCTATTAATCAAGATGTAAAACCCAGGATGTTTTCCAGAATCATTTAGCTTTATAAATTCAGAAATTTACTAATAAACTTGACTCTTGCCAGTGAATTAATAGTGTCGCATGCTTTGCATTAAGTAAAAATGGTTAAAAAGTCAGCACTAACAAGAACCTAACATATAGTTATGTCTCACAGGGGGGATCATTATGAGAAAAGAATACAGTTTTTAGGAACATGTAATTTTGCATCCTCATCCCAACAACTCAAACAAGTTTAAGAGCCAGTGTGGCTTAATAATCTGAGTGTTGGACTAGGACACTGGGAGACCAGGGTTCGAATCCCTACTCAGCCATGAAAACTCACTGAGTGACCATGCTATCTCAGCCTAAGAGAGAGTCAATGGCAAATCCCCTCTGAACAAATTTTGCCAAGAAAACTGCACGACAGGTGCATCTTAGAGTCTCCACAAGCCAGAAATGGCTTGAAGGCACACAACAACAACAGTTTCACAAATGATCCATTTCCTTCTCTTTAACAGCACAGTCCTGTATAAGTGTACCTCAAAAGAAAATCCAGTTATGTTCATCAAGACTCACTCCAAAGTGAAGACGCAATCAAAAACTGTTTTATATTTGAATACAAAGCAATCTCACTTTCCAGGCTAAAATGGACAATACAATGCATTATCCTTCTGCTTTCACATTTCTCCAAATTTTGTAATGTAGTCCCCTGGTTTTTAAAAAAAAAGGTAGATAAAGTAGGGAAAATGAATACGTTCAGAGAAAAGTGCTTGCAAAATATGCATTTATATGTTTTGAAATGCATATGAATTTTTTGTGTGGTATTTTAGCAACAGATTGTGAAATATCCAAAAAGTGTTATAAAAATGAGACAGAATGAACTTGTACTTGAAAAGGAAATGTTCCGCAGTAGAAAACAAAACAGTGTTGGCCATTGCTTCTTCCATGTAAGTATTCATTGGACTGCAGCTTAACTGTGAGTTAATGTGAAGAAATTCCAGACAATCCTATTTTCCTGTGTGTGTGTGTGTGTGTGTGTTTTCTGCCTACTTTGGTAAAGAAAGGATGCAAAGACTTAGGCAGGAGGTTACTTAACACAATTTGTGTACTCATTCTATTTATTTCATTTATTTATTTTTTCCTCTTACGTAGCTTAGGAAAGGCCAAGCATGAAATTGGAGCTGCAAAGCGAGTCAGAATTTATTGATATGAATCTGCACTGAGAGCTCAATAGGTGTGCAGCAAAGCAAGAAGGGTAAAGGGGCTGAATAATTCATTGAACCTTTAAGCATCAACAAATACCACTTACAGTGAGGAATGCCTGTTTTGCAACAGTAGATGTGGAGTGCGCACATAAAAGGGAATTGATGTTTCATGAACATGTTAGAAGAACATTACAATAAACGCGGCACAGGTGGTTTTCTTGAAAGTAATTTTTGAAAGAAAACCCAATAAGCACATTATTTACAAAGAGAGATATGTCTAAATATAAAAGGAACAGCAAGTCAGACGGAATAAAAATTATGCAATACAAAGGTGTTGGGGGGGGGAGTCCATACTAGAATCAACCAGTGGCAATAATATCAATAGTAATTCTCCTTATACAATCGCAAGCTCATGTATACTGTAGCTTAAGCACAGAGCAGAAAGTTAGGTTGGTTCCCTTCTAAGCAGAACTGGTAAATTTTGCAAACTCCTTTGGGGCAGAAGTTTGTTGTCTTGTTCCCCATCTTGAAAGGTGTCATAAAGCACTATATGCAGTTTTAGTAGCTGGAGCAAATAATCAGCTGTTCGAAAGTATACACAATAGCTAGGCAGCCAGGTTGGTAGACTGACAGATATATACCTAGGTTGTATGTGTGGTTTGAAAACAAAATATAGATGAGCCATAAGCTGAGTGCCTGGTGGAAGGTGATATAGTCAGAATCTTTGATATTATTTCTGTGAGAAAATACACAAAGGTCCTACTCTATCTAATCTTGAATCTACATTAGGAATACAACTCTGAGTTTGGGGGATGATGGTAGTGATTCTTTAAATATGAATTCCGCCTCCCTTATGAAATGTTCCTTCCCTTTCTCTAACACTGCAGTGAGCAAGACATTGAAAACAGTTCACACCTAGAATTCTTCTGTTTGCTGTGTTCACATGCCCTTTGTAACTTTGCCTGCCCTTTCACCTGGGATGCCTGAATTTTATTTTTAAATGCTTACCTGAGATTTTAAGTCACTGCCATACTAAAAACTGGAGGACTGAAGGAAAATTTCATGTAGGGGGCAGGATTCTAATTTTCTGGGGGAATGACCTCATTTTGTCCCTTCCCTCAAATACCTACACCTCTGGTCTATATAGTTCTTATTTTTTCCACCAATGGCCACCAAAATGCCTCAGGGAAACATCCTTGCTCTGTTTTATGTCCTTAACATGTGGTTTTACCATGTACATTGGCACATTTCAGAAACAGTATAGTAATAAGTCTGTTATTTTTCTGCTTCCAGTAGAAAGAGTAATCTTCTCCCAGATGTTTTAGATCTTAGGTGTTATTATTTAAAACTGAGGACATTAAGTGACTGGAAAACACCTTTTATACAATTTTGTTTTACTATCTCCTGCAAAGATTAACGTTAAGATACAAACTAACATTAGGTGGGGGCATTAAATTAACACTATTTTCAAATTATAATATTGGGTTTTATGATTTCATCAGTGGAATGTTTTTAAGCCCTCTAGAGAGGTCATTTTCCTAATCATCTTTTAAATAATTACATTTCCACAGTCCATGCTTTGTTTTTCAGATGAATAAAGCTCTTTCGAATTTTCATTGTCTTGGAAGGATAAATATTAGTTATATTGGTTTGATTTTTCTTTAGGTCAGATCATTATAATGGTGTCTCATTACATTTATCTATAAAAGCACATGTGATAGGTAGGGTTGCCAGGTCTCAGTGTATTGCTTATTCTTCGGGTTTCCGCAAAATGAAATAAATCTCAGAATGATTGGCACTAGAGGAAGAGAATGGTTGTGCGCACGAGGGCTTTAAAGCCTGGATACTTATCTCTAACCATTCCTAGAAAATGCCAGGCTCTCTGGCCCAAGGTTTACTACGTGTGTTGTGCTTGCACAGCATGATCACATCAAAGAGCCAGGAGAGAGAGGACATACCTGAAGAGATAGCTGACGGGTTCATTTGGCTGATAGGATCACTGAGCATGCTCTTGGGCTCATTATTGAGCGCCAACATGTGACTTCTTCTTTTAGAAGCTGTGATGGTGGCAACAGAAGACCTGGGAAAAATCTTCCCTTAATTTGGTGCTGAGATTTCTATAAGCCTTTACATATTATTTGTTAGATAGCAGGAGAGAAACCAGAAGACAACTACTATAACTGCTAGGATAATTTTTCAGCTTTCATGGCTGCCAGTATTTTCCCCAGCTTTCAATTGTCATATTATCTGGTTATCTGGGTTTTACTTAGATTCTTCTCATGCCCATTGCCACAATTAATTGGCCCAGATTCAGTTCCATTTTCTTGTCTTGCATATCTTGCCTCTATGACACCACGAGGACCTGCTCTTATGGTGTCACCTGGACTAAGCCCCTACCTCAACTTTCACCCCCTGATCTCATCAAATGAGATGTTGCTAACTTGGCAATCTCAATGATTGGGCTCTTTGTCCCACATAGTCCAAACTCAGTATTCCCAGAAAACATCATTCACTAAATATGATGGAGAACCTGTTTCAAGTTACTCATTTATTATTAAAGCCTGGAGTCCTGCACTGTTCCTCAAAAACTTTCTTTAGTTTCACTATAGTGATCCTAAGGTGGCTCCAAACATGGACATGAAAACATGTTTTCAGGGTTCTTGATGATAGATGGGTGAGACTGTCTCATTAACTGGACAACTTAGAAGTTAAACAACATGTTGAAGAACTTGCTAAAGGCATGCTACAACAACATTTTTTTAAAAAAGAAAATTAACTTGATTGATGATCTTGCCCCAAAAGGACACACGAGTGAGAGCCTTTGGCAGGAGTCACCAAGTGCAGCCTCAACATCTTCAGACTCCTTGAACTTCTTCTCTTTATCTCTCACTGTCAAAAGAGTGAATGGCCTCTCCTTGCATCTTCCACTAGAGACACCTCATTGTTTAAGTAGATTTCAATATCCTCCAGCACCATTTAACATGCTTTTAAAAAACGGAAGTGACTGTTGGCCTTTCTCGGTTTTTTTATAACGTCATTGCTGGTCTGTGCAGCCCTCTGAGGGTCTCACTGGCAGAAAATGGGCATCCAGATGAGCCACAGTCACCCATCCCCAGGCCTTAAAGAAGCCACAATTTACAGAAAGAAAATCTCTTGGTTACTCGAAGTTGTAACAGCTCTGCAGCTAAGATGTTTCCCAACTGGAAACATGAACCAAGGCTCTCTGGAAAAAGAAACATCTGCTCAGTATTAAATTGGCTGTGCCTTACAACCACCACTACCCTACAAGGAAGAGCCAATGACACACAATGTCAAGATTTCTAGTCTGTCTATTCTCTCCACACATCATCGACACCAGCTGTAGCCCAATTAAGCTCACCAGTGCACAGGTGTTCACAGGAAGGACTAACAAAAGTACAGCTCCCTTTAGGGCTTTTGTTTTTTAAAAAAAATTAAGCGGGGAGGGGATTGTTTGTTTGTTTATTTGGAGGCTTTGCTTTTGTTTTTGTTCCTGCACACACCTTGGAACATCCAAGCTAAACACTGTAACAGCAGGAAAAAAAAAGAAATTGGATTCAGCTTTTGGGGGAAAAAATCAACATGAGCAGCAACCTAATTAAACTGAACAGGTTTCGGGGGCGTATTGCATGGAGTGAAGGGGAAAACGGGTATGCTTTTGTCTCACTTACATGAATTAAGCTCCTTTTTAAAAAATCGGATGTTTTTTGGATGGTCACACCTGATTTTTTTTTAAATAGAAGCCTGACATGTAAAATTTAAGATAGCAGATTAGAACCAAACTATGATTACAGTTATTGAAGCAATTCTACTGCTGAGCCCACTGATTCATCAACAGCAGTATTCTGACATTGCACTTTGGACACAATATCTAAAACAGATGAAAGACATACGGGTACATGTATACCTACAGTCTTTTTTCTAGAAAGATTATACCACAGAGGCACAGTGTCAAAGAAATATTTTAGATCTCAATATTTTAGATTTTATTTTAGATCTGAAGAATTTGCTCCATTCCAGTAAGTTCTCCAGTGGACTGGACAGTTACAAAAATTTACTACATTTCTGTTTCTCAAAGGTTCTTCTAACAGTCCAGTTAGTATGCCACAGTGTAGCTCAAATAAAAGAGTGTATTTTGTCCCCTTTCTCAGAATGTTTATCAAAACTTAAACATAACTTTAAGCTTCCTGTCAAAAAGCAAACACAACTTTAAAAAAAACTTTCATTTTCAGAACATGCTAAATACATTTATTTATAAAATGTTTATACTACATGCCTCCATCCAGAAAATTATGCCATGATTGATTTTTCATGATTCTGGAGGGGGAGATAATTCCATGGAAATGAGGTAGACCTCAATAATGCATGTGTATGTTGTTATATATATACACGCACATAGAAAGAAAGGGAGCTGCTATATAGAGGGAGATAGTCAACTGGTACAAAGTGGAAGGTGGGAACCTTACGCTGCAGACAGATGCAATATAAAACAATTTCACCAGAGATCTGACAAATTTACTAAACATCCAAACACTTTTGTTCACACATCCTATCGCTACAAACAGTAACCAGTATGTGGCCTACTGTTACAGAGGTCAGGCTTCCATTTAATGGACAGTCACAGGAGTATTTGAAGTGGTCCTCTCTTTGAAAGTTTGTCTAGTCCAAGAAGGCATCTTTACCAGATGCTGATAGCAGTTTCACCACAATTTAACTGTCAAGCATCCATCCTATGGGATCCTGGAATATATAGATTGGTCAGGTACTCAGAATTCTCAGAACTGTATTTCTATGAATACATGAGAGGTTTCTAGTAGAAAACTTAATGTTTCACCAAATTACAAATTCCAGGATTCCACAGGATGGGCCCACAATGGCTCTGAAGTGGTATCAAACTGCTGTAGCTGTAAAGTGTGGATACACTCTGGATGAAGTTATAATAAACAGTAAAAAGAGGGGGCAGGAATTTGCCTACCACTGGAAAGCAGAAATGATCAGAGATGCATACTTTTCTTGACCGTAACAGACTACAGTAATTTCTAAATGTGGGCTTTAAAATCTAAATGATTGCATACAAATATTTGTGCAAATTGATGTCTTTTATTTTTCTTCTTTTTTTTTCTCCTGATATCTTTCCACTTTAGAGGCAGTACACTAATGACCATTCTACTGCTTTTCCACTCCTTTTCTCCACTGGCTAAGGGAAAGTACCACCAGCCAGGAGCCTGAAATTTATAAAACTTCCTCCCCTTTTAAGCACCTAGGAATAGCACCAAAGTAATCTTCTCCATCTGGAGAAAACCCTGGCAGACAATGGACTCTGATGTTGACAGTTCCTTTATGAAGGCAGAACTGCCAATAACAAGCAGACATGTGTCTCTGTTTGTCCATCTCCAGGTCCAGACTCTGATTCCAACTGGAGGCATCTGCTAAGGCTTAACTCTTTTCAGGAGGATACTATTAACCTACAGAGCCTTCTGACCCTGCAGTTCTTCCTTACTCTTCCTTCTTGTCCACTTGCCCCCTCTAAAGCCATTTCCACACTAGACTTTTATAGCGCTATGATTCCACTTAAAACATCCTATGGAATCCTGGGGTTTGCAATTTCGCCCCTCCCGAAACTGCAAACCCCAGGATTCCATAGGATGTTTCAAGTGGAAACACAGCGCTATAAAAGTCTAGTGCGGAAATGGCCTAAGCATAGAAGTGATGACAAGAATGAGGAACTGGACCATTGTCCACTGGTTCACCTTGCACTTTCCCTTTGGATGGTTTTGGACACTGGGGACTGAAGGACAGAGAATACAATTGAGAAGAGATGACTGTGGTTAGAAGATAGCGGGGTAATGAGCCCATTTGAAAAAGAAGGGCATCCAAGAAAATATTACCTAGTAGCTCCTTCAACACCTGAAGCTGGAACTGGATCTCTCCTTAGCTCAGAATTTGTTTGGCAAGTGTTGAACTAGTCATGACCACTGTTAATTCAACTGCATATATAACTGTATTTAAGAAGAAAGGACTGTCATCATGATGTTACATATACACACCAATCCCATGCTACAACATGTCCACAACTAATCTGGACCTATATAGAAAGTCTAATGCAGTGCTTTCTGATATAAGGACCGCCAGCTGTTGTCTAATGACAACTTCTAGAATCTAAGTTTAAACTACTGCACGGGGTTGTTGTTAGATTAAAACAAAGATGGATTTCAGCACAGTGTTTAAAAATATTATCAAAATTATAGTAGCAAACACAATCCAGGAAAAATAATGATCTTCATACCAACAATTAAGCCAAAAGTCATCTAAACTACAAAAACATAAAACAGATAAAGGCAATTATATAATCTAGAATGCCTAGAAATTTTTTTTAAAATGTCCTGATGTGATGTCAGAATTGTACTTTTTTTTTCTTTTAAAAAGAGTAAATTAAAAAGATAATTTACTGAAGGCAGCACTTACAGTACATTTTAAAGATTACAACGAACAAGGGAAATGATACGATTTGTAAACTATGTTGGGTCAGGGACTTCGCTGGTGTAATATAGGAAAGTTAATTTTCTTCCTTATCCTCATAAACCAGCTCATTTAGTTTTCTATCAAGCATTGGGTTGAAGGAAAAATCATCCCCTTGGGAGCTAAGCTTTGAAAAATGTGTCAATAAATTCCAGAGGGAGTAGCTGAGAACATTTTTCCCCCTGTCATTCCCTCTGTTGAACAGAGGAACTTTTCAAAAGGTCTAGGAGTCTGTTTTATTCCTGCAAAGTAATTTGAGCAGAGATGGAAAAACTTTGGGGGAAATGATGATTGCAGGGAAAATGGCAAATATCTTATTGTCTGCCCTGCGTATACTTTCCTGTGTGTCAACTTTGAAGAAATCTCTGTTAGACACAACATACATGGGAACTTGTGGCTTAAAGGAGAGAGAGAGAGAGAGAGAGAGAGAGAGAGAGAGAGAGGGAGAGCTTGGCAAAGTTACTATTTGGACAACAACTCCCAGAATCCTGCAACCTTCAGAACAAGTTAAAAAGATAGTTGTATGCACATCAAGTTTCCTTCAGGAGTTTTTATTTCTGTGTTTAGTATGTGGTATAGTGGCTTAAGCATTGGACTACGACCCTGAAAACGAGGATTCAGTTCCCTGTTCAGCCATGGAAACCCACGCTCATCCCCAGAAAACCCCTTAGGATCTCCTTAAGTCAGAATTACTTGAAGGCACAAAATAACACCAAGTAAAAATGTGCAGTTGGAAAAACAGGATGGAAGCTAAAAACATCAGTTTTATTAAGTCTTTGTTAAATACTTAAATGATAGGGACAGTATGGACACAAATTAGCACTCAGCTTCAAAACAGATTGTCATATCCATGCAGAAGTGCTTTCTTCTGTGACAATATCTGTTCCTTTTTGTTCTCATTTTCACACATGCATCACTAACGCCATTTCGGCACTACACTGTTATAGTGCTATTATTCCACTTACAAAATCCTGTGGAATTCTGGAGTTTGTAGTTTACTGAGGCCACAGAATTCTCTGGCTGAGAATTCTAAATGCCCCTCCTTAAACTGCAAACCCAAGCATTCCATAGGATGTTGAAAGTGGAATAATAGCACTATAACAGTGTAGTGCAGAAATGGCCTAAGTTACATCTTTTAAATGCCCTTGGAATCTTCTTGTTTTTGTGTCTTTGGCCTAGGGGGGTTATGCAACTGGAAAATCCACTTTTAAAAATGAACTCTGTAGGTGTTATGGCTGTTCTAGGAATATGGATGCACACTGTCTTATACCATGACATCTTATTTGTCCCTCTAGACCAGACGACTTCGGTTGTCAGTGGCTCTCTAGGTTTTCCAGAAGATCTCTTGCCTTGTCACTTGCTGTCTGATTGTGGAAATGCCAAGAAGTACCAACATGGTGGGGCGGGGGAAGATTGTAAGATAATATATGAAGAAATCTAAACACTGGCAAAATGCTCAGAGAAGCTGGCACCTCTACATGATGAGACAACATCTTGAGGATTCTTCAACTCCACTCAAGCGATATTTCTTTCAGTATGAAAAGGAGATGTCAAATGGGCTTTTTTCTTACCATGGTTTCCACTCAGTTTCTGCAAAACTCTAAGGTCTTTTCCATCCTCAGTGTTGCCAAGCACATATATATACAGTTCGTACAAAAAAAGGCAGCCTGATTGGTCACAGAGACCTAAACAACCCATCAAATCCTCCTCTTTTTGCTAGTCCATGCAACAAAACAACAGTCATCACAGCTCCTCCATTTTGAAGATTCTTGAGAAATGCATGTAGAAATACTCAGAAATCAATAAAATCTCGCCAAGGCCAACAAAATATAACATAGCTTTTTGTTCATTTGCTTGTTTTTGCTTGTTATCTCATTTATCTATGCCAACCTGGAGTTAACATGACAAATCAAATTGCTTTCAGATAAGAGAAGTAACTTGAAAAGATACATCAGGCTGGAAAAAACATACCTCTGTAGCTCTCTGTATCTTCTGGCTTGGGTGGTATGAACCAGTGGTTCTGAGGATGAAGCAGTAGGTCTCTTGCCTCACTCTGTCTTCACTCCATTAAGGGGTGCATTGTATATCTCGTAATCTAAGCTATCTCACATCATAAGATGGTTAAATAATGAAGATATATATATATATATATATATATAACAGTCCCATTCAGGTTTTCAGGATAGGATTCACTTGAACACATGAAAAGAGAGAGCAGATTAGCTCTATCCCTCTCTGTTGCCTCTCTCTTTTTTATGTAGAGAAAAATAATCTAAGGAGGGTAGTTGCTCTGCATGTGTAGTTTTTCCATGAGCTGGGAAATCCACTTTTTCATGGTTCCAGATCACTCTCCATGTGTAGTAAGTATACTCCTACCCCTTTTGACATTAAGAGAGCAAGGATGGAGGAAGGAGGCTGAGCCAGTTCGCTTTACTGACACATTCATTTAGCCCTATCCTGAACACTTGAATAGGTCTAATGTTGCATTATATTTTCACTTCCTAACGGGACACATCTCTCCAGGAATCCAAATGAGCAGCTATATTTCTCTGTATGTTACTCTGTTTCATCTACCTCTTACTTTGCTTTTGAGTTTTTTTCCCAGCTGACCCTCCATCAGCAGCAACTGATGGTTTCTATGTCAGTGAGATGGTGAATCTGTTATCCCAAAAGGTGGATGACTCAGAGGTCCACCCATGATGCTAGTGCCTCCATGAAACAATGGGGAATTATTAGCTCAAAGGAAGCCATGTGAGAGAGGGGTAACCTTACAGAATCTTTTACACCTATGTATACTATTTACTAATGCAGGGACACCAGTTGGAGATTAAAAGTACACTTTATTGGGGAATATCACACTCATGCACAAGATCCAAGCAGTCTCACCACCACTCAAGGCTATGTGAAGGAAAGGACGGATAAATGGGGTAGCAAGAAGTTAGGGCGAAGTGGGTGATATTTACCTATCCTGCAGAGAAGCAATGAAGCAATGTGGCTCAAAGGGTCCAAGGATAGTAAAAGAATAGGAATTGGAACAGCAGAGTGATGGCCTATGTCCAGAGTACTCTGAATTAACTGGCTCAGAGCCAGGGTTTAAATATCCTGTCTCCACCCTGAAGGGGAAGGTGTTAATGGCTCTCCGGCAGAGTAGACAATGGGGTCTGGAACAGGCTAATGGCTTTAGCATTAGGTGACAAAGCACTGTTGGAAATCATGATAGGTCCCTAGGAGCTGGGCAGCTGAAGAAACAAAGGAGAATATTGCAGAAAGAGGAAGTGGACTAAAGACAATCAGTTCCTCTGTTGAGGCAGTTTTGGGTATTATTCTTTCTAAAGAGACATTTACAACCTCATTAACACCGGAGCTTCCTTGACTATGACCTGGCCATGCCTTGAGGTCCCATCTAACCTACTTTCACACATGTGCAGCCAGTCCTCTTAGCCAGCAATGTATAATCTATATTTCATGGCAATTAAATGATATTTGCCAGTTATACCATATCATGGAGTGGAGGTGTATGGTAACAAATCTACTTTGAGTTTTGATCTTAACCTTAAGGAGCTATCCAAGGTGTTGTACCTTATCCCCCAAATCAGTTCTGCACTCTGGGAAGTTCCTACTAAAACTGGAAATGGATTCACCATCCCATTGACATGCAAATCACCACCCACCACTGCACTCAAACTTTCTATAGCCACTAAACATGCTCATTTCACATTGCTGTATTGGGGACCACTTAGATTTTTGAAAAGAAAAAAGATACATTGCACTTTAACAAACCTTCAGGTTACCCCTCCCAAACATGCTGATGCCTCCCTCTTGCTCCTCAGTGGCACAATTTTTGGCCAAAATCTGAGTGCATCAAATAACTGAGTTTGTTATCACAGCAAGTGATATCATGAAATTCTATTTGCTGGAAGAAAGAGTGAGAGTGTGGAAGGGGAGAGACATAGAAATGTTTTGGAGGGGTCTAGTAGTACATGGCAAATGTGTGGTAGATGAGAACAATCAGTGTTGAACAATCAGAGGCTAAATACTCAAGTAGTTATTTAATTACATTCAATATGAATAAAACATTTTAAAATTAAATTTAAATGAAATATAAAAATAAGGGCTTAATACTTCTCAATTATTTATTGATCATTAGAATTGCTCAAGTGACTGAGCAGTTGGATAGAATAACACCTGCACACCTTGCCTTATTATGAACATTTTTTCCCTAAAGAAAGCTGAACGTTCAGGCAATGAAATATACCTGAGCAGGTTAGGCACTGTCAGTTAACACTCTCCTACTCCATGGCTACAGCTCTAGGGAGTTTAATTTTAAATAGATGTATATAAGCCTACAGCCTTTGTTCATATTGTCTGTGCTCATCTGGAAGACATATGGACACAAATAGTCAATATCATATGCTACTGTCAGATTGTCAATGCCCATAGAAACAAATCTCATCTGTTAACTGACAAAGAAAGAATTCCCTTTGGGTTTTGTAAAAGGAAAGTCATTAATAACACCATTCATGTATAACTCTTGGCAGTTCTCTTTGAAATTAAAAGAAAACATTAACTGTTTTAAAACCATTGGCCATACACACACTTTAATATCATACAGAGTGCTATCTTTGTATTTAAGAAATTGCCTTTCCCTTTAAAAAAAACAAACAAAAAATAAAACAAATCAGTGCCTAAGGTGTTGTAGAATAAGCAGTACATATATCACTGGTGTTCAACAATTTTCCATGCTTGCAACGGGCTAATTGACAACTTAAATATATTATCTTGGCTGTTTTTTCCCCCCATGGGGCTTGCTTCAATTCCATTATTAGATTGACTGCTCTGTCTCCCCACCCACAAGGGAAGATTGTTTTGAACTCCATTTCTATCCACTTCTATAAGTATGTCTGGAGAATTAGAGGTGTGCTCTGTTATTCATTTTCACAAGATAGAACAAATAATTTAATCAATTCTCTTCCCATTGCCAGGTATCTTCAAATATTGTGCAGTTTTTGAACATGTCTCACATGCAAGGAAGTCTCCAGCAGCAAGGGGGTGATGTCCCTAGCTGCTGCCATGTGAGGTTGTAAGTTGGGGGGGATGGAGCTATGGATCCCAGGGTGTGTTCCCCCATGCTACATCAAAGAGGTGTATGGAAGGCAGCCAAGGATTTGGAAGGCTATATCCTCCACTCTCCTGATGTCATTCAGGGAAGGCATTGAAATCCACTGAGCATCTGGAAGGTTGTAGCCTTCCAGGTTCCTCTGTGGGCTCTCTCAGGCCACTTAAATGGGGAGGTAAGTCTGTTCAGGGACTGAGGGGAAAAATAGGGGATTCTCTTCATTGGGGCTTTTAGACACTTGAAAAGGTTAATTTTTGTTTGGTCTTTTTTTTCCCCTTAAGGATTCAAATATTCTTTCTACCTCTGAGAGGAATTTCTGGAACTGTCATTTGGACCCAACCCCCCAAAATATTTGTGCTTAAGTCCCATTGAATCCGATCACATTCCCATCATTCAGCCAGTAACTTAAGTTTATCACGATTAACTCTGGATCAAGGCTATGGGTGAAAGAATCTGTCAGTTTCACTTTTTCCTGTATTCCTGTATACTTTTAAAATTTCAGGTTATTTCCATTATGAATATACAAAGTGTTATAAATTCTGCCAAATTTTTACTGAGATTGAATTGTCTCAGTTATTTATGATGGCCAAATTCAACAGCTACCACTATTGCCAGCAAAAAATGATTGCTATTGTAGGTGCCTGTCACGTACATACCAAAGTTGAATAGCCTCAAATTGAGAGTGGGAGAGTCATGACAGAAGGGACATTGGGCCCTTGCCTCCTAAATTGCCTGGTAATTATTCCTAGAATGTCACTTCAGGTTTCAAGAAATGTCATTTCTGGTTCCAAGAAAATGGAAGCAGTACATCCCAGTGAGGTCAGAAGAAGCTAAAAATGGTTTTCCACCCTTCTGAACTTGCTTCTCTTTGCTTCACAGAAACCAATGTTTGAATGGCAAATTCACCACTTATGATTAAAACTAAGGAAACTTTCTGTTACTTTAGAATATTCCTAAATCTGTTTTGCTGAGCAAAAATGAATGTGTGAGGGTACACAACAGTTGTAATGAAGAACCTGTAGATGACAGGGGAGGGGTTTAACTATTTCTGCCTTCTCCCTTGTGATAATCCTCAGATAGTTTGGTCCCACCTGAGCCAAGCTGGCAAAAGGAGGGCAGCCACTAGGATAAAAATGGTCTAAAGGCATTTCAGGGAGAGAAGTTATATGCAGTGGTTAAGATTAAATATCCCATCCTGACTAGTGACAGTTCCCTGAAACCACATGCCCCACAAGTTGTACCCCACAATAGAATTACAAGAACTTCATGGGAAATATGCCCCCATTACTACTGTTAAAAATAAAATAGTCTGAAATGTTGCTTTTCTGGACAGATGGCTGAGTCCAAAAGTAGATTTACACAATGTCTTCCCTTTGCCCAAGAATGACCTAACCAAACTAATTCTGTTCAACTTACTTATTCCACCTTAACACTCAACAAAATGAAATGAAGATTGGCACTACAGCCTTAACCATGTCTTCTCAAATATAAGTATTATTAAATTCACTGGGATTTATGGCCAAGCAAAGTAAGTGTGCGCAGGATGGCAGCCTGTTTTGTTTTTCTTTGTTTAACATTCAATCTGATTAAACTTTTAAAGCTTGTGAAGACTTTTGATTCACTTCTTTGTAACTTAGGTGGCCCTAGAAAAGACATTGTCCTACCATTTCCTTATGATTTAAAAGTGTTAAACACGGAGATCTAACAGGCAGTGCCCCCTAAATAAGATAGGATTCCCAACTCTTCAGAGCAGTTTTCTGGGGTTCACAAGAGGCTTCTATGTAAAGGAAAGCCCTTCCAGTTTTGCTTGTGTAAACAGTTCTGTCAGTAGATGACCACCACTTGATCGTGGAGATAATGGTCTGAATCCTATTGTGTTCTAGTGCAACTAGAACAAACCTATTAAGGGCCTTTCTGCACTACACAACTATTGTACTAATTATACATTAATTGGCATGTTTCTGTTCTGTGAAATCATGGGATTTGCAATTTAGAGAGGAATACTTAGAATTCTCAGCCAGAGAGCTCCAGTACCTCCAAAGACTACAAACCCCAGGATTCCATAGGAGGCAGAGGTAATTAAAATGGAATCATACTGCAATAAGTATGTAGTGTGGAAAGGCCCTAATCAATGGGATTTGCATAAGTGTTAACTTACCATTGAACTATTGATTCAAAGAGACTGCTCTAGTGGGGATTACCAAAACAATTCAGACCAGGGAGTGCTAGAGTTTACCTTCTGAAATCATTCTTTGTTACACCTAATGCTTAGCTTTTATTTGTGAAAAGGTTTTATATATGGAGGAGTACTTGGTTTAACTTGAACAAAAGAAAGGCAAATAACTTCATTACTCTCTTTACCTCTTTTCTCCCCATGTCAGTAACATATTAATGAATTTATTTCTGAACATTATGGAAAGTAGACACTCTCAGGAAACAAAACCAACACTCTTTTTCTTGATTTATCAAGTCTTGAGAGCGTCACTGATAATAACACCCGTTAGTCTAAGGAAATGTGCCCATGCCACAGAAGAATGGTTATTAAGTGTAAAATAAAACATATGAAAAAACTGTAAACCCTGACAGAGATAAATAATAAAACAGTGAAGGTTGGTATGCATTTTATCATAAAACAAACCACCAAAAGATTTAGAAATAGGAAACAAAACACTGAAAAATCCCTTCAATATAAGATATTGTCAGTCTCTACTAAGGTATATACTACTAAGGTATAAACACAATGGTCCAGTACAGACATTGCAACAAACCATAGGTTTTTGTTGTAAGACTGAGCCACAGGCTGTCTTCTCAAGCTTGTGGTTCTTCTCTTTCCTTCACTTTTGCCCAAAAGGAAGTGTTAAAATGTAGGCCTGACTCAAATGCTTGCCCCAACAGGGATGTGAGTGTCTTTAGTGTGGCAAAAATTCTCCCAGAGGTGTCAGGGAGGCAACCATCTTTTATCATCAACTAGCTCACTTTAGTGGGTTGTTGTGGGGGTACAATGGGGATGAGGAAAAAAAAAACATTGTATCAATTGATTTGTTCTTCTTAAAGAAAAGTGAGATGTACTACCAAAAACAGTACCAATATGATATTGTCTCAAGATTGAATGCATAGATTCAATTTGCTGCATTTATAATCAATTAATTTGTTAATTAAATCATTTTTTTTAAAGAAAACATAACACCTGTCCAGTGCCCTCTGAACTATAATCAAAATAGGTGCCCCTCTCTAAACTGCAAACCCCAGGATTTCATAACAATAATAGCAGTGAAATAATAGCTCTATAAGAGTGTAGGACAGAAAGGGCCTAGGACCCATACCATCCAGTGAGGCCTTTATCTGTCTGCCTCGCCATTCATCCATCCCACCTTTCTCTCAAGTGGGATCCAAAGCAGCTACTTCCATGCATATAATTCAAGTCTTAGGGTAGTTCACATCAAGTGATTTATCCAACTATAATTTCTCAGCATTTTGTTCTCTGGCAATATCAGAACCTGCCAAATGTAAGCCAAAGGCACATGGAAATTTCAAATGGTCCACATTTTGAAGCAGGTTGCCCAGACCTAACTACCTTTCTGACCAATGAGGGGCTTGGAAAGCAGTTAATCCATCAGATTTCTTATTTTTCCAAAGTTCGCAATGCCACATTGAGCTCAAAATATGTACAAAAGTGTGTTGAACATTCCTATTTTAAGATAAAATAGATGTAGAAATGTATATTTTGGGGATTTCTTTTCTTCAAAAATCCATACTGATACACACATTTGGCTTGTGTGTAGAATGGACTTCTGAACACATATGAAATTGACAGAGAAATAGACTGATCCATCAGTCCATAGTGTGATGTTGATGCCACTGACAAGCACTTGCTGGTGATGTTTGTTCTGGGCTAATTCAATCACGCATGACAAAAAACAATTTTACTGAGCCAATTAAAATTTACTTCCAAATAAACATGCATGGCATTATGCGGTACAGTAGGGTTCTCAAATCTCAGGGCCTAGCCTCTCTTCCGCATTCTTCAGGGCAAGGGAGAGGAATTTCAGGGCAAGGGAGCTGCCTTGAAAAGTGTGCATATCTCTGTTTTTTTCATTCATTAGACTTTTTTTAAAAAAAAAAGCTGAATGACATACTCTGTCTACTGTGGTTGATATTTAAGGGGTCATGATGAATGATATCACCAGGGTCTACCTCCTGTGAGATCAAAAGGGGGTCAGCCATTGTTGTTATTCCTGTTGTTGTTGTTGTTGTTGTTGTTGTTGTTGTTGTGTGCCTTCAATTTGTTTCTGACTTATGGTAACCCTAAGGTAAACCTACCATGGGGGTTTTCTTGCCATGATTTGTTCATCTGAAGCTGAGGGAGAGAGAACGTGAATCACCTAAGGTCACCTAGTGAAATTTCATGGCCTAGAGGAGATTCAAATCCTGGTCTCCAAAGTTGAAGTTCAGTGCTCAAACCAGTACACTGTTTTGGCTGTCTAGTTCTCAGGTTTTGGCCCAGAAATCTCAGGACCTGGAGTAGTCTTGATTTGTTAATCCCAGTTGTAAGGATAAGCAAGCTTCTATGAACTGCTCTTCAGTGATGATGACTTGCAGTGTTGTTTTCAGCAATAACAGAACAAAAATATTGATCCCAATGAGATTGAAAGTAAGGCCTAACCACAGATTGCACATTGACTTTGACTATATAAAATGTTAGGTCACAGAAAGAAACCTTTATAGAATTCTAAAAGTACCAAAAAATATAGTAGTACAATTGGTAGTTCTTATTCAAATGTGATCTAAAACAAACCTTGAACCCAGAAAAATAGTGTTATCCAAATCAGCAAATAGCATCTTCAGAAGCCTTGAGGATTGGGGAGGTGATTTTCCATTTAAATATAATCTCTCTGTGCCTGTTTTAGCCCTGCTCAATGCTTTGAAAAGAAAAGAAATTATGAACTGAGAAATGTCCAGGCACGGGTTAGCCAGCAGTAGGAGTCCTGGGACCATCTATTGTTGTTGCTAGAAGTGGAAACATTTTAGTGGAAAGTTACCCCACCCAGCAAGGATTCTAGACTGTGGTTTGATATTTTTGCTGATATTAATTTGGGGGTGGTGGTGGTAAGTTTAGAGGGATAGTAGCCCACCAAGGTCTTAGGAAGGTCAGACATAGCCACCGGTACTTCAGATTTGTCCGGCCCTATACTAAATGGCTCAGTCATTAATCAAAATGGAGAGTGCAGTTAAGACAGGAGAAGAAGGTAAAGACTTGGGAAAGCAATTATGAAGGAATTAGATAAGGTCCTCAAATATAAGAGATAATCATTAATCATTAAATACAAAATCACAGTCATCCATGTCATAGTATTTCCAGTTTCTAGGTATGGCTGTGACATTTGGATGGTAAGGAAAGCTGACAAAAACAGAAGCAACTCATTTGAAATATGGCAATGGAAGAGAGTACTATACATACTAATGACAGCCAAAAAGACAAATAAATGAGTCCTAGAGCTAATCAATCCTAGAAGTCAAAATGACTAAATTGAGCCTATCATACTGTGAACCTATTGTCACATGATATGACTCAATGGAAAAGATGAAATTGCTCAGTAAAGTAGAAGGTAATAGGCAGAGAGGAAGAAAATATTGAGGATGGGTTGGTTCAATAAAGAAAGTCACAATCCTGAGTCTGCAAGAACTAAGCAAGGCTGTTGATGATCAGCTTCATGGAGGTCTCCCATTCAGAGAGTTACTATACATCAAAGCCAACTTGACAGCAAACAACAACATATTACTAGTAATGATGATGATAATGATAATTTATTTCATCCAGGGCTATTATGATTTTGGAAAATTCTGCATCAATGCTCACTTTGGATCAAAGTTTGTAGAGTTACTTTCTCCTCTAAGCTAACTGATCCAAAATAATTTTAACAACATTAAATAAATTTAATTTGTTTCCGGTTGTGTGAGGAAGAAAATTAATCAACCATGAATTATTTGGAGCGGAATGTAGCTGCAACCGAAGAACATCAGAAATAAGGAAGAACACAAGAAAGAAAGAAAGAAGGAAGGAAGGAAGGAAGGAAGGAAGGAAGGAAGGAAGGAAGGAAGGAAGGAAAGAAAGAAAGAAAGAAAGAAAGAAAGAAAGAAAGAAAGAAAGAAAGAAAGAGCTTTGTCCCATCGAACAAATGGGGATGATTAAGAAAGGCTTCCCCCAGAGAAATTTCATGAGGCTAACAATTAACTTAACTGCTGCCTTCTTTGGGATAAGCTTTTATTGGAAGACTTCCTAGGACTTAATGCATATGTCTTGCTGAGTAAGTGTAAGTTCTCCAGACAGCCTGTTTCTTCCACCGTCCTTCTCTATGCGTAAACAGGGAGACTTCTGAAGAGGGCCACGTGGTTTGGCAGCATGATAAATCAAGCTTTCCATTTAAATCTACTGCCAAATGAAAAAGTAGTTCACAGTAACTGCATTAAAAACACTTTACTCTACAAAGTCATCTCTTTGCTGCACCTGCAACTCATGAACTGTAGCTTTAGATCAATACAAGATCCAGCATTATTTAGTCTGGGAGGAACAGCAGTCTGAAAGAATAATGTTGGCAAAAGACATCCCTCTGCGAAGGGTGAAGAGAAACGACATCGCTTTCAGGCTGGGCTTGGCTCTCTTCATTTTTCAAGGCTGTAGAGCAGCTAGGAAGTCTGAAAACAAACTTTTGATGAGAAGCTTGAGAAGACCACAAACTGTTTAAAAATTCATGTCTAGCACCTAAAATGTTCTACTTCAAAATTATTGTATTACTGCTTATCAGAAAGCACATAATCCAGGAAGCAAGGGACAGATGGGGTGCAGGTTTCTAATGCAAAACAATCAAAACAAGTCTCACTCCTTGGGTGATAGCTGAAACCATTTCTGACAAATCAAGACACTAGCAGCTTTGAACAAGCAAGGAACCATCAAGACATTGCTAGATGGAGATACAGGTTAGCTGGCGCCATCTAATGGTAGAATTGTACAGTAGATAGCAAGCCTGCAGAACTACTTCAAAGAAATAACCTAATCCTGGAGAACATCAGGGAAATCCAGACTGATCTGTACCACTTCAAGACTGAATCAGATCAGCCTGATTTTGTTCCTGAGTGGAACAGCATTTTGGACTGATCCAGAGATTTGGACATCAAAAATAAGTGTAAAAAAACAAGGCATACGTTTCCAACATGACCATTTTGGGGGGGGAATGCTAAGCCAGTGTGAAGTGGGGAGGGAGGCATGTTTTGGTCTGTAGCACCCTTAGTGTTTAGAGGAGGGATTGTGTGAAGTCATTGAAGGTTTATGATAAATTACCTCCTGCATTTCTTTGTTCTTTTTTTATAGATTTAGTTCCTAGTAGCAGATTATTGAAAGAACTGTGGTGAAGGCTTGGGAGGTTGTTGATTGTGATTTGATCTTGATCTCTGTGATTCGTTCTCTTAATTTCTCAACTTTGAAACTCATTGAGTAGCCTTGTTTAATCTTCTGTTTGTTTTCTTGTTAATTTGCATAACAATATGCTTAGTGTATATATCTATGTGTTCCAGACACTGAAACTTATAGCCCACTCCCCTTCATTCCAATATGAGTTAGTTGTTATGAGGTATCTGATTGGTCTTCTCACAAGTGAAGTATTTTCTCAGTGTGATAAAAAAGAAAAAAATCTTTCTGCTTTGTCTGCCTGTCTGTCTCTGTATATCCAGTTCATCTTGTCTACAATCAACATATTTATTTTACCCACAGGAAACCTATATTGTTAGTATTAGTATTCGTATATTCATATTATGAAGCAAAGCAAGCAAGGTTATGTTTTCAACGGTTCCAGGGATCATCAAGGAGATCTCACCTATTGGACTACTGATAAAGCAGTTTATCTTCTTTCTCCTCCTCCTTTCTTACACTGCCTCATTAAATAACACTGGTTAGGCTGGTGTAGTATAAAACAAAAGGAGGACTTTTCTTCAAATAACGTGCCATGTCACTACCATTGTTATATCTGATCCCAGTTCAATTTGACAGACTTAGCTGACTGATGCTCTTTGCCACTCGTTCCCAAATTTTGGTCCTACAGATGGTTTGAACTTCAGTTCCTAGAATTCCTGACTGCTGGCCAAACTGTTTGGGGTTTCTGGGAGATAAAATCCAAAACACCTGAAGGACCAAAGTTTGGGAACCACTGCTCTATATCATTTTAACTCAAGAAGTACCTGAAAACTGGTGCTCTTCTTGTCTATCTGCCTGTCTGCTCATCCACATGTACCATGTGCTGCTTTCTGGTGCCACATTGCTTTTGCTCTTCTTGGTTGCAGTTCTTCAATCACTGAAGATGGGAATCTTCTAGGTTCGGAATGGCAACTTTGGCAGATATGCTCCCTCTTCTTTATTTTTGCACACAAAGAGGTGCAGGGGTTATGGAAGGCAGAGGGCAACAGAAACACCCTCTGTAGCTGCTTGTGGTTTCAAAGTCACACTTTGCCAATCCCTTTACTGAGTTCCCTAGAAAAATATACAAGTGCTAGGGGACCATGCTAGGACAAAAACAGCATGAATTGACAACGGTGAGTAGTCAACAGTTTTTAAAAATTGTTTTGTTTTGGTTTTTTAAACTATCAAATTCTGCAGTTGACTTGCCAAAACCTCCTGGAGCGACTGGTTTGAAATTTGGCCAGATTAACAAACTCTTTGACAGTCTATCATGTCTCTAAATTGCATTCTGTTGACTGAGGAAAACATGTTTGTTTTGCAATGTATGTCAGCAGGGAGGACTGACAATTCAGATTTTGAAATCTTTCTTGAAATCTGAGATCCAGATAGCACTTGAGTCTGGATCAATATGGATCAAATACAGCTGAGATCTGAAGTACCAATCTGGGCTCTGAAAAGAATTTGGGGTGCCGTGAAAGGTCCTAGAAGATAGAAACCAAACAGCCAGTGAAATCAGTATTCTTTTTCTTCTTCCTAGGGTAATATAAAGCCTACTTGGGGCTGAATCCTGCTACAGGCGTATAGTGTGAATTATGCATGCATATATCTCCTTTTAATGGGATCCAGGAGACTATTCACTTGCCCTTTGTATCCCATCTACAACCTCCCTTTCCATGGCCCTTAAGCCATGGGAGGAGGAGATGATGCTTTTCCTTACCAGTGGAGGAGGGGGGAGAAAGAACTGGCTGGCCTCCCTTCTGAGGGAAGGAAAGGGACAGTGCATTCCATGTGGGAGTGTATCTTCAATTCTTCTCCACTACAAGCCTGGAACAGCTGCACCTCCCTCCGCTGAATTAAATCCCCTCTCCTCATTGGTAAGGAGCAGCTGCAGCAGCCCCTCCACATACTTGACAGCAAATGAGGTGGAGGGACTTGGAACTGTGCAGCCAGAGCATTATGCCACACCTGCTTGATGTATGCTTGACAACATGCCACTGCTTGAAAATATAGCTTCCCTGTTCTCTACCCCAGTTGTTCATCATTGATTGCTGCTGTTGGAGGAAGTGGGTAAATGTAGAATATTATGCCTTAGTGACCTAAAATGTTATGTGTAGAGGCAGAATATAATGGTTCTACTTTCTGCAGTAGGTTGGGATCTCCTCACATGTATAGCAGGTTATAATTGTTTGAATATTGGACTAGGACTTCAAGAGACCAGGCACTGAATCCCTACTCAGCTATGGAAAGTTCCTGTGTGGCCTTGGAAAAGTCACACTCTCTCAGCCTAAGAAAAACACAATCTTGCTGAGAAAACCTCACAATAGGTTCAACATAAGGACATCATAATTCAGAAATGACTTGAAGGCACAAAAAAAAACCCTACGAAATTTATAGCTTTACATTAATTCCTCAGATACGTATCACATTCTGCTCAAAATATGGAGGAAGACACTGAATGGATATTTCCTTTTAGTCCATCACCCTCAGCTTCATTGTACAGAGCCTGTCACCATAGATCAGTTTGCAAACTACTTTTTATTGTCTTAATAAGGAAGACAATTACCTAACAATGGGAGAAAACAAATTAAAGGCAAGAATTCATTCCTAAAAAGCAGAGTACTTTATATAATCAAGCAAACACATTCAAATCCTTATTACTAGCCAATATACAACTTGGTTGTTCTAATGAAGGCACATAATTGTCTACAAAGGAGGTTAGGATGCCCTTTTGAGTAGGTTATGTACATGAGAAATATCTTCAAATGCTCAAGATGTAAGTGCCTTCCTTGTTTTGATAGTTTCAAGTCATGTTAAACCTTAATCTGCCTCCAATGTGAAGCATTTCCAAAGTTCACATCAACTGCACTGTCTTTATAACCATTAAAGCCCTCAGATCAAAGCATTCCTTTTCCCCAACATCACAAAAAATAATAAAAAATAAAAAAGACTAGCTTCTTCAAACTTTAAAGAGCATGGCTTATCAGGATGAGAAAATATTTGCCAGCAGTAAGCCCTACATCATCTGAAGGGAAGACTTTGTTGCCTTAAAACATACTGAAAACAGAGTTTTGTAGTTGGTAGTTTTCTCAGAAGACACTTGACAGGAGAGTTCAGTGAAGGGCTTTTTGTGGGGGTGTAGTTACACAACTGCTGACTTGTGTGAGGGAGCAAAAGGAAGTTCAAGCAACCCCATAAGGAGTCTGCATTAATGACAACCTCTACTTCACTTTAAAGGTTGTAAAGCTGTGTTCAGGAGACAGTGTGTAGCCATGTTCAAGTATGATATCAATTTCATATTAACTGCACATCTATCTGCCAACTGCCCTAGGATCAAAGAGCTGAAGGGAACCACATTATGAACCAGAGGACTTTAGAGCACTGTGACTTGGTATCCCATCCCTTCCAGAAAAGGCACTACAGCAAGGAAAAGACCACTGTCACTTCATCTGCCAACCACAGAAAAGAAAACTACAGGGAATTTGCTTTCCATCTGCTTTAAGGAAAGATCACATTGTTCCAACTGCCATTCACATTTGGATTATAGAAGGAGATTGTGGCCCTATCCATTAACCACAGGTCTAAGGGTTACTGTGTCACATGTGTGTACAAACAGGCAGAGAATGACAATTTGTTTTGCTTTTCTGTAACTGCAAGTTTGTAATAGAGAAGACCCCAAACAAGAAAACAGTCTAACAGCTCCACAAGGAGAACACAGGAAGGACATTTGCAGCCAGGCAGCATTCATATTAACCTGTCCACTTACCCCTGTCAAATAGAAGAACAAAATCTGCACTCACTGTACAGAATTAGATTTTAAAATAATTTAAAATAATGACAGCAATTCAGACAGAAATGCCATGCATTTCACCATAGAGGAAAGACTGTGGCCAAGGCCAAAATTACATCTGTTTATTTGTGCTCACTCTGCTTTTCATAGAAATGTAGAGTTGGAAGAGACCACACAGGCCATCCAGTCCAACCCCCTACCATGCAGGAATACCCTCAAAGCACTCCCGACAGATGGCCATCCAGCCTCTGCTTAAAAACCTCCAAAGAAGGAGACTCCACCACACTCCGAGGCAGCATATTCCACTGCCGGACAGCCCTGACTGTCAGGAAGTTCTTTCAGTTGATAACTGCTGTGTCCCATTCTTAGATGCAACGACTGCTAAGGAAGTCAGGTTCTGTTAGGGCTGAGTAATGACAAAAGAATCAAAATGAGGAGTATTCAAACGTTCCAAAATCACTCACAGGAAACAAGCAGTCAGGAAGAATAAGGCCAAGGCAGGAGAAAGACAAGTTGTATACCTTATAGCCAGTTCAATGTGTCAGGAACTGAAGAGAGCCAAAACAGAAAAGATCCTTGGTTGGTTGTTTGCAAAGGAGATTCTCCTTTACTGCTGGGAGATTTATAGCCGTCTGACCTTGGCAGCCAGGTGGCTCACTGCTTGGTGTGTAGTACTTAAGCCAGACTTGGTGCATTGGCTTCACCTCTATTCCTGTTTGACTTGCTCTTGTTGTATAAAGGGAAAGATGCTTTGACAAAATGTCCACCTGCTACGGATGAAGTACTTGGGGGTTCATCATCTGGTGAGTCTACATTGTCTGTGTCTTTTCTTGGTTGTTCAGACTCCGAAGAGAGGCTATCTTCTGAAGTCCTTCCTGGTCTGATTCCTCTTTGTTGTATTCCTCAGATCCCACTGTGTGAGTTATGACAGTCTTAAGGTTCAACAGCCAGAGATCCTGAAGTGGGGGTTCTGGTTAGAAAAAGACATCTCTAGAAATTTAACACAGTGGTTAGAATGGTGGACTAGGACTTGGGAGATCCAGATTATAGTCCCCAATTAATCAGTCATTACTTTTTCGAACTGTCTTACTTAACTGGGTTGCCGTGAAGACACAGTGGGGTAAAAGGAAAGCCAAGTATTCTACCTTAAGATCATTGAAAGAAAGCTGGGACATAAATGTAACCAATGAAATAAATAATAACTATTGAACTTAATGTTTGCCCTCATTTTATTAAGTGCCTTCCAGGGATTTTGGGGTCAGATGACAAGGCTGCCATCCAGTCAAGTCTGAGTCCAGATAACTGTATTTTAGAAATTAATCTCTGAGTTTCCAGATAGCCTGTTACTCTTGTGCCCTGGCAGATGGGATGTTGAATCTGCTATGTATTTTACTCCATACTTTAATGAGCTATCCAAGGTGCTGAACGCTATCCCAAAATTAGGTTCAGAAATTTTGATAGCACCCTTAAAATTTGGATTAAAATTTAAATGAAGCAGATTTACCATTCCACTGACAAGGAAGCCACCAGCTTCTGGAATAAAGTTTTGTGTTTAAGATTGTGACTGGAAAAAAAAAAAAAGAGCACAACCCCTTCAGCCCCCCATCACCACTGCACATGTAATTCTTCAGTATTTTTTTTCCAAGAGAAGAAACAAATAATTTTAGCTATTTTCTTCCCATTGTGAGAAAGTCTTTGAAAACTGTGCCACTATCATGGACAAAGTTTGCATGTGGGTTTTTGGAAAGGATTTTTTTTTCCTGGCACTTCAGAATAATGTTTTTCAACCTTTTTGGGGATATTTTTGACTATTCCTTCTACCTGCAATGTCCCTGCACGTATATGCATGTACACACAAGAAAGAAATATTATTTTCTCTGTAAAAAAAAATACTGTTTCCTATGCAGAATATGCTGTTTTCTGCACAAAAACATGCACATTTTATGCATAATAAATCCTAAACTGCAAGTTTTTCCCTATTAAGGTTTCCTGGCACTTCAGAATAATGTTTTTCAACATTTTTGGGGATATTTTTGACTATTCCTTGTACCTCCAATGTCCCTGCACATATATGCATGTACGCACAAGTATATCCATCTATTTTCTATATATCTATTTATGTGGAGAGCTTTCGAGAGGGGGGAAAAATTCTAAAAAAAGCACTGAAGTACCAGCCACTAGTAAATAGCCACTGACAGCACCTCTTCTCCAAAGAAGGAGAATTTTATATGGTATGTATTAGGAGTAGCTTGATTGCAGCCTCTTAGAGGACCTAAAATGGCTGAGTGATATGGATGAGGATCAGGTGCTAGTAGCATATCCAACACTCATGAATCAACACTCTTCTCCACTGTAGGTACCAAAATGTGTCAGGTGTATAATTCACTGTCCTTGAAACTGTTGTTGGGAGCTGGGGATTTCAATAAGTGTGTTCGAGAGAGTTATTAGCACTTTCCCTTGTCCCTTCAGTATTCACCTTTAGTAAAGACTCTCTAATTAGTCTGCTGAACTGCTGCTCATGATCATTTTTAAGTGATTGTGCTCTGATTTTTTCAGGGAGGCAATCCCGCCAAGCCCTTAGCCTCAGTGAAATAGTCCTGAGTACCACAAAAACGGAACAAGGTAGAGGCCATCTCTGCATTTGACTAAGGAGCTATAGCTCGCCTAGCACGCCTTCTAACACAGTTTAGGGTTTCTAGCCATTAATTCCTGACTTTATAATTTTCCGGTACTTTAAGTCAGCCATTTCAAGGGACATAGTGAAAAGTCAAGACCACAGTGCAGATTAGTTACCCTTTAACATATTTCAGGGACCTCCTTTTCTATAAAGAAACAGAGAATAACTGAAGAGTTGTAAAGAGAGTTCATACTCTTTTCCTATACATTATTAAGCTCTGTCTCTATGTACGTTGTGGGTTTGTATACACTCAGTTTCACAAATAGCCAACTAGACGTCAGTCAGATAGAATCAGGGAGAGTTTTTTTGAATGTCAACAATGTGACATTTTGTGAATGTCCCTCTCCAGAAAAATACACATAAATTAAGCTTATATCTTCAGATGTTCACATAAGAATGTCAAACCTTTACCAGGTTTTGAACATTCACTATAACCTTTCATTGCAACTGTATCTAAAAAAAGCAAAGTATTCATGCTTTCTCACTTTACGTGACCAATGAATTTGATTATATTTCAGTATAGCCTAATACAAACATTTTAAGCCGGAATTTATTATCACAACTACAAATGTGTAACCTAGAATTATAAATTTCTGACTGGTTCATATTCACAATTTCTATGTATTCAACAGGGTAGGGACTATGTCAGAATCATGAAAATACCCCAAACTGGACTAACTAGACAGCAGCCACACTACAAACCATTGAGTGACCTTGGACAAACCACACTCTTTTATTTCCAGGTAAGGCAAAGAGCTAACCTTCTGTTCATTAATCTTGACAAGAAAACCTATGATAGAGTCACCACACATCAGAGTTGACCTGAAGGCACATAAGAACAACAACAACAGTGCAATGGAAACATGTAAAGACTGTGAGCTTTGGGAAAGTCTTCTCCAAGAAAATTTGAGGAAAAAAATGCAGTTGTGAAAGAAGCTCCAGGAGGGGAGGAGTTCATCCATTACTAAGTAGTAGTACTAACTTAGGACTTTAAAAGTGCTAACAATTTTTTTTCCTGCTGAAGTTTTATTTTTCTCCACAGCCTTATCATCCTTCAAAATGCAGTACCAAACCAGTCAAGATTAACTGTAAGAATTCTAAATTTCTCTTTTTTCCTAAAACACTTTTCCAAGCAAGATATAATAGCCAGAGATATGGATACATATGGTTTAGGAACCCCAGAGGAAAATAGGTTTGTACATTTTACAGTTAAGTACACAAGGGGCTCATGAGATGAGACTAGTCTTCTGAAGTTTGATGCCACAACTGTCTCATTACATTGACTTAATGACAGAATCTATTCTATCGATTGTCTTTTTACTTCCTTTGGTGTCTCAGCACATTTCATCTCCAGCCGCTGTAAAATCTAAATCCGGCTTTTAGTTTCCAGACCTCTCAATGCCCTTTAAAGAACCACACACACTTCCTTGAGACTCTGGTTGACTGCACAGTTAAAAAGGCTGCTGAGTATCTGAAATAACACGGTAATGGCCATCAATACTGCTGAGTTATTGTGAGGCATTTCCACAATCCTCTACTTTTCACCACAAGTTTGCACAGTTCAGTAAGCCTTATGAACTGAACCAATATCTTATTGTGGATTTTCTGATTGCAGACTCAAAATCTTTTGCAGGAAAGATCCTGCTGTGTGACAGGATGAGAACCACAAACCCAGCAACCCAGCCTGCTGTAGCACAGTCAGTGTGATGTGTTGGCATTCCATTCCAATCACAATCTTGCTTGAAAAAAAATCTGAGCTTGGTTTCTCAATTGTCCTGCATAATTATTAGATCTGATGGCCTTTCTGCTAGCTCCACAAAAGGAATACAATCCAGAAAAAGTTAGGTACATCCAAATCAATGGGACATTAACACCTCATTTACTTCTTAAATCACATTGATTTCAGGAAAAAATAATTACACCTAACTTTCTAGGTCTAGCTCTGTCTAGCTCAGACAGCAATCACAGCAAATTAGGTTAAAGTATTTATACCTGTGATGGCAAGGTAGGTCAATATTCTTACTCCTATTTACACACTGGAAAACCATCACAGATGAATACATTAAGAAGATCTTATCAGTTTGTATCTGCTACTGGAACTCTACCTAGGAGTTTAAAGGTGGAATGGAACTAACAAAGGCAGAACACTTCGTCCTTTGGGTTGTACCGCTTGCTCTGACAATTAAGCAGTCAATTCCCAGTCCATCTCCTTTTATGATATTTTTTTCCTTGTCTTCCATCTCTCTGTACTCACATTATCTGTGCTTGGATCTTTAGAGAAAGCATATCTTGCACAAAATTTGTATTTTTATAACTATAGATTTCCAACCATAGTTTCTCTCAAAACACACATTTTTAAACACATGATTGATATGTTTTGCAAGTTCTAAATTATGTCAAAACATGTGGGAAGTGTGAAAGTTCCACTCCACACATTATCCCAGGAAGTGGCAATAGTTCACATTAGAATTCACAGATACTGGCCCTACATTTGACTGCTGGACTCTGACATGAAATAAGCTTTGCGAGTTGTATTCTATTCTTGTAAAGCTACCCCGTTTTATGAGGCTTCCCTTCCTTCTGTCATCTTGAACTATATGTATATGACAAATTTCTGATTTCATGTTTGTTGCCTTGAGGGAAGAAAATATAAATACCTCATTCTCTGGTTTTTCCAAATACATTTGGCTATGTGTCCAGCAAATTTCAGGTTTCAAGGTCTTGTGCAAACAAAGTTTAATAACTATCTTTTCTCTGTCACGAGAACAGAAATGCAGAATGGAGCAGTCTGGTAGCAGAAGGACAGTCACCTGTTTTGAATACAGACAGCCCTTTAACGTCTGGAATAAAGTCAGGATAAGAGCATTAGGGATGGGAAAAAAATTGAAAATATTTGAAAAATAACCAAAAAAACCACATTTTTTTTTCATGTTGTTGAGAAACCCAGATGAGAAGAATCCTGGACTGACAAGACTCTTTGTCATTTCTTCTGCACAAGATGAGCACATAGTTGCTTTGCAGAACATTTTCTGCACAAACAATAATATTACTATGCTGATATATTATATTCTGTGCAGAAATGCTGCCATTGGGTATTTCTCCTATGCAAGATTCACACACTGATTTGAATAGAAAGCAATATTTTCTGTATGAGAAACAGCAGAAATTGTGGTTTTCTGCACAAAACAACCATATGCAATTTTTGTACAGAATAAGTTCCAGGCTGTGAATAGGCTTCAAAAATTGTGTAGATTTCAAGGATATTCTTGCTGCACAAGAAAACTGTTAAAATTCCTTGCTGCTTCCTTCTCTGATTATGACAGGCTTTCTGAAGTCCTTCTATGAAGCCCTTGGACAGACTCCTTGAGGGATTTCCTGCCCTGAATAAGTTTCCTGGGACTAATTTCCTGTCTAGGTCCCAGTTCAGTAGGAAGGAATCCCAGTATAAGGAAGTTAAAGAAAATCAGACAGACAGTCTGTTTCCAAGGCCATTTCTGTACTATACTGTTATCGTGCTATTATTCCACTTTCAACATCCTATGGAATCCTGAAGTTTGTAGTTTAGGGAGGGGCATTTAGAATTCTCAGCCAGGGAGCTCTTTGGCCTCAGTAAACTACATACCCCAGAATTCCACAGGACGTAGAAAGTGGAATAATAGCACTATAACAGTGTAGTGTAGAAATGGCCCAAATTGAGGGTTAGGGCATTGTCCTACAGTTGAAAAGACAAACCCATTCACCAGACTAGTGTGTAGTGGAGATGTCACAGTTATCTAATGTATTAAATTGGAATGTCATCTGGCCTGCCAAATGTTGAATGCATGCTAGTTAGCTACACAAGAAAGACTTGAAAGACTCAGAGATACTACTTTTTCTGTACCTACTATCTATCTGTATATCTAACTGCTATATGCTTCTGTATAAGAAAATGTGCCATTGATGTACAATAATAAAAGCAGGAGTTAGTCAGACAAGAGTCTTGGGTACAGAAAGAGCAGACACTTGAATTTGAACCACAGGTGGTATTCCAATGAATTATATGATGAAAAAAAAAGGGTCCCCTCTTTTTGGTACAGTATGCTTTTAATTGCTTGTTAGCTGTTTTTACCTCTTTGACCTCCTGCCTGCCTGCCTATGATGCATTAGATTAAATGACATGTTTCATAAAACTTGAACTGGAACTCATGAAAGCAACCAAACTCACTTCAGGCTGCAATACTCTTTGTGGTGTCTGCGGCTTCCAAACATGTATTCATAAGCCACAATTATGCATTTCATTGAAATTGGCTGAAATTATCATATCCCTAATTAGTATTAAATATCATTGTCCTTTAGCAAAACTAACAGCAGGTGAGTTATCAGAAATGAGCAAATTGTTTAGATTTCTCCAATTTAACTACAGGATATTAATACTGTGTATGAAAACTCTGGAAGCGTTGCTTCACCGCTCCCCACAATTGTGCCCAAAAGATTTTCATACAGACCTTTCCTCCTTGAATTTTCATGGTCCCATATGGAACAGCTCTTTTACATTTTAAGACCTAATTGTATTCGAACTGCCGACACTTTTATCCTCATTACCTCACTGTCTTCAGGTTATCAAGGCATTTCTCTCCAGGGAATTGCTATTCATAACTATGGTAGGGATTTCATTTACAATACCTCCTATGTCCTAATTCTCATAACAAGAAAGTAGGTTCAGTGTAAGACACTTGTGAGGAAACTGAGGTGGATCAATTAAACTTAGCAGGCTGACATCTACAGATTTATTAGCCAACCCTGTCGTATTAAATCTAATCCAGAACAGTCTAACATTCAGTTGATTTTGATTCCTTCCTCCATGTAACATCAGAGGCATCTGAGAACTCATACTATCATGTTAGCCCAGGAACTAGAGACATACTATTAACACAGGTCAACTTTCAACAGTCATGACTTCCTCCAGTGAATCATGAGGATTCTAGTTTGATGAAGTACTCTGAAAGAGTCCCAGTCCCTTGTCAAGAACTATGGTTTCAATGGTTTCCTGACAAGAGGGAATTATTAAACAACTTCAAATCTGTTGTGTAAATATACCCACATGGAGCCTCTTGCCAGTACTTTACTGTTCTTGGCTGGGACATTTTGTAAGGCTGCTGACCCACTGCCAAACAAACAAGCAAAAGCTCTCAGCCAGAAATGGGCAAAGCACAGATGACAGCTCCTTTCCTCCTCAACAGTGGGCAAGTTTTACATTATATAGTGGAAATGGAACACAAAGCTTCAGTGAGTTCCATTTTTAATCTTGCTATATACTACTAAATCCTCTTAAGTAGTTTAGGCAAGCAGAAATGGGGAAAAAGTAATTACTCCAGTTATCAAAGGCTTGTAGGAATACATTGATCTGGGAGAAAGTCACTTTGAGTTAATAAACTGCTTAAAAATTAGCACTGGAGAGACACGATGGCAGGCAAAAGCAATAACCTGGCCTTGTTGCAAAAAGCAAGGGACAAATAATTATACAAACCCAATCCCAATGAGACAAAACCTGCAAAACAAATATAACATAATGGCTAACTTATTTTGCAAGACTATAGCCAGCATAATGAGTTTTATTCTGAATTATATTGCTACAAATCTTCCTATTGGATAGTATGGAACTTCTGGAGTTACCTACTTTCTCATGAGCCAGTGTGGTGTAGTAATTTGAGTGCAAGAATAGGATTCTGGGATTCTAGGTTTTAATCCACACCCAGCCAAGGAAACCTACTGAGTGATCTTGGGAAAGTCATATTCTCTCAGCCTAAGAGGAAAGCAATGTCAAACCTCTTCTGAATAAACCTTACCAACAAGATCCTATGATAGAGTTGCCATAAGTCAGAGTCAAGTTGAAGGCACATAACAAGAAAAACTTTTCTGAGGCAATAGCAGGAAGACAACATCTGCTCCATATTATTTCTATGTTTAAATTCCAGAAACATAGGAAACAGGTTCTAAATGAATGGTAGATACTGAAAAACTGAAAACATACCAGCATTTACACCAAGCTCAGGGAGAGCAATAATATTCATCTACTACAGTGGTAGAAATTTTTTTGTGAGTTTGACAGTCAATCCCTCTTAGAAATCTTTGAAGGCTGTGTTCCACCCAGCAAAACTCATCTTCAGGATAGAGAGGGGAAAAAACTTTCAAAAAGAAGGACACACTAGTTTTGAAGAGGTTTTGCCACATAATGAGTGTTCCCACTTCGCAAATGAAATTTTGGCAGTGTGAGATCTGGTTTGTGTCCAGGCTATTTGAAAAACCGTATCCCTCCTTATGAGCCCATCAGAGTTCTAAGATCTTCTGAAGAGGCTCTTCTCTCTGTGTTCCACCACCTTCTCATGGTCATTTGGTGGAACAAGGGAGAAGGTCTACTTGGTGGCCACTCTCAGACTTTAGAACATCTTCCCTAGGCAGATGAGAATGGTCTCATCCTTGCTCTCCTTCCATCAGCAAGTTAAAATATTTTTATGCTGTCCGGCTTTTAGCAACTGATCATGCTTTTGATGCTGTGTGGTGCTGTTTTAACACCTGTATGTAGCATTTTGATGAATTTCATGTTTTTAATGTTTAATGTTTGTAACTTCATAAATAATTTTTTTCCCAATCACTTTTATATGTATATTTTTTGAATGTTTTGCATCATTTTAATCAGTATTGTTCTAATATGCTGTTAGTTGCCTCGAGTCTCATTATAGAGAGAAATACAGAGTATAAAAGATTGATCGATTATTTATTTATTTATTTTCCTGTTTCTTTGAAGGGCTTCTTGCAGGTTGCCACTAAATTCTGCAATACATGGGTGTCTGACTGGGAGCCACAAATATGAACTTGGATCCACATGTGACTCTCAGGCTGTGTGTTGTCCATCCAAATCTACTGATCTACCAGATTAAGCTTTCAACATATCTCCATAGCAATCAGGTCTACTATAGATTCAGAAAAACAAAATCCTGCATATGTTGTTGGAAATATAAATGTGTCTTGCTATAACCTGGAAGCAAACATAGCAAGTCTTTTCAAGGAGTCTCCCCAATCCTTGCACCCAAGACTAGAAGAAAAGCTATGCTAGACTGGAGGAGGGAACTAGGTCATCCTCCCAGTTACCAGATTGTCTACCAAAATTCCTCCAGAAATCTCACAAACAGAGATGGAAAGCAATAGCCCTAGATCATTAGGAGCTCGCTCCCCACAATAATCAACACTAAAGAAACCACTGCGTAAATTCCTACACTTGACAGAGTGGAACTATTGCCATTTGTGTTCTAAGATTAAATTAAATGCATGAGGAGAGGAAGAAAACCTCATACTTTCTCTCACCCTTTTTTCTGTCTAGAGTGATTTTCTGAAAAGAGAATCTTGTATCCATGGAAATGCTCTATGTTCTTTTCTACATTAGAAAAATGGCACACATAAATATACGTGTGTATATATATGAAAAACCTCCATGTATACAGGTGGCTCTCCATCTCAGAGAGATACCAACCTAAATTATCAACAAGAGAGAGGAAAGGGATACTATTGTCCCTCTCCTCACACATAGACTCATAGAATCACAGAGTTGGAAGAGACCACAGGGGCCACCGAGTCCAACTCCCTGCTATGCAAGAACCCACATCAAAGCACTCCTGAGAGATAGCCATCCAGCCTCTGCTTAAAAACCTCCAAAGAAGGAGACTTCACCACACTCCAAGGCAGCATATTCCATTGCCAAACAGCTCTGACCATCAGGAAGTTCTTCGTGAGGTTTAGGTGGAATCTCTTTTCCTGTAGTTTGAATCCATTGCTCCTTGTCCTAGTCTCTGGAGCAGCAGAAAACAAGCGCACTCCTTCCTCAACATGACACTCCTTTAATTTATTCAATTTTAGTACAGAATAGAGCTTGATAATCCTATGCACGTGTCTTTAAGTTGCCTGTTAACTTATGGTGACTCCAGGAATTTGCCATATAATGGCAAGGAATACCCAGAGGTGCTTTGCTTTTGCTATATTTGAAATATAGCCTACAGCATCTGGCATTCCTTGTTGGCCTCCCATCCAAGAACTAACCAGCCTAGGGATAGAAGAAATATTCAAAAATACTTGAAAAATCCTTTAAAAATGTCTTGTTGTTGATGGTGGTGGTGGTGAGAAATTGTGATGAGAAGAATCCTGGACCAATGAGAATCTTTGCAGTTCAGGACTTATTCCGTGCAAAATTCACACATCGTTGTTTTGCATAGGAACCAACATTTTCTGCACAGAAAACAGCCTTTACTACATGAAAATTACTATTTTGAAGCAAAAATGTTAGTTCCTGCACAACAAATACTGTCTTCTTCACATAAAATCTGCAATGTACAATTTTTTTCCAGAATAAATGTTACATTAAAGCATTTTCTATGCAGCAAACAGCTTTTTCTGAGTGGAAAACAGTATTGTAATGCAGAAATATTAATTCCTGCCCAGAAAAGGCTGCTTTCTGTATAGAAAACGCTATTTTCTATTCAAATCAACCACATGTGAAATTTATGCAGAATAAATGCCAAATTGTGAAGAGCCTTTGAAAACCACATGGTTTTCAAAGACTTTCTCACACCAGCTGAAATTACATGTTGCTACCTTTCAGAAGAAACTTAGTGAAGAAATACATCCTTAAACCAGTCCTGATCCTGCTTACCTTTCAAGATACATGGGATAAATGGTACTTTCCTAGCTCATTCTAAATAATGAGAAATAACTGTGAGAATTCCATGGCTTTTTCATTAGGCCTTGCAGCGTGCTTTAGTTCTATTCTCAGATGCTTCCATCTCAGCTCTTTAAACCCGTCCACCACTGAACTGTGCTATTAGTAAATCACATACACAGCTTATTATTATTAAGTTTTGATTTTCTTTACAGACAGTACCATTCATGTGAATAGGTTTAGGACCAGGTTCAGTGACTTCTACCATTATAAATATGTAAACTGCATCCACTATATTCAAACAGCTAAACAACAGACAGTAGGTATTTTAAGCAATTATGTGTTACATTTAGATTCTCAACTTTGCCATTTCATACCTACTTTAATGCATGAATTTTAAACATCTCAAATGCTGAGACACATTTTAATTCCTCTAGGTTTATGCATGATTTTTTTAAAAACACTACCACATTATCCTAGGAACTGTCTTCTTCATTCAAGTATAAAAGGAAGCTTGCGTTAACAAGTTAAAAGTAGCTCTGAGTCTCTAAGGGATCTTCAAAATCAAGAAAGGAAATACAAGTTTTCAAATGGAAGTATTATGGCAAAAAAAATGTTCATTTATAAGAAAAATAATCATACATTGCATTGAGTGCATAGTGTACAAAGTGATTAAAATGATTTAAATAAAATAAAATGAAGAGAATGGAAGGGACTTATGGCATATGATAGCCACGTGGTACCTATCAACTCAAGTCTGCTCCAGCTAACACACACTGATCCATAACTTGGAAAGTTGCTTTTAAGAAGAATAAAAATCATGACATGCGAATCCATCCATAAGAAGTAGGATAATGCTCCAGTATCCAGTATGGATTGATGGAAACTGATCACAAATCTTTTCTTAAATGTATTAACTATATTTATGTAACTTATCTTATCTACATGTATATATTTTTTAGGGATGGGCAAATCCGAAGCCCTGCACCAAAATAGGCAAACTGAATCTTCTGAATCCACCAACCAAATTTGTTGAAGACTGGGACACCTGAAAACCTGGGAGACCAGACACACAAGGAGAGATAGCAAGCAGGTGAATTTTTCCCTTGGAGTAATAATGACCTTTGCTAACAATTTCAGAAATTATGTCTGGGGTTGTATTCTAATATATTTAAATTGAACATTTAATATTTAAGTTCAGAACTTGACTGGAAGGTACAGTCTTGAGATTTCAAGGACAGCTGAAAGATTCCTTTGCATAGCTCCCCTGCAAAGCTCCTCCATACACAATTCTGGGGTTTGTAGTTTTACAAGGTGTCACAGCCTTCTCTGCCAAAGCGTGCTGGTGCATCACCAAACCACAAACCCCAGGATGTCATAAGGAGCTACGCAAAGAAAATCCAGTTTTGACCTGGATTATCTCTGTACTGTAGTGGTCCTGTTTACACATTTTCCTGCCTGTGTAGAAAGGGCCTTCATGTCATTTTCAATCTGAGGAGATCCTGAAGCAAAATTATGACAATTGTCCTGGCCAGATTTCTTCAGAGGGACGTTTCCTTTCGCCTGGGCTTTTGGTTAGGCTGAGTGTGTGTGTCTTGCCCAAGATTATCCTTCTTTCCCTTGCTTTTTAAACCCCTTTTAAAAAAAGGATTTGAAAGATTCAAGATTCGTGAGATTCGTGGATTCCCAGAACCTTCCAGGGATTCGGATCAGGAAAATTCTGGATATGTCCCATCCCCAATATTTTCCAAGACCATAATGTTTCATAAAATGTACCAGGAAATCTAGCATGTAGATTTTATCAGTCTATTTATTAGTTGGCTACAAGAGGAAGGAATTTCTCAGCACTAGTGCCCCAGTTTGCTAAGAGCCCTTCTAAGAGAGACTCACCTGGTAGCAATATTGAAATATTTTCAGTGGCAACTGGGAGCATTCGTGTTTAAATCTGAGTAATTATTAAGGGCTTTGAGTGCAGTCCTAATGCACAAAATGGCTGAGAGTCAGCTGAGAAGACACTAGGGCAGTTGAAGCTATGCTGAATCTAAACCTCCTCAGTCCAGGAAGATTGAAAAGTACTTAGGATTTCCTTGGTCTAACTTTGGGCCTGCAAAGCAGCTGTGTTCCAGGAATGGACAGAGTTTGGATCTAGTATAATCTTGCTCCAAATCACAAGCAGCAGAGCAGTTGGGCTTCCAGATTCTCTGCCAGCTGAACTCTGAGATCAGTCAAAGCAAAGGACTTCTGACTACTTCTAAGCTCTTAGAGCTGCCAGATCAAGACTGTAGTGTTTATGTGCAGTTTCATTATCATTATTCTGATTTATTGTGTGTTCTTTACCAGTACTCAGTCTTTGGTCCTCCAGATGTTTGGGACTTGAACTCCCAGAATTTCTGACCATCAGTCATGCTGGATAGGTGCTTCTGAGAGCTGCAATCCAAACCATCTGGAGCAACAAAACTTGAGAAGCACTGTTCTATACTACACTGAAATATATGATTGATGAAAAGTAGTTTATAAAGAAACTACATGAGATAATGGTTTGAGCATTGGACTACATCTGTGAAGACCAGGGTTTGAATTGCTTGGCCATGGAAATCCACTGTGTGACCTTGGACAGGTCACACTCTTTCAGCCTCAGAGGAAGGTAAAAGTAAACCCCATCTGAACAAATCTTGCCAAGAAACCGGATGATAGCATCTCCTTTGTGAAGCTATAAGTCGGAAATTACTTGAAAGCACACTACAGCAAAGTTTATAAATGTTTTAATTAATAAATTATTGGTCAATGATATCCAAACTTTCAAACTGGAAAAGATTTCTCCCAATTGTAGTTGTGTTATCTACTTAATATTCTGTGGACTTTTTCCACAATTTTTATTATTTGCATAACATACTTAATATTCTGTGTTTTTTTCAAAACTCCAGTTATTCTGAGACAAAATAATTATATCTTGAAAGAAGGCATAACTAATTAGTTCTATGCTCATCATCTGGATGACAAAATTCTGAAAGGAACAGTGATATATAGATAATATTCATAAATTACATTTCAGCTATGCCAGTTAGCACAGAAGAATGTAGGAATGAAGCAGTAATATCATAATAATGATCCTTCTTTGTCCTTTAATCAATCAATAATAACACTCATTTGCCTGAAAAAAAATAGCTAATAACAGGTTTTGAGAAACAACACAGAAGCTTATCAAAAAAATAATCTCATAGTCTCTAGGAAATTCAAGAAATTAAATTCCTGATAAGGCTGATGTAAAAACACTGCCTTTTTAAGTGCACTGATGTGATTGGATTCTGAACTATTTCACTTGAGACAGCAAAGAGATTATGTGTGAATGCTTCTCCAAACTTTTTCATTAAAAATCAAAAACTTCACTGCATGGATTAAAGTGGCACCCTAGGAACAAAGCTTGAGCTTCACTTTCAGTCTTAAATGGTTACAATCAGTATTATTGGTAGTATCTCGATGTAGCACTGTTCATTGCCTGGCATCCTTTCACACTACACAGTTACAACACTAGGACTGGCATCATGTTAGTGGATTGTGGTTACATAAATCAGATTTATGCCACTGCAACTCAGTTGTATGGTTGTTGCATAGGTCAGAATTCTGTTCCCAACATGGTGGATGAGATGGTAGGCAACCAGGTTCAGACCTATGCCACATAGTAGGTTGACATCTGTGTTGGGCTGAGGCTTCCATGTCAGTGGGGAGATAAATCTGTTCTGGGGTTTAGTCTTACTAGCACCTAAGAATTCTAGGGCTTGCTATGGACTTGGCTGCATATTATTTTGCTTCTATCACTGATGCAAATGTCTGTCTTCTGACTTCTACCTGCCCTGCCAAATGACGAATGAGTCAGAGATGTGTCATACTTTTCTGCTTTGCCATGCACAAAGATGAGGTCAGGCCATCATTTTGCATGCAAGCACTATACACTTAAAAGTGTGCAGTTGCTAAAAGCCAGTCTTGGCTTGTTGAATAGCAGGGCTGAATCAGTAGGCAATAATTGTTGACCATAATCATCTTTTTTGAGTGAGCTTGCATTAAGTAAAATGACACCACCAACAGCTTTGTTGCATCATGAGTGAATCTTTATAGTCTTTCAAACCAGGTTTACAAATTTTGCTCAAGTTTAGTCTGATGGCTCACTGGGAAAGCTATCAGCTTTGCAAACTTAATTTCCTGCCTAAATCACCTGAGTTTGCACCAACAGTTGGCCAGAGGCAGGGTACAATTAAAACCTCCAGTCTGTACAAAGTTGGCAAGCCTTAAGCAGAAAAGCCAAGAAAAGCCAAAAAATGGTGTGGTGTATTACTATATAAAGCAGTTTGAGAGGCCATGATCCTATTAGTTCCTTCCCCAGCCCCCGCCGCCAATGGTCCATTTCATACCTGAACTCCATGAGTTAGACGGTGGAAATGAGTACACAATCTGTTGCCACGAATGCATAACAAGGCAAAGTGGATGAAGAAATTAAAAATAAAGGAGAAAGGAAGTAAAATAGTGTGAATGACAGTAGAAATTCAAATAAACAAAACTGCCTCAAGAATTTTCACAGATGACATGGAATTAACATTAAACTTCCTATGAACTATTTCTCCTGGGCTTGCTTTTTCCACAGATACCAGTTCTTTTTAGCCTCTTCCTACAACATCTAATGAAATGTGGAAAGAAAGGAATTAGATTAGGAGTGGGAATAATGTGGCCCTCTAGGCATTGTTGGACTTTAGCTCCCAGGATTTACCACTACATGCTGATGGGATATGCAGTCCAAAAACATGATTCCCACTCCTGATTTGGATGATGTTTGAAAAATGTATGAACTACCCATCTAAGCACACTCCATCAGCCATGGGTTGTAGCCCACTGAATCCTTGATAATCTTCCTGCTTTCGCAAATAAAGCAGAATAAGAAGAACAAAGGGAGTAGGGGAGTTAATCTAAACTTTTATATATGCTTTGACTGTTTATCAGAGATGCTCCATGTTCTCTGGTCTCCAACAAATCACTGCCCCAGTTTTGTCCCTATTAGAGCTCTAATGAACATTGAAATTATGTTGGATGAATGAAGGTTTTTTTTGATTCTATCTGATGAAGTGGGCTGGAGTCCACACAAGCTTATGGTAAATAAAACTCGCTAGTCTTTAAATTTCCATAAGACACTTTTTCCCCCTTTGCAACAAACATGGCTGTACCCTTCAAACTTTTGCATGACAGATCCCATAATTCTTCAGCACATTGTCCCGGCCAGGTGGGGCATTATGGGAGATATAGTCAGAAAGAACATTTTAGAAATGTGTTTTAAAACATTTTGTCAGGGTGCATGCTCATGACCCAGAGTGCATTGTCTTCCTGTCTTACATCTCCACTTATAACTGGTAATAAATGTGGCTGAATGTAACTCTTCTGCACTGCATACATCAGGCTCAATGTTAAAATAAGAGCAACTTGTAGAATGCTCCTGTTCAGCATGCCTTCTACCTAGCTGAGCCTGTTTCCAGGATACTCAATTCAATTATCCTCTGACAACAGCCAATCAACACTTCATAGCCCCTAAAGTATGCTCAGTCCTCACTGTATTTGGGAGGATGAAAGGGGAGGTTTCATGCTTTTTTCCACCCAGAAAAATTCGTTTGTTAACCCATTGATGCTTCCTGTTTGTGAATGGGTGGTTCCATTTTGCCACCAAAGATCCACACTCAGATAATGAATTTGGCATGAATGTATAACACAAGTAGGCAAAGTGGTCAAAGTGTCTACAGGGCCTCCACTGCACCTCCAGTCCCCTTCCAAATCTGACCCTCCCTTCCCATTTTTTGCCTTTAAAAGACCAATCATGGCCCCTGGAGGGGTGTGTGTGTGTGTGTGTGTGTGGCCATTTTGCTGATTTCTTTGTTGGCCATTCTTAGATCTATGGATTTCTTTTTAAAAAGTAACTCACAAGGTTAAAGTAACTCAAGGCCAATGCAGTAAAATGACCAATAGCTCCTTCTAGAAGGTGCAATTGGCTATATTATGGGGTAGATTGGCAGATGACAAGGAGAAGGTTGTGTGGCCCTCTGACACACCAGGATGGATGTAGCCCCAAAAGAAGCTAATGGAGAAGAGTTTAAGGCAGTATTAAGCAAACACTGACTACAACAGGCACAGAAGACCTTTCTATGATCTGCAACTGTGGATGAGGGCACAAAGACAATGATTTCTGGTAAGGGATTAGGAGTGTACACAAGGATATGGCTGAGAAATGTGGGATAGAATGGGTTTACTGATTCCCTGGTGGGCAGTCACATGTCCTTGTTAGGTTGCATTCAGTGATACATTACAAGTTGTGCAGGCTTGAGTTAGATTGTGTAAATCAGATCACTTCCATTAGAATCAACTGACAGACAACTATTATGTTGGATGCTTTTACATTCTTAGCCAGAATAATGTAATACAAATTCTATTGCAATAGAATAAATATATGTGAGAAATAGACTGTAAAACAAAGTTACCACAAGCACATAATTTCTAATAAGAGAGTGTACAATGCCATATACACAGAAAAAGTCATGAAAATTCTCTCTAATTTCCTTTCCCTTTCCCCATTATAAATCTCCAATAACCAGTTTGTTCTGCTGTGGAATCATGTGTGTGTGTGTGTGTGTGTGTACACGTACGTGTGTGTGTGTGTGTGTGCGCGCGCGCGCGCTTTCTGGTATGTGCAAATATATATTTGTTATAGATCTAATCAAGCATTAAAGTAGCTCATATAACATTCAGCAATGTACTTGATATAGAATGATTGACACCTTCAGCCTATGACCCTTTACCTGTCCATTGGCCACAAAGGGGCCTTTATTCTGGGAACATGTACATAGGATTACACTGTAGTTTGATTGCCTTTTTTGAAATGAACACATTGCTTGCATCACAATTTTACCATGGAGGCATCTTGTCAGTCAAAGTAGGAATAAATTATGTATTTGTAGTTTAGTTTAAATTGTATTACTATTATCTCATCTGAACCACAGAACGGTAGAGTTGGAAGGGGCCCCATAGGCCATCAAGTCTAATCTTCTGCTCAGTGCTAGAACTTCAGTTAGAAAATCCCTACCAGGCAGTTGCCAATCCTCTTTTCAGTGACATCCAGACAAGAAAACCCGACCACCTCGTTGGGTAATTGGTTCCATTGCAAAACTGTTCCTTTACATTTTTGTGAAAATAACTTCAAAATTCTTTAAAAAAAACACGTAAATGCAACAAAGCTTTAAGTAAATAATAAGTGTTCTCTATTATTCTATTTGTTTGAAACTAAGGTAATGGGATAGGAGGAGGAAGGGGAAGAGGAGGAGAACTTTCGAAGAAGCAGAGGCTACATGATATCATTTAAAAAAAACAATGAAGAAATAATGAACAAGGAAACAAGCAAAGAAAATGACATAGAAAACCCAATGGCATATCTTGTGTAAATAGCACCTAGGGCAAGCATGGAAGTAATGCCCCTACCTTCTTACCTCTACCCTACCCCCACCCCTACATGCAGGGCTTTTTTTGCGCCCCCCTGGCATTGGCCCCCAGGGCACATATCCTATGTGCTCCACCCTAGATATGCCTCTGCGAAAACCAGTTGAAGGAAGTGGTGAACCTACATTGTAAACCAGCTCTGAATTCAGAAGTGTTTGTGCAGCTACACACCTCATAATGTGATAGATATTTTCAAAATGGTGGTGGGGGGTGATGAGATTCATCACTCCATTTCATCAGTTAAACACATATGTATATTCAGCACTTGAGAAAAGGAAGTACATTAGTTTCATCCCTTCAATCACCAGTTCCTTGCCTGCTCATATGCAAGGGACTACAGCCTTTGTAGAACCTCTGCTCTGCAAAGAGAGCATCCACATGAGTAGACAAAAGTTACGATGAAGAAATAGAGCTAACATGTCCCTCCCCGCATGGTGAATTCACACAGATATTAAGACCTGAGTAGGGCTATAGTCTACACAACCATGTCCATTATTCATTGTCATTACAAGAAATATCAAAGCTCCATGCTTCATCCCAGCACTGCTGATATTTTAATCACACTGAAAAATGTAGCAGTTTGGAACTACACTGTTCATAGTGCTGGTGACAGACAGTGTCTCGTAACAATTTCTGATTCACTGTACTGTGAATCATGGTTGGCAATTCAATCTGACTGGCTTGCAAAAGTAATAAAAAAACAGAAACAATAAATTTAGCAAATTACATTAACAATGCCCCCTTGTGCCCTCTTCCAATCAATGTACTAGATGGACAGGATCCTCAAATTATTAAGTACATGAGGTTTTTTTTCACTGGAAGAAATATGATTCTTCATCAGATGCAATATCATTTGAGTGCCCAGGTTTCTCACAAGGTACACCATGGTTACTATATTATGCTCTTGAACAGCAGATGCTTGAGGTGACACATAAGGGTAAGATATTACTAATGGTAACCAATACTTAGACAGCCAGTATGTTGCACTGGTTGGAGCACTGAAATATGGCCCTGGGGACCAGCGTTCAATTCCCTACTCAGCCATGGGAGGCCCACTGGGTGACCTTGGGCACATCACATACTCTCAGTCCCAGAAAAACCCACAATAGCTTTGCCATAGGGTTGTCGTTAAGTCAGAAATGACTTGAAGGCCCACAACAACAACAACAACTTACTACTTATTCCCAGTGGATCACCTAATACCACTTAGTGGTAATTCTCTGTTGTTTTATGGTGAAGAACAGCTTTAGGGGATCATATCTATATCACCTCTGATGTTACCTTTTTGCCATGTACAGTTGCCAGAGATGTAAAAAGTAAAACCCTAAACCAAACTACCAGAATCTTTTCTCCTCTATATTTTACAGATTTCCACAGAGTTCTGCACTTGTTCCAACATGTAGAACTGCATTAAGATAATTTATTGGACCAGTTTCTACTGCATTGCTATTCAGTTTCTATCCTCAAACATTTTCTTCACTAGCAGAAAACACCTGATCCCTTTGTTATCTGTTCACCATTAATTTATGCCCATACACATAATACATTTCCATGTGTGAGCCAAAATAGATAAAATACCATTGTATTTCTGATTTTGTGAAACATTTTTTCTTCTCCTCAACCAACAGGAGGTCTCCTGAAAAATTTCCATATGACATTTATCTTGTTCTGATATTCATTTCAAGTCTGTGGTTTGTATTTGACAATTGCTAGTCCTCTGTGTTTTATCACAGGTGAAGTGAATTTTTTGCTTGCTATTTGATATTTGCTGAAGGTAACTACAGTATACAGGAATAATACTATGATTTGCCAAGACTTATCACAGGTTATTTTTGGGAGTATTCTTGATATGATCTTACTGAGTACACTGTAAGGAAAACTTACTGCTCCAGCTGAGCTCAAAAATCAATTGCCAAGTCCAAATGTCAGCAAAGTGAAAGCTTGTTCAACATTCATTATAGAATGTGATTGATATAGCAGAGTCAAAAGGAAATTACAATGGAATGGCAAATCTAAAACAGGTAGTAAAAAAAAAAGAATATGTTTCAAAGGGAGGGGGTTATCAACTGTCTTCCATTTGACACAGACGAGAAGTGTTTTGTATACTACAACTCACAACCTGAAAGTGCACTCGATTCAAAGCAACCTGGGGCAATGCTAGTGCTAGGCTAGCTATCGACCTTTCCTTCTGGAAAAGCTTGTTCACATCAGGGTTGTCTCCAGGCACTTTGTTGTCTGAGGCAAGGCAGAAAAGGGTGTGCAGGACAGAAAATAGCATCCTTCCCCCAACATTCCAAATACAGTTGTATAAATAATCAAGACCATACTCTCCAACCCTACCAATTTGGCATGGACAATTTGGATTAATCCTCTGCCATCTCACTTTTTCAGATGCTTTTAAAATGTCCCAGTTTCTCTCGCCTCCTCTTGCTTTCCTCCTTTGTCCTCAGCTTACTTCCATGGTTGCAAATTGAATTCAAACTGTAAAAGTAGTTTGCATTCAATTTATTCAATGAGGGAAGTAGAGGGGAGCAGAAATTTTGCCCTTGTCTGTAGAGTCAGGCAAAGGCAAAATGAAGAAGCTTCTTCTAATATGTGTGTAATTCTTCATTGATAACTTTTTTTCACCTGATCAATGTTCTGATGTCGCTTGGCCACATGCGTCCCAATTTTCTTCTGTGAAATGTTAGAGGGTATGCAGGGCTAGTTAAGTTACCCCTCTACCTCCACAGCCTGAAAAAATGGAGTGTGGTCCCTTTCCCTCTCCAGATATATTGCATGCATTAAATGAACCATTTGCTGCCCCTTCATGATACCCAAATCAACCGTCTGGAGTGGCCATCTTATTCTGCCCAATGGTAGGGCCAGCCTTGCCACTGAATCATAGATAAGACTACACAGTTAGATGAAAATGACAAGGGAGACAATCTCCTTCTTAGTGGATGGTGTCATCCAGAAGCTCTTGTTCATCTCATCATCTCCCCATCTCAAAGGTGAGCCAAGAAACACATCATTATTTTCTTACACAAAAGTCTATGCTTGCCATTCTTTCCTACAAGGAAAGGGTGATGTTTTGAAAAGGCAAAAAAAGTATGCTCTCTGCTCTTTCAAAGGGATGAAAAGTATTTCCATATCCAAAAGATGAAAGACTAGCACATGGGTCCACACGCAGAAACCTATGTACGCACACCTGCAAAAGAGCACTTGTTCTTCTCTCTACACACAACCTGTCCAGCATAAAAATGGGCATTTTGCTAGTAGTTTATACAGGGATACTAGATAACTACTCAATTTATAAATTGTTCTTTTTCAACACTGGCACAAAGTAAATGCACTTTTTAAAAATTTCTCCAGTTTTCCAATCCCTGTGTAGAGTTCAGATCCAGCTTCATCTTGAGCCCAGGGATTCATAGTCCACAGAAACTCACAAATAAATCTTATTGAGTTCTGTTTCTGCTCAATAAATTGAACTTCTTCCAGTGTTAAATAATCTACAATATATTGTTCAATCATCAAACAATTTATTAAAAGTTCTATTATTAATCTCCTCACTACATATGTTGCAAACATTAACCCATGTTTGATGAAGAGAGGAACCAATTCAACAATGACAACTTAACCTATACTCTTTCTCTGTCCTTTTCAGAATTTTGTGATAGGTTCTCATTAAAATGGGAATGGGATGAGTTTCCCCCCACCTACTTTACACCTACTGAACCAATAAATGAAGCAAAGCCCAGTTACTCTATGGTATCTACATGTTTCCAAATGTTTTGATGTTGTTTGCCATTTAAATGAGGGAGATTAATGGATAAATTAGTGAAAACAATACCTCAAAATGCATTATATGAGGGAAAAAACGCTACTACTAAATGTATATATTAGCCCAGAATTCTTTATGTTTATGTCAGGAGAAAAGAAAAGAAAAATCCATTTGGCTATATCTTCTTTAAAAAAATCACAAAGAGATTCAAGAACAGAACAAAATTTAAGATTGAAAGAAAGACAAAAGTAATTGGAAATGTAAGTCACAGCTTTATTAATGTTCCTTCTGCCACTGTTGTTCTTTCTATCTCTGGGACAAGAAGCTCAAATCCTGCACAGTGATGGGTGAAAAAGTTTGCACTCGAAATGAATTGGGCCCTTAAATGTTAATTTAATTTATGTATTATTTGGTTTTAAAAATTTTATCCCAACTTTTGCCTGGGTTTACCCTCAAGGTACCTTAAAACATGATTATTAAAGAGTATAAATAATGACACAGTGGCTAAGGTTCTTCATCAGAACATGCAGAGTCCAATTTTCTACATGAACAGTTCCATGCTACTTCTTTGCCCAGAAAGCAACAGGAATACTACAGTGGACATGTCATGTCCAGTGAGGAGGGAGGGGAAACATGAGTGTCCAGTGCCCACCTGCAGCTCTGCAACTGGCAGAAGAAAAATGTTCTTCCAAATCTTCAGTGAATCTATGGAGATATGAAAGAATGACCTCATTCCTCTTTCCTTGATTGAAAAAGACCTGCAGCCAGAACAGGTATTGCCTATTTGCTTTCTTCTTCGTCATAGCCACTAAGAAGCTATTGTAGTACCCCTGTGGCTTAAAAGCTGCTGAGGAAAGTGTTTGGATTTTGCACAAGGAGCTAAAAAGCTCCTTGCACAACATAAAAAAAAAAAATCAAAGGCCAAGATCCTCTTGATGTTTTACATATGCAAGGAGTGTATACATGCAGTGTATTTAAACTAGGCTTATAACTATGTTTATATATGCTTGAAAGCTGTCACTCATCATGAAACCCTCAACCATTCATTAAAGTGTTTACTAGATTCATGTCCCACCTTTCTGCAAAAAAATGGCACTCAGTATGGTTAACCATAATAAAACCCAAATTAAAAACAAAATTTTGGAAGCCAAGCAGTTTCTGGCCTGGTTAACACTTGGATGGGGGATTGCCAAAGAATACCAGGTGCTGTGAATGGCAGAGGATGGCAATGGCAAACTATCTCTTATTATTCCTTGCATTAGAAAACCCTATGAAACTTGTGGTGTCACTATAAGTTTACAGTGGACTTGAAGGCACTGACACACCAGTGGAGTATCTAGAGTGTGACAACTAGGGCATGTGCCCTGGGTGCCGATGGTGGGAGGGCACAAAAAAGAGGAAACCCTGTGCTTGCCCCCTGCCACCACTCACCCCACCCCCGCCCGCCACTGCTCGCCACTGCCCCACCTCCGCCAGGATCCTTCCTAGCCCAGTGTGGTGAGGGTAGTGGCAGCAGCAGCACCTACGAATGCAACTTCGATGCTTGCCCTAGGCTCTGTTGATCCTCAGTATGCCACTTTTACACACACACACACACACACACACACACACAGATGTTGCGAGTATAGGGGCCCAAGGAAAGCTGGAAGATAAAGTTCGCAACAGATGTGAATCTATGTATATCCAGCCAAACAGACTTTCCTGGCCCCCTTCAATGTTTCAAGAAAGCATAGGCTTTAGGGTCAGCACAGATGATAAGTGTATTTAATTCACATCCCTCATGCTGCCTGTATGGCATTTTGAGCATCATACTATTAAAAGATGCTCATTTTTTTTAACAGTATCATGCTTAAAATGTCATACAGGAAGAATGCAGTACAGTATTATCTCCCTCTTGCCCTTTCTTTTCTGCTGTTCAGTGATATCATTTTAAGGAAATCACAATATGGGGTAAAGGAGTTTCTAATGGGATAACACCCTAGACTTATTTTGAACAAAGTAGTCTGGACATGTATTTTGCAGCATTTCTTTAATCTGCTATAAGGAAAAATGCTGTTTTTAAATCTGTGTGCTGACAAGATATATAGGAATACATAAATGCACAAATAAATAGACAAAAAAGTATTCTTTACATATGCAGCACCTTCCTTATATAGGTCAAATTATATTGACAGCTTTTAGAAAACTAAAACTAAAATGTACTAGATTTCTCAAGTTTCACCTTTTAAAATCTTAACTTGTACATTTTTGGTGCACTTTTTACTCAAGTGTAGGGCTGTTTGTGAACCTGGACCATAGCAAATTCTTAAATGATATGCCCAATTTGCACCACTCAAACTAATATGTAGATTGAAAATGAGCTATCTCACACATTTTGCAAATGTAATGCCATTCTGGGCAGTTTATTATTTCAGAAAATATAATTTAAACTCATTTTGAGACGAATAAACAAACGTTCAGTGCATATTTTGAGTAAAATATGCATTTGAAATATGTATCGAGTTATGTCAATAGTGTTGACATAGCTATTTAGGTATATGTTCTGAGACTCCAGAAGGATAAATAAAAGCATACAAAATGGGAATGAATGAAATATTCAGAAATAACACAGACCAAAAATAGCCACATCTATCCATTCTGACTTGAATGGCTGCCATCCAGAGTGTATCATCTGTAGACAGAAGCAAGTTAGTATCTAATGAACCTTCTAGGATGAAGGTGGTTGGACATCTTTGTCCAGTTAGATGAAATCATTTTTTTCCTCTGATAACTGATATGGAATTCAGCACTCCAACAGTGTGGCTTATTTCTGTACGATTTGTCAGGAAAGGTTGGACAAAACCTGTAGTCCAAAAAAAAAAAATACTTCGTGATGTAAATTGTCAAGTGCACCCGTGAAAAGTCACGTGACTCTAGCTGAGTCAGGCTAAGTCAGGCTGATGGGCAATCAGGGGGGAAAGTTGCATCAGATATGGGGAGAATGCAATGGTAGGTCAGGATTGCATCAGCTATGTGTCTGTATAAATGTAGCCAAGTACCAAGCAACATTGCACACGGTGCCTGAATGTGTATGCCGGAGGCTCTGCCAGAAAGAACAAGCTGAGGAATGCTGGAACGCCTTCTGGACATTCTTGTAAATATATATATGTTGTAACTCAAGAATAAACTGCCTCCTTGATGGAAGATAACAAGTGGCGTGGGTGAGTTTTTCCTGGCTAAAGTGCATTGCTGCTAAGATAATCTTTGCTGGGCACACTTTCATAGCTGTGCAACCAATCTCTGCTATATTTGGGCTTTTTGTACACTTGACTCCGGTACAGCTTTTTGGCCAGAGCTCAGTGGTCAGGAGGGAACTGCTATCGTGGTTTTGCATAGCTCCCAGCATCCCCAACCCTCCCGGTGACATGATTTCCTTATATCATCAAAAACGGTTGGAAATGTGTTAAGCTGTTGATCCTGGTTTATTATTCTGAACCATCAACTGCTGCATTACTTCCCTTCTGGGGTATCTCAAGTCAGTTTCTCAAGTCAAATCTTTATCTAGTTTTCTTTATCAGTTATAAAAAGTTTTTTTAAAAAAAAATCAGGAGTTTTATCTCATCCTGAGCAGCAGCAGGTGAGAATGTGCTATTATCTATAAAAGGAAAGAGTCATCAATAATTTTCTCAATGAATCCCCTTCTGTCATCCCACTTTTTCCAATGTTTTAAAAATGTCACAGTTTATCTCCCCTTTTTCGGTTTTCCTCCTTTGTCCTCATCTTACTTCAGTGGTTGGAAGCTGACTGCAAAATGTAAAAGTAGTTTGAACTCAATTTACTCAGTGATGAGGAGAAGAGAGAGGAAGGGACAAAATCTGGCCCTTCCCAGTAACCTCTTGCAAAAACAAACCGCTGTAACCTCTGTTGCCATGTTAATCTTCCTCATTAATAATTGCCACCTTGACCACACTTTGATGTTGCTCACCCATGGGTGCCCCAGCTTTCATCTGTGAATTGCTAGAGGGTATGTTCCAGTGAAAATAATTATATTACACACCCACTTGATCTTGCAGATTTCACCAGGTTAGTGAGAGCAATCCAAGGCTAAAATTCTCACTTTTCTCCCAGCATGGAGAAAAATCTTATTCAGGCCTCACCTTATTCACACAACAATTAAATATAACTGAGGCCACATGAGGGCATATTGAGTGTAAATCATATAGGAGAAATGACACTGTAAGAATGGGAGCAATAATCAGTGTTTAGCTGTCATCTGGGCTCCAGCACTGGAACTGGCTGGTATTTGAAGGAAGATTTGCAGGTTTTAAAGGGACTTAAACTGCTCAGTTCAGAATCCTCCGCAGTTAATCAGACATGCACACTTGAATTCCAAGGGAAACCAGAGGGTACCCAAGCTGCTATTACATATGATTTCTGTTGAGTAACTTGTGTAAGGCATACAGAATTTCTGTAGGATCAGAAATATAACAATTCTTCTGTGAGCCAAACCCTGAAACACTGGGCTTTTCCAAATGGTTGTTTTTATTACTCATTTCTTCAGGACATCTCAGGCATCTTCCCCACCCATCCCTGCCCAACAGTGCTCTTGTTGCAAGACTACTGCATTTCCCTAGCCCAGAAAAAAAAATGGGTGAAAAAAGGTAAAATGACAGGTATATCCTCACAGGGTTCTCTGGGAATAACAGAATGATGGCAGCTTTTTGTCCTGCCATATCTGTGCTATTTTGTGAACACCTAAAGCCTTTCTTTTTTTTCCAAAAAATGGGTTTAAAAGGACGTGAACTTGTCCTCATGCTGTCACTGCCTCCAAAGAAACAGTCCAAAATTGTCAGCAAAGGACTGAATGGAGCCAAAAATGATACAAAAGAGGTTAGCAGGTCTTTCCACCCCCTATAGTCAAGTTCCCTCATTCTATCAGCTTTGTTTCCTCTGTAACGGCTGTTCCTCCATCATTGTCACACCTAGTGTTCAACTAATCTTTTTATTAAAGGACAGGAGCATGCTAGCTCTCTAGAACAAGATTAACCTCTCCTACAGAACCAAGCACTCCATCTTTTCCCTTGCCTTCCAGATGTGAGTATAAGTAATTGAAAATAGCATAACTTAGCATGAAACCTTGCAGAGCTACCATACACAGCAGGGTTTTCTCAGTGGTGATACCACAGTTGTTGAACTTTCTTGATACAGGTATCTTGTCTTTTGGACACCAAATCACAGGCATACTTCTTACAAACTTTAGGAGAGATAAATAAGAGTTTAACATTTACTTCTGCTTATTATTGTGGCTATAAGCTTATCAAGCATTTGTAATTTGCAATGTCAGATATCTGTAAATTTTAGAAGTGTGATTTATGACCCTACATTTCTGATTTCCTGGTTTGTTTGGGTTTTTTTTGCATAGATTGCTAGACAGCCAAAGCTCGTACGAGAAAAGTCAAGGGATAAATCAAATGATCCTTCTTCAGCTTCTGCTCTTTCAAAAATGTTGCTGTGATTTGCCATGAAGTCAGCTTTAACTTATGGCAACTGTATAAATGAAACCATTTATTTAATAAATTAAATTGTTAAATAAATGATTTCATCAGTTGATTAAGGGTAAGTGGGCAGATAGAGGTGGACTTTTGTGATCCAAAAGGTATCATCCCCCCACCCAAAGCGTGCTAGTAGCAGCTACTAGCAGACCTCATTTACAACTTGTTGGCTAAGAAGAAAACACACATACACACACCTTCCCAAAGCAAGTAACGTGAATTTAGTTAAGCCTCAAAAGTCAGAGCACAAAACCAGCCCAAGAAGAGTCTAAATCCAAGCAGGAAGTTGTTGAAGAAAATATTCCAAGGAGCAAACCAAATGTCAGGGAATGGCAAGCAGAGGCACTGGATATGTTGCCTTGTAGGAAAATAAGGCAGCTTTCATTGTGCTAACTATAGCCAGCTGTAAATCAGCACAGCTGCCCTAATTAGCTCAGTGTTTCCTTTTTAAGGCACACCTGAGCAATGTCTGATCTTTTGCTGCTGTTTTTCAATCTCCAGCAGTCAGAAACCTGCAGTATTTGATTTCTGCTCTTAAGGGTCTAGAAGAATAGTCTGGGTTATGCTTCCAAGGCAGGGCTGTCAGGTTCCTCTGGTTCTAATAATGGCTGCTAACCAACCCTGTATCTGACAAAATTGTATTATCTAGGCTCTTCTCTTCCTCTTGCTCAGTCAAGGAGACTACCTCAAAGCAGGCCATGACACACCTTTCCATCCAATTTTTCCCCCTTTCCATACACTCCCAAACCGACACATTCTCTGTTGCCCCTTTCTATGGTTAGAACATCAACCTGGTAGAGGAGGCACTCTGGAAACCTCTGCACTGAGAGAGAGATACACACGGAAAACTGGTTCTGCAATTAAATCAATTTTTCCCAAGTTCAATTTGTAATCACTGTGGGTTATTGGCCTGGTCCAGCTGAAGTAAGTAATAGGCTTGTAATGTATGCATTCGGAAGAGAATATGTAGTGTTGTTGTTGTTGTTGTTGTATTGTTGAACCTTCAAATCCTGTAGGTTAGGTGTAATCGTGTTTGCAATATTCAGTCATAAAGTAGCCCCATAGAACCTGAGAAAACAAGACAAGAGCACAAGCCAAGAATTCTAATCGGCATACTTTCTCCTTTCCATGAATCAAGGGACACATTCCTGCAACAACAGTATTTCAGCAACAGTTTCACATTCATTATTTCATATAATGTGTTAATGTAAATCAGTCTTATGGTGATCATTTTGACCTAAACAAAGATGCCCAAAGCTACCTAACTGTATTTACTGTATTACTGTATTTTTTTGGTTCATCATGCACAGTGCTACTTTTATAGCGTTGCTGACCAACTATGAAATAACACCAGATACAGAAAAATTGGACTGAACAAGAACCACTTTAACCTAGAACCAATTTACTATATAGAACCCAGAAAGGAGTACACACAGGTCCTTGAACTTCCCCTGGGTGAACAACCTGAACACTGGTGGCAACCCCACAATTGGGTTGCTCCATGTCTGGCCATTTCTTGGAAGGCAGACCCAAGGAATCCCACTCCCAAGTCAGGGGACTTTCAGTGAGGGCAAAGTTCCCAGGCCAGCCCCAAGGGTCATCTCCTTCCCCACTCACCTAGTCTCAGAACCAAAAGAAGTGGTTCTAAAGTCTTTCCCTTCACCAAATGTGTCCCAAGGTATTCACTTAACTCTTGATTATTCTCCCATGCCACTATCTGCCAAATGGCCATCTATTTAATGACACCACCCCAAGCCAATTGTCAAAGTCCCCCAGATGCAGTGCAGGTTAGGTGAAAGAAGTGACCAGTAATGGTCACATTCCTGCCCACCAAAAAAACAAAACAAAATAAGAAACTTCCAGCTAGATCACATAGTTGGAAGCAATCCACTAGCTAGACACCTGAGCCTGTGCTTTCACCACACAAGAAAATTGCTGCCCACTCTGCCAACTTTTCCCCTGATTGCCCTCACAAAGTGCTCCCATTCATCCCATGGAGCTTCATCCTCTCAAAGAGAAGTGTCATCAAAGAGGAAGAGAAGGTGGGTCGACAGGACTTAAAAACACCTCCAGTATATACATCTGCACCTGATGTATATACATGCTGGCCTCTCTTCCATTGAAGGCCAGCAAAGACACAGTACATCATGCCAGGTGGGACTATAGCTGCATTAGCATAAGAGTGAAGTTTCTGAGCTAGTAAGAAGATGTTTATTTATTAAAAAGATTTTTAGACTGCTTTCATAAGCATAATTTTACAAGCCATCTTCTGACACTTGAAATGCCAGAATCAAAGCATCAGAAGCAAAACTGTGAACGCCCCCCCCCCAACACACCCCTACATAGATAGAGACAATGGAATCTGTTGGTGTGATTAGCTGCAAACATGGTCAGATTTGTCTCCCATCCAGTCTTAAAGAAGGAAACATATTACCTCTAAACAGATAACACTAATGAGAGAGATTGAAGCTAAGTTATACTCAAACTTTTTAATAATTTTGAAGGTAACTGTCTCAAACTATAGCAACAGTGATTGCTTAAGAAATGAATTGTGAGTAAAAAATGCCTTTGCATGTTTCATTTCTGTGTCAACAGCAAAAGGAACAGAATATAGTTCACCCATAAGTCTGTTCTGTCTTCTCCTCATAATTTGCATTTAGATATATATATTTTTAAAACACATTTTCTCCAAAAATATGCATTTTATAGTGTATATCAATCCCTTTTTAAAGCCAAGTAATGTGTTGCAACATTTGGAAAATACCAAGAGCAGTGGATACTAAGTTTCAATCCCCATATTAAATCCATAAGATGTGGATCAGCTCAGTTCCTACTGAAATTTACAAGGAATGAATTCTGCAAGCACCCATGAGCAACATAACTCTTTCTTCATAAATGCTTCCTAAAATCCAGTCATTATTAAATATCTGAGAGCTCCTTCCACTGACTAGACCTAAAGGGAACAAAATATCCCAGGGGTTGTAAAAGTTGTATCTACAACAACAGTACATATTTTCGTTTCAACGCTACTATGAAAAACGAGCATTGGTCTGATCAGCAGTGACAGATGACGAAACCATTGTGTTACCATTCTGTTGCACTGTATGAAGAAAACACTTTCCAGATCATTAAAAATCTTTTTTTTTTTTCCAAAACATGCACAGAGAGAGAGAGGGAGACAATGAAAGAGAGAAAAATTGAAAGTACAGTTGGCCCTCCACATTCACTAGGGTTGGAGGCACAGGACCCCCACAAAAGTGGAAAAACAGCAGCTACCAAAACGTTTGTGTCTGTGGAAAGAGGGCCAAGCACTGTGGGGAAAATGGGCACCCAGAGTCCAAACCATGTCAGGGAAAGGAGAAGGCAAAGAGGTGGGTTGGCATAGTCGCCCTATACTTCGTCTCTCTTGCCCACTTCCTTCCTTGTGTGCGTGTGTGTGGGAGCATTGATAGAGGGTTTGTGATGCTGGATCTGTGCTTTGCAGGCCAGCGGTGGCTGGTGGATGAAGAAAGGACTAAAGACGGATTTTTAAAGGGCTGCACAGCCTGATTGTAGCTATCAAGAGGGAAGATTCCCCCAGACAAAAAAAATTACAGGAGTGGAGAGGCTCACAAATAATCAAATCTGTGAAAGTGAAACCCACAAATGTGGAGGGCTGACTATATTGAAGAGGAAATAATAAATAAATTAGTACATTATTGTAAGCTCCCATTTTGCCTCTTGCATTTACAATGTGCATGACATAAATCTCAGGCAAGACATTCCTTCACTTAATGTGCAATTTGTTTGCAAGAGCAAGCTCATATTAAGTAACACCTTATTTGCAGACTTCCAAAGCAATGGCACAGGTGTAGCAGGTAGGTTATCCATTATGGTAGTTTAATATTCAAGTAGTGTCAGAAAGGTCCTATCCATGTAACAGCCAGAAAATCTACTAGAGCTTTTGTTTAAAGATTCCTGAAGCTAAAGTCACTCTCTTAGTTCCACTTGCTGTTCAAATAAATTGCAGATAATACAGTGACACTATGTAGTAGGTGCACATGATCAGTTCTTACACAATGTATTAAATACTACTGCAGTCCAACTTTCTGATGGAATCAAGTCTGGCAATTGTTGGGAGTGGCAACCTTTGCATGCTTAATTAACTGGCTAGTTAGTTTGCATGTTTATTGCAAGCATAGAGGGGACTGCCTAGAGTAAACTTCCTGTTGTTTTGTCAACACCCACTTCCCCTTGCATGTTCTCTTCCTCTTCACTTTTTTGTTCTTCAGTTTCCCTGCAAGCATGTGGTCTTCGATCCTCCAGCAAGCAGGCTTTCTTATAAGCATGTGAGTGCTTAAGTTCATCTTACTTTCTTCAAGAATTGAAGCTGTGTAGACTATGCACAAGATTTTTTGAGTAAACTTTTCATATTTTTAACCAAACCATTTGTATTTATTTTGAGCTAGATTAAGTGTGTCTGAGGTGGAGATGATAAAGTGGGACTGGTAATTTCTTCAACTTCTGCCTGTGCATTACAAACTACTCTGCTGATTGGGAGACTTATTACTACAAATCTCTAAATTCCCCAATAGCAATATCATCACTTACTAATTACAGCTGGTATGAGAACACAAGGGAGCCAACTATGGTCAAGATTCAGTTAACAATGGCAGAAAAGCCTTTGTGATCTTGAAAGCAGAAACAGAAGACAACATCTCCTGCTCTTTTTGAGTCTCACATTGACTTTGGCTAACCAAAATATCTGGAATTTCAAGTAGTGGCAGTAGCTAGGAGCACTCTGCTACTCCTACAATTAAAAAATAGATTCCGCCCCCCCAAAACTCATCTATTGAAATGTGGTTTTAATTAGTGCAAATGTGCTTAAAGAATTTGACCAAACTAAAAACTAATGCAGTGTTCATGATATATAAATGGGCAAGACAAATGTAAAGGTTGACAGCTTATTTGCCCATTACAAGAAAAGTGTGCCTACCAACACAAACCATATACTTTACAAGGGACATTCAGCTGCTTACACTGTAGCTGTTATGAACCAGGGTGTGTTGGTAAGCATCTTACAGATGAATGACTTTTAATTGTTCATAGAGTTAGAACCTGCAGTAAATAAATGAGATTTGGTATGTGCTTTGGAACAGTAGGGAACAGCACATTTTGACAGAAAATGGAAGCAAACAGGAAGATGCCAGAATTTGCCCTCGATACTCGGGTATTTGCCATAGTAATGATAGTATAGCCATGCTGCTTATTTCCATATTGAGGCAAGGATTAACACTGAGAGGAAGAGAATGTGGTTTCTATGCATAAGACTTTGAATACAAGCCCAGGCCTTTGCAGTTTAAAAAGGATTAGTAGCAGATGATGGGAAAGCTCTTTTCCTGAGAATCCTGCTGAGGTACTGCCAGTCAGAGGAGATAACATGAAGTGGAACAAACAACAGTCTGAATGGTATGTTAGCTCACTAAATTTCATAGTTTGAATCACAACATAGGTTAATCAAAAGTAACTATATCCCCACTCATTCCATGATAAGGAGGTTCAGTGAATAATTTTAAAAGAACTCTAATCTACATTCTAGAGAATAAGATAAAGAAACTTAACTGCAGTAAGTTTCAAATTTAACCAGAGAACTAAACTACTGATCATTCAGATTGATAATTAATCTGGCCTTTTTTTTATGATGTGAACCATAACATGTTTTGAGCTTATTATACAAACAGAAATTCAGAGAACAATGATTACTTTTATATTATCACAGCTAAGGAACTAGAAATGTCAGGCAACAGATGCTTTGAGTTTATTCTGACTGGTGCAGCCTCCTAAAGTGACAGCTTGTTTTTATAATTAACAAGGCTAATTGAATAATTCATGATAATATATAAACAAGACCAATGCAATGTAGTGCTGTGAGGTTTGGACTATGACTCCAGGAAACCAGGTTTGTAATCAGGGCTCAGCCATGGAAACCCACTAGGTGACATTGGACAAGTCACACTCTCTCAGACTAAGAGTAAGACCATTGCAAACCTGAATAAATCTTGCCAATAAACCCCTATGATAATGTCATCATATGTTAGAGTTGACTTGACATAACAGCAAGTATATAAACATCTTTAACTTTTTTCTCTATTATTAAACACGTGCTCCATATTATTACACAATGATAGCAAACTTTTTAAGGCATATAAATGTTAATGCCACATACTTTGAAATACTAGATATTAAAGTCATTTTCAAGAAGTAAATATTATCTGTGGAACAGAGGTGGATCTAGGGTGGGGCAAGCGGGGTGTGAGCCCCAGGTGCCAATGCCAGTGGGGCACAAAAAAATGGAACCCCCTATCCCCCCCCCAGGTCTGGCCCACTACTGCTCCCCCACTGGGGTCCTTCCTGGCTGGGGAATGTGGCGGTGGGGGTAGCAGCAGCCCCCCCCGCCACTACCCACTGCAACCCCGCCCCTGCCTGCTGTTGCCCAGTCCCCCCACCCGCCCCTGCTAGGGTCCTTCCTGGCCTGGTGCAAGGGCGGTGGCAGTGGCAGCACCTAGAGGTGTAATTTCCAGGCTTGCCCTAGGTTCTGGCGAGCCTAGATATGCCACTGCTGTGGAGGAAAAAAAGGGAGGGAAATCGGGATCTACTGAGAAACTGAATTACTGGAGACATTGATAAAGAATCATGGAGTTTGAAGGAATTGATGTATATGATCCAACAGGACATTCCTGATTAATTCTCTGCTGTTCTACTTCTCAGCTGCTTTTGCATTGCCTCAGTTTCTCTCTCTTCCTCCCACTTTTCCCCATTGTCCGCAGTTTATGTCAATTGCTGTAAACTAAGTCCAAAGTACAAAAATAGTTTGCACTCAATTAACTCAGCAAGGGGGAAAGGACATGCCTGCCCTTCCAAGTAGGCTCAGGCAAAAACAAACTGCTGCAGCATTTCCTAGCTTCTGTGGTATTCTTCATTCATAATCTTTGTCACCTTAATCACAGTCTGATGTTATTTGACCACATGCATCCAGGTTATCATTTGTGAAATATCGGTAGGTATGCTGAAGGGCAATCTAGACCAATCCTCTCCATACAGGAATACACCATTAAAACCCTCCTGAGAGATTACTATCCAAAAGAGATGGGCCAACCAAATCCTTGAATCCTTGGCAAAGATTCGTGATTTGCGAATTCGAATCCCTGCGCCATAATAGGCAAACCGAATCTTTTGAATCCACCAACCAAATAGTTTGTTGGAGACCGGGACACCTGAAAACCTGGGAGACCAGACACACAAAGGGAGATAGCAAGTAGGTAAGTTTTTCCCTTGGAGTAATAATGGCCTTTGCTAACAATTTCAGAAATTACATCTTGGGTTGTATTCTAATATATTTAAACTGAACATTTAATATTTAAGTTCAGCACTATTTTCTGTGCTAAAAATCAGTGGCAAGTATAAATGCTGGGGTCAGCGGGTCTGACACCTATCAGAAGTAGTGGGGCAGAGGGCAGGGTCACACAATCTCATCCAGTAATTGCCACATGTAGGCCAGTGTACCTCCTTCCACAAGACCAGTGCCTGGTTGTAAACCTATAGCTGGAATAGGATGAGAAGTGAAATGCCTGCCATGGTTTCTCAGGAGCCACACGACAAACCACATGTAGCAGAAAGGAAATATTGTTTTTAAAAATTGGTGCCTCCAGGGCCCGCCAAAGGCCTGATTGGCCGGCAGGCCCCTGGGCACGCGAAAATCACAGCATAAAGCCACCCGCATGCGCCAGAGGCTGCCTTTGCCCAGGGCTGCTGCTGTCGGTGCCCGCTCAGGCTGCCTCCTTCTGAAAGGTAATAATCTCTATTCTTTTGACTTGAGACTGGAGGGTAGGGGTTGGGAATTAATTGAGACTGGAGTAGAGATTTGACTTCAAAGTCCCTTGAAGGACTTGAGACTGCAGGGTAGAGAACTGATACTGGACTAGAGGCTGGTGTTGATTTTTAATTGCCTTCCTTATTGCAGGACTTGAGACTTGACTGGAAGGTACAGTCTTGAGATTTCAAGGACAGCTGAAAGATCCCTTTGCATGGCCCCTTTGCAAAGCTTTTCATACACAATTCTGGAGTTTGTAGTTTTACAAGGTGTCACAGCCTTCTCTGCCAAAGTGTGCTGGTGCATCATCAAACTACAAGCCCCAGGATGGCATAAACAGCTATGCAAATAAAATCCAGTTTTGACCTGGATTATCTCTGTACTGTAGTATTTGGCCCTGTTTACACAGGCAGGAAAACATGGGATTAATCTGCATTTTCCTGCCTGTGTAAAAAGGGCCTTCATGTCATTTTCAATCTGGGGAGATCCCAAAGCAAAACTATGACAATTGTCCTGGCCAGATTTCTTCAGAGGGAGGTTTGCCTTTGCCTAGGCTTTTGGTAAGGCTGCGAGAGTGTCTTGTCCAAAATTATCCTTCTTTCCCTTGCCTGTTAAACTTTTAAAAAAAGGATTTGAAAGATTCAAGATTCTTGAGATTCATGGATTCTCAGAATCTTCCAGAGATTCGGATCGGATTCAGACTCAGAAAATTCTGGATTCGTCCCATCCCTACTATCTAACCTCTGTTTAAAGATCTACAAAGGAGAAGAATTCAGAATTCTCCAAGGTAGTCTTTTCCACAATGATTTATTTCAACCTTAAGCCAAAAATCTTCACTAACATTTTTAAAGATTAGATCTTATCACCATCTAAATCCTTTTTAGACAGTGTGTGACTGCCCCCTTGCTTATGGTATCCTTGTTGTTTTAAAATCTGTTCTCCAATTTCCTGAATTCTTTTTATGCTTTTTATGCTTCCTTTTCTCTACCATATTTTAAAGTTCTACTTCTTTTTTATGTTTTTTGTGATTTTAACCTTAAAGAACAGTTTAATTTCACCAATTACTAGAAGAAACCTGTATCCTTCATTGTGTGTTTTTTTTAAAGAGGAGGTGTATCTTTGTGTCCAGTTTTTTAATGGAGAATCACCCAGAAAGCCTCGTTATTGGTCTGGAAAGCCAACATGGTATAGCGGTTTGACCATTAGACTATGACCTTAGAGACCAAGGTTTGATTCCCAGCTTGATCATGGAAACCCAATAATTGATCCTGGATGTGTCACACACTCTCAGCTCCAGAAAACTCCATGATAGGTTCACCTCGAGGTCACCATAAGTCAGAAATGGCTTGAAGGCACACAACAATAACAACAATAACAACAACAAGGCATTCTTTTAGATTGCTCTGCACCTCATCACATGGATGATTAGCATATAATTGGATAAACTGAGGTGACTGAAGGTTTTTTTTTCTTTTCTCTGCTACCCATCTCTTCATTACTCTGCAGCCATCTTGACGGTCTACACTTCTTGACCTCAGTCCATGGGAGAGGTCTCACCTCATGAGATCTTTCCCTAAGCTTTAACTGAAGTGTGGAGGCTGCTGGACACCAGAATGAAGGTTGTATAATCTATGGCAGGTTGTTCACACCTATTCTTTGGTCACTTCATAAGTAGGATAAGTGCAAGAACCCTCAAACTCCACTCAATACAATTTTGAAATTCTATGGAATTGTGTGAGAAGGGTCAAATATGTGGAAGAAAGTCTCAGACCAGGAGAGACAAGAGTGGATATGCCTATTGAAGTTGTTGCTGCAATGGTGGCTGCTGAAAGCTTCTTTCAGCAGTTATAATGGGTTTTGAGAACCTGCCAAGAGAAGCTGGGAGAGGAAGGAAAGAATTACAGAGAATCAGCAAGCCTAAGCGAAATTTGAATGTGACCAAAGCATGGAGGATGTTAGAAGACCTGGCTCCTCAAAACTCCTATTGCCTGAAGCTCTAAAGGTATCATTTAATCTTAGTTAATCAATTTAATTTAATAAAGTAACATTTGAGTGCTTGAGACCAGTGGGGATTGTACTAAGAGACTGAAAAGAAAAGATTTTAGGCAATTACTAACAAGACAGGCAGCAAAATGTTGCAGTGGATTCTAGGTCCATAAATCATTGATTATATCATTTTTGCAGATATAAATGGAATATTGCAAGTTTGTTACTTGCCAGATAAGATTAAAAGAATTTTTCTATGTAGTTTTGATGATTTTTAATCACATTTTTGTGAAAAATCTGCTGAAGGTTATTTTGTCCAGAACACTTGTGTGTGTGTGTACATGCAAAATACAACAATTTTTTCACAAAAATATTGGTTTTGTACACACACAGACACACACACAAAATTGCTGCTTCTGATGTATGTGTTTAAGGAAGTGATACCTCTTTTTCTATTTTTACACAGTTAAGAAAAACTCCACACATTTTTCTCAGTTTTTTAGCATGTGGAGAAATCCTTTCTCACCAGAAAGTTTGTGAACATTTACAAACAAAGTACTCTGAAGCACCATAAAGCCCAACAAATTTATTAAGGAGTACCTTCCATCACAATATATTAGCCCTTAAGTTGCTAGAAGACCCTTTCCTATTTTTCTACAACAGACTAAAACTCCTGTACCTCTTGAAGCTGTTAACATTTTAACAAATGGAAATTCTCCAGCCTCCTTGTGCCATTACTTTTTTCTTATGTCACAATATATAAGAATCCCAGTGGTGGAAACTGGCAAGGGAAAGAAGTAGACAGTGACACGTCTAGCAGCCTGATCCACGAGTCTCTCTGACAGGAGTAAGTCTTGACCTAGACTTACATGGTCTCATCATTTCTTCCAATTTCACCTCTGCCTGTCTTGCTATATGAAGAAAATACCATATAAGCTAACTAACGTCACTTTCGACTATATTGCTGCCAGTCTCATGACTGACTTTGCTATTTTTTAAAAGCTTTTATATTTCTTCACAGGGATTCACCCAAGAAAACCCTGAAGGTAAAGCAAGAGAGAAACACATGCCCAGCTGAGATTTCTCAGTAATGTGAGACTTCATGCTAAGCAAAAAAAAAAAAGAGAGAGAGGGGCAAGGGTCCATGATCAGGGTGCACAACTCATCATTTTTCATTCAAGATTTCACGCCAGCAAACAAGAAGGAAATTGAGAAAACCCATCAGACTGCATTATACATAGCATTAAAAATCTGGGAGTATCTTGTAGGGAAAAAAAATAAGTATATACAACATCAGCTATTAAAGGTTGAAAGTATATGCAGTGGGCATTTCTGTCCTAAGCATCTGTTCCCTCACGCATGTGCTCTTGGCAAATAAGATAGTGATACTGTACTTCATACAATACTATATCAATCAATCAATGACTTTATTTATATCCTGCCTCCTTTCCCCTAAGACTGGGACCCAAAGCAGCTTACGAGTAAAATCACATTTGTTTGCTTGCTTGTTTGTTTCATTTATGTGCTGCATTTGTCCCAGAATGGGACCCAAGGCAGCCGACAAAAAAACAATAAAATTTTAAAACACCATTAAAATCATCATATTAAAACAATAGATTTAAAAACATTATAAAATCATGAGGACGCATATATATATATATATATATGTATATATGTATACATGTATATACATGTATATATATATATATATATCAATAATAGCTAAAAACATAAAAGTAATTAAGATTGAAAGAGGATTGATCTATCTATAGAATTAAACTATTTCAAACAGTAATTTAAAAGCACAGATAAAAATACACTGCAGATACAAATCAATCAGTTTCCAAAAGCCTGCTGGATTGGAAAGGCCATCAGCTGCCAACAGATGGAAAAGAGAGAAGGAGCCACTCTAGTCTCCTTGCAAGGGAATTTTGGAGCTGGAAGCAGCCATAGAGAAGGCCCTCTCCCATATTCCCATTAAATGTGGCCATGAAAATGGTTGAACTGAGAGAGGTGCTTTCCCTGAAGATCTTAAATCTGGGGCAGGTTCGTATGGAAAGATATCATTCTACAGATGGGTGGACCTGAGCCATGTAGGACTTCATAGGTGACCAGCACTTTGAATTGTGCTTGGAATGGACAGGCAGGCAGTGGAATTGTTGTAACAAGGAAATAAGCTTCCTATCCCATTAGCAATTCACCTGCAGTTCTTTGGACCAGCTGAAGTTTCCAAACACTCTACAAAGACAGCTCCATATTACACCAAGCCAAATAGGATGTAAAGAAGGCATGTGTCACTATGCCCAAGTCAGACTTCCCTAGGAATTGGCACAACTGGTGCACTAATTTTAATTGGGAACATGCAAGCCCTCTCCTCAGGGCTGAGTCGAGGAGTATGCCTAAATTGTGGACCTGTGTCTTCAGAGGAAGTGTAACCTTACCCAGCATGAACTGAATCCCTATTCCCTGATCTGCCTTTTGACTAACCAGCATGTCTGTATTGTCAGGATAAAATGTTAGATTATTTGCCCTCATTCACTCCATTACTATTGACAGACCCTGGTTTAAGACTAGACTGGGGTGGAAAGGAAAAGTAGAGTTGGGTGCTATCAGCATATTCATGTCATTGAACCTCAGAACTCCAGACAGCTTCTCCCTGTGGGTTTCATGAAGATGTAGAATTGCACTGGGGGACTCCACAGGCCAGAGATGAGGGGTCAAAGCAGCAGTCCCCTAGCACCACCTTCTGGGCTTGCCTTCTATGTAGGAATGAAGCTGCTGCCTTTCCTTTCCTTTCTTTAACATGGATATTATCTTGTCGCATGAAAAAAAAATAGGTGAATGGACTAGCCACTTAATTCTTCCATGTCTTTTTCTTCAGCACAAGGAAAATAAGTGACTATTTCTTTTTCTCCTTACTGGCACAGTGTTGAAACATTTCTTTTTGTGCAATGCAGCAAAATTAAAATAGCTGTGCAAGACTACACTGCTTATTGAATAAAGTTTTAACATTCAGAAGCCCTGGGTGGGTTGTTTAACTTGTTTTTTTCAATCAGTTACTCCTTCTGTCCATGTATGTGTGTATCATAAAGGGGACAGCCCTGAGTTTTGAATGCAGACATCTTTGCAAAAAATATGAACACTTCATTTTCATTTTTATTTTTTAATCTTGTCTCATTCTTTTGCTGGAGATGAGAACTTTCATTGCAATTGAGGATTTCTTGGCAGTGTTTTGATGTGTTGTGATTGCATTTCTCATACAGGATGAAAAATTGTGTGAAAATGCTTTATATCCCTAATATTAATTATCTTCCATACTGTATCTCATAATACTGTAAATCCTTATCAGAAGCAACCTAGGTCACAAGGAGACATTTTGAGGTTTATAGTTTTTAAGTCTAGTGGCTACAGTCTTCTCATTCACTTGAACTAATGATAATGTCACACCTATTCCTTTAAAACACTGATTTGTTCATTTAGAGTATAGAAAAGAAATGCAACATCCCTCCCCCAAGCCTGTCACACTTTGTCAAATAGGCAATAAAGGCAACAGAAAAAAAGTATTCTTTAATACTCATGTAACTTAGGTAGAATCCATATATTTAGCATATTCATTAATGCAATGAGTAAAGGAAAGAATATATTATGTGTATTTGTGCATAAAGAAAAGGAGATCAGATAAATGTGTGTGAACAAATTTGATTTTTAAAGGCATTGTGTCCTCTAGACTTCTCTAAAATGCACCCGGTGAAGCGCAAAAGGTGACAGAAAGTAACAGAGTGGTCAGAGAACCATGAAGACTCTTCACTTTGCCAACTCTTGTTGTCTTACCCTTTTTCTTTCTCTTTCCCATTTAGGGGATGATAGAAATCTCTTGCCTGATTTTCTGCTAAACTGCTCCAGTAATAGGACTGGGATGAATTTTATTATGGATTTGGTTCCATATAGCAATTCTGTCATAGCTGAGAACTATTGCATTATAGTTGAGGGAATTTAGAGTTAGAAATTTGAAATGAAAAGTTTTAGTGCCACAGTTAAAATTCAGTAAGCCCTCAATAAAACAGGGAACAGTTCCATTTTATTTTACTTTTTATGGAAAGCTCTTTTCAATATGTGTGGAAATATGAGTTGCATTTATACTATAATTGACAAATACTGCTCTCCTTTAAAAAATGCATTCCACATTCCTGTTCCTCTTTAGCCCTTTGCATTGTTGATTTTGTTACCTTTAAGGGACCAGTGCAACTAAAACAGCATGCAAGAGTAACAATTACAATAACAATCATACAGCAATAATCTACCAATCCTACAAACATAGAATGTGTAATCTTGCTCATCAAAAGCCAAAGCTATAGTGCTGAACATCTTGCTTATGAAACTGTGGTTTGTGAATGACTTTGTACTTGTTGCCCATTTAGACAGCCAGCTACAAAACTTTATGGCTTGTCCATAAACTTTTATAACAACAAACACATCAAAATGCCCAGGCCAAAGTGCAGAATTATCTTCATTAAAAAAAAATAGTAACTGCAAATAGTGGAATGTCTGTCACTCACAGAGTATTAATAGAAAACAATCTGAAACAGAGCTTAGTAAACATAATGTTTTGGAGTACAGTTCCCAAAATTGTCAAGTAACATGGTCTTTTGGGGGAGGAATTCTAAGAGTTGTAGTACAAAACATAACTTGTCTATGCTCAGATTATTCTATGTTTTTAGCACTGTGGGTTGTTTCAAAACTATAGTCATGGACCAAGAAGTTGAGCAACCTCCTACAATATCTATACACTAGTCTGTGGAACATCAGACCTTCCAAGTGTTGGCGATCTGTAGCTCCCATTAGCTCTTGACAGTACAGCCAATGCTAAGAAGATTCACAGTACAACAATATCTGGGGGGCCATATGTTTCCCCGCACCACCATGACAATAGTTGTATGCCTTCAAGTCCTTTCTGACTTGTGGCAATCTTAAGATGAACCTATCATGGGGTTCTCTTGGCAGAATTTGTTCCTTGCTTTCTCCAAAGCTGAGAGAATATGACTTGCCCAAGGTCACCCTGTAGGTTTCCATGGTAAGAATTCAAATCCTGCTCTCCCAGTGTCCTAGTCCAACACTCAAACTCCAACACTGGCTCACGACGCATGATACATCTTATTGCCAGATACTTAATAGGCTTCGCTATCTCCAGTCCTTCATACCTGTAAGCCTATGTGTAGACTGAGAAAACAGCTACAGTCCTCTGGCAAATTCATGAAGGATGTTCAGAATAACGCTAAACTAAAAAAAAAAAAAGCATTGCTGTATCATATGTGTGTTCTTACTTTGCCATGGAATATTTCCAGCTGACAAAGAAGAAACCCAACAGTTTCCTTTTGTTTGTCACAACCTTGTTACATCCCAGCAAAATAACATCACTACCAATGCAGACAATTTTCCCCCACTAAACTTACCAAATAACTTGTATATTTTCCAGCAGAGCTGAATATATTGGTTTGGCTATATGCAGTACAAAATGGATGCTCATGAATGGACTCTGTGTGTGTGTGTGTGTGTGTGTGTCTGTGTGTCTGTGTGTTAGTGAGGGCAAGACAGTCTATGTTAAGAACTCCAGAAATCATCCAGTGTTCTAATGTAAAGTTGTTTGCAAATCTACCTTTTATGTCAGTGATTCTTTTCATAATGAATTTCAGTCTTTGGTATGTAATAGGAACATCTGGAATGGCTCTGTTGATAGAAGCATACTGGCTCCTACAGTTCCAAGACAAGAATGAATATGAGAACCTGAGCTTCAGTCACAGTCTTTCAGCTGATGAGTAGAATAGGCACCAATGGCAATTGTGTTGAGTTGGTTCTAATGAGCCGTAAAAACATGTTCTCCAAATAATTAAAAGCTCTCCATAAGTTGTACTCATGTCCATGATAAAACAGGAAGTAGAAATGCAGGTTTAGACCCACCCACAAAATGACGTGATACCTTCTACTCCTGCTGGTGCTGTTGTCATCTTATATTCAGCATAAATTCTTCCATGGACAGAACTTTTTACTCACAGAGATGCCTTGTACAATTTAGCACCTTGAGTATCAATGAGTACAGTAGCACCTTTCCATTGTTTCAGCAGTGTTGGAAAACACTGTGAAATTAGAGGCAGAAGGAGAAACATCTTTGGACACAGAGCTATATATGTGGTCCTCCTACTCTTTTTACCATGGGTTCCTTTATTCAAACAAGTAACATCTGAACAGAACTCATATGATTTTTCCCAGTATTCCTAAGGTTTACTATAGCTGAAATCTAAAACCATCACATCAAGTGCTACAGCAAAGTGCTACCACTGAATTACATACATGCCCCAAGCCCCCTCTGTAATCCTAATATTTTATTTTAATGACAGCAAACCACAAAATCCACTATAATCCATAGGCAAAGTAATGATATTGAGTATACCTTTGACTGTAGTAAATGAGACAGTCAATATCATAACATGTTGAAATTAAGAATAATTTATACATTAATATAAATGTAATAATAATAAACTAGTATGAATGAGAGGATTATTTTTGTTAATAATGAGTGAGGAAAATGTTATTTGTTAATAATGAAAGCAATATTTCTGAATATTAACTACTGAAATGTGTATGAGGGGATTTTATTTGTTAATAAATGAAATTTAAATATTAAATAAAACAAAAATGCAGAAATATTATATTTTATCTATTTTATGTATTTTTCCACTGAAAATGTCTGCTAAGCCTCACTCTTTCCACATATGCTACACCCATGGGTGTTACAGGCCTTGAGTGTTTGGCTAATCTGAAAAGTGGAATTCAGCCACATGAAAATTGCCTCACTGCTGTGCTAGAATTTCATTTGAAAGTCTTCAGGCTCTCCTCTCAGAATTCAATAGAAGGCAGTCACCATCACTTCAGCAGACAATCAGTTTTGCTCCTTCCTACTACTTGTCGTAAAATCTGATCTGAGAAAGAGACCTGGTGATCACCAAAGCTTCAGTGCTTTCTGTTGGCATTTTACACACACACACACACACACACACACACACATCATTAATATGTTGTGGATTCTTCCCCCTTTATAGCCACCATGGCTATCTTTTCTTTTTATCCATGCTAAAAGGTTATCATGTTGGAAATATTTGCTGAGATTCTACATTGTGGTCTATGTTTCACAACTCTACCGATCTGTAGCTGCAGTGCAAAACTGCAACAAAACCCTGTTAGTGAGTTGGAAGATGCCTATCTGAGAACCACTATGAATGTTCTGATGTGTTTTGGAAACTTCTGATACATATCAGACACTTCCAATGTGCATCGGACACTTCTCATGCTTACCGGGCACTTCTGTTGCACTCTGGCACCACCTAGCCAGTGTCCAGACGTACACTGCACATCACTCTCCTGGCTACCCATATATTGTAACATTGCAGCAACCAATATATGAATATATAGGTCCCATGCTGAACTCCAGCCATTATTATTACACTAGGAAGTGTTTCAATGGCCATTCCTGCACTACACTGTTATAGTGCTATCATTCCACTTTCAACATCCTGTTGAATTCTGGAGTTTGTAGTTTACTGAGGCCAAAGAGGAATCTGGCTGAGAATTCTCAATGCCCCTCTCTAAACTGCAAACCCCAGGATTCACAGGATATTCAAAGTGGAATAATAGCACTATGACAGTGTTGTGCGGAAATGGACAATGTCATCTTCAATTGCACTCCATTTGACCCGTCCTTCCAACTATCTGTTTTGGGCACAGTAGAATCTGGACATTAAAAATAAATAAAAAGCAAACCAACACTGTGAAAAGTGGGTAGATCTGTAATTCTAGAATCTTGAAGAAAACCCAAGGATTTACTTTTCCAGCCAAAACACAGTTAGCTTAAAGAGTAGGGGGATTCAGTTAATAAAAAATCACTTTACCCATGGATCCATATGGCAATACAATTAGTGAAGGCTCACACAATGTTCTTTGTTCATAACTAGTGAAAGCACAATATGTGCCTAAGATAAATTGAGAAATGTCAGTTTCTTTTGTCTCTTGGCCTTAACATTCCAGTCATAAAACACATATCTACTGTCAGTGAGGGCTTTAGTGCCACCATTCTTACCTACTGCACAATTCCTTAATGAGGCAGGATGTTAAACCATATATCCCATACTTGATAGAGTGTAACAGCTCTAAGGAGGCCATTCTGTTTTAGTCAATAAATATGCAATTAAGCTTTCTCCTCTTCTTTTGGTAAAAAATAAAGGGATCTATTATTCTTCTGTGACCTTCCAGTTCATTAGACAACAATATCATTAGCCTAATTTCCTCTTTCCCCAACTATTGCCTACTAAAGTAAAATTGTACATCCAAAATCTATGAAATGTTGCTTGAAAAGATGACCACACAGTATTTTAGCAAAGCAAATGAGTACGGCACACAGATCTCTATGACAAACCTATGACTTTGGTCTTTACTCTATGCCTGATGCTATAATTGCACAAGTATTGTGTAGAATCATAACGAGAATGTTCCAGCTTTTGCAATGCATTTTGCCATTCAAAACAGCAGTAATCCACAAAACTTTTTTTTCCCTGCAAAAACTCAATTTAAAGTAATAGAGGTAAAATCACAGGCTGATTGCCCCAAAGTTACCATTTTAATCTAACTACTTTCTTGTGAAGTATATGCCCTAAGAAAAAGTGCATCCCAAAAGGTGTCTCCCCGCCCCCGCAAAAAGGTGAAAATATTCCTGCCACTTCATAGGAAGAAAAGCATCAATTTAAAATAATGAATAACTTTTGGGCTATACAAATGCAGCTGCATCCCAATCTGAATGGGCACCACAACAGAGGGTAAATGGTTAAAGCCCCTCACCATGTCAGAAGCCCCGCGGTGCTATGTCCTTAGAGTGACCTTTTAGAGTGACCCTGACCTTTTCCCCCTGTGTTTTTGGAGCCTCTGCCACAAATTTCCTGTCAACTCCTTCCCCTACTTCAACATTTTTAAGAAAAGGATTCAAAACTGTTCTATAATGTTTATTGTGTTTTGCATAGTGCTGAACTGAACAGAGAATGGGGGACAATATTTTTGCCCCTCAAAAATAACTCCCTCCCCCCCCTTTTTTTTTAATGGGGCAGTTGAAACATACAGACATATTCACGGGAAAACTTACTGAATTTTTTTTAATTATTTCCACATCAGTGCATATCAGCAGGAATTTGAAAAATTCAAGCTTTTAAAAGAATATTTTAATGCACATTTCATGCACATTTGTGTGTAGGAAAAGACTTTAATTCTTTAAAGGTGTGTTAGCATGTCCATCTGTACACAGCTAAAAGTTAGGACAGGTCTGTGAGCAGTGACTTTTCAAGGAAGGAATAGAGATGGAAAAAATATTTTAAAAGAATAGATGAGAAATAAGTTGCAGTTACGTGTAAAACTGGTGTTGAAATTCTGTTTGGTAACAATTTCCCTTAGATTGACTGTTTGCTACCATCTATTTATTTATACATAATCCCATTTGGTATATCCCATATACCATTTATTTATAGACAATCCAAAATCTTCCCCTGGAATTCCTATTTGCATAGTAATTTTTAAATGTTTTCCTATTGTTCTGGCCAATTCTGATTTATGGTGAACCTGTTATAGGATTTTCTTGACAATTTTTATTCAGAGGAGACTTTTATTGCCTTCTTCTTAAGCTGAGAAAGTATGACTTGCCCAACATCACCTAATGGGTCACCCTGGCTGAGTGTTGGTTCGGACCCCTCTTTCCTTAAGCTCTAGTCCAACATTTAAACCACTGCACAACATAGACCCCTTATTTTCCTGTTACTGAATGGGAATCATGAAGATATACAGATAGTAATTATTACTTAATATACATTTTGATGGTACATTCAGGTGGGGCTTCCCTTCTACAGACATTTGCAATTTTTAAACTCTGACTCCAACCAAATATTAGCCATTATATAGACAACTACCAGTATAGAAAAAACCCACTCTCTGGGTTCCATGGCTACAACTATAATTGAATATTGCAAACGCAATCCCAATTTTAATCCCAATAGATTTTTATCAGTAATGCAACAAATTAGATATTGTTGCCCACATATGCAGTGCCCAAAGTTCCATGATTCGGGTGCAGAAATGAGATGCCAGTGCAGGACTTGATTGCAAGACTTTTCTGCCCATGCTGCTGTATAGTGTTGCAATATTTCAATGCAACCTTAGTGCCCAAAGTAGAAAAAGAGATGCAAATGCAATAAATTTATCCTTTTGTCCCTGCCTAAATACATAACTGATATTACCATAACCACATTCAAAGTGAAGAAGATCTACTCCAAAATCCCAGCAACCACAACTTATTTCCAGCATTCCCTCTCTTACTGAGCTCATCTGGCACGTACAGCTCCCTTTTTAGGGTTTCCAAACCCATTCAGACAAACCAAGTTTTCACTGAGGTTACAAATCTGCTAGTCATCAAGATGAGTAATAGCAATAGCAGCAACAGAAGCAGTGGTTCCATGTGCAGGTCAAGGGTCGGATGTATAGACAAATCTAAGGAAAATGCCACTGGCTGACTCTTCATTAAAATGGCTTGGCATCACTGCCTTAGAATAAATCTGCCAACCTTCATCTAAACTCTGGAAGAAGTGCTGGAGAGAGAAATGCCTTGCAGGGTGCTGTACACATACCATTACATGTGGTGAAAAGGATATCCCTGACAATAAGCTGCAGCTGAGGAGCATGAAGGGCAACAAACGCTTTGCAATTGGGCCTTCCTTATATTACCACTGACAGCATGGGCTTGCTTTATATACCATTGCTGGTCGTGTCAAAGACACACAGCTAGTTTATTGCTTATTTTATTGCTGTTTTATTGTCGACAATAAGAGGCAGCTGAACCAGCATGAAGGGCAGAAACAGCACCGGAATTTCACTGTCTTATATTGACAAGACATTCACTTTTCACAGATTTGCTATTCCTTCATGTCAACGACTGTTGCACATTTGATTGCATAGTAATAATCTGAGGCTGGTCGTAAACATTCATCCACTTCCATAGTCCATGCATTTAAAACAAAAACACAAACAAAACAGTATTACAGCTTGATGTAGCTGTGTCGACTGGAGAGAATATTATTTATAAAACAGCTAATTAAACGTAACAGGCAATACTCCCAGGTGGACAAACTGGTTTCCAGTTCTAAAATTTGCTTGTCTTGTTTTGAAAAAAGGTAATGACCCTTGTGAAAAGGCAATTACCCATTTTATAACCCATGAACTAGAACTTTGGTCAAACAGGATTACAGTAGCCGGTGTATTTTCTTATCTGTCTTTAAAATCAATTACCCAACATCCCACTCAAACAAACCCCTCCCAAAATTTGTTGAATGCAAATTCATGCATCTCATCCAAGAAGATAACAAAACCTCTGCTTTAAAATTAAATATGCTAACAGTTCACATCAATGCAACTCCATCAGTGAAGATTATACCACTCTACCACTCACTGCCAGATCAGGATAATAGTTTTGCTATTGGACTACACCCACTTATTTCACTTCACAGGGATGAATGCCAGCCATTAATTTACATGGGGAAAGTCTGTGTAGTCCAAAATGATTAGGTTGGATAGAGTGAGCTAAATATGGTCTTTGTACTTATAGAGTTGGATCCAAGGTTATAATTCTTCTGAGGCAAAGCATTTACCATTTTTGAAAAGTCATCTTTCCATGTATCAGTCCCAGCACTTTGATTTTGCACAAGTAAATGTTGGCACAAGCCACCATACTCTCATTGCTTATGTGAATACATGGAATCCTGGAGAGATTCTGGGATGCAGTTGTTGAGAGGCTTTTTGCCTTAATCCTATAAACACAACCTTATTTTTCAACTGCTTATTTTCCAGGCTTGGGTTCCTTTTTTTTTTTTGTCCATGTTAGAACAGACCTGCAAAACTGGAGATCCGCCAGTGAAAGCACTATCAAGCAACTATACAGAGTGAGCCCTTAACAGCTTGATAAACCTAGTAAACTGGCCCTGCGTCACTCATTCAAAGACACAGGCAAGGACACATGTACATACATGAACTCTTATGCACACACACTATTTGCTTGCCCTGGTTGTTCTTTCTTGCTAGCTTCTTATGGCTGTCATAATGTACTTTCTGCTATTACTCAACAAAATTACTCCCTCCCCCTGCTGCCACACTACATACAACTACTACATACAGGCCAATGAAGTCAGGAAGCATCAATTTGATTTTGGTTTTAGATGTGATGACAAAGCAATCTCTGATGTACACTGTTACAAATTACAGAGAGAATGTTTTCCCGATATTAGTCTGAACTAACTGAACGATATCTTCATATATTCCTACATGATTGTATTACACCATTGCCATGCTGCCAGATTTGAGTACGATAATGTTTCCTTCATTATGGGATTGTGCTGCTGGAAAAAAAAATTGGGCAGAGTAGCAAAGAGGAGCTTAGTCACCATACCATCAATACCATCTCTAGTTTTCAGTCTCTTTTCCACAGAATCTGCTAAAGGTTACTGGTAAGGTTACATAGTTCATCGTAAGGCTGTAACCATGGGCCCCAATATCTCCCAATCAAGTAGCCCAAAGTAGTTTCTTAAGTAACTCCCCTATTAATAGGTGGAATTCCTATAATAAAGCTTGTATTTCTCTCAAGCTGATCTCTTTGCTCCTCATTTGGACCTTTCATACAGATTGCTTCTTAACCTGTTCTAAATACTACCTTCCTGCTTTTTTCTCCATCTACTAGTTAATCAGAACAAGATAGCACTGCCCATGAGATTTGCTAGGAATCACAAAATGGACCCTTCATCTGCTGTTATGTGTGTCTTCCTGTGTTTCAGAAAAGATAAAGGAGATTGGAATACTTCTCCACAGACCAAATAACCTCTTTAAAAGGATGGATTGCCCACTGCTAATCCATTTCTTTCTCCACACAGTTTTTGCTTCTTCTGATCCTGTGGATAAAAGTTTCATTAAAAAATTGACGGAAAAGATGAATGCCTGATTGGCAACTCAGTGAGTTTCTCCTCAGTTTGTGCACATGGTAAGCATTTTAAGATCTGCCTTGGAAAGAAGTGAAGTTACTCTCTTGGAGTGGAATCTGTATGAAAATAAAGTAAAGCAACTCTTCTTAATGCTGACCATTTGATGAATTACTGCATGTTCACAAAATTCACATAAACCAAAGCACCGGGAAAATTTAAACAGTAATAGCAATCTCTCTACATGCATTCTTTAAAGAAAAAAAAAAGCTGTTTATCCTCCAGTTCTATTCCAACAGTTTTGAAATGGATTACAAAACTTGCAGTAGCTGTACACAATTTTGCAAGAGGAGATATTAAGATTTCAAAATAAGTATTTATTTAACAGTGTGGGCACAATCCATCGAAAGCTAGGCACAACCACTATTAGTTTTGTGAAACTTGAGCACATCAAATTACTTCTAAATTGCACCTGTTATGTTTGGAAATGGCTGTTTTTAGCTTACTCTCTGGGTATTATTCTTTCTGCTCATTCTATACACTGCATAACATTAGGAAATCACAAAATTAACTAGAAACTAGACACCTCCTCTTCTTATGTCCCATGTTTTTAACACAATTTACCATTTTTATTGATAGAAAGATCCCAACTGATGGAGGACAATAAAAAAAGATAATGCATTAACTTTTTCCATACCAGCATGGATTTGATCTATCCATAAACATGCTGATATAGCAGAATGCACCAGTGAAGGGATTTCATTATCTTGGCTATGTAGCAATGTTTATTTCTCTCATGTACTTCAGTATGACATTTGTAGAAAATGTATTTATCTTGGAATGCATTTTTTTAAAGAAAAAACAGCTTTTTGTTTACTATGTATCACAAAATAATATCCAATTGTTCTTCTGTTGTTAATTAGTGGTCCCCCATTGCAGCTAATTGTTCATATCTATTGCAGAAAAAGAGTATACAGCTGAGACAACATGAAGCAGATTTGATCAGTTCTGATTTTTTCACACAACATCTCTTTTTGTACAAAAAATAAAATTGTTAACACAGAAGTTTGTAATTAATGTACTGATAGGGGGAGATTACCAAGACTTCAGTCGTAGTTTATTTTTTTTTCATCCCCATTAATTTTCTGTTGCAGTATAATTAGTGCAAACAATGTGCTATGAAATCAAGATGGGTTTCAATACAACCACAAGTGAAACTGGCACAAACTATTGCCAGATAATACTGAGCTACTTCCTCTGAGCAGATGCAATGGACTACTGAGTGTGCTATAGGACATTCTCTCAGTTCACCTAGTTTGATAGTGACCCCCAAGGGTATCACATTTGAAGATATATGGTGTGGGGTTCTATGGTATTTTCAAGCATTCAGACCTGTATGGAAAGTATGTCCTGAAAGTAGGAACCTGATGAAACAGTGAATTATCAATGGAACTTACTGCAGTTTTGTCTAAGAACTTTGTTAATTCCCATTTGGAAGAAACATAAAATCACAGTCTCTGGAAATCCACAGAGAACTGTGGATGAATTTGAAACCCTTTCATGAGCATAGAGTGTGTTCTTTGCTAGAGTTTGGAAAAGTTGCTTTGTAGGAACAATTCTTTTCTGTTACCCATTTAACACTTCTGAACAGTAATTTATTAGCTACCCATTACACTACAGAAAGGAAACTTGTTCCACCTCATTATTAATTTCTCTTTGTACTTTTTCATTATTTTCTTTTTTTAAAAAAACATAGTACTAATAAAAGAATGGAAAAAAATTGACAAGTCCACTAAAAAAAGTTCCGCTAATTTTTTTTAAAAATATGTTATACAAATCTCATGCATGAATACAGACGCCAGAATCTTACTGGTGCTCTGTTGTGTCATTCATTTTTTGCATAGTTGCTCAGTGGTCACACAGAAAGGAAGGCAAAGCAGTAGGAGGGCACATTGGCCCTGTGAACAGAATGCTGCCACTGTCTGACACTCTCTGTCTCCAATGTCTTTAGTTTGGTTTAGAAAGAGGTCTGTGATTTTCTAATGCAGTCTTCCCATTCTTGAATCAAGAAGCCATGCACTGGGGGGTGGTGAACTGTGTGCTTAGCAATAAAAGCAATTATTTTACATCCCATGCCTTGCAGAGCTTTCTATCTTGTGCTGTTGCATATTTTAGCATAAATGATGGAGAGTTTCAACAACATTCGAGTCAGAGTCAGCAAACCTGGTGTGTCACCTAATGGCATCTATATAAGGCCACACTAAGTTTTGGACTCCAACCACTTTAGGTACCACTCAACCAAATAACTCAGCTTTCTGTCATCTGTTCACCCCCGTGCTCATTTATGAACTGAATTTCACCAGATTTATTCATTGTTAATTGTGGGAGGAAGCAAGGAATACCTTCCAAGTAGGTAAACAGACTTTCCTTTATTTCCGTTTCCTTTTCTGTGCAGCCCATCTTATTCAGCAGGGTCCTGTATAGCATGGGGTCTATGGGCTCTTAGGAGTGGATTTTCCCAAACTCCACTTCATAACAGCCCAGCTGCAAACACCTGACTCTGGATCCAATTCATTGTGCTTATAATTCTGGCCCGCACTGCTCATGGAATACAACATAATGATTCAGAGGTTTTTCAACAAAGCACATCATATCACTATCTCATAAATTACTATCTGGAGGCTAAAGGGTTTGCCCTCATATAAACGTCTACAGGACATTTCTTTCACACTGATCAAATTCTCTAGGACTTTTCCATAAGGGTTACTTCATTTTCACTCAAGCAATATCTGTAACCATGGAAACAGAAACAAGAGTAAAAATGAACAATTCTTGTGGCAGATCCTAAATCTTATTTCTCCTTCAGTTCGGGTTTAAACAGAAACTTATTCAACAATTATCATAAAAAAAAAAAAAAAATGAAAAAAAGAGAGAGAGAGAATGAGGGCAGGGAATGAGAAACTGATATTGTATGGGTTAAAGAAAATGATATCTTCCCTTCGTATGAATCATTGATTTTCTGGGGAAATTTAATTTTAAGAAGCATGAAGCGCTAAATGAAAATATGTTTGATGAATACAGCACAATTGTATTTTTAAATTAGTCTGTGTTTCAGACCAAGAAGAAGAGTCTTAAAACCAAAGTAGTAAACTAATGAACAAAACCAAACAGATCAACAGTTGTGTCAACTCCATCTATATCACCAGCCCGGGGCCCAATCGTGGCTGGGGCAGCCAGGAAAAGGACAGGGAGAGCGAGATTTCACTCCCCGCCATTTCCTCCCGCTGGACTGGGGCCTGATTGTGGCTGCCGGTGGCCAAGAAAAGGAGGGGAGAGAGAGATCCTGCACCCATCACTGAAAGGAAAAGACCGTGCTCCCCACCACCTTCTCCTACCAGCCCCAGCCCAAATGTGTCTGCTGTGGGTGGGAGGAAGTGTGGATTCTAAAGATTCGATTCACCTCCTCCCACTCGGGGATTCAGATCTGCAAATCTCCAATCCTTACCCAGGATTCAAGGACTGGCAGATTCGTTTGGTCCATCCCTAGTGGAAATCCATTTTTTAAAAAGGCCATTAAGCTTCCTATTGATATCATTAGCTTTCTACCGAGTAGACATATGCAAAATTGCACCAAAAATGCTTCACTGAAAAGCAGTATTCAAGTTTTCTTACCTCCGTTTTCTAGAACGTATAATCAGAAAGTGCACCGCTAGGAATGGAAATAATATTCAAAAATCTTTCCAAAAATTTGAAGAAGATGTTTGTTGTGTGTTGTGAAACTCTGAAGAGAAGAATCACTAGTGTTGAGAATCTTTATACTTTGGAACTTTTTCTGTGCAAAATTTCCTTGTCATTGATTTGCACATGCGTGTGCACACATACACAGCATTTTCTGTGTAAGAAACATCATTTTCTGCATAGTAAACAGTTCTGAGTAGAAAAAAATATTTTCTGTGCAGAAAACGTTATTTTCTACACAGAACAATCTCATGTGACTCTTATGTAAAATAAGTCTCAAACTGCAAACAGCATGATTTTTGAAGACTGACTCACATAAAATTACTTGTTGCTTCCTTCAGGAAGAAAATCAGTGAAAAATTAAATCCCTACAGTAAATTGGTATGCCTTTTAGTGTCTCCACTATCATTGTTTGAGCTCATGTGGAGACTTCCACACAACTGCATCTTCCCTTTGCAGGTTCTATGCATGCAAAGAGACACATAGGGAGGGGACATGGTATGTGCGATGTTGTGTGGCTCAGATCCTGTTTGTGTCCCTTCTCCCCCTGTGTTCACATAGGTGCAAAGAAGTCTGCACACTTATAAAACATCATTCTTCTCTCAGGCTTGAGCTAGGAAAATAAACTCTGAAGGATTATATAGAATATCCTCAGGATTTCAGGGAACAGGTTGTTCTGGAATCCGGAGGACAAAGTGGACTCGAAGGACCAATCAAGATTTTTAATATATCACAAATGAAGAAGTTATTTTATATAGTCATGCATAATCTACGTTAGGAAAGCTGAAAGTCAATGTATATTCTTTTTTATTTTTCTTTATTACCTTTTCTTTTCCTATTATCTTTTACTTTTGTTTCTTTGTTGCTTCTTTTTTCCCCAAGTTTTATTGCATTTGAAAATGTTTAATTAAAAAAGACATTTAACATATTTTCACTTCAACAGCAGAGCTACTTGTGTTAGCACTCAGACTTCCAAATTAACCTGTTATTTACCTTGCAATGACCAACCACCCCTTGCAAGATATGGAGCTACACATGATCTAAGAAAATCATATATCTTCCCTCACTTATGGACAACTGCTTCTAAATATAGGCCGAATGTGTCATTTGATCCAAAACTAAATTGGGATCCTTACTGAAATCCATTGGTTCCCAAAGAAAAGACTGTATGCATTGAATTAAGGATTTCTTGTTCTGAAAGGTGGAAGTATAATTTATTAAACTAATATTCAGTGTGTTCGGTGAGGACACAGAATACTCTTTAGTTACAAAGAACAATTAATATAGTAAACATTTGCCCCACTAATGCAATGTAAGGAACATTGGCTCCAATGACTGAAAGGAAGTGAGATTCTTATATATTGACGCAGTCTGCTGTATCAGGCCACAGAAAATTTATTTTTTATACTACAGTCTCTAGAATCTCTCATCAGCATGGGGGCCAGTGACTGTGAGATGGAGGGGTAGTATTATATATAAGTCACTATTGAATAGCGTATATTAGGGTCCTGCCTTTTTCTCTCAATAGAATGCTATCTCTGTACTGAATTTCAGCTCCAGTTTTCCTTACAGCAAATTATTTGGGGGAATGATAGAGTGAAGAACACGTACACTGATCTATGGTGGAACAAGGTTGGTCCCTAGTCCCTGCAGTGCATTTGGCCATATTACACAGTAGGAAATTGTGCTTACTATATGATATCATAGAAGAATTAGTTATGTTTTGGATGGCTCAGATCAATTTTTCCCACAAAGAAGAGTCAAAATATATTATTTTGATTTTTTTCCCCAGCGTAAAGTAGTAGCTTCAATCCATCTCAACACATAAGAATGGACCAAAACATAAAGAACACTGCATCTACTATATTCTGCATGGCACAAGACCTAAATCCAGGGCCAAGACCTTAAATAAAACTAAAATTGTTGTTGTTGTTGTTGATATTGTCATTGTTGTTCTTGTGTGCCTTCAAGTCATTTCTGACATATGGTGATACTAAGGTGAACCTACCACAGGATTTTCAGGGGGCTGAGAGTGTGTGACATGCCCAAGATCACCCAGTGGGTGTCCATGGCTGAGCAACTACACTCTGGTCTCCAGGGTCATAGTGTAATGCTCAAACCCTACACCTCTCTAAAACTAAAGTTATACACTGAAAATTATTCAGAATTGACTATTGATTGTAACTTTACCAAATATGAAATTAATCCATTATAACACAAATGAAATGTTGTTCTTATCTTTAAAAATCCCACTAAAGAAGGTTTCAGAAAGGATAGTTCCACCAAAAAGTGATGCTATTACACATTTCTTTTCCTCTTAATATCTGAAAAGACATACGATGAGAGGTAACAAAACCAAACCTACCATGCAATTTCTTTCAGTAATCACATATTATGGAACAAGGGTGAGTATCATTCATAAGACATGATTCAAGTCTTAAATAAAATCCGTGTTTGCTTTATCCAGATAGATTCATTTCATTATGGTCAGTGCTCCTTCTCCATTTTCCCACAGATATACACACTCAGCCCTATAGCTCCCACCCCTATAGCTTTCAACTTTCAAAAACCAGAAGAAAATGATCTCCAGATCCTCAGTCCCCTATTACGTTATGAATAACAACAATGAAATGGACAATATAGTATGATCCAGAGAATAGACTGTGAACTGATGGATTCACATCAAGAGAGGGAGCGAGGGAGGGAAGGAAGGGGAGATGAAGACAGAAAGATTCCACCTAAATATTAGGAAGAATTTCTTTATTGTAAGAGCAGTTTGACAGTAGAATTGCTGGTCTCAAAGGAGTACTTTAATTTTGTATTTTTGTGTGGTAGAAGGTGGGACAAGATGGCCCTTGTGGTCCCTTCCACTTCTAAGATTCTATTATTCTATTCTGAATATTTGCATTTGTTGACTCACCCATAAAATAAAACCCAAAGTAAAGACCTAAATGCATAGCATGCTGAATTTGAGACTCAAAAGCTATTTTTGTTAATAAATTATGACCTAGGCAACTGCAGTATCAAGATGAAAGTTTGTGGCGTGTGAGATGTTGTGTTTAATAGAACTCCTCCTTCAGGCCGTACATAATTAAAAACAGGCAAATGGTTGTTTCTGGCTGTGAGAGGGCAGAGTGTTTAGCCTTGTCCACAGTCCGTTTCAGTCTTCCAATAATACAGGGAAAATATCTTGCAGACTACATTAACACTTATTTATTTTAACCAATTTTATGCAGGTTTTTTTTTGTCTAGACAGCTCTCCAAGGTGGATTACATAAAATACAAATTAACTGCAGCATTACAATATATGGATTCCTTAAAAAAAAAATCAGAACAAATCAGTATGCTGTTTTCTTTTAAAAAAAATACCACTGCAATATCTCTCCAATGTACATCAGGATTCACCAAGTCTTTTTTGCTTGGTTTTCCTCGCTCACTGGGAGGCAAGTGCCACAATTCAAAAGGACAAAAAAATAGTCCAAGGTTCCAAGGTTTTACCCTCACAGCCATCCCATGGTAGCAATTGGAGAAGTGAGGGAAGTCTATGGGATTTGCTGTAAGGATTGCAACAGCTGGGTGATGTTTTTAAGACCAGAGGTAGACTTTCAAGGATATTTGGGGAACGTGTGAAACCACCTGTAAGTGGCAAAAAGTGTTGTCATCTCATTCCATCTGCAAATTCCCACCAACCCTTCCACTTTCCCTCAGAAAAAACGGACAACAGTTATAGAAAAAAAATTATTAGTTAATGGAACAATTCCATGTGTTGATCATTTTCCCTGTGCATATAGAATCTGAAAGGGGAAAGCAGAACAATGGGAAGAACTGCTGCTCTGGTCTGTTAGTTAACACAACTGCTTCATTTCATTTTCCCTTTCTTTTTTGTTGTGCAGTTGAGCATAGTCCAACAGGCCACAAAGGAAGCACCTCCCCTGCTTTTTTTCTCCATCTACTATAATATGTCAAGGGAACCTCTAATATAATATGCACATTTTTGACTCCTTTGCATTTTTTCTTTCACTATTTCTTAGTAACAATCAAGCTCTGGTTTTACTGGAGTAAGCCAAAACCTACCTAACATGAATCCACCTTGACTACTTGCACATTGCCTGTGTTATGTGTAACTCCCATTAAAAGATATATTTAACAGCTATATTTAGTAAATTTCCTTATTCTTGTTGCTTGGACAAGTTTCAGTCCATTCCTCTACTCTCTTGCATTTCTTTGTTTTCTCACAAGTCTTGGTTTCTTCACAAACATTGTGCTGTAAAAGGAAATGTCAATGAGAGTATAAGAAACAGACCAAGCCAAACCACCAAATGATTACATTGTGTGACAATAAGAGTCCTTCACAGCTCTACCTGGAGATATCACTGATAAAACCTTCTGCATTCAAAACAGGAGCTGTGCCACTGAGCTATGATGTTTCCCTGTGTATGATTCTCAGGACCAAGGACTCACCTTTAATTATATATCACATATTTACAAGTAGTAACATTGCTAATTGGGACCTCGTTCTGCTACAGGAAATATCATGAGGGGTTTTACATCAATAATCTTTAAATACTTTGCAGACCACCAGGATTAAGGTCAGGGTATTTATGCTGTATCTGCTTTGGTTGAAAAACATTTTCAGAAATCCACACTTATTAAACTCCTCCATTCTCACCATGAAGCCATGTTGCTCCTATCAAACATGTCACAGAACATTCAACTTTGTTAATTAAGCCAGGCATTCAGAAAGCAAACACTTAAACAGGAGTAATTCCTCACCTTCTACCTTCATTATTAATAGCACAGTTAATCCTTCCATCCATGGTAATTCCATCCAGCAGAATTTAAAAACTTTCCATAGTGACACAAGAGAAAGACCATCATAACATAGATTACATTTTTTTTCTGTTTTCACAAAACCCGTCTTAGAAACCAAACATTCTTAAGCTTTTGAAAACCCATTTATTCATATTATCAGCCTCAGTGAATGTGATGCAAGCAAGATGTTCAAGACTGCCAACGGTGAAATAAAAGCATTGTTTTGATTGGCTGCACTTGGTGAAGAAGCCAGTAATGTCATGTGATGATGAATCAACTTGGCATTCATCACTGTGATACACTGTGTGATAATCAAAACTGATGCAGTGCATTGCTATAGCATATTATGTGCACGTGGAACAAAATGGATGCCTTGCAGATGGACACGCCAATGGGGGAAGGCAAAAGAGAGACAAAAAGAGACTTAAGGAAACAAACAAAAAAAAAGAGGTCTTGTTTCAAAGTCTGACGGCACTTAAAAGACTAGGTATTTAGCTTACACAGATTTCAGTGACAATGCACAGGGCTTAAGACAAAAAGTTCACCAGGGACTTTTCTCTCTCGCTTTATCCTATCATTAAAATTGAAAATCTGATTCTACAACCTTGCACAATTCTTCCTTTCACACACCATAGTTAAAGGGAAAGCAATTTAGGTAGCATACACTTGCAACTTGCTCTTATTTCTCAAGTTTCCTCCAGAAGGTAATCAAATTTATGAGGAACTAGGGGCAGAGTCATGCACCATCTCCAATGGTATGCATGATAGTTGAAATCAAACTAGCATCTTTCTTCCCTCCAGACTTTGAGTTACCATGTGGTCTCTCACCTTTTCTGACAACACTATGAAGCATAGAGCAGTCGTCAATTATAGCTGCACTGGACAAAAGACAAACCAAAGCTAGGAAAGAAAGGTGTTTCAGAAACCATTAGCTACAAACACATTACAGGCAATATGCAACACTACTGGTTGCATATTGACCTCAGGGTGTTTCACCTCTATCAGCATGCCATGCTACAGCACATGAACACATAAAGTCATCTTTACAACATAGAGCAGAATTTAAGAGACTCACATAATTGCCTGCGAGAAGGAACAGGAGCACTTCCATAAGCTGTGCCCTGTAAATAAAACACATTTTTTTTTTTTGGAGCGAGGGGTGTTAGCAATAATAGGCACAGAAAGAAAAAAAAAAGGAAAAAATTGATGGCACTGAAGAGAGAGAAAGACTTCCAATAACACATCTTGTTTACTGAAGAAAGAAAGAAATTGCAGCGTATGACAGGCACCTTCAAACTTGTTAGAAATTATGTTTGAGCAAGGATTACATATTAATGTGGTCTCTTTCAAAAATAGGATACATTATGCCAGATACTTAGTGGAAGTAGTGAGTCTCTCGTTGCTACAAGTAAATAGCAATACTCTAAAATACAGTCAAATTGTCATTGCTTTCCACATGCTTCATTGTACATTTCTTTGAATGAATATCTACAACCGAATGTCTATTAACCATCTTATACAAGTTCTGTTTCAGTGAATTACCAAAATTATAAAGATACAGGCCTGGCTCTAGCATTAGGCAAAGTGGAGGAGCCACCTCAAACAGCAGATGCTGAAGGTAGCGAGATATTAGAGGCATCTACATGCCAAGCAGTCTACCCTGTGCTCCCTAAATTAAATTATTGTTTTGAGCTGCAGAGCTTTCAGAACACATGGAATGAGAAGGAACAGCATGTTCTTCTTCATCCCAGGCAGTATAAGGTCTTTGAATGGATAGATGGCTGAATATTGGCAGTCATTTGAACATGACTGTAGGTATTTCTGAGCATTCACAAAATTCATCTGTAATCTTCAGCATTCATATGGGAATGCTGACAGCAGCTATACATTAGACATTCATTACACTTTTTCCATATTTGCACATCATGACAAGCCCTCAGTAATGACTCATGGATTGAACAGGAACAGGTGCCTTACCTAAAGAGTAGAGGAAAGGCACATCCTAATCAACCCATGAACTAGTCATGCAATCCACAATATCATTTATTCAAATCTGCCTTATGACGAGCAAAGCCAAATATACTAACCCTTCATTTTTTTTAACAAGCTACAGAACACCATCTAAGCTTACAGATTCTTTTTAGCTTACAAGTTACGGCTTGTTTAAACCATGACTTTTCATAGCACCTAACTCACAACCATGGTTTGTTCCCTCATCATGAAAAAGAAGCTGACAAAAGGGATAATAAGGAAACAAAAACTGACATAAATCAGAAGAGAAGACAACAAGCCATGGTTTGTTTAGTCATCTGCTATGCAATTTGAAATCTAAATAATAAACCATGCCCCTGAACTTTTTTAAGTTATGCCAGAAAAGGTGTTGTTATAATGAATATTGTCGGATTGAACATGGAATACCTGTTTCAGGCATCTTTTTTTAAAATTGGGTTGCACATCACCGGAGTGAAATCCATTGGATTCTTGCCATGGGCAAAGAAGGTTTTCTCTTTTCCCATCTTTTGGGATGTGTTCTGAAGCTAAAGATACCCATACTTCCCTTATGTTCTGTACAAAGCAAAGGGAAAGAAATATATAACTCTCCATTTGTTGCTTCTTCTCCCTCTTTGTCTTTTCTTCTTTTCTGGCAGCCTTCTAAATTCATCTATTCAACCATCAGCTCTAACAGAAAGCTGGTGCATCCCTGAGCATCAGCTCTGTCTCTTTGCTTTCTTAAGTCTTATCTCCCTCTCTCCCTTTTCTGGGATAGTCTTTGCAGCTAGCCATTAAACTGTCATTTTCTTTAAAGCTTTTGGGGAGAAAGCACAGACCTTACATCTGTTTCTCACCCAACTATCTTAGTTTTTATAACATTACACTATCTGGCCTTGGACCCAAAGTTACACAAACTACATTCCTGAATGTTTGGAACATATGCTATTTTTTCAGCCCTCTCTTTCAAGAGTTTGTCTTTTGACAGAACAGCATCAGGTCATAGCAGGAAATGGCTAGTTCAGCCCCTTTCAGCTACATTCCCATCAGTCATTTATGCTCTAGAATGGGTCGTTCCACGAACATGGAAGTGTAGAATAAAGCCATACACCACAGTTATAAGAATCTAATACTATTTTAACTGTGATGATACCAGCTTATGGAATACACGGATTTGCACTTTTAAGAAGTCCTTAGAATTCTCAATTAGAGAGCTTTAGCACTGTATGTCAAGGTTAGAGAGCCGGGTGGCGAGCCAGCCCAGAGAAGGGAGTGGGAGAGCTAGCAGAGTCCTGCCGGGAGGAGTCAAGCAAGCAACTACTCAAAGGAAATCCATTTACCTAAGCCAGAGCAACAAGCGAAAGCCATAGTCAGAGTTCCAAAAGCCAGAGGTCTGGAGCCAAGAGATCAATCCAAGGTATCAGGAGCCGGGTGCTGGAAGCAAGGAACAGGCAAGGGGAGGGCTTATAAGAAGTTTGCCACAAGCAAAGGAAAGCTTTCAGGCAGGCAGTCCCCTGGCTTTTGGAACTCTGACTACGGCTTTCACTTGTCACTCTGGCTTAGGTAAATGGACTTCCTTTGAGTAGTTGCTTGCTTGACTCCTCCCAGCAGGACTCTGCTAGTTCTCCCACTCCCTTCTCCAGGCTGGCTTGCCACTCAGCTCTCTGACCTTGACAGTCTTGCCACAAGAAAAGGAAAGCTTCCAGGCAGGCAGTTATAGAGCCCAAGACACAGGTGTGGCTAGTCACTGCTTCTTGAACTTAATCAAGGAAGCCTCCCTTTGCTCAGCTCTCTTGAGTCTCCACCTTGTTTGTGGGCTGATTGGCACAGGCTCCAAAGCATCTTCAGAATCGGATCCCTGTTGCCCTAAAGGAGCAGGCAGAGGAACGTCTGAGCCTGCTTGGTCCAAGGCAGCAGGGGGAGCTCTTGAGCTGCAGGACTCATCTTCAGCCAGAGCCACAGGGACCAACAGCTGCTGCTCGTCATCAGCAGCTCTGACAGGGGATTCAGTTATCACACTGTAGTTCATAGGAATACACCAGAACTCTTTGGCAGGGAACACTGCAGCTGTGGATACTGACATAGCACCACAGTGTACTAACATCTTCACAGCAAATGCTTGCTCATCTCATGTACTCAGAAACATTGTCTCCACCTGAGATACACTGATGATAGCTTTATTATTTGTACCCATGGAAAGGAATCACTAGAGAAGTTTCACCAACGTTTCAACGGTTTCCATCCTATTATCAACCTGAGCCTGGAAGAATCAATGCAACAAGTTCTTATTCTTAATCCCACTGTACAGTTGCACAATGGATTTCAAAGGACCATACTGTATTGAAAGCCCATTGACCACTATACACACTTGCATACCTCTAGCTTCCACTTAGAACATACCACCAAATATATCATTTACAGCTAAACACTCAAGTACACCTGCATCTGCTTAGACCAAGAAGAAGACTCAAAGCACACAGATTTGCAACTAGCGTTTGGATGCTTAGAAGGATGGAAATACAGGGACAAGACCCTGCAGGAAAACCAGATGCCAGCTCTATCCCTTTCATCTACTCTGGCAATAATATCATGGTACACTTGATCTAAACCAAAAGACCAAGATGCAGTAATGTCATAATATCACTCACAATATCACAAAGGCATTTACTTGTTCATCCTCCAAGGTGATATATGCCATTCTCTGTCAGCAATGCCCATCTGCACTCTACAACAGGAGAGTCTCTATACAAAAAGATAAATAGGACAGATGTGGTGACAGAAATGGCAATATTTTAATCTTCCTAGACGTATTATCTGAGATTTCCAAGTAGCGATTCTAGAACAAAGAAATTTCAAGGAAGATTAGAAAGAGAAACAGCTGAAATAGGACACATCCACAATTTCAATCCATCAGCAGAGATATGAACAGAGATAATGGTTTATTAGCATACTACAGGCAGTAATACATACATTCTCACAGTTACACATGTAACAAGGAAATTCTCCCCAGGAAGTTACTGACTTTAAGGGAACTGACCCTAAGTAAGCAGATTTATTGCTTATTACTAGAAGATTACCACCAGTTTGATAGATCTGCATCATCTTAAACAATTATTTGAAAATTTATAGCCAATTTGGATCTTTCTGTTATCTATTACACTCTCAAAAGACCCTCAAAACCAAGTAACCACAATATCTACTACTTTAATATTAATTCCATTTGTCTCTCTCAGGAAGTAGATTGAAATCCATAGAAGTTCATTTGAAAATAAACAACTTTGTCTCAAAGGTGCTGCTAGATTCCTTTTGATGCACTCTTTTCTTAATTACTAAAGTAACTCATAACAAATTAGAATGTTTTTCCTCTCATAATTTTGAAATGTGTACAGAAACAAGTGATCTGAACAAGCACAGAAACATATATGAAAAAGTATCAAATAGTGTAGGATGTCATTTTTTTAAAAAAAAATCTCCAATGATACATCCACATGTTCAGTTGGATATCCAGCAATATGAAGAAGTAGTTATTTGACTACTCTTTAATTCAGGATGCTTTGCAAGAGATTTGAAAAAGTAAAAAGCTCATTACATTACATACTATTACACACCGTATGGGGAATGTGGGGAAAGTTTTTGCAATTTGCATAATTGAATAAAGATTTTCTAACATAATCTGTTGTCATATGAAGGCCGATCTGTTTCAGTTGGATTCTCAAATCGGATTAAAATGAGTATGCAGTGGATACAGAAAGCATCTGAGTCTGCTGATAACTGCCTATGTCATACAATTTGATCCTCATTATTAGTTTTGGATCTACTCTTGAAAATCATGCAAATCAGCTCTAAGCTGACCCTCAACTGGTCCAATCCATTGCATGTTTACTCAAAACTAAATTCCATTTAGTTCAATAGACTGATTGTCTAGTTCAGGGCTTTCCAATTGGTGTGTTGTGACACGTTAGTGTGTCGCCTGAAGTGTGTAGGTGTGTCACCTCCCCAGGTTGAGAAAGCCACCCTCTACCTTAGCCTTGGGAATATATATTATTTATAAATCATATATTTTTAAAAATATAAATGAAAGGTTTTCATGAGATATATTGTGTCCCCATACATTTCATTATTACAATTTATGTATGTCCCTGTATCTCTTATAAGGGGTTAGTTTAACCTCTGGTTTGCTAGTAAAACTGAATTACCATGTCGCAAAATGATGCGTGTCTAAAAAGTGTGTCATCAACATGAAAAGTCTGGAAAGCTCTCGTCTAGTTAGTGTGCACAGAATTATTGCCAATGACCCGAACACTACTGTAGCCCTGATTAGAGTAGACCTGTTGAATAATAGTATTTACATGTGCTTTGATTCACCAGTCATTAGTTGATTCACTGGGGCCATTTCTACACTAGACTGTTACAGTGCTATTATTCCACTTTCAACATCCTATAGAATCCTGCGGTTTGCAGCTTAGGGGGAGGGGCCTTTGAGGAATAATAGCACTATTAACAGTCTAGTGTGGAAATGGCCTGGGTCTACTCAAGTTGGGACTAACCAACAGAATTAAGTTCATGTTTATTCACAGTTTGTTTCCCTATGGTAACTAAATGGCTTTATTTGATAAAATCACTCAGTGTATTGAGAGAGTGTGCTTGCGTGCTGTCTCTCACTCTTGTTCTCTTTCCTCATGGCCTTGAACATAATTATGCTGAACCAACTGTATATCCCCTCCTTGTAGCAGCCACTCAGTATTAAAGCAAGTGTGTTTGATTACCCAAGACATGCCAGATTGAATGAGGATTTTATACACCAAAGCAGCAGGTTATGTTGTTTCTTTCTCCAGATTCATTCATGCAGTCAGTCATTTGTATCTTTTTTTCAAAAAGCATTTGGCATAAGACAAATCTCAGATCTTCTTCTTGGAAACAATATCAATTTTTAATCCATGTCAGGCCAAAGCTTGGCATTATTTTATATTCACATATCAGAAGATGGAATGAGGAATGCCACGGAAAACTCTCAAGAGAAACGCAGTACTACTTAGCAGAGTTTTCCTGGTTCACCCAGACATGTTCTGTTCCCTGCCAGTTTTTAAACTAATGATTTAGTAAGCCATCCAGCTAAGGCAACTGATTCTTTCTCTCAAGGGAAAACACTACAAAAAAGGACTAGGTTGTTTTTGTTGCTTTGTTGTAGGTAGGAAGGAAGGAAGGAAGGAAGGAAGATTCATAAAGTACACTTTTTGAAGAAAAAAACCAAAATGTATAATTGATTGCTTTTGGACATCTGGTAATAAAACATTGGATGACGTTCCTACATCTATGCATTTGTGTTTTCTGAAATATGTGTGTATACATCTATAAGACTGTGTATGTTTACAGCAGGAAAAGTTCTGGGATTCCAGGATTCATCTTTCTGTCTCAAGGACCCAATGTGGACTACATCACTCCAAAATCCCAAAATTCAGAAAAAATGTCAAATCAAAGCTTGCCTCTTTTTTTTTTAATGCTGCTTTTGTTAAGGGTTCAAAAAAAAAAAGCCCATTATGGGCTATATACAGTGCATGGGCTACATTTTGACCACAACTGACCCTCTGCCAAAATTTGGAAAGTTAATTTTAGGGTCTCACAGAATCTTCTAGCCAGATGAAAGGAACTTTTCCGAGATTTGTGTCTCCCATCTGCAAGGGTTGAGAACAGATTTTTGCACACAGCTGTAGATCCACAAAATATGGCTCCTGCAGAATACAAAGTGTAGATTCATGGAAAGGACTCCTTGTACCATGGATAATTTTGCGAGATGTTAGTGTTTGGGTTTGCATGACTCTACTGTATCCTTTTCTTTGAATGCCTGCATTCTATTTCTAAATGTTCAAATGCAATGCTAGATATTTGATGACTGTATGAAACTTTCAGTGTGGGGGCACATTGCTTATGGATACATGCCCTCAAACCCTGGAATTAGGCCTTTATATTTCATTCTGTTTCATCTGTTTGCTCAGTCAATCTTATGGAGGTTTCCACTTATGTTCAAGTGAGGTGGGACAGCATTCTTCTTTCTCTTGCATCTTACTACTCTGTCTATCCAAGTCTCTTATGTCCCTTCATGGCAACAAACTGGTGGTAGGGAATGTGAGAGCCCATATATCATGGCAGAGCTATTTTCCATGCAGAAAGGCCCAGTCACTGAAATCTTAAAGGAAGCAGGTAGAAAGAGATGGGAAAGACCTCTATTGGAAATAACAAAGTTCTCCTGCCAGCTAGAATAGAAAATATTGGGCCAGGTGAACAGTACTGCGACAGTCTAAATCAAAATCTTTTGCTCCATTGAACACATATTTGTAATTTCTGAATTGCCATAAAACTGAATTCCTCAAATTTCTTTTGTCTAGTAATAAAACAAACAAACAAAAAACAAAGCTAAGGTGATGGCCTGGATTTTCCTTGTAAGCAGGGTGTTCAATTAATATGAAGCACTAAGGATGTGATAGAATGTGGCAGGAAGGGAATTCTTCTAATTGCTTTTAAATGAATTCTGGGAAACGGTAACAGTATCAAGCATACAAATATTATGACCTAAGGCAAAGCTAAAGCCTCATCCTGAGACAGCTCAGAAGGAAGTGTTAAGAGAAGGAATCTGGCAGGGAGGCCAAATATTTTACTTGGTAGAACAACCCCCACAGCCAAATGCATGTTCAAGGCTAAGTGTCTACAGGTGTGAAAGTAGAGTATTGTCTCATGTTCTGCAGCGGCCTTTTACTACAGCTAATGTACAATTTACACTGTTAGCTGAAGGGCATTTCTGTAGGTGGAGGATGGACAACCTGTGTTGTAAAATATCATATGTTGAATGCTGGGGGGGGGGGATAATGCCCTAGAAAGAAGGATCAGTCTGGAATAGTCAAGCAAGCACCAAGTGGAATTTATTAACAGTAGATTCAGACAACGGCTAATGACATAGTAGTCTTTTAAAAGCTGTTGATCTGTTGATGCCATCTGTAGATGTCAAGCGTGCAGAAGGAGCAGTGTTCCCACAGGTGGTTAGGCCTAATCCTGAACGTTATGGATCCATGTCAGCAGCAGTTACTATATAATCACTGGGGTAATTTTAATACTCATTGTTCATTATAGTATATCATTTAGGAATGCTCAACTCAACTTTCAGAGCAGATTGCTGAGAACTTAATACAATTTTTTCCTTTCCTTTAGAGGTGAAAATGTGCCAAGAGACTGCTAGTAAAATATTTACAGCTAACTTTAAGATGCAAATATGTCTTCCTTATTCAGTTATCACACTGCTTGGAAAGATATTTGTGGAAGGAACAGATTTATTTTAGTATATATGTCAACAGTTTTTTTCTATATTTACTCCAGGGGCTATTTCAGATAAATTTTTATTCAATCATGTAATTTAAAAAAAAACAAAAATGGAGAAAAGAAGTGGCTTTTATTACTTTTTATGTCATATGGATTTTTCAAGAATATTAAATACTAGTTTCCTAATTTAGATACATATTGTAATGCCAAATAGAGCATATTTCCTAATAATATATTTGGGTTTCTGTTCAATGCATGCTAAAAACAAACTTCTATGTTACTCTAGAAGTAACTGATATCACAGTAATGGCACCAATTAATGGTAATGCCAGGAATGGTGGGGGTTAGAAAAAGGATATGGAAATATTTAATTTCTCCCGTTCAGATGTTTTTACAAGGCTATTTATACTCTACTCTGCTTTGGTTAGACCTCATCTTGAATACTGTGTCCAGTTCTGGGCACCCCAATTCAAGAAGGACATGGTCAAGCTGGAGCAGGTCCAGAGGAGGGCGACCAAAATGGTGAAAGGCCTGGAAGCCATGCCCTATGAGGATAGACTTAGAGAGCTGGGTATGTTCAGTCTGCAGAAGAGAAGGTTAAGAGGGGACATGATAGCTATGTTTAAATATTTGAAGGGATGCCATGTAGAGGAGGGAGAGGGCTTGTTTTCTGCCGCTCCAGAGACCAGGACCAGGAGCAATGGATTCAAGCTGCAGGAAAGGAGATTCCACCTGAACCTCAGGAAGAACTTCCTGACAGTCAGGGCTGTCCGGCAGTGGAATATGCTGCCTCGGAGTGTGGTGGAGTCTCCTTCTTTGGAGGTTTTTAAGCAGAGGCTGGATGGCCATCTGTCGGGAGTGCTTTGAGGGTGTTCCTGCATGGCAGGGGGTTGTACTGGATGGCCCATGTGGTCTCTTCCAACTCTACATTTCTATGATTCTATGATTCTATGATTCTATTTACTCCACAGCCAGACTTTTTTCAACTCTTAAAGCCAGAACTGAAAGGCAGACGGTAAAGTCCAGGTGGAAGACCCTAAGGTGAATGTATCATGATTTTCTGGGGCTGAGAGTGAGTCATTTGCCCAAGGTCACCTAGTGGGTTTCCATGGTTGAGTAGGGAATTGAACCCTGGTCTCCAGTGTCATAGACCAACACTCAAACCCCAAAACCTTGTTGGCTCTCAATGTACTTTCCAATCACTGTTATTTCATTTACACAACTATTTCGCATATGGTAATACTATATTTGAAATTTATTTCCTTTTTTAGAAACTTCACAACATAGGCCCTTTCTGCACTACACTATTATAGTGCTATTACTCCACTTTCAACATCCTATGGGATCCTGGGGTTTCCAGTTTAGGGAGTGGCATTTAGAATTCTCAGCCAGAGAGCTATTTGGCTTCAGTAAACTACAAATTCCAGAATTCCATAGGCTGTTGAAAGTGGAATAATAGCACTATTAACAGTGTAGTGTGGAAAGGCCCATACTTTCAAATTAAAGTGCATTAACTGGGGATTATTTTTACCTATGAAAACAATTGCCCCCAGAAATCTTTTTTATGGTAATTGATGCAAAAACCCTTCTGCTCCCATTTTTGTAAATCTCTCCTATTATGCAAGTTCATCGACATCAGAAGGAGATGATCTCCCTTCCACAAAGCAGCCCCCATGTGTTCCTCAAAAGCCTCCTCCAGGAGGACTGGACTACTGGGGACTGAGAACATTGATTTTATTGTATGCTGTCTGGAGATCTTTGAATATATGGTGGGTTATAAATATTCAATAATCAAATGAACAAGTAGGAGGATTCTTGGCAATCACGAAATTAAATAAGTTTAAAAAGTTGTTCGGTAATATTTTTGTCATTTCTTAAAGTGCCTTACGAATTGAGGACAAGGTTGAATATTCCATACACGCTAAGTGAGTTTATCTTATGAGAGGAGGGGATGTGGAAAAGAGCAGAAGAAAAGTGGAAGAGTAAGGCTAGTAGCTTTGTTACACACTTCTCGATTTGTATACCTATAAGAGTCAAATTATGACCCTTGAACAGGATCACTATCATTAGATTACGGACAAAACGCTGTGGCCAGGGGCAGGAAACTAATTTTAAACTTATCCATGCTACATCCATGCTTAAGAAGATGCCCTCCCCTTAAGGAGGAATCAGCAGGAATCAGCAAAATTAAAAGGTAAGCTGAATAATTGTGTCAGAGATGGCAAATGGAGATGTTCCAGGTGAGAATGTCACCTCTGACTGTTTTATTTGACTTTCAACAAAGACAGGATATAATAATTACTTGTGTCCCACTGTCTTTATAACATTTTTTCCCCTGTGATATTCACCAGAGTTTTATTTCTTACATGAACCATCTCGCCTCACAGCCTGAATATATGGGTCATTGAAGCTCTGTTCAGACATTTTATTTAAAAGATAATTAAATATTCAAACAAAGGAGTGAGCTAGACCCTACTTTGTTGACAATTTGGTCATTTCAAAAGTAATGAGTCAAAAGGGGAAAACCTCCCCTTTTGGGTGTGTGTGCTATGCAATTTGTTTTGAAAGATGTTGGCAGCCACTTTGTCCATGTTGGCAATCACTACTGTATCCTCTGGTAGTGAATTCCACAATTTAAATGTTTTCTGGGTACAGAAAAAATCTTTCCTTTATCTGTTACCCACCACTGAACTTCAGTAGATGTTTCTTGGTTCTGTTATGGGTGAAGAGGAAAGCCTTTTCCTATATACTTTGACCATACCATGCAGAAGTGTGAAGAGGTCGCCCTCTTCACAGAAGAACCATTCTGCTTTAGATCTACCACTTTTTGTGTGAATAAAGCAATCCTGGTAGAATCAGGGCTAGCATACTCTTCTTCTTGTATGTTCAGTTCAGCTTTTTAGACATCTGAATAGAGTGTTTAAGGTAGAGCTTTCTAGGACTGGATGTATGGCCCTTGGACACAGTGCCGTTATGCTGTTCCCAGTCTCTCCACAAGAATAGCTGAATCACAATGCCCCCATTATGTGTATGCAAGTGTGTCTGCCTTCAAGTTATCTGCTGACTTATGGCAGCCCCATGAATTTCATAGAGTTTTCTTACACATGGAGTACTCAGAAGTGGTTTGCCATTGCCTTCCTCTGAAATATAATATATACCAACTGGTATTTACTAGTCCATTTTTTCTGGGTAGCAAAATGCACATAGCATATCTCATGAGAGATATTTCAGGGGTGACAAAATGAGGCAAACTGGCACCAGAGGCAGGGTTCAGTGAACACAGCAAAAGTGCTACCCAAACTTCTACTGAAAACAGGCAGTTCATGGAGATACCATTCCACTCAGTAAAACCCTCCAAGGAATGATATATAATCACAGCCTTTTATTCCCAGGATCATCTGGTATAGGAAAATGGCAGCATTAAAGATGGAAAAGATTTCTTATCGTACTAACGGGAGTGAAAAGAAAGCACACATCTTTCCCTCCTAGTCAACATACCATGACTCATAGCATGGGTCTGGCAAGAAAAGCGAAATAATTAGTTGGTTTCACTCTTCTGCATCTCTTCTGCCTTCTCACAGCACAGTGAGGTCTGGAAGCAAGGGGGAATGTTGCCAAATGGCCAAGGAAATCAGGCATCTACCCAAGGATGCCAAGTGTTAATGCCAGGCTTGTCACATCCAGTCATTGCTGTGCTATCTCATATTGTTCTATGCTTGCAAACAGCCACAGAGAAAGTGAACTGACAAGTCCCATTAGGTTTTCTTGGGGGAGTTTCATTGCTTGCTCGACATTTTTCTCTCCTATTTCACTGCAAGGCCCTGGTGCCTTCCATGTCAGTGGGGAAATGAAGCCGCTTTGGATTTACTCTGTACTTTCAAGGAGCAATCCAAGATGCTAAACCCTAGCCTTCAAATAAGTTCAGCCCCTTGCACACCTCATTTAAAGTTCAGAGTAAGATCCCTTCCACTCCATACGATTATACCACTTTGATACAACTTTAACTGTTACCACTGCCACATTCTATGAAATCCTGAGATTTATAATTCAGTAAAGCTCTGTACCAGAGAACTCTAAATACTTCATGAACTATAAATCCCAGGATCTCACTGGATGGCATCAGGTAAGTTACAATGGTATCAAAGTGGTATAATTGTGCTATATGAAAGAGCTCTATGATCCAGAGTGGGTCCATGGCCCTGTCAACATGGAAATTACCAGCAATCACTGCTCCAACATATCAATGAGGCAACACTTTAAGTCAACATCCTTTTGGCAGTGGTGCCCACATTCCGAATATACCATCTGAGTCAACCCTTACATTATGATATAGCAAAATAAATGTGACAAACAGAAGGTGAAGGCAAACTCAATTTGCACTTTAAATTATTTACACTGCTTGCTAGATTGGATTTATAAACTAATTAAATCATCAGGGGAAGCAGGAGGAATAATTATTTCTCCTTTTTTTAAGCTTTAGAAGGGATACAGGGATTTTCACTAGTGAGGAAAAAAGGAGTTGTTCACCTTATATATCACTTTCTCATGAATAAAACTATAGCGAATGTAGCACATTCAAGGGTGAGCAGTTCCCCCCGTCCCCAAATTTCTTAATGGAAATTTAATAGTGTATTTTTGTAAATGGCCTAATTAACATTTTACAAAAATGTGCTTTACAATTAGATATTAGTGTTTTGTGCTCCAGAGACTCAGTAATGTGTTCCCCTGGATAATTTTTACAAATAACAAATCCTGCCAAGATATTGCTTGTGAAATCCAAGGGGGCTCTTTTGGGCAAGGGAGCAGATTTAAAAATTAAAAATTCATTAAGAATTCCACTTTCACTTCACCTTTAGAAGGTAGTGTCTCAATGACACCTTGGGAATGAAAAGAGAAGTATGCTCATGCAAGACCTTTTACAATATTTCCAAGCAGTCAATGAAGTCTACTTATAAGATGATATAAAGACACGTAGACTAAGACATAATCTGTATAATCTCACTTTTTAGAGGGCTAAATTTGTTTCAGTATAGGAATTACAGCGTGGATTTTTCAAAACATGAACCAAGGCGTTTGTTCATTCATTCATTTTATCAAAATATGTCTATCCAACCCTGTAGCATATGAACTTCCAGAACCATACAACAAAATTAATTTAACCATGTTAAAGCAATAAAATAATACTAATAGTAACTTCAACAGACTAAAGCCATACTCAACATTTTGACAAGTTAAAAGAAGAGCCTTTAAAACCAGCTAAAATAGTTTAAGATAGCTTAAAGCTATGCCCATCTGCAGATTTGGATGAAATCAAATCAGTCCTAAAAGTTGAGTATAAAGTCATTTTTTTTTTATTTGACAGCAGATACCAGCATTGACATCAATCAGGCCTCTGAGGGGAAGGAATGCCATAATGGGGTGCCAGGCAGTCCCTACTCCAAACTCTCCCACAGTATATTGTCTTCACAGGTGGGAAACAGAGTATCTCTCTGGCAGACTCTAATCTTTGGGTAGCTGTTTATAGGGAAAATCACTCCCTCTGGCTTTGAGGTCCCAAACTGCTCATGTAGTCAACTATTCTGTACACACTTGCCTGCAGGTAAGCCCCACTGAGGCCATTTCCATACTAGCCTGTTATAGCACTATGATTCCACTTTCAACATCCTATGGAATCCTGGGGTTTGCAGTTTCGGGAGGGGCCACATGGCCCCTCCCGAAACTGCAAACCCCAGGATTCCATAGGATGTTGAAAGTGGAATCATAGCGCTATAACAGGCTAATGCGGAAATGGCCTGAGTTTGGTGACTCTTACACCTGAGTAAAGGAGTCTGGAATGGCTTTCTTCCTAATGCAAGCAAATGCTCAGTTGCATCACATGGCAAGATTGTAAGTGAAAATTGCTTTTGAGAAAATGTAGGTATAATAAGACTCTCAGGAGTAGGCATTTAAAAAGACAGCATCTCTACTGTTAAGCCCAATATGCTATTTAGTATGATTCAAACACTATCTGTAATAATGTATATATAGGTATATTATATGGTATTTGCATCCCCTGGAAACAGTTTGTTTAACACTGCTGTAAAAGAAGAAGAAATAATTTCATTTAGAAAACTTTTATCATGATTTGATAATCTTTTTTCTTGCACTGAGCAATTTGTATGAGGAACGAAATAGTAATCACATTTTAAAATAGTACCATTAGATTTGTTTTTTTCCTAACAAAAACTGGTAACCTTTAAATATTTTTATGGCTTTAATCTTAGGATACTTTATGCTTTGATCTTTCTGTGGTGGAAAAAAGGGGGAAATGGGGAAAAGAGAACAATGATCTCAAATGAGGAACATGCTGGAGAATTAAAAATGAAATAGAGCTCAAACGCCACAGCCTTGAAGTGTTTGCTAAAATGGTACAAGTGCAAGCAGACATAACAGATTTTGCTTCTGTCCAGAATATAAGTTTGAGTCTTTTCATAGGAAGATCAAAGCATAAAGTATTTTTAAAGATAATGCTAAAGGAAGCATTTCAAGGTTATCCATTCTCATTATGCCTGGTGGTACCAAGCTGAAACCAAATGTGGCACATATATAAAAATGCTCATTTGAAGGGAATTCTCTGTCTCTTGGGGCCCACTGAAGACCCTTGCAAGAGAAATTCAAGAGATGCTTTCACAGGGATGCAGAGAGCTGTAGTTGGAACGCACAGACCAGGAATACCGTAACATTAGCATTGTGCAGTTGTGTGGCAATCAATATATATCCCCTTGTCTAAAACTCAACTGGCACTTAACGAATGTTACAATACAGAAACCATCAGCAGCACTAACAATAACAAAACCCCTATACAACTATAATACAACTGTAACAAATAAGCATTTTTTTCTCTTGCTACAGCAGCATTAAATGAACTGTTTCTCAGGATGGTATTTACTGGTTGTTAGAAATAACGTTTGGGCAGGAAGTACTTATTTGAATGGCCATTTTGTATCAGGTTGCCATGGAAAAGAGCTCAATTGCTATCTTCAAGATGAACATATTTTTGGCAATAATTGATAGTAGGTTTTGCTTAAGGTGTATGTGTGGGGGGGTCATTTTGAAGAAACTCATTTATAGAAGATAGCACACAATATGTGGCTTTGCCTGAGTCTCAGTTCAAGTGGGAACATATGACTTCTATGCTGCCGTACAAAGTAACAGTTGAGAAGGATAGATCTTCTCTCAGCCACTACCATTAAGAAGTGACTAAAGAAGAAAGAGATGGAATGTTTCATAACACTGTTCCAATCCTGTGGAATGGCCACTCCCCCACACGGTATGAATAAGTTCTAACTATTGTCCATATTAAGAATTAAGGTACCTGATATAGCTTCTGTGAAAGAGATGGAGCAGGAGATGACAATACCATCAACAGTAACAATGGAAACAAGCCAAGTCCCTATCACTTGCTAGAAAGAGGGAACTACCAAAAGTGACATATGCTAAAAGCTAGTAGAAAGAGGCTCCAAGCATTTCCTCTAAAACACTAGTCAGTCGAAAGGTTACATAGCTGCCTGTGCTGAACTCCTGTCCTTAGGAAAGAAAGGTGGAGGGCATTATCACGTCCGCAATGTGAGATTCAACTGCCAGTGGAGTTGGCACCTATACGTGGAATGGAATTAGTACCATCTTAAGTCCTTAATAAAATTAAGAAGCTAGATTGGAAGAACAGGTAGAGGACTGGGTGTGCCAGCAATTCTGTTTTAAGTTGTGATCCGCTGTTGGCAAAATCAGCAATATTATCTCGGGTTCTGCCCACGATTTTTCTGTTGGTAGTAGTTGTCTAGTACATCTCCTTGTGCATGACATTCTGAGGGACTCTTTAGAAATTTATTGGAAAAGAACGTCTTAGATAGATAGATATAGATATAGATATAGTTGGGCCTGCCCCTCCACTGAATTAAACCCTCCAATGAAGAAAATTTGTTAAAGTGATCTTCCTAATTTTCTACCCCAAAATAAGGTGGAGATATTTGAGTATAACTGTGGACTCACTTGCTATGTCTCAGTGGCAGAGCTTGGAGTGTGTGGAGGGGTGGGTGGGAGGGGGCGGGGCTATGGCATGAGGGACATGGCCACTGTGAGCAGGGCATGGCTGTGGTGCATAGGGGTGTGGCCAGGTCACGTGGGGGTGTGGCTACGGGCCAGGACGTCACAAAAACATTGCCACCCGGAGTGAATCCCCCCCGCCCCCACATCCCTATGTGACTGCTATACCTAGCTTCCTCAGACATCTGTGATTGTCCTCAAGTATCCCAAACAGTTGCATTCTGTTGTTCTCTAGAGTCAGTTATGTCTTATCACTCCTCATTGTTAGTTAAGAAGCATGTCGATTCCATTACACATTTCCTCAAACAGCATATTGATTAGGGGTATGGGAAATGTTTGTAAAATCCCTTTCTCTATGAGAGAGACTTCCCTGACACATCAAGATAGCTTCTTAAGAAATTGCAGGACTCAGCAATAATTTTTAAAGTTTTTTTTTTTAAAGAAAGGTTTTGAAGAGTGTTGTATTATTTTTATTAAAGTATGTTAATGGTTTTTAAAATTCTTTTTAGGTGTTATCTTTTAAATTGATTTAATACTGTGAATAGCTTAATTCTGTTTTAAGGTTGAGTTTGTACATTTTTCTCTATGTTATGCTTGTCCTTGAGTCCCAGTTTTGGGGAAATGGCAGGTTATAAAGAAAGATGAGGAAGAGGAGGAGGAGGAGGAGGAGGAAAGAATGAAAGAGAATAAGTACTTTGCTTTTTTGTCAAAGTTGCTGAGATTTGTGCAAAAATGTCTGCCCAAAATTACTATCTTCTCTTCTTGCTCACCAAAGCACATACACAAACACCAAGCACAGAAGGACTGACTAGCTGATCAAAAAGACACAAGTAATGCATTTGATGCTTTTAATTTGCAACTGTCCGTGCAACAAAGCATCAGATATCATCAGTTACATGATTTGGGCAAGATGAGCTATTTCCACAGAAATCACTCTTGCAAATGCAAAAAACTGTCTTGACATTAACAGAAAATACCTTGCCTGTCTCATCAGGAGGAGAAAAAAAAATGCAGTTCATGATTCCTGCTAACATGAATGAGACAAGTGAGGATTTGTATGTCTAATGCTCTTTGCATAATGTGGTCAGCAGCAGGATGCATAAAAAAGGCCTCAAATCATTCAACAACAATCTTCAGTAGAAAAGAACATATTCAGTGCATTTCAGTGCTAGCTTCCTGTCTTTTACGAGAGCATATGATTGAAAAGCTAACATTTGAAAAGTGTGACATGCCATGGGAGGCAAAGAAGTGTAAAGATTAAAAAAATGAGGGTGGGCTAAGGGGTGTGTGAAAGGCATCATCCAAAAGGCAAGCTTCAGCAGCCTGACAGTGCAATTGCCTTTTGTTTTCAATTTGATGTCATGTCAGGATATCATTATCACTTGTCTTGGTGCTGCTACAACTCACATTTGCATTGATGATGATTTTGCAAAACAACATTAATGAAGAGATACATATTGTTAAGAATTGACACGACTGCCAAAGAATTGTCTCAGAGAAGAGTTTTTAAAAGACAGCATAAACCCACACAGGAGACATTTATTACCTTGCATTTAGGTCTTGTTCTTCCTCAAAGAAGTTCAAAATCAAGATACACAGTTCTCTCATTTCTATTATAGTCTCACAATAATCCCTCAAAGGCAGGTCAGGTGTGACCAGGCAGGGACTCGGACTTGTACATAAGATGTAGATGAAAGATGGAAAGATCAACAGACGTATATTTGATTATTTTATTTAATTTGGACTGTCACCCAACTTCACGTGGTACAGACACCAAGAGACAAATGTGGAGATGTTTGTGGTGAGGTCTTGCTGTCTGCTGAAAAAGAAGAGCTGTGCTCTTTCTAGTTACCAACCGTGGCCTACAGGTTGCATACCTTTGTAACAGAGTAGAGGTGAATGTACTATCTTCTGTTTTCCTTTCAAGTTTTAAGGGATGTGCCAGGCAGTTGAACCACACAGATACCAGGTATGGAGACTCATCTAGACCATGGACAGGTAAATAAAGTGCATCGATATGCTTGAGAACAGTGGAATTCTAACTCAGGAAGAAACTATGTCCCCACATGACATCACATTCTCCCCTCAGCATAAACAACTTGCTTGCCTACTCTTCATCAAAGTAAGCCAATCCAGTTCAACAAATTACATCAAATTGTGGCTCCTGGGCTGAAAACCCATCATTCAGCATCACACGCCCAAACAAAGAGGTGAGCCAAACAAACATATGACAAAAAAACCAGGGACATCCTGAAGCCTGTTTAATGTGTGTAGGTACTTGAGAATGTGTGCTTCTATCTAAGGAAAAGGAAAGAGGTACAAGCAAAAAGTACTAGGATCTTATGAAATGGAATCCAGTACAGAGTTAGTCCAGTTCATTTCATTTACACCAACAAGTCTACGACCACATTGACATCAGCTGCCACTGCAAGTTTATAATGGTATTTATATGTTCTCAGTCTTATCAAGTTAACTTTGATGTATGTTGACTCTATAAGCTTCTGTTCTTAACTGCTCTGCTCAGGTCTTGAAAACTTAGACCTGAGGCTTCTAATACAAATTTTTTTTAAAAAAAAATATGGAATTCTTTCATTGCTAAATGTAGAGGAGGGATTAAGTAAAATAAAATCAACATCTGTTTATTGTGGAAAGATACTCCGAGGAAAATAGCTATATGCCAAAATCCCCTTAATCATATCTGTTTGAACACATTTTTGCTCCCTGTAAAAAAATTAATGAGGAAACAGCATTCACAAATTATACTGAGGAGCTGAATACCCAGCATCTCTCTCTCTTTAAATACACAAAAAGTCATTTTGACAGAAGGACTTAAAGTTATTTTAAAAGGGGGAAAACCTTAGAGATTGTGTTATATTTTAAGCTTTTGCCAATAACTAACTGTTCAAAGAGCTGTAATGCTATACATTAATTTCTTATTATACATAAGGAGTAGTACCAGATGGTAGCATAACTGTGGAATTATAAAAATCAAGGAAATACAAAGCAGTAAACATAATATTAGTGAGATTAAAGAACTAAAAGTCTATGCCTTCTTAACAAAATACTATATGGTAGTAACAATAGCATCAATCTTTATAAAATTTAGTGTTCCTTGGTCAAATTAACATGACATATGTAAAATTAAACACACCTCATGACCAGAATTCCCCATAAAGCTTCTTGTTTATCTTCCATGAAGAGGTACACAATACCACTGCATGATTTCATTTCGAGCATAGCATTACATTGTCACAGTCAAAGTGGTGTAACATCAGAGGGCAGGACCAGGATATGGGTACCCAAGCTCAAATTCCCACACAGTTGTGAACTGCACTGGGACACTCACTGTTCCTCAGCCTACCTACCTCATGGGGCTGTGGTGCAGGAAAAAAAATGGAAGGAAGACCATTTACATTACTTTGCTCTCACTGAAGAAAAATGTGGGATGCGAGTGTACAAAAAAATAAAGAAAACAGCACACCAACAATGCACAGTTCCATTCCATTTTCATCAACTTTGATTCTCTAGACAGACTTGCAGTTCATCCTCATTGCTTCTAGCTCTGAAGGCTAACTGCTTCTATAGCATCTGTTTAAAGTGGCAGGTAGAATGCATGCTAGTGACCTCAGCAGAATTAAAACTAGAGTTGAGCATTCATAAGGATGTTTGAGAATTTCATTTAATCTGTTAAGTGAACAGATCAGATTGGCATTGCCAACACTACAGGCCAAGATTCTGCATTGTCAAACATAGATACTGTAATGGGGATTATCACCTTAGCTACTTCTGCCAATGTTATTCCTCCAAAACCTATCTCTTAAGCCAGGCAATGCCCCAACCAAAGGAGTCCCAAAGTTTTGCAGATTAGGGATCTGGGGACTGACAACTGCAGTGCTCTCTTGCTTATAGGCCCTTGGAATTTCTCCTGTTCACACATCTTGAAACTGGAAGGGTGCTGAAGTTGCCCTTTCCTGTGGCCCTGATCTATAGCACTTAGGAAACCTTTTGACTAGGCCATAGGGTTCGCAGTCATTAATGACCATAAATATGAATCCCAAAAAGTCACAAGATCATAAGTCTGGCTTGTGTGTGACTGTGTGCAACTTGCCTGTTGACTTTTGGCAACCCCATTAATTTCATAGGGTTTTCTTAGGCAAGGAATTCTCAAAGCCCACAGTACCTCGTATTCATTGGCAGCATTCTGTTCAAGTACTAACCAGGGCTGACCCTGTTTACCTTTTAAGATCAGATGGTGTCTTGTGCCTTTAGGGTATTTAGGCAGCTGTAAGTCTGTCTTATGATCTCATAAACACTGAACATGATGTTAGCCCAATGAGAATCAGTGTGGTGTAGTGGTGGTGTACTATGACTCAGCTGTGGAAACTCGCTAGGTGACTTTAGACAAATCACACTCTCTTAGCCTCAGAGCACAGGAAAGGCAAATTCCCTCTGAATGAATGTTGCCAAGAAAACCCCATGATAGGGTTGCACTAGAATTGCTATAAGTCAGAAATGACTTGAAGGCGCACAACAACAATGTTAGCCTAATATGTAGATCACAATTCAGTTGTTCTCCAGGTTTTTTTTCCTGGTACTTTTTACGAATGTTGCAATCCACCTCTGAAATGGATGTTCTATGATATAATGTTTATAAAAATGTGCATTTCTTTAAAACACTTTACAAAGAATGAGGAGTGTTTCACTTAATTTTAAACTGCCGTTTAAGGTAGAAATGAGATGGAATGAACATATGAATCAACTCATTCACAGAACTACGGGAGAAAAACAGGCATACCCATTCATCCCTGCTTGGGGGCTAAGTGAAGAAAGGAACACCTATAATAGATGGTGATTAATCTCTTCAAGGGCACTCAGTTTTAAAAAATCTGTTCGGGAATCATCCATTTTCTTCACTCCACAGAAATCAGAATCCTAGAAAATTCTTCTGAAAAACACTTAAGAAATTCTGGAGTGTAACCCACACCATGTCCCATCTATTTGATTGTCAGTAATATCCACAGTGCTGGCCTTTAGTTCAATTATGCCAAATTAACATGCTGTCATTTTTTATATTCTTTATGGTAAGCAACATTTTAGTTTCAAAGGCTATTTGAAAGCTGTATGAATGCTAATGACTGTAAACCACTAGACAAACACAATGATTTAACCAGTGTCATTAAAATTGCTTGTGTGAGAAGAGCTGAGTCCAAATTGGTTTTAAATCTCAGAATCTAGACACTTTTAAAAACTAAGTTGAAGTGCATGCTAGAAATGATGCTAAATGGAAGATTGTCTTTATGATCTTTGAAAAATTGTCAGCAGCATGGAGACCACCTGCTAAACTACAGACCCCAAACTTTGGTTAGGCATCATCTGGAATACTGTGTCCAGCTCTGGGCACCTCATTTCAAGAAGAATATTGACAAGCTGGAGCTTGTCCAGGGGAGGGCAATCAACATGGTGAAAGGTCTGGAAGCCATGCCCTATGAGGCATGCTGAGGAAGCTGGGCATGTTTAGTCTGCAGAAAAGAAGGTTAAGAGGGGACATGATAGCCATGTTTAAATATTTGAAGGAATGTCATGTCGAGGAGGGAGCAGACTTGCTTTCCCCTGCTCCAGAGACTAGGACGAGAAGCAATGGATTCAAGCTGCAGGAAAGGAAATTCCACCTGAACCTCAGGAAGAACTTCCTGATGGTCAGAACTGTCTGGCAATGGAATCTGCTGCCTCAGAGTGTGGTGGAGTCTCTTTCTTTAGAGGTTTTTAGGCAGGGGCTGGATGGCCATCTGTTGGGAGTGCTTTGATGTGCATTTCTGCATGGCAGGGGGTTGTACTGGATGGCCCTTGTCGTCTCTTCCAACTCTATGATTCTATGATCCCTTGTCCCTATTCTGTGTGGTCCCCAGTGGTATAAAGTACTTATCTTTGTGGTTTTACTTCTAACCTAAAAGGCCCTGCATATAAGGAGAAGATAACTCAAACCTCTCCGCAGTGCCACATCCAGGTAGGTTAGTTTAGTCACAGAAGGCCTGGCTTCCCAGTCCAAAGCTAATAGTTATTGATGGATTAGGACATGACAAAACAATGAAAGTTTCAGCCTCAACCATTTTAAATTAGTTGTCCCATTAGTGCATGCTATTTAAATGCTATGAGTACACGTATATTTGACATTTTAGAACTATATTCAACAGCAGACCCAAATTTGCAGACTGGCAGCTGCAGTTATTCTTTGAGGAGAAAGAAAAAAGCAAAACAAGGAAGAAATCCAATTTCCCTCTTGTAATTGACTCCAATATGTTGATTAATACACAGCCTGTGTGCTTTGAGGGGTAAAAGAAAGAGCTTATAGCAGAAAATAAAACCACTGATCCTTTCCTCCTACTCCAAATCTGGCTGTGGTCATGGTTTAGTTACAGAAGCTCTCATTATTAGTAGTAAAACTTGTATTAATAGATGACTAAACACGTACTCCCTAAGAGTTCAATTTAGCAGTTTTAGGGCCTAAAAGAATCCTGTTCAGTTTTTGTCTGTCTGTTTGTTTGCCATAGGTGTAAAACACTGATGTGCAAACTGTGGTTCTTCCCACAAACTTCAAAAGACTCCACAAATTATTTCCTTAGACCTCTGGCTGTGCTCCCCACCACTACCATCAGCTCCCTGGGCAAGCAGAAGAAGAGAAGGGGGTGTCACAAAGAAAGAGGTCCAGGGACTGAAGTCATGTCACAAGAAGGGAGTTGATTGAAAGAGAGAAAGAGGTGGCAGAGGGAGAAGGTCATAGAGACTCTCACCAGCGTTAGATGTGGCTCTTTCCACTGTTTGTTCCAGTCCTGTATATCAACAATATGTGGTCCCCAATGCATAACCCTTCAGAGAATGTGTCCTTCAAAGGAAAACAAAGGGGGGTTCTTTTTTCCTCCTTGATAAATTGCCACTTAACTGGTGAGGGGATGTAAGACTACAGTTTTTTTTCTCAGCACTATACACCAAAATTGGTTTTACAGCCTATGTCCAGCCCTGGAACCCAAGAACTAATGACTTCTCATAGCCACATAGCCTTTGACCATGTATGGCAACTTTTCTTTCTGAAGTGCAACAGCATAAGTGGTATTAAGATTTGTATCCAAGACTAGCCACGGGTAGCTGCTGGCTTCCAAGTCAATGAATCTCCTCTGGATTTTCATCTAATCCATCCAAGGTGCTGAACCCTATCTCCAAAAGATGCCCAGCACTTAGACAGCTCCTTTAAAGTTAAGACTAAAACCCAAAGTGGATCCACCACTTTACTGACATGGAACCCAGCAGTTAACACTCGAACTTGGGCCATTTCTGCACTAGACTGTTATAGCGCTATGATTCCACTTTCAACATCCTATGGAATCCTGGGGTTTGCAATTTCGGCAGGGGCTGGCCGGCCCCTCCTGAAACTGCAAACCCCAGGATTCCATAGGATGTTGAAAGTGGAATCATAGCGCTATAACAGTCTAGTGCGGAAATGGCTTTGTAGATGGAGTTGTGGGTTTGATCTCTAAAACCCTGTGGGAAAGAAATTAAGAACTGGTCCCATAGCATTTCTTCCCATGGATCAAAAGTATCCAGTCCTCTGTTCTCTCTCATTTAGAAGTTCCACAATGTAAAGAAGTTCTAGGATGTCAATGTCTATTCTGAGATTGTCATGAGTTGGGTAAATCCAATGAAAAAATGTCTCAAGCTGGCTTGGTATCAATGAAAAGATTTTTCTATTGACAATTGTAATACAGAGGTCATTTCCATTGTCTCACAGCTGTCAAGAGAAGAGTGTGCTGTGTTGCTTGCTTTGTCACAAATTAACACTACTCCCTATCTCAGAGTGGAGTTTGTTGATTTCATGACAGCTGGTCACCTGCTTGAGGAGACTAGACAAGTAAAATTTAATGTAGTCTATTTGTTTCTAATCAGAACAGAGAGCAAGATGAGTTCTGGAAATACAACAACTGACAAGGAAAGAGGAAGCTAACTAAGCAAATCCACAGGCCCCCTGGAGAGTCTTTGTAAGTTACAGAAACAAATCAATCCAGTCTCAGAAATCACACCAAGCTGCTGCTCTGCTAGCTGAGCTAGAGATTTGTACCCAACCTTTTCCTTCTGTTCCCAGCTGATCCTACCATAACTGAAGAATGTGTACCCTTATCTTCTGCCTAGAAATGGCTCACAAAAACAGGAGACTCAGGGCTAGGTCCTGAGATCTGGCAACCTGAGTGGTACTATCATCAAATTCAGAGAAAAACCACAACACTTCTGCTTCCATTATACCACTTTACCCAAGTTTCTACAACTACAGTTCTACAACTGGAAAGAAACCTTATTCTTTCCCACAATATTAGCAATTATGCCTGTAAATGTTTTCATATGTAGCTCCTATGCAATGTCATATGCAATTCTTATCCCTCCCCTCACCCCACACAAATATAATTGAATAGAAATATCACTTTCATCCACTCAACAAGGTTAAAATGAATTAATCTGAACACTGGGTCTTCCAAAAGAGTGGCTGATATATTGTAAAACTATTTTAGAAAGTCATTGCAGTTAAAATTAATCATCCTTTTGAGAAAGTAGAGCATTTTCAGAGATAGCTGTGTTCTCTTCTGATTTACAAACTCTAGATCATATGTTGGGCTCTCATATTGATAACACTCTGGCATCTGCTTCAGGGATGCACAACTTAGACTCTTGCTCTTCTTTAAAAACTCTCTGATACACTCTACAGGTCACACTATGTCATATCATCATGTTGGATTTTTTTGTGCAGCAGATAAAGCAGAGGGATGACCTTTTTTCAAAAAAAGAAAACACATAACTGTTTTTACCTAAAATAAAATAAGAAAAATCTGCAAACAAAAGGAAGAAAAGTCATCACCTATAACAGAAAGATGTGTTCAGAATATATAAAGACCCAACATTACTAATATATACTGTTTGTGAATGATACATTTGCAAAAGCCATGTTGGGACTGTATGCAACATACAACATGTGTGGCCCTTCATTCATGCAAGGAGAAGCTGTATCATTACTCCTTGCAGCATATACCAACTCCTGTCACATAAGGTGGACTCAACCTTGATGGACTTCAGCCTTTAAAAGCTTCTCTCTCTCTCTCTCTTAATCTGTGAAAGGCAAGGCAACAGACATGCCAATAGCCAAGCAGGTATTTCTATGGTGGACAGCCTAAGAAGTCAGCCTACTCCTGGTTCCAGGTGGCAAGTGCCAGGCAAGATGTCAGATGGCCCCATATCAGGCCAGTATCTACAAGGAGTAGTCAAGTATAGTATTCAATAGGGAAAGCTGAGGTCAAGGAACACCTAGAGCAAATCTACTCCAGGATTTTCTGGGCTGAGAATATGTGAAATGCCCAAGGTCACCCAGTGGGTTTCCATGACCAAGTGGGAAATTGAACCCTGGTCTCCAAGGTTGTAGTTCAATGTTCAAACCACTACATCACACTGACTCTATGGGGGATACTCCCAGATTAAGCAATGGAGGCTGTGAAGTATTGCTGTAAAGTAGCTCCAGTGTGGGTGGGTGTCTAGAAATGCTGCATACACTTTCAGAAAATTGTTCCCCTCCACACACCTACCTCTATTACTTTCAACTCTGTACCACAAATTCAATTAAAAATCTCTTAGTTCAGAACTTTTTGCCTCAGCATCATGGGAGGTATCCAAGCAAGGGTAATCTGATTGGCTGTATCTCAAGTTGTTTTGCAAATAACTTAAAACGCTTTCCAAATTGTCATTCCATTAGGAGGAATGTGTTTGTTATTAAGGTAACACATCAAGAAACTGTGATGGGAAATGAAGACCAGGCTGGCCATCTGATACAGATTTGTTTGCTCAGTGCTTGGATTAATATTTTATGTTTTTAATTCTGTCACTTTTCCAGAGGGAAACGTCAAGAAGCAACTGCACAGGCTGCAACATGAGTAACAGGGAAACTCTAGAGAGCCAGCGAACATGTAGTAACAAGCCTGCCACACGCTGGAGATGCTGTCAAAACCATAAAGGAGGGGGAAGAACTCACTGCCTCTTCCCAAAGCAACTTCCAATGCATCAAGAGACAATACCAACACCAGTGGTTCCCTCAAACCATTCAGCCGTATGACTTTTCGATCAGATTTCTTTTTTTAAATGAAAAGTCACATTTATTTTTACGTTATTTTTCTCACTTCCTCCCAACACGCCATTTTGTATACAGTTTTCAGATTTTTTTACTCCGAAAGTGTATCACAAAACTGAGAGATGTGTGCAGTGTGACGAAAGACAACACATACTAGTCTGATAGTTTGGTTCACTTGAAATGTGACTTAGGGGTCTCTTACTTTCTCTCTCTCTCTGACTATTTTATCAATCTTCTTTTAGACTGAACATATTGACAATGGCTGGAATCCTCTACCACAGTCAATGCTGTTTAACTTTATGTACACTTAGCTACATAGTAGAGGCAATAAGCACCCCAATTAGTCAATTGTGAAGATGTGTAACAGGACATTGGCAAGAGCGTGCGTAGGCACTCCTTAGCTGTTGCCCTGATGCACAGCAGGACCAATACACGTTGAATCCAATTGTGCATTGGTCCCAATCTGCATTGACAACTTTTCCAGCTCCCCTACATAGTAACATACCAGCAGGCCCTTACTGGGTACAAATGTTATGGAATCCACCCAGTTCTAATTCCTACAGATATAAGTCCAATTATGAAGACTTACATCCCCAACAGGATTCCACCTAACATCATTATGAAATCTTAATATTACCTATTTATGTAAATCCATGAAACCTAACGCTCTGCTGATTTAGCATCCTTTATTTCTTTTACAAGTTTTGATGATTTTTATGATATTATATCAGTAAAAACATTTTTAAAGAGTAGATCACAGCAAATTCATGCCCATCTCTAGCCTTTCACAATATTCTACTAGTTGAGAAGTCTTTAGTCTTGATGTAAGTACTTTTTCCCCACTGTCCTGCTTTTATTTTTATTTTTAAAATACTGGAGGATGATACCAAGGGCTAGAGATGTGTAGAATCCTGCAAAGAAATGTAATTCAGTTCAACTAAACACTTTTGGCTTCTCTACACGTTCCTCAGCAGTTTTATCTCAGGCCAGGGGAAGCCATCTGGATATTATTAAACTGCAACTCCCAGCCCTCCCATTGACTATACTAACTAGGATTTCTGGGAAGTAGAGTCCAAAGACAACAGAGAGCTGGGCAGTTCACACCACACCTCTGATCTAAACAGAAATGACAATGGGAAAAAGAACCATGTGTATTACTCTGATCTCTTTGACAGAAAAGGGAGAAACACATTAAATTAATGGAGAAGAAAAACGCCACCAGGCAATAATTGCTGGCAAACACACAGGCACACACCTGTTCTCACATTAACAGAGCAGTGTGGAATCATCTTCTTTGTGGCCTAGGCAACTCTGGTAACACAGAGCTCCTGAGAGGCCTCAGTGATGTTGCTACTTTCCAGTTTCCCATCCCATTTGTGTGGGTCTCTCCTCTGTAGGGATATCAAGATATCTTGTCTGCGCAACAACACAGGAGTTGTTCCATTGCAGTTTTTTCACAATTGCACAACTTTGCAATTGCTCGTAACGGTCACAAATTCTTGGTGAGACTGACCCCCCCCCCAAAAAAATCCGAACATTTGTCATCTCAAAGATGAGGATAAATATATGTATTTCTTATTCTCCTGGCCAGGAATAAAACAAGTAAGGCTTATATCCCTGAAACTTTGTTCCTGTGTCCCAATCTATCAGTAGTCACAGGAGAGGCAAAAGTAGCAACACCAGGTGGCTGATTCTGGGAGACATTATTTACACTTCCCACAATGTCCTTGCTCACCTGTGGACTTTGCCATGTTGGGCCTGGCAGGTGCCTGAGACTACCCTGTGTAGATGCCAGGTCTATTCTTACTCATTAACTGGTTCTTAGGGTATGTCTCCTTCCATGTTTGTTTGTGAAAGAGTGAAACAGCTAGAGATAGTGCAGACAATGACAAGAAAAAGTCTTCACTCAAAGGAGAGAGAGGGCTACATGCATATGTCTCACCAGCATTTTCCAGGTGAGGCAATATCCCTTTTCCCCCACTTTTAATAATTTGTCGCTTATCTCTCATCTCATTACATTACCAGAGTTTGACTTCTTATGCCTCTTATAGTGTTACACATCAATAACTCAGCTGTCATGAGATAACCCAGTATCACTGATGTAAATTATCTCTGCCACTGCAAGGTTCACAGTGAACCCTATCTGCTTCAAATGGAAATCATTTGAGATCTCATGTCTGATAGACAATTCTAAGCAAGTTATCTTAAGTCCCAGGTTGCCTAATGGATAAATCAGTAAATTCAACTATATTATATTCCAAACACCACACTGAAGCCATTAGCATTCATAGGATTGAACTGCTTGCTTTATTTCAGGCAACATTTAGGGATGTTGGCTGACCATTTTAGACCTGAGATAATGTACCATTGCTTTTAAAAGACAAGAAGGATAAAATATGCATATATTCGCCAAGGAATCAGCAAGAACATGTCTCTCACCCCTTTATTCCATCACTTCTGTTTCCACATTATATTTACATACATTTCATGACTAGGAATGGGCAAGCCAATCCATTTTGGGTGCATGTCACTTTTGAATGTCTTTGCCCTTAAATCCATTCCATCATATTTCCAAATTAATCTCCTCTTTCTTTTTAAAAATCTACAACCCAAAACCTCCAAATTCAAATACCATTTTGATGAGTACAGTGGCTCAACAGTATCTGTTCAGGTTTAGTGCCATATTCTCCCATGGATACCAAAATCCACAGATGCTCAAGTTCCATTGTCTTCCATTGTGTAGTAAAATGGTGTCCCTTGCATGAAATAGTGAACAACTCAAAGGTTTGCTTTTTTGATTTCTTTTTTAATATTTTCACGCCAAGATTGGTTGAATGCATGGATGCAGAATCTGTGGATATGGAGGGACAACTATATATTGAAACATATTTTCCACCAAGATGTACTTTTCTACCAACAATTTATCTCAAAGCATGCATTTTTATTGTATTTATTTAGTTTTAAGACAGGATATGCATTTTCAAACCTCCTTTGATACTTCTTACGGCAAAATATGTCAGAATATTTTGAAATTTCAAAAGCAGGTACTCACTAACATTCTGGCCCTCATATTGATTCAGGAAATGTGCATCAGGTCAGTTCATAATGGAGTTTTGCAAAGAACGGATTCTTCAGGCATTTCCGTATTGAACATCCAAGTGTAAATCAAAGGCATTCAAAGTGAAGCAGATATCTGAATAAAAGGCAGTACAATCCAAAGAATAAAAGCAAGAAAGAGGAAGGGTGAATTGGGAAAAAGTGCTTCTAACTGAAGTATGAAAACTCTGACATCATTTGTGCTCTTAGAATTCACCTAAAATACAGAAAGCTTGTCAGACAGTCACCTCAGGCAAGAAAAGACCAGCTGGTTCAGGAGAACAACTAGCTTCTCAAAAAAAGGAAGGGGGAAAAAAAAGGCTCCCAGGAGAGGAAAATAGACACACTTTTCTAGGAGAACCATATAGAGCCTATAAAAAGAAGAGGGGGAGGAGGAAAGAGATCTTGTGGTATATTCAGGACAAAAGGATTTCTTTCGGTATAAGCTTTCATGGATTACAACTCACTTCTTCCTAAAATGCATTGACAAGAGTATGGAAAGGGATCTTGCAACACTTTGAGACTGAAAGAAGAAATAGCTAGCATAAGCTTTTTCAGACTAGGGCCTTTTCCATACAACACTCTCCCACATCGTCCTGTCATGGGAGTGTGTTCCCAACGCTCCTTTCTGCACATAACTGGCTGCCTGCAGAAGGGAGCGTGAAAGACACACTCCGTCCTTCTGGACTGCAGCTAGCCTTCTTCCTATGCTGCAGTGGAGAAGGAAGTGCATAGATCATGCTTCTGGCCCTTCTGTATGGCTGGCTGCAATGGAAGGCTCACATGATCAGGGGTCACTGATGGAGTTTTTCTGTCAGTGATACAGCCCATGATTGCACCAGCTGCGGTGGAAGAAGAACAGGACATGATGCAGCCACTTGGTTTTGTTAAGGATTCGGTACAAAGAGATCTCACAAAAAGATGGTATGATTTATAATATGACGGAGACAAGATCTAAAAATCTTAGTTAAAATGGAAGAGATAAAATTTGAGATCTAATCAGCAATTTTAAAATTAACAAGCCATAATCTCTGTATGACACACAGCCAAGAGTTCTAAAAGAATTAAAATCAGAAATTGGTAAACCTCTAACTAAAATATACAATCTGTCAGTAAAATTGGCCTCCTTGGCAGAGGAGGATTTGAAAGTAGCTATTTCTTAAAACAACTTTTTGGATAAGCCAAGATATGAACCATTTATTCTTAACTTTTTTACCCCCAAAATAAATTGTAGAAAGCATTTGCTAAAAGAGAATTATTAAACAAATAGAAGAACTAATTTAGTTGAAAAAAAATCAGAATTGCTTCCACAAAAGGAAGACTTGCCTCACTGTCCTTCTAAAAATATTTAAGTGTGTCAGAAATAATGCTGTGGTACAGACTCAGAGAGAAATATGAGAACTTTCTGCATCCCCATCATTATACTTGGACACCAGTATTAAACATTAAAACAAAAATTTTTTGGAGGAGGTGGAAAAAAGGTAATTTTTAAAATGTGACTCCCAGAATCCCTCAGACAGGATGCCCATCAAAAGAATAACTATGAAAACTCTAAATCCAGACAACAGGCTTGAGAGGCAAATTCTCCTACGTCCCCTGCATCACCACATCCTTGTGATCAAGTCCCCACTCTGGATGATATAGGTAGTGGCAATTGGCAGCTTCCATGTGAGTAAGGTGATGAATCTGCTCTGTATTTTAGTCTGACTATCCAAAAAGCTAACCAAGGGGCTGAATCCTGCCCCAAAAACAGGTTCGGCAATGGCTCCATAAAGCCCACAATAGATCTCCACAGCTGTGACTGGGTATAAGGAGACCTTTCCATGTCACAATCACCTTAGTTCTGTGAAACTATGAGCAGGTGAGGCAAATTAACCCCAGAAATTATCTGTATCCTATTTGCAAAGTTTCCACACCTCAATGGCACACTTTCACTGATCACTGATCAAAATCACTGATCTTTATGAAGGTTAAATGTCATCAAAACCAAATGTCATGCAGCCTATCTCTGTATATCTTTCAAGCTGAAGGTGACCCTATTAATCTAGTCATACACTCATCACCCTTGACCCAGAAACATTGAATCAATGCAAAAATAATTGCCCTTTGAGAACCTTAGATCATAGGCCAAAAATCTCTGCTCATTCCCAACATGACCAGCAAAACCTGCACTGAGGATAGGCATGGAGAGTGGAATCCAAACCAGATTGCCACAAGGCTTGTACAGTTTCAAAGATTATCCCTCCACCCCAATGTAATATCCATCCATACTGCTTATCAGAAGACACTGTGATTCTGAACCTTCCCACCTGCAACTCTTTCTCCACACTGAAGAACCCAGTGTGATGCAAACAGCTTCCTGTCTTCTTGACTTTTCCTAGGAAGAGATTGTTCTGAAAGCTGAAGCAGGATAGGGAAAACTTAGTGGACAGTTACTGATGAACACTGTTGAACTACCTAACATTTCCTGTTGAATAACAAAGAATAATATTTTAAAGCCTTGAAATGTGTTGTGCCTTTTGGAGGGTATTAAAATTTTATAGGGTATTGTATAAGAACAGTGTCAACACAGAACAGTATGTGTAGCAACCTGAGAATTACTTGACACTCTGGATTTTCCATGTCTCAGGGAGATGTTATGCACACTATACCTTGCTGAAAATAAATTTAATAAATATGAATTTCTCTACAATAAGCTTAATCTGAATGATTCCTCAACAGATTTGTCCCTACAACTTTGTGTTTTTGTTTTTTTGTTTTTTTGGAAGAAATAAAGCAATAACATCATGCAAAATAATTTGGAAGGCATGCATTTAAAAAAATAAGTAACTTCCCATTTATAGGAAAGTGAAGAAACTAACACCTTCCTGGAAGAGGGGCTTCTCTAATGTAATCAAGATTCGTCCCTATTTGGACAGGATGATTACTGTATTTTAAAAGCCTTGTTAAACATAGAATTATGGGGCAGAAATCATATAGCTCTCCATATGTGACCGGACTGTAGTTCCCAGTATCCCTCACCTTTGGCTGTGATGGTTTAGACTGCTGAGACTTGCCATCCAACAACATTTATTCATTTTATTTATTTATTTAATTTATAATTTCGATTCCACCTGTCTCCCATCATGAGATTCACATGTGAATTCACATTGATTCACATGTGGATTTCCATCATGGGATCCACAAGTTCACATCTGGACAGCATTTCTATACTAACCTTTAATAATCAACCTGTACAGAGTACTATATCCTACATCCTAAACCTTAGAACCTTTTGAGGCTCTATTTATCTAGAATCTCAGTAGTGTCTGCTCTGACTAACAGCAGTTCTCCAAGGTTTGGGCAGAAGTCTTTCACACTAATTGCTCCTTTAACCTGGGGATTGGAATTGGGAATTCTTGCATCCAAATGAAGCATTGTGCCATGTGTGTTAAAAACCATTTTTGGATGTGATGTGGAAGCATGAATGAGCTCACTCTTCAGTCATTGTTTTCCCCATGTAGACATTATATACAACCAGAGAAGCCCATTCTTCTGCATGTATTTAGGATCAGTGATGTACAAATCATGCATAAACTATCCTACTTACATTTGAACAGATCATCTACTCTGACATTGTGCCACTTGTGGAAGGCTCTTTCTTAATTTTTTTATGCTAGTATATGACAGGGATTATTTTAAAATAATACACAAAATAATACTTATTTCTCTACCAAGTTGTACTATTATGAACACAGTCAACTGTATACACTAAAATGTGCTGCTTCTCCCTTGTCTTTTATCTCTGTCTCTTTCTTCATCATATGTCCATCACTTTCAGAAATGATGCAGCATTTTCCACTGGCAGATATGTCAATACATCTGCAAATTCTGAGGTCAGCAGACCCTTCCTGAGTGGCCACAGATTCTGTGAGAAAAGGTAGTCTGTCATCACAAGGATACCACCATTTTGGAACAGGGAAAACCTGAGAGTAGCAGATTCCATGGAAAATTTTGCTGCCTTCCTACTTATGATCATCCTTACAAATGCATGCAATGTGTCACAGAAAACATGAAACCAAGGAGCTTAATGCTAGCTGAAATCTGTATGTGCATGTAAAGCCTTGCCATCTATCTCAATGTTATAATTCTTTATAACTTCCCCTGGTGAAATCTGGTACATTGGCCAGGTATCAATATATATCTATATATACATCTAAACCATATGATTTTGTCTGTCTGTTTATTTGTTTGTTTGTTTAAAGGAGGAAAGGAAAGTGACTTTGCCATTTCTTCCTTCTTTGTGTTTGGCCCTTTAAAATTTGAATTCCTCACCTGCAACATGTATGAAAAAAATGCCCCTTTCAGCAGATATTGACTTCTCTGCTGGAGTCATCAAGATTTATTGATATAAGAGGTATACACAGAGTTCACCTTTATTGGTGCATCCACTAAAATATAAACTAAAGCTGTTTATGAAATGTGCAATTACTTTTAATACTGTATGGAGCTGTTTTCTCTGCAGGGAAGAATTGCAGAGAAGCTGCCAAATACTGCTCGTGTTCACTGATTTGGGCAATAAAATGAGTAGCCAAATTGGAAAGATAGGGCTAGTCTCTACTAGCCAATTATACTATGAATCCATGCCAATTTCAGACATCTGGAATGTGCTTCTGACAGAAATGCTGAAATTGCTGTGTTTTAATGTGAGTAAATCCCCCTGGTTATATTAGACATACAACTGAAGCGTCTGTGCCTCTATCTTACCAAAAATTAGGGATTGTATATTGACTTGTTGTCTACTTCTGGAAGTTCATGCTATGCCATTACAACTGCCTTTTACTGCCCATCACTCTCTATCCAAAAAGCGGGGGCTGGCATTCTGCTTGGGACTTATGTCTTCATAAATGACCTGCCAAGTGCACAAAATTGAACTGATTAGTTTCACAATGCCCATATTTCCCTAGAAGATGCCATGCTGTTAGAACATATGGGTGTGTTTTGGTGCAAGGGAACCCAGTTGAGTTCAATGTGCCACAGCACAATGTACAATGGCCACCGATGCACATCACAGCACTCCTTGATGCATCCAGCTATGAAGTGCCAGAGCGCAACAGGTGTGCACCAGAAAAGCCTGAGGTGCATTGAAGCACTCTGGTTTTGAAAAACTTGTTTTTTGTTTTTCTTTTTAACTGTTAAAGAGGGCAATCACTATAATTTGTTTGGAAGATCAATCACCACTCCCAGAGGCTCGAGGGAGAGGCATTTAAATATGTTTTGCCAGAAAAGAGATATTCTTGAGTGCTTAGAGGCCACAAAAACAGCTATCAGGCTCTGCGTAGAAGTCATCATGACAAAGAGTCTCACAAACCTGTGCACACAAAACGAAGCAAGCCCGTCTACTGAAGTTTAAACAAAAAATAAGACCTTGTAGGCAGAAGAACTTCCACAACGTAACAGAGTGCTCATGAAGATCTGGACTAAGTTTATCAGTAAAGAAATTTGCACATCTATGCAAAAATGCAGGCGGTAGTATCAAGCTACTTTTAACGGAAGCTGAGGACAATATCCTCATCTCCCACATCCTTCTGATGGCACGTAGAAACTTTTTCTTTCCTACAGACTTCAAGGATTTGGCTCCAATGAGATTTTTTAATGGTGTACTGTTTGGCTGATATTTATCTTCTTGATTTCCAATGGATTTTCACACGGTTTTAATTCTTGGGAGGGGGTTCAACTGAACTTTAAGAACAATGTTGTTGTTGTTGTTGTTGTTATCATCATCATCATCATCATCACCATCATCATCTTGAGTTCTAGTATTGCAGGGGGAGTGGGCTATAAATTAAATACAGGTTTCCCTCACCTACCTGACAGGTTAAGGAACAGAGTACTGTGAGAAAATGGAATTGGTTGAAAACTGGAACCCATGTACTGTACTGTAGAAAGCAAGAATGACTTACACAGGCTCACTTGGGACCAACCACATGCATGCTGCTTGGAGAGTCTCTCAGTTGGCTTAGTCCCTTCCTCCCTCAACTCCCTCTGCAAGCAGCAAGTGCATATGAGCAGTTCCAAGCAAACTTCTGTAGGCAAGAAGAACTGGTGAAAGAATCTGTCCTTAATTTGGAAGAATCAAAAGAACAAATAATCAGATAATATGGTGAGAAAAAGTGGGGGCTTCCTGTAGTAGTAGTGGCAAATAATAACAACAACAACAACAACAACAACAACAACAACAACATAGTTCTCTTTTTTAAAAATAAAGTTAAAATAGAACCAGAAATTCAGTGAAGAATCAAAAACAAAATAACTAATTTAGGCATGATTTGAGGTCCCCCCACTTCTACTGTTGGGAATATACTTTCTGAATTGCATGTAACAACTACCGTCTCTTCCATGCTTGGTACAAAACAGAAACAAAATCTGGAAAGTTGTGCGTAGATCATCATTTTGAAATCAAAGCGCAGTATGCAAATCAGGTTTTTATGCAAAATAAATGAGTATGGCTAATTTATCCTAAATTATCTCCCCTCCTTCTTAAATGAGGACATTGCCAGACACAGCAGCTAAGAACCATAATACAAATGCTACTGAGTCACTACAAGGAAGAATGGAAGGGAGGGGAACCCTATTAGTGCTGGGAAGAAAAAGACAGATTGAAATAATAAAACCTTATTAAAATATAATAAACCTTTCCTGTTATAACTTCATTGCTTCCCCTTTTATGAAAACTTTATGAGGCATAAGTTTACAAAATAAATACATTCACAGAGAGAGAGAGAGAGAGAAAGAGAGAGAGAGACAGGCCTACCAATACTGGATCAGTCCAGGCCTATGGTTTCTAGGCTAAAACCTGACACTGAGGGATAGCCTCTGGTGTTGTCATTAAGCATTATGTACTAAGTGCCAACCATAGTTGTTTACAGGTTGCCATACACACATTTTTTTTCCAGTTTGGAAATTAAGACAGAAATCTTAGCTAAGGGGCTATTCCCAGAGCAAGGTGATATGGTGAGGATTATTCCTTCCAAAATAATATGGTGGGGATTATTCCTTCCTTCAAGTCACTTGTTGACTGATGGTGACCCCACAAATTTCTCAGGATTTTCTTTCCATATAACCATTACCAGCTCACTATCCAAATCCCATGGTGGTTCAGGAAGGGATTGATACACCCTTAGCACTCAACCCAAAGTGCTAATTTTTCACACAACAGCATGTAATATATGCATGCACAAGTGGCAGCTGAATGTATTTGGGCAATCCTCCTATGACCCTATATCTTTACCATCTTAATACCATTCCTCCCTGCCACACATGGAGAGTTCTTCTTTCTTTAGAAAGTCCAAGAGATATAGGTATTCAATAGTACAGCTTTCACAGAAATGTGGATTCCCACAGACTTTGGGATCCTGCTTAAAGCATCTATAATTATCCAACCGTGCCTTTGCTCAGCATCATCAGCATCATGTTTATTTGTATGCCACTTTTCCATATTAAAACCAAAGCAGCATACAAAGCTCCAAGCAGCTTACAAAAAATGTTAACCAAAAAAGTCATTGTGTTTCACAATGAATGACAGCCTATGAAGTTATTTAGTGTCCTGCTCTCCCAGGTCAGGTGGCAATGAGCCAGAAAGAAGATAATGGTTGGGTCTTGCATTACTCACAGCTAGACATTCTCCAAAAGTGTGCTCTGTACTAGCAGTGTTTGTAGCTGGACTCCATCATTCCCACACCACCAGATCACATGGAAATATGATAAAGACCAGGGCCTAGGGATGGAAAGATTATTCAAAGACTCTGGGGTATACTAAGGAAAGAGGTTTCTCAAGTAGTAAGGAAAACATGACAAAGTGAATCCTGGCCAAAGTCCTGACTACACTGTGAAGCTTCTTTTTTGTTTCTTTCCCCCTCCCTGAGTTTCCAAATATTCGCAAAAGACTATTTCTGTCTCCCCAAAACTCCCCATTTTCTTGCTCCCAGACATAACTATGTACAAGCTGAAGGAGGGATCATCTGGCTGTATTCTGACAGTGGATGTACAATGATGACATCATTGGATGCCTTCTGCCCACTATCAACTGTTAACTATCTCACTTTAATAAATATACGCTAAGATTAAACAACACACCAACAATTCATACTGAAGTCTAAAAATATAAAAAATACATATAAAAAAGAGAGAACTCCAAATAGATTTCATAATTGCAGTCAGTAAGGACTACTGGGTTTAACAGAAAATATAAAAGCTGTAATCTAGCTAAGGAGCAGAATGCAGGAAGAGTATTGTTACTAGTAAAGATATTGTATAACATATAATAATAGTAATAACAAAGCTAAATAAAGTCTCTTCTGTTTTCAATAATGGATCTGAGGACTAATTGTTTCTCATCATGTGCAGAAGTCTTCCCACTGACATAAAGTAACTGTCTTTTTACAAAGCCAGTAAATAGTGCAATCGTATACATGTATACTCAGTACCACTGAGTTCAATATATCTTACTACTAGGTTAGTGGAATTAGGATGGATGGCAGCCTAGAAGGCAAACTGGCTTTTTCCTCACCACACCCTATTCTCTCATACACAACCACACACTACCTTCTTCTTCTTCTTCTTCTTCTTCTTCTTCTTCTTCTTCTTCTTCTTCTCAAAGCAGCCAAAATATAAAAAGTCACTATACAGCCAGAGGAGGGAACACAGGAAGCACATACCAGGAAGCAGAGGTGCTCATTCTTATTCCCACACATATTCATAGAAATATGAACACCTACATAAGTGGAGGTAAGAACAGTCAAGGCTTACCCATGAGCTTGTTCACATGCCAGCAGGACCTTTGCTGTTCCAGAAACAGCAAGATCAATCATTGAGGTTCTTGTAATTTGGTTCTCCATAGCCTGACCCAAAGACAGTTTGACAAACCTGATGTTTTCCTGCTCATGAGAAGTCCCGTACTCTTGAGGAGTCCCCTTACTTCAATAGTGCTTTCCTACACTTGAGGAACCTTGTGCCTTCTGCCACCATGTGGTCTAGAGCCTCGTTATGACTTGATGCCAACTACAGGTAGTTTTTAACTAATCAAAATTACTCAATCTGTTCTGAAATCAAACCAACCCTGAGGAGCATAGTTCTAGGTCCCCTCAGTAGGGACACCAAGTTTCAGACAGCTTGGTTTCATGTGCTTGGAACTATGGCGGACATATATATATTCTCTCTCTTTTATTATAATTCACAAAAATGTGGCAAATTGATCTCTTTCACCAAAACTTTAAATGTGTGTCTCTGTGCTAAGATGTTTTACATTTTTAAAAATCCAAAGTAATTATCCTGAAATAGCCTCTAGAGAAGTTTGAGTAGAACGTTTCATCTTGAGAATTTTGAGAAGAATGTCTCCAGAGGGCACCAAAATCCACAGTGACATGGGGTACCCTTGGGTTCATCATAATAAATGAGACTTTAGGCTTCACTAGTTTATCTACACAACAATGGCTCTGATTTTTAAATTTCTACGCCCAAATTTCTATGTTTTATCTCACCATGCCCTGGGTGAGGCTCAAGAGATAACAGAACCCTTATAAGTAGAAAGCAAGGGACAAACAATTCTCAAAGTGCTTGAACAATTTATTGTACCTAAAGGTCAGAGTCGTGATAGTGTCTTACCCTGGTGCAAATACTGCTATACAAGTCATTGCACTTTCCAGGAGGTTGTACAAGGGGAGCATCCTAATCAGATCTGCAGGAGCAGCACAACCATTGTCCAACAGGTGAGTGTACGATCAGTTGTGCAACAGTCTAATCCACTCCAGTTCTGGAGAACAATAGGTTCACTCAATGCAACTGCTGAATAGGATCTTCTCCAAGGTCAGAAGTAAGAATCATGTGGCCTTACAAGCGTTGTTGAACATGAACAAGCAGGCTTAGCCAGCAAAGCCAATGATGAAGCATGATGGGCATCTGAGTCCAAAAAACATTGAGAGGGTCTAGATGTTAGAACACATAAATGTTATTATTTTTTTAGTGGCTTCCGAAAACAAAAGAAAATGTACGAAATTGTTAGCTATTAGGAAGAGATGGAAAAAAAACTGACTATAGATACATTTTAAAGTAATCTTCCATGGTTATAAATAAGCTGTATATTAATGATGGAAACATTAAGGAATCTCAAATCATACTTTTTCAAATGGAATTGTTTAAAATATTAAATAACTATTTGTTTGACTTTGCTTGGAAAACAGGAAATGGCAGATTTTACTAGACTGTAAAAAGAGAAATCAGCTATGGGAGTTTAAGCAATTACCTTTTGAATATTATCCAAGAAATAGGTAAAAGGAAATTTATAAAGGGATAGACTTTAATAAGACTGTGAATTCTATGATATCAATGTATGATACCATATCAGCATAATATTTTATTATATTCTTTGTTTTCTTTTTTTACTATTTTTTCTTTTTTGTAAACTCATTCATTCCCTTCCCTTTTTTCTGCTTTTATGAAAAAATACTTTTTTAAAAAAATATTAGCTGAAAAATTTAAAAGTATTTTAAAAAAAATATTTTGAAATCTAGAAAAGAAGGTAAGAAGTTATTTTCTTATTACAAAACTAACAGCAGGCATACCTCCTCTATTTGATGAGTATCATTCATTGAGATGATCCAAAGCTTTGCACTAAAAACACACCATCTCATTGATGTACCTGAAAAATTCTTTACAAAGCAGATATGCCCTTACTCTGAACTATCGCAAAGAAAGGGAAGATAGGTGCTACTTGCATAAACTGGCTCACCGTTTATTGCATCAAGATACAATTTTCTGAACCAGCCTTGAATAGTTACATTTTTACCCCAGAATGAAATCTCGGAGGTTTAAAAAAAGTGGTCACCTCCTTCTTCCTTCTATAAATTTTTTATCTATTCTTAAAGTCAGATTCAGTGCTCAACAGTCTCTGAAATGATTTCAAAAACTGACTTGAATATAAACCACTGTAGTGGCACCTGGGGAAACAACATAGCAAGAATTAGCAACTATTGAGAAACATGGATAAGCAAGGTTCTTGTTTTCAATTTGGTCTAGTTCACACTATTTTATTCTGTCAACTACACTGATATGGTGACTGGTCATCCCTCCTCTGAAAGGAGAATTCCTAATGGCCAAGAAAAACGCATAAATATTGCCTGAAGTAATGTGGAAAAGAACTGGAGATCTATTGTGGGTGTATCAAAAGGGGAACACTATCATAACTCCTTTCCAATTAAGTTAAAAGGAGGGATGTACAGGTGTCCCCAGCTTATTCAACAGTTTAGGAACCAGATCACTGACAAAAAGCAGAAATCCTTAAAATATGGAATCCTTACCATTAAATATACAGAAATATAAACGTATCCAAATATCCAAATGTAAAGCTTACCTTTAAATACACAAAAGTACAGCAAAATGAACAAAAGTGGATGATGCAGTTGACAATGTATGGCACACAATTTCTAAGAAATGCACTGTGAATTGACTTGGTACTATCTTTTTCTTCAGTCTCTGTACAGACTGAACAAAAAGATGGTGTTGAGTTGATTGAGCGGGGGGAAAAGCACGTGTTGCTTTTTGACAATCAGCTCTTTTGACCCTTTTCAATTACAACCAGAGCCCACATATTCGATGCATGGTCAAACGATCAGACTACATATCGAATGTATGGACTGTGGTTGTAGTTGAAAAGGATCGAAAGAGCAGATCATCGAAAAGTGGAGGACACCTGTAATTCAATGTGTGTGAGAGAGAAAAGAGAAAGACCTACACAGAGGGAGTTCAGCAGTTACGATGCAGGGCAGAGGAAGGCAGAAGAAAAGGGAGAAGGGCAAATGGGGAAAGTGAGAGCTGGCTCAGGGGTGCTATTTCCAAAATGAGTGGTGCTGTTACATGTTTACTTGCTAAAACATTTATATCTCATTCTACATCCAAAGATTTCGAGAAATTAAAGAAATCCATTTTTCTCCAATCACTTTTGGAATACTTTTGAATATTCTTTTTCATCCCTACAAGCACATGGGGAGCCAGGGCTTTCACTGTCCTTTCCCACTGTCAAGAGAGCTTTCACTGCCCGCTGCCACCTCCCATTGCTGAAAGTCCCACAGCCAAATTACCCTACTGCACCTATGCTGCTATTGCTACCTCTCTTGTTGTAGTAGCACTAACTAATAACATGGCAGCAACTATGGATCTGTATTTCTGACTCCTTATATATAGAAAAATACTGGATAAAACAACAAAGGGAGGAGTGAATGTGAGCACACACATGGTCCACGCACATGCACATATACATAGACATAGACATTTATGTACGAGATCAACTGGAAGCTTCTCATACTTTTAAAAATTACACCATAATACTTATGTATATCTTAAAATTAAAGCAATTCCAACGCCATCCAATGAGGTGTGTAAGTACAGAGTAGCCAGGCTATACATACTCTGCTAATATCTACACCATTATAGATATAATATCTGTATCTATACATAAAAATTTCTTTAAGTGAAGAGGGACAGTGAAGGAATTACAGGGTCCCTGACACCCCTTCTTGAGCAGCTCTTGGCCAAGAGTTTCGCTTTCAGAAAAAGCTTCATGCACATATTCATTTACTGCATTATTTCATTTCATTTATTTAATTCATAGCTCACATTTCTTCCATTATGGGACCCAAGACAGCTCACAATGTAAGTTAAAACTAAATATAGTTGAAACAACTGATAATACAAAGGTTTTTTTAAAAAAAAACACCCAATGACATAAACAAAATTATTTTTTTTAAAAAATTAAACAGTTAAAAAGGCAGTTCAGTGGCGGAGCCTGGAGTGTACGGAGGGGGGACAGGAGGGGTGGAGCTACGGAATGAGGAGCATGGTTGTGGTGCATTGGGGCATGGCCGCAGTACATGGGGGTGTGGCCATGGCACGTGGGGGCATGGCCAGATGCACAGCGGCATGGCCAGCATGCACGGGGACATGGTTATAGGCAGGGAGGTCCCAAAAGCATTGCTGCCTGGGACGAATCGCCCCCGCATCCCTACATGACTGAGGCAGTTAAAAATAATAATGATAAAAAATACAGCATACCCCAATTAAAAACATTCTGCAAAACACAAACGGCCTGGATGTTTCCTTGCTTGCAATAAGAGACCAAAGTGTTGACCAACCCAATTCCCTGTGGGAGAGAATTCCCTAGTCTTGGAGCAACCATCGAGAAGACTCCCTCTCATCTCTACACCAAACATGTCATGTATATGGAATGAAGAGAAAACCCTCCCCTCTGAGGATCATAAAATTTGGGCAGCTAACAGATCGAGGTGCACTGAATAAGCAGTATCAAGGTCCCCTAATGGTTATCCAACCTGCTAGAGCTGCTTCTCTGTACATAAGACACTTTAGCTGGAACAGGGCATGCATGTCTTCAGAGCATGTTTACACTTTGCTACCATCTCTCTTTTGATCACAGCTATACTTTCAGGACATAAGTACCAACGCATGTTATGGCAAGTAGGGGCAGCTGTACAGCCTCTTTAACAAATGCTAAAATAGTACCACTCTGCATTCTAATTGTCTGGGACAGCTGAAACAGTGAGACAGCTGGCATGCTTCTCCACAGGGACTAAACAAATCATTTCCTATCACTCTCCGGCAAATCAGAATTTTGCAAATATCCAATGCTAATTTGTTATTTTACTCTGCTCTTTATCATTTTGCAGCAGTGCTTTGTAAGTAAAATATTTTGATTGAATAAGAGGAAGAACAGATAACTTCAGGCTCATTCACATATGCATGTATATCACTTGATGTCTTATCCCTGGATGTGCAGTATTTGAAATCTGCTGTGGGAAATGTCTGACCTGATGACAAATCTCTGGATGCCAGCTGTGTTTCTGAATTTCACCTGACATTTCTGTCACTAAACAACAAGTGTCACCTGTCCTAGCAATCCAGATATAATATCCAGATAATACTTGGCCTACATTTCAAGGCCATTGTAGGGATCATTAAACTATAAAAGGAGAGTGTGATGGGAAAGGCTGGTGCAATAAAGACAATTTGCCTCTTTTTCAGAAGACAATTAGATGACTTGAACCCATAGAAGAATAACAGTGCTATCACATAAGAACAGGAGGACGTTACTAGAATCCAACTGGAATTCACAAGCAGATACTTTTGATTCCTTTTAGGAGCAGTAGAAACCATTCCCGGTGAATTTCAAAAGTTATTGAATAAGTGGCTATTACTGTTTTCCCCAAAAACATTTTTTTTTCCAGTCTTTCCTCAGTAGGTCCAAGGATAACAATCTGTGCAGTTTGGAGCACTGTCTTGTTTTAAAATGTTGTCCTCTTCCCAAGAGAGGGAAGATAACAAGAGCACTTCAGTTTCTTTTTTCTACTTTTATTTTGATCCCACTAACATGAATGTACTCCTTTGGAATTGTTTCTCTTTGGGCCAAGAGAATTGATTATTTATAATTATGACAGCCATATGATGGAGATAACATTGGACATTCTTGGATGTGTAATGTATTTTCAGTGAGGTGAAAAACAGACTACTAAAGCCACTCTGATACCTACTGAAGATCTACTAGAAGCACACCAATAGAAAAAAAAAAGACCTCTTGAGGTTGCCTCTAGTTCACACCCAAAGCTTCTTATATAAAGTCTGACAAAATTGTGATTTGGTCATGCAGGAAGGAGGACTACACTTCTGAGCAGGTATGTTTTTTCACAGAACCATCCTCGTTCTCTCCAAGTGTTTTGGACTTCAGCTTTCATGTTTCCTCATCATTGACCCTGTTAACTAAGCTTCATGGTAGATACTTGAAAGAACATTTGGAAAACACCAGGTTTGGAAGGACTACTGAACAACCTGGAAGCTATTCAGCAACAGCTGTCAATACGGTGGCCAAGGAATCACATCCTATAATAAACACTTGGGCTGACTATGCCTTAAACCTACTCTAGCAACATTATTATTATACTCAGTAACAACAGCTGTACTTTCAGGCATTCTTTCACCTGTATACTCTCCAATACCATATACCATATACATCTGACACTGACAGCCTACACCCTACTGGCAGTACCAACGAGAGCAGAAGCATTCCATCTACTGGATTTACCTTCGTGGTTGATTCACCATTCAACAATTGATTTAATAGGCCTAATCTAGTTAGGACTAACTAACAGAATTCTACCCAATGTCTTTTCTAAAGTTCATATCAAATGGAGGAGGGCCAACTTAAACAGGTCCAGGGAGAGATTTTCTGCCCCAGGATCTTTGGGGACTGAATATATGTATGTGGAGATAGACAGACAGACAGACAGACAGTTAGATAGATATAATCTCCCAGATAGTAAAATGAAACTAAATCAGATGTGTTCAGAATTTCTGTTAAACCATGTGGAGGCCATCCAACCTATTTAAAGAGTGACTCATGATTTCTGAGGCCTTCCAAGACAGACATTTCACTGGTTTGAGGGAGGAGATTAGGGGTAAAAGTAACCTTTGGGAGCAGATATATCCTTATGGGTGCACTTTTCTGCCCTGCTTGTCCTGTATCATCAGTTAGCGGAGATTGCCCTTCTCTCCAAAAGAGAACAAGAGTACATGAATTAAACATTCAAAATGGTAGCACACTGAACAAACCTTATTGTGTAACATGTAAATATTTTATCATTCCCCTAATAAGTCTGTGCAGTTTCTGTTAATACCTCAGACGAAGAATAGATAAATGTCATAAATTTGAATGTTTAGGGGAAAAAATGGATTGACCCAAGTCTTCCATCTGGACGCACACATGTGCTAGGATGCTATAGGCCCAAAACTCACCCTGTAAGCAGTGCAGACACACTTCCAACATGGCTGTTTCCATGTTGCCAGAGAGCGGCAGGATAAGAGGAGACATTTCTAGCTGTTTTCCTATAATTGGACATGCAACAACAAGCGCCTGCAGAGAGCTCTGCAAGTCCTTGCAAGTTGTCTACAGACGACATTCTTGTGGGGGATTTTGGTTATTGTGTGGTTGTCACAGGATTCTAACCTACTCAAGAACCATAAAAGTGAGTTGTGCTGGGATAAATCTGACTTAAGCATTATAATTCATCAAAACTATGCCAACTGAATTATTTCGATTTCACCTTGTTCCCTAGGGAGTGTCACAGAATAGCAAATGTGAAAGAAGACTCTTAACTATAGAGAGCCCAGCTCATTCTTCATGTAACTCCACTTCCTTATCTAAGTCATGATAAAAGATCTTGGTCTATGCAGTGAATTTTCTTTATTATCTTCCTGAACTAAGCTCTAGGTATAATGGAAAAGTGATGCTCACCCTTTGAGAAAATTATAAGCAAATTTTAATCTGAGACTGCTAGACATACTCATCTCTAAGAGCAAAAGTCACCTACGTGGGACAATGACCCGAGGCTGGGATCTGTATTGTGGCCCATCTGACTTGACATTTCATTTGCAATAAATGTTACATATGCTGAAAAAGACCAGCCTAATTCAGATGGGACCTGGCTCTCATATGTCGCTAAGTATGGCTTGTGACATTACCATATAAATTGAGGTATAAATATAAATGAACCACCACACACCTGTTGAATGTTTGATGTTTAGACAATTTGGGAACTTAACTAGATTGCATTTCAAAGTACAGCAAGTCTATTTGGAAACCCTTCCTTGTTAGATGACCTTTTGGATATTAAAGTATTGGCTGAAATATGACATGATGGAGGTAATCGTCACAACAAATAGACATTTGGCTCTGAAAATGTGTTTCTCTTCTGCATGTACAACAGAAAGAGATAATTAAATCTGTCCAAAATACTTTAGGTGCTGTCAAATAGCAGAGGTGTCAAACAAGGCACTTAAAGATTGTTTCCTCCACCCACAATTTAATTTAAAAGCAAATGCTATAATCACTTTATTTCTTTTTTTCCATTTCTGAACCATGTGGAAGATATGGCAACTGTTTGATTCATACAAGGAAAGATTCTTTTAAGTGACTGTAAACAGCTTTGAGAATATGTAACATTTAGGTGGTAAATAAATTTAGCAAACAAATAAATATTTTACTGGCTCAATACGCTGGAACAATATGAAATGAACCACACTTGTGATCCAAGTGTCTGCAATGTTAGGCACACCTACAAGGAATTAGACTCATTAAATCTGGATTAATTTCCAGGTAAATATACTCAGAAATGTGCTGCTCATTCCTTTCTCCAGCTGTAATAAGGAAAGTGGCTCTTCATCTTACAATGCGCACTGCTACAAGAAAGTCAAAATGTAGCCAGATATTATATGGACAACATTCAAGCACATCACTTTGGAAGGTTTATTGGAAAGGGGTATGTGTGCTATGGTTTTTACTTTCTTTCACTTCCAGGCAACTCTGGTTTGGATGATCAGCTCATCGACAGCTGAACATAACATAAAGGAGCCAGTGTGGTATAATAGTTTGAATGTTGGACTAGGGCTCTGGGAGGTCGGGGTTTGAATTCTAGCTCAGCCTTGAGCAAGTCACACTCTTTCAGCCTCAGAGAAGGGCAATGTTAAAGCTTCTCTGAATAAATCCTGCCAAGAAAAAAAATATATATTGGAATACCGTAAGTCTGAGTCAATCTGAAGTCACTTAACAGCTAATAACAACAAGAAAAGAAAGTGTGAATGAATCTAACACAAGGCTCCTACATCCAATGGGAATCAGCCAGACAAAATTACCCAGAATGTTTACTGAGACATAGGCCAAGATCCTATAGGAAGCTTGTGAACTAGTAAGTTCAGTCAAGAGACTTGCATGGACTTCTAGGTGCCTGAGAAAGAAAACAGAAGCAACCAACTCCTTGATGGTGAAATGGAGCTCTTCTAGCACAACCTAATGGCCAGTCAGTGGATTCTTCTTCACACATCATAAAAAGCTCTCTTACACTAGTGAAAACCTCTGAGAGGATTCCAGATGACACCTGCAGGAAACAATGTTAACAGTGGCACCTTCATTTCATGGCAGTACAGCAAAAGGTAACATAGATTACTGCAAATATAAGAAAAATGTGGGTAAAATGGATGTTCCCTCTCCCAGTATTATTTGAATTCTCTCTCGCCCTCTCTCTCTCTCTCTCTCTCTCTCTCTCTCTCTCTCTCTCTTATCTGTCTATCTGTATTTTTTTGGGGGGGGGTATCCTCTTTGCATCCCACACTGTCCTCCAAAGAGATCATGGTAAGCTCCCTAGGATTGTTCCATTGTAACCTAATAGCAACAGAAGAGAAGGGAGGTGAAGGGAGCAAGAGATTGGGAGTGGGAAAATATAGCAGAGCCAAATCCATACATTGAACTTCAGGACAGGGCAGTTTAAACCTTGTTCTCTTAGCCTTTGTCCAACACCCTATCCTGGCTCTCTATCCTACCACAACTGGATTGCTCATATTGGCTGAGGTCCTACATTGCAGACTTAGTTACAAATGCATAATCAGCTATTGTCTCCTGGCCCAACCTCCAAAAGTGACCTTAACAGTGAGCAGCTGCCTCAAGTGATGAAGATCTGTTCTGTTGGTGAGCAGAACACAACTGGCTGACTTTCCAGCCTCCTCCCACCAATGATCTGCATAACTGCTCTGTATTCAGTTAACACCCCAAACCAGCAATGCGGATCCTTCTGATTGTCACAGCTTTGCTTGCTGGTGGGGTGCTGGACATGTCATCCTGATGCACCCCAGTTGCAAGCAGGACAGATCTCCATCATTCAGATCACTCCCTGAAGTTTGAAGGGCATTTATGACTGTGGCAATAGCGAATTCAGCAATTATGAATGCATAGTGTAACCGACCACAGAACAGTTACAGATCCGTAGCTCTAGGTTTATGAATCCATAACTGCATTACAGGATGACAGCCATTGTTATCAGTTCCATTTTCTTTTTAAAATAGAAATACCTGAGCTGCCTTTGGGCAGAAACAAGTATCTTCAAAATAAGCATGCCAAAACGTCAATGCAGTAAATTATTTCTACAGCAGCAGGTTTTATGTAAATCACTCATCCACAGAAATAGCTTCAAAAGAATCTATCCATAAACATGCTTCTACTTCTTTCTGAAATAAGATGTGTTTTGTTCCATTTGATGCAGAATGGGTCCCCTTCTACTGGTGAGTTCGGGTTGACAGCACAACTTGCCGTTGTGGAGGGAGAATTGCTATAGGTTCAAAACTGTTACAAGGTAAATTTCATCCTTTGAAAGTACTGCAGCTACAAAGCTTTGAAATTAAAGAGGTTTGCTCAATGAAGGGAAGCACTGTACTTTTCCTTCTGACGAATATTGTGTACTACACCAGGAACTGCATGTAAGCACTCAGCAATTCATTTCTACATTTTTCTTTGGCCAGTTTTACAAGGGATTGAAGCAGGATGCAATTAGTCAGCTTAATTCATTGCAAGAGTTAAGGAATGGAGTGTACATAGGAGACCCATGCACTGCTGAATCTTGGTCAAGCAAATGCTTGGTCAGAAGCTCCCAAATCACAACTGTTGTCAATCATTCAGGATAGTGGAGCAAACAGAACACTCACCCTTTCATTACAAGTTATATCTTAGTACTCATTTTGACGGAATACTAATTTTCCATACGAATACTAATTGGAAAAAGATAGCTAAAAGCTAAGCTAAATGTAATCTGCTAAAACTAAAAATGGTGCTATCTTCATAGTATTCAGTTAAAATGATGAATGTTTCTACTAGAGCCAGCCTTACCATTAGGTATAGTTAGGCAATAACCTCAGCAGCAAATGCTGGAGGAGAGAAGGGGCACCCTCATCACCCAGCTATTTCACTGGAACCTCCTGACTGTTGGCCTTTCTTGGAAGATAGATCCATTCATGCCATGGAAAAGTCCTGCAGCCCACCCCCTCCCAAACAAGCCCAGTGTCCTCAGGCATGGCAGAAAACTCTATCCCACTTCATGTGTTTAAAATGAGGGGCCTATTCAGACTACACAATTATAGCACTAAGATGTCACTTTAGCTGTCATGGTTCCATCACTTGGAATTTGGAAGTTAGGAGGGTTATTTAGTATTCTCAGCCATAGAGCTCTAGTGCCTCACCAAACTACAAAGTGCAAGATTTCATAGGATGCAGCTCTGGAAGTGAAATGGTAGCACTTTAATTGTGCATTTGAAAGGGCCTCAGGTGCATCTGCTAGTTGGGTCAGCTTCTGTACATAGAGTGAAGGGGATGCCAGTTCATCTTTTGCTGCAGGAAACCAAATGCATTTAACCAGAAGTCCTCCCATCCCTTTTCTTTGTTAACCCATTTACTAAAAAAATACAATATAATCACAAAATCAGAGGAAGGATGGGCAACTCTTCTACTTTTTCTTTCTCTCACAATCATTTAAAATAAAAAAAGCTTTATCTACATTCCATCCCAAGTATGAAGACATTTCTGAATTTTGGTAATCCTCAAGAACACATACTCAAAACTAAAACTTTTGCGTCCCTTTACATTCACCAAATTCTATAAATACATCTATTCCCCTCACAGAAAGGATGTGCTTGTTTGTCATTACTCATGTTAATGATGAGGAGCTTCTTAACAATAAAAAGAGGTGGCACCCCTTCTTCATCCCAAAAATGATTGAACAGACAGAAATCTAAACCCAGATTTGAAAGAAAAAAAAAAGCTCAACACCTGGAGAAACTATGATGTCCAAGTGGTTATAAAAGAGAGAGGGTCACAGGCAAGCCCTGTACCCCCTCTGATGAGTCTCTGACAAAGCCTTCAACAAAGAAACTGCTTTTCACAAAGTCCCTTTCCACAGGACACTGTTGTCCTGACATGGGGATGAGGGAGAAGTGCTTCTGCATGACGTTGTTGTGGTCCCATCCTTCTCCCATTACCAGGTGGCACGACCGTAAATTGGCAGGTTTTTCCTGCCAATGACACACAATCACACCAACACTCTGCACTTACGTGGCCTGTGGAAGCCCCAGGAGCACAATGGAGGTGTGAGGGACACTCTTCTTCCTTCCACAGTACAGTGTCAATGGTGAGTTCCCCTCCCCACCTCTTCCTGTGCTGTACTGCAGAAAGAAGCACTAACAAGCACTTCAGCCCTTACTGCACACCCACAGCCAAGAGGATTGTGGTGGGAAAGGAGGTCATTACCAGATTTTTTCCAGTAATGGTATAGGGCACATTTCGAATGGATGGGGATGTGACAGCACCTGGTCAGCAACGATGTCATGTGAGATCATAAATCCCAGACCGAGACCAACGTGTTGCCATGCTGATATGGCAACGTCATGTGGCAAGAGCCTAAGTCTGCTTGATCAGATGCAAGCTTAGCTGACCTAGTTAATTCATTTCATGTATGCATATTGTTAGTTTTGAATAATAAGTGTGTTAACCACGTTGAACTGTGCTTCTTTTATGGTGCAGGAACCGACTCCTGTTCTTTTACATGATATTTCTGCCTCTGGTACCAAAATTTCTGTTAAAGATGCTCAGAAATACATCAGCATCCTTAACTGAAGTATACCTGAATTCACAAAATCTGAAGACTTATTGAGAAAAGATTTAAATGTTTGTATATTTTACTGAATCTGGGGAATATTTCATAAAGTTGTATATAATAGCATGAGATTTGAACCTCATCTTATGTTCCAGAAAATTAAGAACATTACAAAAATGGAATGCTCAGTGTAGAAATATTTCAGAAACATGTGAAACATTCAAAGTGTGGGTATATGTGTGGTCCTCACTCACTACTTTGAAATCTTAGCATCTGGTGGGAGAATGATGATGTTAATAGAATGTGAGCTTTCACTCCAGTAACAATTTGAAGCAGCTGTAAAATAAATGTTTCAGCCTCAGCTCAGCCCTTTGGTTGACCTCACTCAAAAAGAAAACCATCACCCTGGTTTACATTTCATGAAAACCATTTCTTAAAGGCTCTCACACAAAGCTGTATCTCCATCACACAGTTATAGCAGTTTGATATCAGTTTAAACAGTCTGGTGGTAACCCATGAAACCTTCAGATTTCTAGTTTGGTGAGACACTCTGTTAATAATTCTCTGCTACATAGCTCTAGTGCTTGTCAACAAAGAATTATAACCAAATTAGAAATCCCAAGTATCCATACGCTACCGCTATGATAGTTAAAGTGGTATCAAATTGCTAGTGTAGTTAACATGGCAAGAAAATGATATAACTTTGCAGTTGAGAAAACCTGACATACACTCAAAGACATCTGTATTCAACAAGAAGATTTACAAACATGATAGACCAGTGTACAAGTTTACACCCAGTAGAAATGTAAATTACATTCTCACAAGCAAGAACAAATGCTTTAACCATTTCTCTACTTTCTACAAGAAATTTCTCAAAAACTGCACAGTTTTTGAAGACTATTCACAGTTTGGAACTTATTCTGTAAGGTTCTGTAAGACCAAACCAAAAAAAAAAAAGATATTACTTTCTGTGCAAAAAAAAAAAACTGCTTTCTGTATAGAAACCTGTTTCTATACATAAACTTGATCTGTCTGTCTGTCTGTCTGTCTGTCTGTGTGAAGAGTAAGTCCTGAACTATGAAGATTGTCCTTCATCTAGGATTCTCCTTGCTGGGGCTTCTAAATAACCAGGAAATCTATTTTTTTTATCATTTTTCAAATATTTTCTAATATTCTTTCCAGCCTAATCTCCAATCATGCCTTTTGTCACACACCCAAGTTTCAGCCCTGATCAAGAGATTACATGTAGACAATTGGAAGAACTTTCTGATGGCAAGAGCAGTTTGACAGTCGAATAGGCTGCCTGGGAATGGGGTGGAGTCTCCTTCTTTGGAGGTTTTTAACCAGAAGCTGGATGGCCATCTATCAGGAGTGCTTTGACTGTGTGTTCCTGCATTGCAGGGAGTTGGACTAGATGATCCTTCTGGTCTTTTCCAACTCAATGATTCTATGATTCTAAGATCATACATTATTTACACACACACACATAATTTCATTGAATTCTCCAGCATGAAAAAGCAACACATAGAACGCTATGGCCCACTGAATCTCCTTGTGACATTATAGTCATATCTGTCTTCTATTCCTTTTTCCTTGTCCATGCCAGACTGAATATCCAAGGAAAAGACACAATTTCACCCCAGATTCCCAGCATGCGTTTTCCTGAAAGATGCATCCTGCACTTTTTGCTTGTAACCGCTCCCTGATTTATTTACGAGGCCTTCCTTGCAAGCATTTTGCTAATGCACAACAATACGGAGGTGTAATGGGGCTGTCTGAACCCATTTCATCATGATAAACTGGATCAGCTCAAGGCAGTTATTACAGGTGAAAGAAAATATTATGGCATGTTGTCCCAGAGTACCACGCACAGCTCTGACCTCCCTGAAAGACATTTCAGTCTAGTGGTTTCTGTAATGCTGAGAGTGGGAAGATAAAGATGTTTTGATTCAAATGTTTTCTAAAAAGAAGAACAGGGGCACTTGAACAATCAGATGCCAAGTGTTCATTCTGTATTATTTAGTGCAACCGTATTGCAGGCTAGAAATAGATGCATGCACCAAGAACCACAAGTACCTTTTTTTTTTTATTCTGCTGAGTTATTTCTGATCTTAGTGCTGATGTCGTAAACCCAGGGGAAGAGAGATTTCTGAATTATATGTTTCATCCCATCAATTCTTAAACTAGCATCCCCAGTGCAAACACCAGTCCAGCTAACTCTAGCCTAGTTTTAGATACAATGTTCCTCCAGTAACTATATTATGATTGATTCCTACTACCAGCCCAACAGGATGATGTAACCTTACAAACTCCCTGTTTGAGGAAACGGGCAAATGCAGTTTCTTTTCAAGTCTAAGTACTCAGGACATCCTGTTCTCTCTTTGATCAGTTCCTTTACTGCCTGAATTTTGAAGCTCCCGGAGAAATCCACCATCAGGGTTGCATATGTTCTCCAAAAATATGGCTTGAGTACCAATGACATAAATTTACAGTGACTTCATGATGTCACCAGAGCTTAGAAAAAACAAGTGACAGGCAACAGCTTATAATAACAATTTACATCTTTTGGTAACACTGGTACAATAATGTTATATTTCAGATGTAGTGTAAGGTCTGGAAACCAAATAATTCCATTTGTATCACAAGAAACATTTTCCATTTCCCATTGGTATAACAAGAAGCACTGGTTTTTAAAATTACCTCTAAAGGACATATTGGTGGCATTTTGACATGAATTTTCCACATTTTATGCCATTCCCTTTTCAATTCTAATGTGTATGTATGTGGTTTTAAAAAAATAATGAAATGCAAAGCCAAATAACAAGCGATGAAATAGGTAACACAAGCTGCTTTTTAAACACCAAAGTGGGAAAAGTAGGAAATTACTTTTAAAGCATCATCAGTAATAAGGAACAAATGAGTCACCAAGAATAACTTTCCAGCTTCTGGATGATCACACTGCCCTCCATTTTGCATGCTTGAAAGAGATCACTTTTCCACATAATAATCACTGTTGTTTTAAATGTGTACATCTGCACACACGTGTGTGCGCGCGCGCACACACACACACACGGAGGACAGGAATGATCCTGTTTAGGGTACTACCTGGATATTCCTTCCAAGAAAACAACATACCTTGTTTCTTCCCTAATATCCTGCTCTATGCTGTCTGATGTTACATTAAGGTGCCCCATCCTTTCCCAGAATCCTCAACTTCTGAATCCTCAAGTTCCTGAAGATAGCTGCCAACACCGTCACCCTTTCCCCCCCACTTTTTTTTTCTTTCTCCTATAACATCTTTTGCCTGATGAAGAAGCCAGTGGAGCTTGCACAATCTGTTTTGTGCATTTTGGTTGGCCAATAAAGGTATCACTATTGTGTGGATTTCAGATTTTGACTATGCTGTCCTAGTTTTCTTTGTTTTTGTTTTTTTTTACTGAACTGATACTCAATATTTTGCAATCACAAAGCATGCAGATGTTTCACTGCAATTTTTTGGGAGGAGTGGACTTTTTTGGTAGTGCAAGCTTTGAGGTTCCCTAAACATCACTGTTTTCCTCTTTTCTGACTCTGTTTTAACTCAAACTGTTGACACTTACCACCTACTCAGCGTTGAGTATTGCTATTCAGTAATAGAAACATATGCAAGATGACTGTTATCTCCTTAACATTGCACCCTTATTATTTTGTGGAAGACATTACCAGAGATGTTTGTATAGGAGTAATGAATTCTCTCTTTCTTCAGAGAATATATATGTATGTCTGTGTGTGTATCTATGTGTGTGTATGTGTGTCTCACAGTTTTTGTAACCTTGAGCAAAGTGGCATAACTTCTTTTCACTTGCCTTGGTCATTTGCACTGTCCTCATTCTCCTTTCATGCCTCTTGTATTATTTGACCCATGAAAGTATCTTAAGACAATGGCCTGAAATTCTTAGCAGATAATTGATGGAAAGCTATCTCAACTGAATTTTTCAGTAGTATAACCTTCTCTCTACCGTGGTAATTTTTTTAAAACCAGTTATCACTGTATCATCAAGCTTTCAAGGAGAATGTATATTAATATTCACTGGTAATCTGTTAGGTGTAAATGCTTTTCCTTGTCAGTGTTAATACTTTGCCCTTATATCCCAGCAGTTCCAGTTTTCAAAGAAAAGGTGTCCATAAAGACAAGCAGTATCAAGAGAAAGCTTATCAGAGGGCAATGCATGCCCAGTGTTTTGCCCTGTCAGTTCATTTTATAAGTATGCTCCTGTTATAGAACAAATTATTGTTACAAACTTGCATCTCCAATTCTAGTAATACGCTGACATAAGCTATTCAATGGAAACCTTCCTAGAGAAATCAAATCCTTCACTTTCACTGCAGAGGTCATGTAACTGTATGAACTTCTCTTATCCTCATGCTCTGGAAAAAGAATGAGCAATGGATGTTCGCATGGGGGTGGGAGGAGAGTGAGCCTTTGTTACTTTGGCTTGTTTGTTGAAAGTGCCCATACATTCAGTTGTTACCACATCATACCGCACCTACTCTCTGGGACGGGATATTTTCAAAATTGAACATAGTTATGGTTGAAAAACATGTTTGAAAGCACGCTCACTGGAAACATGTTGCCAGGTCAGGATGACCTCAGATGTGGTCAGGTCGTAAGTTCTGAGAGGATTAAGTGGGAAAGCCCAATGCGAATGGGTTTGTGATAATCCTTTCAAGCTTCAAACTACAAGCCCTCCCGAGAGCAATGGAAGGCAAAACTGTCAGGTGAAGCAATCAGAGATCATCCTGTTATGTCCCCCTATGGAAATCCTTCCTAGACCCCCTGCCCAACCAGACATCAAGAGATTGTCATGGCTCCCTTCAATGTGTTGTCACTTACAGTTAAGACAATCAGCCCTTTCTAGACTCATTTGTCACCCCCATGAGAAAGCAATTACTACTTTGTCCACACACTCTCCTACAAGGTAGCAAATAGGGTAAATAAACCCCAACTTTGGCCACCAGTAAATTGTAGTACTTTGGTCATATTATGCTGCACGTGGTACCCCAGATTCCTGTTCCTCTGTGCTACCCTCAGGCACTGTCTGGGCCATTCCACTTCAACTTTCTGCTTCAAGACTGGTAACTATCACTCTTTGCACCAAATCACTCTGTATCCAACCTTTCTTGCCTCCCTTTCCAGTAGCCTTGTATGGTTCTTGAGAGTGTCTGATTTCTTGTGTGTTTGTTAAATCCAAATAAGGTTCTTGTGGGTTTTCTGGGTTTTAAGGCCGTGTTCTATTAATATTTTCTCTTTTTTGTATTGCTAGTCAGTTAGTTGTATTGTATTGCTACAACCCTGGGGGATATCCCATTTAACAATAGGCCAACTGTAACACGCAAATTGCTCCCTCCCACTCAGGGGACTACACAAGTATATATATACTCTGTTTCACTTCCACGCAACCATATCCTCTGAAGATGCCAGCCACAGATGCAGGCGAAACGTCAGGAGAAAATACTAATAGAACATGGCCTCAAAACCCGGAAAACCCACAACAACCTATGGATTTCAGCCATGAAAGTCTTCGACTTTAAATCCAAATAAAATACTCTGTTTAACTTTTAACTGGAGCCCTCTCTACAGTCAGTACTGGAATACACAGGTGAAAAAATCCTGCCATTACCCTTTTCTCGCAGGCCTCCTTTGAGCTATAATTCCCCAAATCCTAAGGAGACACTGACATTGTGGGTGGACGTCAAAGTCTCTCACCTATTAACACAGATATCTATTTGAGGATGTCCTGTAATTAATAGGTGATCATCTTCAAGATCTATTTAAAGAAAAAAGATCCATTCAAAACACCATCAGAGCTCTAGAAATTGCCTGTTGTTAGCTACTTGTGGTTACTGCTTCTGACTGTGCCATGAAACATAGTTACCATGACTTCCGGCTTTGCTTTGTTGTTGATTGTGGTTTCCAGTTTTAGTCACTGTAGTAAACTGAACATTTTTATTGTGAAATGCTCAGAACACCACTATGTTGAAAAAGTGGCATTTAAAAAAAAATCAATAAAATAAATTAGTAAAAGACTTCCTGGCTTGAAATCAGCTAGATTACCAAGGTGGGCAAAAAAAGAAGAGATGAAAACTGTCAAAATCATAATGGCTTTCCTTTTTTAAAAGATAAATTGTATAGACATCATATACATAAGGCACAGTCCTATTTGTCTTATCCATACAAACCGGTGGGAAGAGCTTCATCAAAGAAGCCACACTATGCCACTACCATGGGCACAGTGTTGCTCCCGTGTTTAAGATAACAATAGCAAAATCTGTCAGTTTCATCTTTCCCTACATGTTTTCTTTCCATCCCAAATATAAAGAAATCTGCAAACACTAGCAGATTCTTCCAAAACAAAATGAAATGAACAATCCTCCATAGTCACAGTGGCACCTATCAAGTTCAATAGCTAGAAGCATACATTCTTAAGAACAGAATATTGTGTTACAGGTATTAAAGATGAGGAGCTTCTCTCTCGCTCTCGCTCTCTCTCATTCTCAAAAAAAAAAATTAATTTAGCTCTAATATGTTTGAACAGAAAGTTGTTCAAAAGCAGAATTACAAGACTTAAGTAATCTAAGCCTTTATCGAAGATAGATGATGCTATTAGATTCAGTTTCTCATGCAGTCGGATGTTTTAAATTTGTGCAAAAAAAAAAAAAAGCTATTTCCTATGGAAATAGACTTTTGCAAATTTTGTGCAGCATAAGTACCCAACTGCAATGTTTTCAGAGCAGGGAACAGATTTTTCTGCTCAGGAAGTGAAACTTCTGCATAAAAATACCGTATTCCATGCAGAAAATGCTATTTCCTGTGTCAAAAATGCTGTTTTCTCACACAAAACAACCATGTGCAAATTTTGTGCAGAATGAGCCCCAGATTGGGAAGATTCTCATCAGCACAGAATTCTTCTTATCAGGGTTTTCCAACTCTCAAAAACCATACTTTTTGACAGTTTTTCAAATATTTTCAAATATTCGTTCCATCCCTGGGGAGAACAGCTACCAATTGCGGAACACAGTAGTGAGTTAGAGTGACAAGTAGTGCAGCCTCTTTATCTTATGAAACCATCAGAGTGAAAAGTAGGGTATATATTTAGTAAATCATATAAACCATTTAAACCAATTATCGTTAGAGGAAACTGTCAAGCCTCAAAGCCCACATCTCCTACCTTTTTGATTAACTTTTCTCAAATAACCTAACTTTCACAGTGATGCAATCTCATCATGAAGCAACCAAGAGAACTCAAATGGCAGGAACTTGACTTCTGAAAAGATTTAAGGTTGTATTTGACAGTTTGCACATTGTCACATTATTAGACAAACACCTCTGAGCTAGGGAAATCTACTGCCAGAGTGAAAAGAAGCAACATAGTTTGAAATATTGCAACAATTCAGACTTAATATATGGCAATTCCAGGTCTGCAACTTTGTCTATGTGTGTGTATGCAACGCTATGCCATTACATGGCTCTATACTACGCTATCAAGATGCATGCACTGTTAATAAGAATAGGAATGCACATACAAAAAAAATTTGTATGTAATATATTCTCTGTTTGATTTCTAGCACTTTTGACTGAATATACTACATTCATTAGCATTCATGTGTGGCCTTATGATTTTTTTTTTAATTACTCAGTGAGATTCAAATTTATTCATTTCAAAGTACTTACAGATTTCCTTTTGAAAAAAAATGGGCGGGAGGAGGAAAATGGACTATGGATCGTTGTTGGCAAGTCAGATTTCCTCCTTACCATATAAAAGGATGCAAATTGAAGTGCATTGAATTTTACCCACACTGGTATGATTTTTAAAGCCCTCTTTTTTTCCCTATCACTGCACACAAATTGCTTTGTACAAAAGCTGGTTATTGGATTTTATGCTAACTCAAATACCCACAATCAATAACAATGTAAGAACCTCATCCCTCCATTTTGAAAATTGTGTCATGCAGGTATGTCTATTTTAGGATGCAAAGGCATTAGGAACAGAGGGTTGTTGTTTTTTTCCTCTCTTTGCTGCAAATCAAGTCTAGTTCATGCATTTTAAATGCTTCCAGTGGGATTATTCATACTGTATTTAAACATTCTAGCAAGGAGCTGGCCACTTGTCATGTAGTCAACAGGAACTCAGCTGTCTCCCTGCCTCTTAAGAGATACTCACAACTTCCCTGTTTTCAGCCAATGTTTCTCTACATTTCACTACCACCCTTTTAATAAATAGCAGCAGCAGCAGCAGCAACAACAACCCTGACACCTTTCATCTGAGCAACTTGAGTAATAATGCAAAAGTCTCACCTAGTTCCAAATGCAGCATCATCTGCTATCAGCACTTTGTCACAGCTTGGAAAAGTTACTTTTGGGGGCTATGCACCCAGTCCTGTGAGTTAGTCCCAACAACAGGGGAGCCACTGAATCAATTTTTGTGGAAGCATTTTTTAAACTAAAATGGGAGATAGTGTTAACATATTTTCCAAAAATTCATGATCTTGTCCAGTGGAAAGAAAGTATTTCATATTACCCATATTTGCATGTGAGGATGAAATACATGAAGGTTCACATTCCTAGTGGCTTCACTATCACCACGACTCTATCACTGTGATTTCCTTCAAAGCCCCAACAGATATCAATCCAGGGACTTTGGGGTCATTTAAAATGGTAGCTTCCCAACCACTTGCTGCTATAGCTGATCCATACATTAGCCTCTTGGTGGGATAAGCAGTTGGCATTAGAGAAGATGTGAGCATGAGCGAAAGAGGCACCAGAAACTCTTCAGTGATGCCAGATACTAGTTCTAGGATGAGAAACTTCTGAAGATTGTAACATTAAAGCACACATCTTTAAAGCCCTACACAGCTGAAGTCCAGATTGTCTGAAGGATAGTATTCTTCCTTATGAACCAACCCATGCTTTGAGATCTGCTGAGGAGGCCCTTCTTTGTGTCACACCACCCTAACAGGTACATTTGGTAGGAACGTGGGAGAAGGCCTTCTTGGTGGCTGCCCTCAGGGTCTGGAACTCCCTTCCCAGAGAAGTTAACTGGCATCCTTCCTACTTTGTTTTCATAGACAAGTATAGACTTTTCTATTACGACAGGCATTTGATGAGTGACTGTATAAGACCTATCTTACAAAATGTGCTGGATGTTGCTAATTGTAGTGCTGGTGTGCATGTGTGTTTAATGACGTATGCTTCAATCTGGTTTTATTTTTTATTGTTTAATCTTGTTTGAATCTTTGTACCTTGTGGATTTTAATAATGTCTTTTTTAATTGTTGTAAGCAACTTTGAGTCCTATCTATGAGAAAGGCAGGATATAAACAAATAACAACAACAATAACTGACTGTTGAAATGCAAATGGATGTCCCATTCTGGTGGGCAAACAGCTGATCTACAAATACTCATAATAAATAAACAAATCATGAAATTGTTTGCTGGCTCTTAATATGGAAAGAACAGAAATATGGAAAGTACTAAGAACAAATCAAAAATATTTTGGAATTCCTATGCCCTCTCTCCCTCCCTTCTTTATTTGGTGTTCCATTTCCCCCCCTCCTGTTCAAGCAGTAAAGGACAGAAGTGTAAAAATGGTGCAGGTGACAGGAATAATGAATGAAAAACACATTCTTTATTTTTAAATACAGAAAGGAAATTGATTTTTCTCATCTTTTAAAGCATTTTTGATGTAATCCTACAAACACACACAGAAAGTAGCTGGAGAAAGAGTGCTTTGTAATTTCTCTCCTGACTTTCTCTTATGCTTTGCTGGTTCATTCGCTTCATGTTTGTGAACTACCATATGTTACTTTTTTTCCCCGCAGAACCACCTAAATTAAAACATGAAAGGTCAGTCCAAGGAAGAAAATAATACGCCTGAAACAATGGGACAGCTGGCCTGTGTCAATACCAGAGATGGAAAGAAAGAATGACAACTGTTTCATGAATGTAATTGTATGATAAAAATACTTTTTAAAAACCCTGTCTCCCTGCTGGCTTCTATCCATTGATGGCCTCTGGTCCAAGCAGGATGAGTTGTTTGTCTGTTCAGAGTACAGGCCACTGGGGCTTCCTTCCTAGTATTACTCAAACAGTCTTGCTTTCTTATCATTAATAACATGGATTTTCTGGTTACGTAGTATATAACCAAATAAAAAAAAGGCAAAAAATATTCTAACAAAATCTGTACTATAGTTGGCCCTCCACATTTGCAGATTTAACTCTCATAGATTCCTTTATTTGCTCTCCAGACCCTGCCCCCATCAAGCATTTCTTTTCCAGAGGAGCCTCCCCTCTTGGCAGCACCAATCAGGCCATGCAGCCCATCTCTGGACCTCCTCTTCCTCCTCCACCACCAATTGTTGCCTGACAACCTAAGGATGGATCAGTGCCCAATTTCTCAGCACCACAAACCTTCTCTCAATTTCCCCACACAACCAAGGAAGGAGATGGCCAAGATAGGAAGTATAGGACCAGCTTGCCGACCCACCCCCTTTCCCTCTCCTGGTTTGGACTTTGCACGCCCATTCTCCCTATCATGCCTTGGCCCCCTTCCCCCAGACACATGCATCCATTTTGATATTTGCAGTTTTCCCATTTTTGTGGGAGTCTTGCAACGTTAATCCTAGAAAACATGGAGGGCCCCATTGTACTGCTATTTCCAGGATTTGCCATGCTGACAATTCAACAAAATCCAAAATACATACCAGTTGCAAAATACATACAGTTTGGGGCTACTTCATACAGAAGCACAGTGCTCAAATCAAGGGAAATAGTAGTGCTGCTGTGTTCTGTTTTGATCAGATCTAATCTGGAATATTAGGTTCAGTCCTGAGTAGCACAGTTCAAGAAGGATATTCATAAACTCTTACATGTCCAGAGAGGGTAGACCCAGTTGTCCAAAAGCCTGGAAATCAAGCCTTCATAGCTATGACTTATAGAGGTGGGCAAATTTAGCTTGGAGGAGGGAAGACTGAGAAGTGACATGACAGGCATCTTTATCAATGTGAATATCAATATTAATATCAATATCCGAAGGGATGTCATGGAGAAGATAGAGCAAGATTGTTTTCTGCTGCTCCAGAAACTAGAACAGAAATCTAGGGATTCAAATTACAAGAAAAGAGATTCCACCTACACATTAGGAGGAGCTTCTTACTGTGAGATCTATTTGACAGTGGGTGTGATAACTGAAGCCCCTGTCAGAGCTGCTGATGACGAGCAGCAGCTGTTGGTCCCTGTGGCTCTGGCTGGAGATGAGTCCGGCAGCTCAAGAGCTCCCCCTGCTGCCATGCACCAAGCAGGTGCGGACGTCCCTCTGCCTGCTCCTATAGAGCAACAGGGATCCGATTCTGAAGAGGCTCTGGAGCCTGTGCCAATCAGCCCACAAACAAGGCGGAGACTCAAGAGGGCTGTGCAAAGGGAGGCTTCCTTGGCTAAGTTTAAGAAGCAGTGACCGGACACACCTGTGCCTGGGGCTATATAACTGCCTGCCTGGAAGCTTCCCTTTGCTTGTGGCAAACTTCTTACAAGCCCTCCTCTTGCCTGTACCTTGCTCCCAGCACCTGGTTCCTGATACCTTGAATTGATCTCTGGACCCTTGGCTTTGGAATTCTGACTACAGCTTCGCTTGGCGCTCTGGTAAATGAACTTCCTTGAGTGCTTGCTTGTCTCCTCCTGGCTGGACTTTGCTGGCTCTCCCACTCTCTTCTCCGGGCTGGCTCGCTGCCCAGGTCTCTGACCTTGACAGTGGGATTTATTAAAGCTTGTCTTGGGGGGCTATCTTTGGTTGTATCAATCTTGATGTTACACCTGCCACAACTTGTAAAGGAAGCAGTGGCATGGTTCTAGATCCAGGATGGCAGTCCCTGTGTGTATTGGTAGGTTTGGGGGCCCAACTTATGGGACCCAGGGGTGCAGAGTGGTAACAGGTATGCACGGCACAGAAGGGGTACAACTTTCCTGCACTCCTTGGCTGTAGGGCGGCCACAAAGGGGGGCCATGAAGGGGACCCCACTATGCTGGTTCACTTCTGTCATCCCAACTGATCCAGCTGTGGGCCCTATGCCTGTGCCAACCCCCAGTAGCAACTGTAGCCAATAAAATTGCAGCCTTTTTTCTTCCAATGTGCACTGTCTGGTGTCTGTTTCTTAGAGTGGTTTTTGCCCCTGACCACATAATGCTGATCTCTGCTTCCACCTGCCACCACTTACTGAGTGGTTCCTCCCCAACACTATTATTTTATAACTGCTGAGCTTCAGGGCTCATCCATACTGGCAGAAGTTGCACCTGTACTTAACATTTTTTAAAAGAAAGATTTCTATGACAGGAAAAAGTAGAATTTTTGGAATTTGGCTTTGGTCGAAATCAACAGCTGATTTACCCTATTTGCTGGCGTATAAGACGCACAAGCATATAAGATGCACCCCATTTACATGCCTGCAAATACTGTTTGCAAGCATATAAGATGCATCCCATTTTCAAACAGTATTTTTCAGGGGAAAAAGTGAGTCTTATATGCCAGGAAATAGGGTATATCATATCTCAGAAATGAAAGATTCATAATCTGGCAACATGGAAAAATGTGGGATCAAACAGACGTTCAACCGTGAAGTTCTCTGGCAGTCACTATCATACATCTTTACAGATGTATCAGCTGTTATCATTTCTACTGTTGCAACTACTTCCTGCAGAATCCTAGACCTGTACTCCTACATCATTAGAGCTCTCTATCAGAAAATTGTAAGTATCTTAAGAGACTACAAATCCCAGGATTCTGCAGAAAATAGTCATAATAGTCAAGTTTCTATAACTGTGGTATTGATACTTATTCTTGTCAGACTATTTTATAGGGTTGTTATGAAAATACAAATGGAGAGAACAAAATGTAAAGAATAAAATGAATAAAAAGTGAATAAAAGTCTCTCAGTGGATCTTAACATTTGTCTGATCATTTGAGAACCATTATTTAGTGTTAAGGTATTCCCTCACCACCACCATTATTGGCAGACACAAAGTATTTTCAGTTTAATCACACTGCCTCTTAGAATTGTGATAACACAAAGGAATGATGGAAAAATGTGTGAAGAATGAATAGTAAAAGCTGTTGGGAGCACATTCTCTCCTCAACACAAGCAGAACGCTCATCAACAGTAACAGTAAATAATATCACAAAGCCATGCCAATATATACCCTTTCATCAAAGAGCACTTTCCATACATGAATTATTGAAGATGCACTCTACTGTGTGATCCCATAGCATTTATATCTTACTTTATTTAGTGTTCTAATCAATTTCCATTTGCAGTTGTTTCCAAAGAAAGATTTTGTCTGAACGTGATTCCACGTTTAGAACTCCTCATATTCCCTCACCCTTCTAGCTGCATACATGAGTTTTTTAAAAGATATGTTTGCATACATACATGCTAAAATATCAGAAAGAAGTATCTATAGAAAGCCTTTTCTGGCATTAGTCAGATGAGAAAGCAGGTTTCTATCTTCCATGTCATGGCAGGGGGTAAGCCATTGTGGTCTCTTCCATCCCTATGTTTCTATGATTCTAGGTCACCTCCATGTGTTGAAGATCACAGTATTCAACTGGGTATCTTCCAGATGTTTTAGGCAACTCCCATAATCCTATGCAAATCTCATAATAATTGGTACTGTTGGCTGTAGAAAACATCTAGAGAGAAGCAAAGTAACCCTTGTCACAGCCAGGTAGGTAAGAATAAAAGAGCCACGTTGGACTAAATGAAAGCCTTGTCTGGTCCAGCATTCTGTTTAAACAGTAACCTATCAGAAGCTCACCAGCAGGGCATAATTGTAACTGCACCTTGCATCTCCATTCCCCAGCAAGTGATATACAGAATCATAGCCTCTCATAGTATAGGTGACAAAACAAGTACATTAACTCATAGCCACTGATGCCACAAACCTCCATTAATTTATCCCCTCTTCAAAACCATCCAGTTTGGCAGCCATCATTGCATCCTTTGGCATTAGATTCCAAATTTCTCTAGTGTCCTCTATGAAAGGGAACTACCTGCCTGCAGTCACATAGGCTATTTCCACCCTACACTATTATAGTGCTATTATTTCACTTTCAATATCCTATGGAATCCTGGGATTTGCAGTTTAGGGAAGGGCATTTAGAATTCTCAGTCAGAGAGGTCTTTCACCTCCCTGAACTACAAACTCCAAAATTCCATAGGATGCTGAAAGTGGAATAATAGCACTATAACAGCGTCGTGCAGAAATGGCCATAGTCTGATAACCTACCAGATTGTTTGACAAGATTGTACATGCCTACAATTTGTATGTCCAATGGATTCTCTTGAGACTCTTGAGTCAATGTGAAGAAATTGGGAGGCAACATGTCTCCTGTCCACTCCCTTCCTTGCATTGGTTATCCACAACTTTTGAACAGAAAAGCATTTCTGTTTTACTTTCAGTAAGATGGTACAGATTCTAGCTGGCATCATGTTAGTGAGGTATGCAGGCATAAGTTGTGCTTTGTATGTGGAGTCTCTTTTCTTTTTGTACAATTCACAACACTTACATTCAGCGGATGACAGCATAAGCAGATTTGTCCATGTGAGACCACCATGCATGCACTGGCATATCTAACTTGAGTAGTAAGTGAATACACACTTCCTCTATGCATTGCCTTTGTGCATTGCACATTAATTGTACATGGATTGTCAGACATGTACATTGACCCTTGATCAATATACATTGTGTTGTTTTGATATTCAGCACAGGGGTTGTTTAATGTTATGTTGCTGGCAGATATTTATGCCATGTTAATGAAATGCTGGACCACAGTCTCTGGGTAGCTCAGAAAGAGATCTGATTCTTTTAATAATGACACGATTTTGGCTAGTGAGGGCCTAATGCTCATCCCTTCAAAGCACAATTGTATAAGGGTCTTTTCCACCCTACACTGTTACAGTGCTATTATTCCACTTTCACCATTGCATGGAATTCTAGGGTTTACAGTTTAGGGGAGGGGGGGCCTTTAGAATTCCCAGCCGGAGGGCTCTTTGGCCTCAGTAAACTACAAACTCCAGAATTCCACAGGATGTTGAAAATGGAATAATAGCACTATAGCAGTGTAGTGCAGAAAAGCCCCAAGTCTCCTCAACTGTATTTTAAGGTACTCTTATCTGTTTGTTTAGGCTGGTATGCAATTAAATGCACGGGAATTCATCAGCAGACATCTCACTTTCGAAAGGATTCCCTGAAGGTGGGTAGCTGAAAAGCCACTGGCATAAATCCTTCATGAAACTACAATCTTTAGCATGTCCCATTCTGTAACAATCACTCTGAAAACATTAAGGCTGCGTGCATAGAGACTGGACGACCTACATATTTGAGGGACTCACTGGATAGGAAAATCAGTGTTAATTAGGCATGGCTCCACTTCCACATTTAAAGACAATAGAATGCCTTAATCTCTCTGGCTGAACTTTCTTTCCAGTTACAGTAATGAATTAGGACTGAGCCATCTCTGAAATACTAGGGATATCTATAGTTTGAGAACAACATAAGCTCTTTGTTTTTCCTTCATATTTTTTCTTACTCAAAGGTATTGGTGTAAACTTCTGTACAATAGCTGCAATTTGAAAATAAAGTGAAGTTTGTTCAAATTTGATTCACATAAAACTGATATTTTTTTTTTAAAAAGGATGGTATCAGAGAGGGAACGACGGCCATATTAGCTCATGCACCTTCTTACTGTGCTAAATTCAATTATAGTAGCAGAATATTGATGTGAACTCAAGTGCACTGGGTTTAATTTAAATATACTTAAACCCACAAATCACTTGCATGTCTTTTTCAGATATAATATACCAAGAAGTTAAAAAAGCAGTAGATCTAGATGGATATACCAACTGACATGGAATTTACACAGTAGGATTTTCACATTTAAATATCTATATTTATGTTGATGTCAATAAACCTATGCCAGGAGCAGCCTGAGGCAAAGGACAAAATGGCACTCCCTATTTGCTGTACAGACGCTGACTGGACTGGCAGTTAGTTCTCACTTTCATGGTGGTGACAGGATGGCTTCCTCCATCACATCTGGGGGGAGAAGGCTAGCAGTAATGAGAAAGAACAGGTCCTTTACTACACAAAGCTCTTTCCCATCCCCCTCGCCAAAAAAAAGTAATAGCTGAGCACGGGGAGTGTTCAGAAATGATACCTGAGGAGCTAGCACCATTGTGTCCTACATTTGCCAATTGATGCAGTTACCTTCCTCTGCCTAATAATAGTGATTGCTCTGTTCATTGACTTGCGTAAATCTGAAAGGAAATCACAGTCATGCATATTGCAGTACACTGACACAGAGGTGAGAATTGTTTAGTCCTTCAGATGTTGCTGGTCAGCAACTCTCAGCATTCCTCACCTTGGTTTATGTTGTCTAGGGTTGCTGGGAGTTACAATCCAACAACATCTAGAAGGCTGCATGTTTCCCACCTCTGCTGTAGCATTTAACTCACTAGGAATCATTTCACATGCAAAGAGAGAAGTTATGCACACAGCAATTAATTTCAGTTTTATAAAGTATACAATAGATAGAACATTATATTCAGCACAAGCTGGATGTATACTTTTGGAAAGGCAAGCATACTGAATTGACCTAGTACACAACAGCTCTGCAGCCCAATCTTCCATAAGCTATTTCCAATCAATATTATCATTCCTCATTTGTTTCATTCCCTGCTTAGTGAGCTTTTCACTCGTTCATTTTCCTCTCTCCTCTTCCTTCCTTCCTTCTAATTTTCTCATATTCTTCTAATGCCACTGCTTAGTTCTAAAATGAATATCTACCCCCAGTTGCCATTACTTTTAGCTAGACCCAGAAACAAACTAGTAGGTAGTGAAAAAGTGGCAGCAAGAGATTTGCTTCCCTCTCTGTCACATTAGGGACCCTTGGCAAGCTACTAATTGCTACAAGTTTTATTCCTATTGTCTCAAAATACCTTCAGTGCAATCCTGCTGAAACACTACAGAGGCATAACTAGGCCAGCCGAGGTAATTTGGCAAAAAGAAAAAGGTTGCAGGCATAATGGCCATGAAGGAGGTAAGGCACTGCAGAAATAAACAGCTTGGAACTGACTGATTTTGTCTGCCTTCCAATGCCACAGCTGTGCAATCCTGGAAAAAGTGGAACCACTAGCATATTGCATCAATATCATTCCATTGTCAGTTTTTCATGTGTACATCTTAGGTATACACTTCAAGTACAGTCAATGCCCATAGGAAGGATTGGCAAGTCACTTGCAGTAGAATTCTGTTTTCTTCTGTTACTGGGGAGGCTGATTCCTGTAACAAAGTCATGCCAGTGGTACTTTTGCAGAAGCACAAGGATATTTCTGAAGGAAGTTAGAAAATATTCTAATGCAATAATTCTATGAGACTCTTAGTGGTTTCATTTAACTTTTTAATATATTTACAATTTTTTTTAAACTGAGGGAATCCCATTTTGGGGGGAAAAAGTACTTGTACTCAGGATTCTGTCTCTACTAATCAAGCAATATTTTAAAATAAAACCACAATTACCACGCGGGGGGGGGGGACATTATTAGCCCAGCTAACTTACCCTTTATGATTGTTATCACAGGCTATCAGGATGAGAGATTCTGGTTGTCTTTTTAACAGAAAAAAATTTACTGATATTGTCAACACAGATAGATGCAATTTTGTTTTGACAGTGGGCACTATGAAAAATACATCTGTGAACTATTTGGGACAAGGTGGATGGAAAAACTATGAAAGAGATATGCAGGCAACTCTTGTGCTTCATTCCACCTTGTCTAGGGGACCACCTAATTCTCACAAGTAGTTATTTTGGGCAGGGATGAGATGGGACTGCAGGGGGGAGACAGACAGGAAACATTCTTTGTTTGTACTTCCTTATCTGAGGATATGATGAAAATCAATGAATTATATGAAGTTTTTCTTTTTAAAAAAATTTGAAACTGGGCTAGAATCTTAAGCCCATCGAAGAAAATTGTCTTTCCTTTTGAAAAATGTAGAAATGGACTGTCTAGTCAAATGATCAATTCAGCAGCAAGAATCAATTTCCCAGTAGAAAATCCAGAGGGAAAGAATTATTTGTGAAAGGAAGACAGATCTGTAACCTACACTGTTTAACAGAGAAACACAACTGAGTGGCAACTGGGGTTGGACTGGCACCCTGCTCAGATATATTTTGCATAAAGGAATGCCAGGGTAGCATTGTAAGTGAGCATAACAAGTCAGCAGCCCTGGGGAACAAGGTTTGATTGCTTCAGAGATAGCTTCATGTCAGACTCCAGGCACGGTCATGAGATGAGCTCTTGGAAGAGTCAAAAGAATTAATTAGGCACAAGGAAGGAAATATGTTACCACAGATGGTGGAGGTAATATGGGTGAAGGTTCTAGTGCCCACTGGAGAGAGGGGAGAGGTCAGCTGGCAGGAAAGCGAGGTACCAGTTGGCCCATGTAAGTCTGATGTCCATAACTCAGGTTGTAACAGGCATAAAACAAAGTGACGAAGAGTAATGAAGGAGTAGCAGCCAAGGTGGCGCAATGCCTGGTCTGTTGGATTAGATGTGGAAAAGCTTCATTCACATCATTTTCAGACTAGACACATGCAAGGCCCAATGGATTTTTTCCTACTTTTATTTCCTTGGCCTAAAACTTAACATTTATTTACTTATTTAACAATTTGGTTTACAACCAGTTCTTCTAATCCTTCCATTAATTCTATATCCTGTATAGTTTCTCATTTATCTCTAAGGTTCCATTTGTATGTGCATGTTGCTGTGCGCACACACGCACACACACTTTTTTTTCACTCACCGCATAGTAGGATCTTGGTTTCCTTATTGCAATGGAAAATTTGTCAGCCTATGCATATTTTACATTGGGTCATATTTTTGCATTAGGTGTATAAACTTTACATTAAAGCTGCACAAACAATCCCTGTACAAGAGTAAACTTCCAACCAGTAAATACTCTAAAGGTACCAGATCCTGTCTAATCTTGGAAGCTAAGCAGGGTCAGTTCTGGTTAGCACTTGGATGGGAGACTCCATAAATGCCAGGTGCTGTAGGTTATATTTCAGAAGAAGGAACTGGTGAAACCACCTCTGAGTATTCCTTGCCTAAGAAAAACCCTATGAAATTCATGGGGTCACCATAAGTCAACAGGCAATTTGAAGGCACCTACATGCCCAAAAAACATGAAATCACTGGTTACTGATCTATGGATATAGAAGTCAAAGCACAGTCAGCTGAAGTTATAAAATCAATCATTTGTATTCAGTTACCCAAATCGGGAAGTTTCAGGTCAGGGAGTAACCCTGCATTCAGCAAAGTGTTTACCAAGGGGACAGTTCCTTTGTTTTAGAGTCCTGCTTATTCACTGAGGCCTAATTCCTGATCTGTGGAGAGAGGTTTAGCCATGCTGAGTTTGGCCATACTGGAATTTCCCATCACCCTCATCTCCCAAATCATCAAACCTGTCTAAGGAGGCAATCTAGAACAAAAGTGACAAAGTCCTGGTAGGCAGAGAAAAATTTCCTTCTTAGTAATCACACATACGATTATGCTGATGGTGTATTAATTTGTTGGTATTTTAGGAAAAGTTTCTGAAGGAGCTTGTCATCTCAAGCAAAATGTGTTATCCTAAGCCACACTGTTAGCACACACAGTGTTGAGTCCCAACTGACACTTTTGACTTGGTTTCCATTTTTACCCTGCAAGGATGCTATTAAAACCTGATTTACATAATAGCCATTGCAAACTGCCCATTGAAGCCTGCTAATGTCTAATTAGTATATTGCCAAGGATGGCTAGTCTAAATTTTGACCTCCCTTGCCCTTTTCCTAGCATCTGAGTACATCTCACTTTCACCTCAACCTATATTGTTGGTAGTTAAGCTTCCCATAAGGCTTCCTAACAAAGCAGCATGAATGTTTAATGACCAAATAACCGTGAACACCAGATGAGAACAAACACTGAAGTGATTGCTACCACTTTAAAAAGTGACAGGTGAGATAGATTACACACCTAACGGGTTCACACAGTCTCCTCAATCAACAAGAGCAAACACAGCCAACCAGGAACAGTGTCAAGGATATGAGAAGAAGACAAGGCAAATTCTGTTCCAGAAGAGAAAGAGAGGCAGGAATTGAATCATGAGAAGAAACTCCTACAACTCTTGGCTGAGACATTCTGTCGCAGATTTTATCTGCTAGTTACACTGTGTTGCTGTGTGCTTTCAAGTCAATTCTGACTTACGGTGACCCTAAGGTGAACCTATTAAAGGCTGAGAATGTGTGATGTGCCCAAGGTCACCCAGTGGGTTTCCATGGCTGAGCAGGGAATCCAACCCTGGTCTCCAGGGTTGTAGTCCAATGGTCAAACCACTACAGATGTCTTCAAAGCTAGTGCTGTGCCAAAAATGACGAATGGATTCCTTTGTGGTGGGTGAATGGAGATCCAGTTATCCACACTTGGGCCGGACTGGGCGCCAGGAGAAGCTGATAATACAGGTCGAGAAGCTCTGGCAGTTAAACAATTAGTCAGTTTACTTCAAGAAGAAAACAACCTTACAAATGAGAAGCAAATGATGATCCCAGCAATGTCCATAAACCTGTCAGGGTCAGAGACCTGGGCGGCGAGACAGCCCGGAGAAGGAAGTGGGAGAGCTAGCAGAGTCCTGCCGGGAGGAGTCAAGGAAGCATGTACTCAAGGGAAGTCCATTTACCTAAGCCAGAGCAACAAGCAAAAGCTGTAGTCAGAGTTCCAAAAGCCGGGGTCTGGAGCCAAGAGATCAATCCAAGGTATCAGGAGCCGGGTGCTGGAAGCAAGGAGAGGGCTTGTAGAAAATTTGCCCCAAGCAAAGGAAAGCTTTCAGGCAGGCAGTTATATAGCCCAAGACACAGGTGTGGCTAGTCACTGCTTCTTGAACTTAATCAAGGAAGCCTCCCTTTGCTCAGCTCTCTTGAGTCTCTGCCTTGTTTGTGGGCTGATTGGCACAGGCTCCAAACCATCTTCAGAATCAGATCCCTGTTGCCCTAAAGGGGCAGGCAGAGGAACGTCCAAGCCTGCTTGGTCCATGGCAGCAGGGGGAGCTCTTGAGCTGCAGGACTCATCTCCAGCCAGAGCCACAGGGACCAACAGCTGCTGCTCATCAACAGCAGCTCTGACAGAGGCTTCAGTTATCACACAACCAGTGGCAGGCAATATAAACACAGGTCAAGTGGTAGAATAACAGACAAGGGAAGCAAACAGAACATGCACAAAAGAAATTGTGAGTTGATCACTGACAAAGGCTAGAGGGGAAAGGTTCAGTTCTTATAGGCTCCATGGTCAGCACAGCTGGTGCCTGATTAATTGGTGCTTGGCATAAATTCACTGGGAGCGACATAGGAGCCCCTTTTGGTATCTACGCTGGGCAAAGGTAGGTACGGTTAGATCATTATCTGTGTCAGAGTGAGCAGGGCTCCCTGCTGGGGCTGACACTTCTATCCCTGGGGTGGGTGGTGGTACTGTCTGCTCTGTAGGTTCTGCTGTAGCAGTCTCTGTGTCAGGGCTCAGAGCAGGTTCTGCTGCCTCAGACTGTGAGTCTAAGTCCTGGAAGCCCATGACACCAGTAATAGATGGTGGCTTCTAAGTCAGTGAGGCTGTGAATCCACTTCAGGTTTTAGTCTGAATTAAATGTGTGGGACCTCTTTTGGAGGTACTTTAGTTCAGACTAAACCTCAGAGTGGATTCAGTGCCCCACAGACACAGGAGGCACCAGTCACCACTGGGATGATGTCTTTAAAAGGTTTGGGAGGCAGGATCTCCTTAACATTGTGAGGCAAGTGAGGTGGTACAGAAACAGCAGAAGTTATCCCTCCCCCATTGACATTTTAAAAAATGGCTCCCCATTTTCCTCCAGAATGTCCCAGATCAATGCTATGGCCAGTGTGCCTTCAACAGAGTGGGGAGAAAAGAAACCTTCATACGGAAACTTAAAATAATAAATAACAGAGGCATAAAAATGAACCCTACTGTCCTAAGTGAATGAAAATATAGCTATCCACCATGTATTCTTTACGGAATTATCACCCCCTATCCCCACACATAAAAGAATTGTCCCTGCAGATCAGATCAGCTTAACCTATCTATCTGTCTATCTATCTGTCTGTCTATCTGTCTATCTGTCTATTTATTTACCAAACATATTTTTATCCTGCCCTTCAGCCAAGTCTCTCAGAGTGGCTTAGAATTTGTTAATTTGATAATTACCTGTCCTCAAAATTGTAACCTAAAGAGGAAAAAAATGAACAACAAGCAAAGGGGGATAGCTGTAGGTGAGGGATTAAGTCCAGCCAATGCTGGCAGCTCTTCTCTCCCTCAGAGGCCAGAGTAATGGCAATTGGGTGGGAGGGAGGGAGGGAGAGATGGCCTTTTACTAGCTGCTGCAACCAAAAGAGGATGGCACTGTGCCTGACTGACCACTCCTCTCTCCCAGAGCAATAGCAGTTGGTCTCCCCTGCATGCAGCATTGAAATGTGGAGTTTAACCAAAAAAATATGTTGCTGCTTGAAGTAAAATATGACACACCACTGCATGTCATGTTTAAAATAAAATAAATTCTGAGCAATTACAGCGCTATATTCTATCAACTGACGTGTCAACATCCTATGGAATCCTGGGATTTGTAGTTTGGTGAGCTACTAAGCCTCTTTGCTTGAAAATTCCAAATCTTCTTAAATGGCAAATCCCAGGGTTCCATGGAATAGAACCAGAGGAGTTAAAGTGAAGTCATAGCATTATAACTCTGTAGTGTGAAAGGGCAGGACGACAAAACCATCCATTGAAACTGAAGGCTGAGCAACAGGCTAAGAAAGTACAAAGCAGCAGCATGAAACACAGAGCTGTCTTAATCTTCACCTCTTAGTATCTGCCAGTGACTTCTGAAGTAGCTGCTTCACTTCGCCTCATGATATGGCTGACCCTGCCAGAACTCTACCATCTTTTCTCTGCCTTTGTCCACACACCCCATTTATGTTACTTGAGCCAATACCTTGCAAAAGGCTGCTATGTTGTATCAGATATTTTTAAATTAAAAAATATATGCTTTCTCTCACTATTTCTTCTTGCAATATAATTTCACAAATGACTATATGTACAGGATATGGCACCCTTCTAGCATTTTCTTCCTCCATTCAAGCCATTATTTTTTATTCCAAGTGTAATGTTTGTTTGCTTCTTTTCTGGCCTTGGTTTGTGACTTCTGTTTAATTGGTATAATAAAGGTATATTAAAAACCAACATGTTTTGCATAACCTTGCAAGAAAAACATCACCACTTCCTCACCACATGCTAATTAATAGCTACAGCTGGCTGCAGCTCACCACTATTCCCTAAAAGAGACCTTGCTGAAAGAGCCAAAAGTCAGAGCAATTAGTCACAGGCTGACAAGACCAAAAGAAGGATTTGCTCAAGAAATGTCTTGTTCAAAGAGATATGAGTAGGAAAGAGTTGCTCAAATGGATCATACATTCTTTTTTCTTTTTTACACATCTCCCTTCCTTTCCAACAATCTTTTCCCCACATACAGTACATACTGCAGCAGGTATATTGCTAGTGAATATGGTAAGTCATACTCCCTTTTAATATATTTGATGTGGTATATATGTGATATCCATTTATCTGTCCATCCATTCATCTATTTGTTGGAGTAAATATGTGAGAAGAAATCGATGGCAAAGGAGAAGATGTGACCACACCTTATACCCCCATTCTGCGGGATGTGCTATTTTCATAATTAAACATATTTATGGCTGGAAAACATGTTTGATAGTGAGCGGGCTGGAAACATGTGCCAGATCAAGCTGACCTGAGACATGGTCAGGTCATAAATTCAGAAAGGATTAGGCAGGAAAAACCAGTGCTAATGGGTTTGCGATAATCCTTTCAACATCTCCAGGTCTGTCTTTTACTCAAATACAATGGAAGATGAAATTACCCAGGTGAAGCAGTCAGGGACCCTACTGTGATTCTATCCTTCAGAAATCCTCTGTAGAGTTCCTGCTCAACCAGACATTAAGAGATGACCATCAGTGTTTTGGCACCTGGAGATAAGGCAATCAACCCATTCCAGATTCTTTTGTTAGTTTCATGGGAAAGCTATTACAGCTTTGTCTACACACACCCTTCAAATAGGAAATAGATTATATAAACTCTAGCTTTGGCCCCAGCAAATTGTAGTACTTGGATGTAATATATGGTTCCTAGACCTCTGTTCATTTTCACTACCCTCAGACACTGTTTGAGCCACTCTGTTTCCACCTTCTGCTTCAAGACTGGTAACTATTGCCCTTTTCACCCTGATCTCTCTCTATCCAACTTTTTACACCTGGCTTTCCAATAGCCTTGTATGCTTCTTGAGAGTGTCTGATTTTTTGTGTGTTTTGACAATCCAAATGAAATACTTTTTTAAACTTTTAAATGGAATCCTCTTAGTACTGGTATACAGAAAGATCACACCATTAGCCTCCTTTCCCAGGCCTCCTTTGAGCTGTAATTCCCCAAATTCTAAGGAGATGCTGGCACTGCAGGTGGTCTTCAAAGTAGGTGAAAGGAGTATTGCAATGACACTGTGGCACCACACACCACACCACTTCAGTCATGGAATCAGCTGCATGTCTTCTGCAGAAGCCAATAACAACCTTAGAACTGGATGGACTGGAAAGAGAACAAGTAGTACTAGTATTCAGATACTGCTTCTAATCAATCAACAGGGAAGTCTGAAGCATAAAAACAAAAATACATGGGAGATGTGAACATTTGCTCCTCATTTAAGAGTTAGGTGTCTTATTAGATATTATTATTAGATATTAGCTGACTGTAGACAAGGTGTTCTTTGTGGGCCTTTTTGGGCTGGCTTTCCCTAAATCATCTTGGAGTTACCTGGCTTTGGTGTGTGGGTTGTGTGTATGGAGTAGCATGAACATTATTAGTCTGGGTCCCATTATTATCTTTACTATCTCTCCCACCCAACAACTCTCCCTTTAGCACTGGGGAAGATTGTTTAATGGATTGAGGAACCCTTACTAGTGCAAGTTGTAGTCCTTTTCTATTGGTGGCTCCTGGATACCATGGGTTGTCTTGCTGTCTTTGTCAGCAGTGAAAAGAATATTTATTTGCTGCCCATCTCTCAGCTGAGAAATATAGGTGGCCACAAGACTACTGCAAGATTCTTTGCAGAATTGGGTTTTCTATACAGAAGAAAAAATCATGTAGACTTCTGCAGAGAAAAGTGTGTTTCTGAGCAGAAATCATGTTTTCTGCAGAAATACTATGGAAAAATTATTCAACATAGAGTTTTGCTGCAGACTTTAAAGGTACTGAACTACATTCCTCAAACAAAATAGCTATTTGGATAGCTATTTTAATGTGTCATAAAAACCAGAGCAGGTTCACTATGTCCCTGACCTGGAAGTAACAGGCTGCCACTGATAACCTGTGAAAATCCAGGCTTTATGTTGCATTTACTGCCTACTGCTTGCACAGATATGCTGTGTACACTTAGACTACAATCTTGCTTCAGAGCATGCAGAGTATAACATTCTGCAAGTTCAGCTCTGTGCTCCTCGCTCCAACAGAAGGCAGCCCTTCAAGTCCCAGAGGTGCTGTCATGACCATTGATTGGCCTAGGCGGAGGGCAGGTGGACAGCAGCAGCACCTGGCTCCAATTCTGCAACTAGGAGAAGAAAACTGAGGTCACCCTTTGGCTGAAGAACTGCTTTGTTGCTCCAAATACAAAATTACATTTGGGGCAGATGCTGCCTGTTCGATCCTCAGCCAGTAAATAACCAGGGCAGTAACCTCAGGGCTTGAAAGCTAGCAGGAAGGATGATGATGCACAAGGAGAAACTTGCTCAGTGTCAAAAGAAGACACCCACCCACATATTGTTGAGTTGTGGAAATGGTAGCTGTCTTCCAAATTAAGGCCATTTCCATACTAGGCTGTTAGTGCTATTATTCCACTTTCAACATCCTATGGAATCCTGGGGTTTGCAGTTTAGAGAGGGGCCTCAGAGGCCTCTCCCTAAACTGCAAAGCCCAGGATTCCATAGGATGTTGAAAGTGGAGTAATAGCACTATAACAGTTCAGTGCGGAAATGGCCTAAGACTGACACACATGACTCTAAATTCCTTGAGGTCTCCAGCAACACTGGCCTTGGGCTCTCTCCTTGCCCCCACACTTTACAGAATCCAACTCTGTTTAAACCATAAACTACCCAGTGCTGGCAGCTAGTGGGGATCTCCTTTCACTTCTCATTCATTCTCTCATAGCTGAGCAGTTCTGGATTTAAAACATTTAATCCAACAAAAAAACCTGGCTGCTCAGGCATTCAACAATTAGACAATAAGCTAAGCCTAAGAATCTAGGGAAACAAAGAAAAGCTTCCCATTTTCTTCGATGAGCTTTTAAAATCAGGCACTAAATCATGCTTTCATGCATGATAAATGACTACACTCTTTGGAGCTTGCATATCTGCAGGCACTGGTGTAGACCGAAAACATTCCCGTGAGACAGTTGCCAAGCCCTGTTTATCAGAAGAGGCAGAATGAATCAAAGTGCTGTATGGATTTCGGCAAGGGTAATGAGCATTTTTCATCTGAACCTCTTTTGAGAGGGTACTTCTGAGTGAAAATCTGCTCTGCCACTGACCCTTTCAGCACTTAGCCAAAATGCTCATTCATTCCCTTGACTGGAATCTTGGGGGATCAAATTCGAAAGAGAGTGATTCAGGTTTCAGAAGGCAAGGCCCACCCTCTCTGGGCTTCCCTCTTTACTGATGAAAGAAAGAATCAATGCCTCATATATACACTTTAGAAGACTGAATTTCATACCCTCACCTATTTCTGACATTTTCCTTTTCATTAAATATGTTAGAGCTATTACCATGCCATCAATATCTAAGTCAGGGTCAGAGAAAGGCATTATCAAATTACCACATGTCTTGGCCGTGGGCACTGCGATGTATGTTCTAAAAGTGGTGCTGAACATTAATTACTGGAAAGAGTCCAGTGTCCCTTTCTAATTTATTTCCTGTTCATTAAATAACATTGTTCATTTCTTGATATTCACCCACAGTCTAGTTCTGCTGACTTGAAATCAGGAGTGAGAATCTTGCAGCCACTCCAATGTTGTTCAACCCCAGTCCCCAGCATTCTTCGCCTTTGTCTATGCTGGCTTCACCACCAGTTTGGTAAGATTTGGAGGACTGCACAATCACACCCATCACAGGAAACACAGGCTATTAATTTATTATTTTATTTAGTGGGCTTCTTTCGCCTAGTTTATCCCCTCTCACAAACATTTTCTTCCTCAGTTCCACTATACAAATCTTAAAGTAGCTCAAGATTTGAACGACCGTGCTTGATTTTTCAGGCTCTCTGACTATGTATCATTGAAACTCACACAATCCCTAAATGAAATGACTTTGGAAGAAGAAGCTGGATAAAAATGTGGGACAGTTCTTTATTAAAAGGCTTCTTTATCACTGTGATTATGAAGTTGACTACTTTCTGTTGTTGCTACCCTTTGTATCAAGTTCCAGCTGTACCTGAACAACAATCTCCTCTCTTTTTCCCTTTTTCTGTATAGCCACTTAGTCACCAAATGTTTGTTCAAATAAAAAGAAGGGAGGTGGCTGAGAATATATGGTAAATATTCTGTATTAACTACCTAGTTACTTAACTAAGTAACTTATTACTAAGGAACTAAGGAGCTTTCTCAGGCCTGATTCCCCTGCTCCCCCACACTTGATGCATGCACTCATGCTCTGATTGCTGGCAGAATAGCAGCAATTTCTCCCCATGCAGTTGATACCATGTAAAGCAGATGGAGGAAGCTAACAATTGTAGCAATAGTGTCACAATCATGATTAATTAGCAATCAAAAATATGGAACAGTTAAAGATGAATAAATCTAGTATACTTAAGTAGCTGATCTAGAATACTGGCCTATACCTTTAGTGTTTTATTTCTTACATCTCTGTCTGGATATATCTTCATTTAAGAATTAACAAGGAGTTGGTCATAGTTTATCAAACTGAACCCAACAATAAACACATCCACTTGTCCCCTGTAGTGGCCATTTTGGGGCCCAAGTAACAGATCCAGGCAGAGATCCTTAAGGGACGAGATGAATGACAGGAGTCCAAGGGATGAAACTGTGGGGCCAACCTGAAGAAAAGGTCCATCTCATCTTTTGATGCTCTTAACCTGTATTGCCAATATTCTGCTCTGGTCTCTATATCTGAATAGGTCTCTAGCTCCAACCTGCTTGGATTTAAAACCAATCTCTTGCATCACTGGTGTGCATAGAAATGAATCTTTTATTTGTTTTAAGCCTTGTGCTGAAGAACTACTGCAAAATAAAATTCTTATAAGAGATTGTCCCGACTTGCTCCTGTTACACCATTTTTGACGTTGTCTACTCAGGCACCTTCCTAATCTTGCATGTTATGTCATTTCCCTTGCTAATGCATTTTTGCTTCAACTGCAGGGAGACTGAGGACTAATTTACAGGATCTGAAACTGAGAATATGGTCCTTCCACCAGACATTTCACCCAGTCTTAATTTTCTTTAGAGAGGATAAAAATTTTAGTAAAGTGCCAAAATTCGAGTGTTTTTCTCTGAACACAGTAAAAAAAATATTCCAATGTATTATGGGATTTTTTAAAAAAAATGCCTCATGCCCACAGGAGTGTTTGTGGGTGCAGAACATATATGATATGCCATGCTACCCAAATACCCAGAGCCAGAAAACATGTGTTCAAATGAGATGGAACAGAGCTGTCAGACCTCCTTCTTCACACTCGGTCACTCTCTTTCTCTCTCTCTCTCTCTCTCTCTCTCTCTCTCTCTCTCACACACACACACACACACAGAAAACCCATAAAAACAAATGTAATATATTTGCTAAGACATTTGTTGTTCCAGATGGAACAAAAAAAAGCCATCGTATGTGACAGTGGATGGAACTCAGGACATTATCATCACCATCACCATCATATTCATGTTCATTTATACCCTACCTTTTTACTAATACAGAATCCCATATTTTCACTGACTCATTTGTCAATGTTCCACCCTTTCAACGCTTGCAAATCACAGGCCTGTTCTATTATTTCTATAAGGAACCTCCTCTTTCATCAGTTTTTCTTGCCTATGGAGGCTTACCACGGACTACTCGCATGTGTGCACACTGCTTGCAAAGTGAGCTGAGATGGGGGGAAAGGCATCATGGCAAGTGAGAGACTCTGCAGGCAACACACATGGTTGATCCCATGTGAGCCTCTCTAATTCCTTCATGTTTCCTACATGGGTTCTGCTTTTCAACCAATTCCACTTTCTGACAATGCTCCAGACCTTAACCTATCAGATAAGCAGAGGAAGCCTGTGCTATGATTCAAGGTGGTTTTCATAGGACTAAAACCAGCACAGGTAAAAATATACAAAAACATGTGTGTGATCATTTTTTAAAAATGAACAATTGATAGAGTTCAAATTATATAACATTCACTGCAAGACAGAATATTTCAAAAAATCAACAAAACATCACACAGTGGAAAAAGAGCAAAGTGGACCATTCTATTCTTCCGAGGGAAGTAACTCAAAAATCTCAGAGCAGCCACTGAAAAGGCCCTCTCTTTTTTTCCCATCAAACATACCTAGGAAAGTAGTGGGGAAGAGAGAAGTGCCTCTTCCGAAGATCTCAAAGCTTGAAAAGGCTCATGTACAGAAAGATCAAATAGCCTGGACCTCAGTCATACAGCTTTCACAACTCTCCAGGGGCCAATTCCATAAATGCATACCTTGTAGGTCTAATTCTGTGTGAATTCTTTCACAAAATTTCAGTATGAGCAACTGGAAGAAGATTAACAAAGGAGCAGCTGTTTGACCAAATGCAGATCATTTAAGTATTTGTGGGAAGTGGAAGAGAAGTTTGCCCCAAGCTGTGAAGTTTTTGCTTTTTTTTTTTTATAGAGGATGCAACTTCTTTTAAGGCTTTAACCACTCCATGTGATTCAAGGATGTACCATATTGGCATGTCCACACCTGTCAACTAGCAAAGAAAGAGGACATATATATACAGTTCTTCCAAGTTACAGGTAGGAAATACATTTGCACATCCTCATCCCACCCCCACCGCAACAAGATCAAGCAAAGTTTCTACCAGGCTTTGACATCAGTGAAGTGGGAAAAGAAAGTAAAATATACCGCTTGATAAATGATGGGATATGAGGAGCCGTGAGTGAAATTTTATTACACTAGGTTTATATTGTATCATTTACCTATACAGAGAGGAGCTAGAACTTCATGAATTTCTTAATGAATGAAGATGGAAATAGAATATATTTTTCTTTGGTTAATCTTCTAACCAGCAATAATTTTTGTTATGCATATGCAAAATTGCTTTGGAACATTAAGTGGAAAAGAGAGTTCTTTGAGGACCAAATGCAAATGGCATAGTCTGGACTTGCAGACTAGAGCCCGGTTGGTAACTCCAATAAAGTAGGCCCACTGTATCAATTGTTGAATAACGATTCAACACCTAGGTAGATCCAATGCATTCAATGATTCTATATTACTCACAATTAGCATAGGATTGAGGCCTCAGTTTCAGCAGATTAACTGGGGGTATCAAGTAAGAGCGCAATCTTAAGTATGTCTACTCAAAGGCAAGGCCCATTTGAGTTGCACAAAACTTACTCCAAGGAAAGTGTTATCATTCTAAACTGATATCTGTCATCAGTAGTTGTTAGGACAAGGACAAAGAAAATGAAGATTAAGGTTTTTCTGGTCATTCAAAAGGCAGGTCAGGGAAAAGGGAGTTAACCTGTTCTGGACTGGGTTACACTTCCCCCTTAAGATGGAAGTTCCCAGTTTGGTTTTATTGCTGGATTTATCCCTCAGACTGGAGGTCCAATTGCAGTGATGATCAACAGAGTATTTACAGAGTTAAAAGTAGTGTGCCAACTCTACCTATTCATAGAATAGAGTGATCTGACCACCAGAGACACCTTAGTTACATCCCGTTTGAATTACTATAAGTTTGCCTTTGAAGAATATATAAAGAAACTTTATCTGTCACAAAGAGTTGCAGCCAGATTGTTGAGTGGGGTTGGTTACAGGGACTTCCCTGTTACAGCAACTCCATTGGCTCCTGGTCTGTTTTGGAGCACATTTCAAAGTTCAGGTTATGACCTATACAGGCTTATACAACTTGAGGCTGAATTATTTGAAAAGTTTATCTTCCCATATGAACCTGACTGAGCACTAAGGTGGAGGTCCTTCTCTCCATTCTCACAGGGGTGTCTGGCAGGAACATGGGAGAGATCCTTCACAGTGGCTGCTGCTGGGCTTGAAAACTGCCTTCTAAGGGAGGATAGACAGGCTCCTTGCTTGCTGACCTTCCATTGGCAAGTGAAAACTTTTCTGTTCCAACAAAAAACTGAGTAAAGAGCTGTTGCATTGATTATGATTCAGTAAAATAAGACAATAGTTTGAGTTCCAGTTCCACCAAAAAAGTAGGATGATTGTTGTTGTTATTGCATCCACTTAATTGGAAACAGAGATTTTTTAGGAGGAGCTTAATCCATTATGTACATATTATGTTCCCATTCAAAGCATCAGCCGCTAGCTCTTCTCTTAACCTGTATATTTGTTTGGAATCTCCAAGGAAAGAGAAAGAATCTGATTGACTAAGGTTACTCACATAACTGCTTAATCCATATTAGGGAGACTTCTTTTACTTCATAGCTGTTGAATTTCCACATGATGACGACTTGTGATGCTAGTCCAATACCTTGCTGGAGTCCAATTATATTCCCCTTGCTAAGCGTGCAGCTAACAGTATCAGAATCAGGAAACAAGACCGGTCTGGCATGATTTGTTTTCACAAAGCTATGCTATCAGTCCTCCCACTCACTTGCAAATAATGTTCCGTTTATTTCTGGAGGAGCACTTAGACATGGATCCTTTTTGACCTACTTGGTCAAAGCAACATTTTTTTTTGTTTGTTCGTTTTTATTAATGTATCAACATACAACCTCTCTGAGTGTTCCATGAAACTCTACTCTGATTTTGATTTTGAGGATAAAGTTCAGTACTTTCAAAAGCTCCTAAATTTTTAGGATTCAGCATCTCACTGATGTGGAGGCCAAAAGCCACCACTGCCATGGAGTAAAAACAAAAAAGAGGAAACAGAAAACGTGAGTGACTTTGAACTCCTCTCCTCCATTTTTGGTTCCCATGAAAAGATAAGACTATAAGTGTTCTGTCTCCCTATTGGAAAATTACACACATCCACCTTCACAGGTAACCCAGAAGTAAAGGGAAAAGGAGTCTCTTATGTGAGATGTTCAAAGTGAACTACAGCTTCTGCTGCAACTCTCTGTTTTCCCTCTTAACAGTAGAAGATTGGCAAACTGTCACCTTGGCAATACATCATGGCCAAGAATGGGGCTGTTGCTGCTTTCTCTCTTTTGAGCATTCAAGCCTGAAGACACGTAACGTCCCTCAAAAGACTGATCTGAGCAAATGCAAACCACTCCTAAGCAAGTGCATTCAAAAGCAGTGTCAGCTGAGTCCCTAGAGCAAAGAAAGGAGAATATGTGACTCTACGGGTTTTAGACTGAAAATCCCATCATTCTTCAATGGTAGGTATGCTAGTATGTGCTTACTGAGAACTGTAATCCAACACATAAGGAAAGTCACACATTTTCCAGCCCTTCCATAGAAACTATGTGAATATCCATCCAAGGTGCTATGTGCCTGCTCAATATTTCTATTTCAAAGAGTCAAAAACAGAACAGTAGGATATAGGCCACTGTATATAGCATATGTCTTCTACCTAGCCTACTGAGACTGCTCTAAAATTCAACTCCTGCATGATGCTTTTAGGAGAGGAGGGTAATTGGTTTAATAACTATTTTTACTACATCCCTAGCTCTTCCACAACCCACTCACTCTTTCATTCCCTCTGGCATTCATCAAAAATACATCTAATTTCCTAAGTGGCTACTGAGGTCTGAATTTCCTTGGAGGATTTTCATCAAATCAGATCCTTGAACTTTAACAAGTCCTTGGTGTACTATTCACATCTAAAAAACTTTTGAGGTCAGTTTGTTAGGAAACTGAATCTAAAACTGGTCTCTCTGTGTGTGTATGTGTGTGTGTGGTATGTGGATAGAGGGGGGAATTTCATATATATGAGAGAAATATGTAACCCAAAATGACACACTTATAAAATCAAGAGCACCGAGTATTTCAAAATGAACACCACAGGGAAGCAAATGTCAGAAACGGTATGATGAATCAAGTTATTACAGACCACCTAGGCCGAAAATCCTCATTTAAGAGATGGAAACAGGAAGCTAAGGAAAGATTAGGAAAGGTCAGATGGCCACCTCTCTGGTGTATTTTAGCTAGAGATTCCTACACTGCCAACAGATTGCACCAGATGGCTCTTGGGGCCCTTTCAACTCTATGATTCTATGGAAAAAAATAAGAGGTGGAAGCACATGAGGCTGGATGTAGGTGATTGGGACCCAGGGGCGGTTTCAAAATGCTTCCCCCACCATGAAGGCACATGCAAGTTACTGTAGGAGTTGGGACACAGAAATTAAATAAATGAATAGACAAGTAGTAAATAAAATGCAGTAGTACAATAGACAGCAGTGTAGTCTATTGTCCTATATGAATTTATTTTTAGCAATACAGCTTCAGTCTAACAGCTCAGTCTAATAGCATTTTGCTCAAGGAACATACAAAACCTTAATGAAAAGACAGACAACAGGAGACTCAGGAAGGAAGGAAGGAAGGAAGGAAAGAAGGAAGGAAGGAAGGACTTTTTTTTCTTCAGCTTTAGGTCCCTAACTGGTGAGGGTCTGGGAGCGTTTGCATCAAAAGTCCAAAAGATATAAAGTGGAGGGCAGCATGGAAAGAAACCTTCCTGGCCTTTTGAACCCAGAAACCCAGAAGAACCCCTGCCCCATACAGCATCTAGCAATGAAATGTCAAACATCAAATTATTTCTGAAGGTCCAAAATTCTCTGTAATCCTTCTGAACAAGTATTCCCCTTTAAAATGATGCTTCAGTAATTGCAATGAAATATGCAAACTAACTTCCAGAGTTGGCCAAGCACGGAATCCCCCACTGATTTAGCTGAAGGCAAACCTTGCTCTTGCTCACCTGGCAGAGGTATAGGAAGGACAAAGCCCCAGGAGAATTCTGGTTTGAAATTCTGCTGCAGCAGCATACTGAGCTCACTCACAATCTGCCACACAAAGCATGCCCTACGAGTTAGCTCCAAAGTATCTGGGATGGAGGCACTGAAAGTGACCATCATCTTCTATCCTAAACATCCCTTTCCCAAAATTCTTTTCAGCATTAAAACAGCAATATTTTCTGGTTCTGTATCTTCAAGTCAGATGATGAGTCGTGGGTTCATTTTCATGTGATAACGCACATTATAATTGAAAAGAAGCAATGCCAGTTAGAGACATTTGGCAAAGTCTTCTCTCTAGGTAAAGTCTTCTCTCTTCTAGTATGACAATCTGAACCTGGCAAACAATGAATTATGCTTAGGAAACATAGGGAACAGTGCTTATAGGGAAGGTTACCTTGGGAGCACAGGTGCTTAGCTTCCTTTGTTAGTAAAAACACAGTAATAATTTCTCCCAATTGAGTCTTAGTGATGCAAAATGAAGGAATTTCCCAAGATAGTGTAATATTCATGCTCAAGCAAACCCTTCTCACCTGCTGACAATCTCAGCTAACTCTAAAACCATTCACTATGCCATTAGATTAGCCTGCTGCCAATCATTCTTCCACTTATTGTCCTGTTACACACCATAATTTCTCTAGAGATGTCAGACTTAGCTCATAAGCCTTCCCATACATCCATACATGATCAATCAAGCCTCTGGTGAACATCCTTCTCTGGAGACAGTGGCAGTAGTTAAAGGTTTTTCTATCAGCAGGTAATGTTTAGGAGGCTACAGTTTCTAGGAGTACATGTTTCTGGAACGCTGTTACTGGAGTAGGGTCAAGAATAAACATCTTGAGAAGAACCACTGTGCTACAGTGATGAGAAGCTGGGCAAATAGGGAATTAATATCCCTAATCTTTCCTGAAACCCGCTGGCTAACCCAGGGTCAGATACTAGCCTGGAAAATAGTGAGAAGGAGAAGAAACCATACTGTAGTGGTAGCACAGCTGTTTTGTATAGAGAATGGTTGAATACTTGGCATCTCCAACTAAGAAGAACATAAAGCAACGATGAATAGAAAGATCTCTACTGGAGATGGTGAAGAATCACTGCTGTCACTCAGGGTAAACAACACTGAGTGTTGCCTAGCACACAGTCTGACACATCAGCCATTTCCACCCTATGGCCCCATCCCAGCATGAGGACGTATTGAAGCCAGACCGTGATGCATGCTACCACATGATGTCATCGCACTGTCGCTCCTGTTGCATCCCCAGCCACTGCAATTGTGCATTATACTATTACCAGAAAAAAATCTGGTAATAGGCCCCTTTTGTGTGACAATCACATCAGCTGCGGCCATGCAGAAAGGTCGGGAGCACTATCTAGACGCTTCCTTCCTCAGTGCAGCACAGGCCAACTGCACTGCATAAGGAAGGAACATGTCCCAACTGCTACCATCTGCCAGCAGCTGGCTGGGTGCCAAGGGATGCACTCCCATCCTGGAAAAAGCCCTGCCAAGATAACACTGAGATGTTGCAGGTAAGGTGTGGAAAGGGCCAAAGTTTGACACAGGTCTGACATGGAATAAGACAGCATTCTCTTTCACCATAGTTGTTACTGGAGCCAAGAGCTCCCTTACGAACCAGCACAGGCTTTGAGATCTCCTGGGGAGGCACTTCTCTCTATGCTACCACCCTCACAGGTACATCTGTTGGGAACACAGGAGGTAGCCTTCTCAGCCTCTGGAATACCCTTCCCAGAGAAGTTAGACTGACACCCTCTCTACTTTCCTTCTGCAGTCAAGTCAAGACATTTTTATTCCAACAGGCATTGATGTGTGATGATATGTGGCCTGTCTGACAGAATGTGCTGGATATTGTTAATCATGTTGCTGATATTTGTGTGTGAATTTTTAATTATGTATTTTAACTTTGTTTTAATTATTTTTGATTGTTTAATTCTGTTGTAACTTTTGTATACTGTAGTTTTCAACTTTTTAATTGTTGTAAGCCACTTTGAGTGCCAACTTGGGAAAAAGCAGCGTATAAATAAACATGACGATGAAGTGGCTGGGAAACCTATGGACAGTGTGAGGGACCTAGAAGGAATGGATTCTATATTTCCACACTCCTGCTAACATTCAAGTAACAAAAGAGCCCAGTCTGCGTTACAATTGGGCTTGAAATAAACCAAACTATTTTTCGAAGTTTTGGAAGAAGATAATTTGGTTCTTCTAAACTCAGTTATCAGTCTAATTGGTGAAAGGGACTCATCTTATTACAAACAAGTAGTGTTTGGGAATATTTTCAGAGAACAGATTGGCTTGTTATTTGCTTGCTTGCCCTCAACCTAGAAGAGGGTGTGCCTTTTTTATTCATTATTAGTCTATGGAGCCACTGCAGGCTGTCCTAATTAGTGCATACCAAAACATAAAAGAGCTTCTGTGCTGGTAACGAACATTCTAGTTAGGCAAGTAGGATGTCAACCAACACATTTCTTCTCACATCACTTTCAGTCTTCTGCTCTATACCTGATGGATAGATATGGGACACTGTCACTCTTGCCGAACAAATTAGGCAAAAAAAGTCACTTGAAGTGTGTCAGTTGGAAAGACAGCATCTTCTCATTATCAGCAGCCTCTGTTAAAAAAAAATGAAATAATTCTAAAGAAAAAATACAGACAAACCTCGCATAACAAGGGTGTGAATGTTTTCTCATCATCTCAGTTATGAGCATAAGTTGAAGAAAGCCTTTTTTTTAAATTTGTGCAGATGAATCAAAATCAGTTTCAAGAGCTTATAAGGTAAGTGCTGAAGAGTTATAAGCGTGTAAGTTACTAATGTCATGCTCCAGTGCGGTCACACAAACGTATGTCAACACGGTACTAACAGAGCATAGCCCAGAAAGAGTTCAGATGGATTCAACTTTATACTAAATGTTTTGCATCAAAACATAATACGATACCAGTTGGATCACACCAGAACCTGGAAACACGACTTTTCAAGCTACAGCTCCCAGGACAACCCATATCATATGTCCACTGTCCATGCTTACTTGCAGGATTCTTGAAGTTATAGTTCTAATTTAAAAAAAAAAATCCTCAAGTTTCTAATCACACCCAACATCAACTATCCTACAGACTGGTGGAGGAAAGTAGTCATGTGGTGTTAGAAGCAGTACTTGGATTGGTAGGTAGGAAATTGAAATCCAGAACTTCCAAGATGTTTTCTAAGAAATGCTACCCATTCCACACAGGAAAATATAGCTAGAGAGATTAAGGCCCTTTCCACAGGATATTGTTGTCCCACAACAGGAGCAGGAGAAAGACAGGACCTCAATGATGGTTACACATGATGTCGCCGTGGTCCCGTCCTTTTCCCGTCTCCAGATGGGACAATCACAGAGTAAATTATTGATGAGTTTTCCCATCAATGACCCATGATCACACCTTTGTGGACTTACGTGGTCTGTGGAGGGTCCAGGAGCGCAATAGCTGGGCTTCCTGTTCCAAAGTAGTCTGGGAAGATGCCGCCTCCCTATCAAATACTAATGCATTTAAGTGACCAAGTTCACTAAAACACTAAAATATATTTTTTCAACTTAGGGAAAATCACTATAAAAATTATAACTTATTGAGTTAATTCTAAACTCTGTGCTTCACCAGTGGCTGTATTTTTTTTCCAGGATTTCTCTTTAACACCTTAATTCCATACAGCAGTGGTACCTGTGGCATTTTTTTCCTTATGCCCCCATCACCAATGCATAACTATAGGATGTTATAGTAGCATTTCAACCTGACTTGGCAGGTAACAAATACAGCAAATAAATAAATAAGTTTAAGTAGTCTTCCTTGTAGCTGAAACAAATATTTGAGAAAACCGTGCAATTGAAAGTTGATACTTTTGGTACCACATGGTATCCATTCGTAACATGTTATATGTAAGTTCTGAATATGTTCTACTGTCAAAACATGTCATGCTCTAAAAGCACCTTTGGACAGTGTTTCTGGTCTGGTGCTGTTCTCTGTTTTTAGTCTGACTGTCTGACCCTATTTTTAATTGTGAAATCTTGTCTGCAGGGGACAGAGAGAGAAAGGAAAGGAGGGTAGGAGATAATTTACCATTATTCTATAAAAACAGTTAATAACAATGACTATATAAAAGTAATAAGGCACATGTTTTGCTTGCAGAACTACATACCGTGAGAACTAAGTATTTCTGGTTAAAGGAACTCAGGTAGCAGAACTGAGAAGTAATCAGGATAAGAAAGCCAGCAGAATGGCCTTAGGAAACAGTTCAGTAGCATACTGATAAATCTGCCTTAGATTTCCAACAATTCAGCTGAGTATCTAGGCTATTCAGTAGTTCAAATTCACTGACAATTTCTTTCTTTTCCCCCATCAATACTCTGATAGTATGCTTTACCTGTGCACAGTGTGACTATAATTCTTTTATTGCTTAATAGACTACTTTACCAGATTTCTTGGGTGTATCAATTTTTTCCACCTGAAAAACTAATACCCACACCTTTGAGAAACAGCTCAATCTTTAGTGCAAATTGAGGAAACCCACAATATCTCAGAAGCACTTAGCTGGTCTAATTTTATCAAGTCCCCACTGAAGCCTATCTGGAATAATCCTTTAATCTCATTTAAATTACCCACTGACATAAAATAAAAGGCTTGAGCTCTCAAAGGTATAAAAATAGAATAGAGATTCTATAACACTGTAACAAAACATGTTCTTTTCTTCCATGTCAGCCCAACTCAGCTATTCTTATTCCAGTTTCTCTTCCTTTTAAGCAAGAAGTATTCCTTGTTAATCAAAAGGTTGATACCGCCCTATCCTTAACCTCATTGTTGTTGCATACCTTCAAGTCATTTCCAACTTATGGCAACCCTAAGACAAACCTATTAGGTGGACTGAGACAGGACCACCTTATCTATTCGGCACTGTAGCAACAATGCTATTTAGGGGCTACGAAAACAAACCTTAATATAGCCCCAGGCTAAGAGCATGTGATGCTCAGGTCATCCAGTGGCTGAGTAAGGAATCAAGAACAGACAAAATAATCCTAGCTCTACAATTGGAGCACTCCTAAACCAGAGTCCTTACATATCCAAAGGAAAGAGAAGTAGAATTTGGTACTCTCCCTCCCTCCCTCCCTCCCTCCCTCCCTCTTTCTTTCTTTCTTTCTTTCTTTCTTTCTTTCTTTCTTTCTTTCTTTCTTTCTTTCTTTCTATATGCTTCTATTGTTGTAGCAACAACAGAAGCATATAGAAATTTAAGCTCAGCCTGTTATTTAAGCTCAGCCTGGCTGAGGGCCTGGTCAAGGACTAGAAGGACTCTGAAGGACTTCCTTTTTCACCCTCTCTAATTTTCAGCTTCTCTCCACCACCTTTTTTTCCAGTCTTCAGTTTTCATACATTTCTACTAATGTATGCATTTTTGCTCCCAGTTTTGCCTAAGACATGCAAAGGAGGGGATTTTCCTCAAAGAAAAGCTGCAGCAAACAAAAGACTCATCATCCTCCCCTAGAATCTTGGCTCCAAATGAAATCCCCCTTACTTATTAAAGGCTAGTGGTTCTGATGTTTCTAGGACACTGAGCCTGCTTTGAATTTTAGTGTGAACTTTAGGAGTGGTCCCAAGTATTGAACAATGGCTGCCTTTATCCAAAAAGATATGAGCAGATATCACATCAACTTTGGCCCTTTGACCTTTCAGTAATTAGTAAATTCTGTACTATTTAGTACATTCTGTATGGGCATTCATTAAAGAAATAAACCTCTCCTTTTCAATCTGACAGTAAATTATATGTAGCAAACACAAACAAATCTATTTTTAAAAAGCAATTATATATCATGAGAACATAGGAAACAACTTTATACTAAGTTTGCATTTTGGTCCACCTCCCTTAGCACTGTGTACACTGATAAGGAGCTACTATTTATGATTAAAAATGATTAATGATGATTAAATACCCATCATCCCTTCCTCAATCGTCTCTGGAGACCCCAGGGTTCGGACCTATGACCTTCTGTGCATACAAAGCACATGTGCTCTTGTACTGAGCTACCCTGACTCCACAAATAGTACATTGTTTCCACGGGTTGTTTAATGAACCAGGAATGTTGAAAGAAGGAGATGCAGTGGGTTCTAATGTATCTCAAATCCAAAGCACATTTTAAACAATTGTTAGCTTGCCAAGACTTTGCAATGTGTGAACTAACTTCTGTTTACAAGTCCACACTTATGAGCCCTGAATTTTAATGCCTGCAACGTTTTCTACTCTTACTTCGGAAGCTCATGTCACCATGAAAGTCTAATAATGTAATGTGAAAATGGTTGTTGGAACTGCATCAACGCTAATACCTGCCATCTCTGACCTGTACAGTTTGGTGATGGATTGCAAAAAAGATCACATTTGCTTATGTTCAGACAACTCCACAGAGGCAGTGCATCATAAATGCTTTCTGTGAGAAGCTCTAACTTTGATTACTTCCAAGATGAAACTGATCAGAAAGAGGACCAAGTTCTTCAGTTTCTCCAGATCTTGGGGGTGGGTGGGGGATGTACCTCAAAACAGAAGTCTTGTCATTTTCTTGTTGTTGTGTGCCTTCAACTCATTTCTGACTTATGGCAACCTTAAAGCAAACCTATCATCGGGTTTTTCTGGCAAAATTTTTCAAAGAAGATTTGTTACTGCCTTTTTCTGAGGCTGAGAGAATGTAATTCACTCAGGGTCACCCAGTAGGTTTCCATGGCTAAGTGGGAATTTGAACTCTGGTCTCCAAAGGCTTAGTCCAACACTCAGCCCACACAGATTTTCACTACACCATGATGGTATGAAAAGGCTTCCTTGTATGTGTACAATATTTCAGTAAGTTTGTGAAGCGTTGAGGTTGAGGTTTTGCAGGATTCTACTGTTTTTTTCTATGGATGCCTATAATGTATTTCTAAATGCTACCTGCCATGCTAGCAATTTAGGAACTGAAAGAAAGGACAACAGCTATATTGCTGGAGGAGAGTCACAGAATGAAGATGAAGAAATAATTACTATAAAAGCTTTTCAAAAAGTTAAAAACAAGCAAAGAAAGAATGGATCCAAAGATGGAAGGATAGATGCTGAGGTGCCATTAAAGAAACACATTAATGGCCATTTCCACACCGGGCTAGTAAAACGGTGCAGAGCTACCTCCAACGGAGGTCTTCTGCACTGTAGAGTGGACTGGGGTGGACTACATTCTGTAGTTCCATACCTCAGTCCACTCTGGAGCGACCGGAACTGGTCACGCGGCGTGTTTTTTAAAAACCTCTTTTTAGAGGTTTTTAAAAATCATGGAGCGCGCAACCCTGTGCCGCTCCGTTGCCGGGCTCTGGAGCAGATTTGCAGGTGCGCGCAAGTGCGTGCCTGCAGATCTTCTGGGGGTAGGCTTTCAGCTGGTGAGCTTCTCCGGTTGGTGGAGAGCCTCCACCAACTGGAAGCCACCATTTGGGACGCCGGAGGACTGTGGAGCAGCAAACTCGCGCTGCTCCTCGTCCCAACGGACTTGGCCGGCTGGAAAACAAAGCCGGTAAGGTCTGTTTTCAGGCGCCCCCCCCCCACATGCGGAAAGGGCCAATGTCTCACCAGTTACATTTCATTCTAATAACTGCTATGGGTGTTTGAAGGAAGGAAGAAAGAAAAGAACATTTCATTCCAGAGAGCCAATTAAATTGTGATGTTGCTCTAATGAAACCTTGTGGTCAGTCTACTGGGACATGGTTCCATTCATGCATTTGGGCTTACAGGTGGCCCACCACAGAAACTGGTAATAATCACATGACTTGCTTGACAGAGGCAAGATTGTTAACAGAAGTAACAATTAGACTTTTTTTTTTTTTTTTTGGTGTCTTATATATTAATCAGGAATGTAGACCTTCCTCAGAATTTTTCTGGACTACAACTCCCCAAATTAATCCCAGTCAGCAGTTTCAGTGAATTTTTTTTTTCAGAATTTTTTTTTCAGAAATTTTTCAGAATTGCTTATTGTCGTTCTGCACAATGTTCCAGCAAAAGAAACAAATCTCAGGTTCCCTCTGACATCAGCTCTGGGTAGTGTCCCTATAAGTATTCCACGTGCAATCAGCCCTCCGCATTTGTGAGTTTCACTTTCATGAACTTGATTACTTTGAGTTTCTCCAACCCTTACCTCCCGTTCTCAGGTGCGTCTTTTCTTCTTCCCTCTTCCCTCCTGGCAGCTCCAGTCAGATCATGCAGGCCATGCAAACTGCCTCTGGTCCTCCTCCTTCACCATTACCTGCCTGGTTAGCTAAGGTCTACTCAAAGCCTGATTTATCAGCACCATGAATCTTCTCCCAATGCCCTCTTCCCTGGGCAGGAGATGGGTGAGCATGCCACCATGCTGTTCCACCTCTTTTCCCTGACCTGGTCTGGCTGTTCAGTGTCCATTCTCCCCACCATGTCTTGGTCCCCTTCCCACAGGCCACACACAAACATTTTGATATTTGTGATTTTTCTACTTTTGCGGGACTCCTGCAACCCTAACCCTAGTGAGTGTGGAGGGCCCACTGTACAAGGTAGGAGGTGGATATTTACTACATACACCTGTCCTATGCTTTAATTTTGAGTAACATGAAATGATTCAGGATGATACAAAGCAAATCAGATTGGACCATTTCAAACAATGAATAGACAACCCAAATGGCAAACGAGATTTTGATGTAAACAGAGTGTGATTCACATGTGGAGAAAGAACCTTGACTTCAGATGTAGATGTGTTGGATACGAAGTTGTAGTGACTAACAAGGAAGGATGTCATGGAATCATGGTGGGCCCAGTATTGATTCAGTTGTCTTTGCTAATTGAGAAAGTTAATAAATGTTAGAGATCTGTGACAATTAGAAATAGGGTTAAAAATAACATGGCCAGTGTAATTGTGTCCTTATATAAACCTGTGATCCAGCCACATTTGAAATATTTTATACCATTCATCCATCCTCATGCTAAGAAGAACAACCTTGAACTGGAAATTTTTTTAAAAAAAGACAAACAAAATGACAATGAGAGTAGAACATCTTCCCTTGAAGTCTAAAGCCTTTGGGCCTATCAAGGTTAAAGTTAAAGAAATGCCAGGATAGGGGTAACTATTGTTGTTGCTGCTGCTGTTGTTGATTTTCTTATTATCTTTATTTGTATCCTTCTATTTGCCTGATATCAGGTCTCAAAGTGGCTTACATGTTAAAACAATGCAATTTAAAAACATATAGATAGTACATATTAAAAACATAATTAAACTATAAAAGAATTAAAACAGCTAAATAGAGATTAAAAGAAACAATTAAAATTAAAACAGTACAGCAGCCCCTAGCCTGTCCTTTAAAAACTTTGGCTGATGCCATAAGGACAACAAGGAGGGGGTGATTCTGGCCTCCCTGGGAAGGGAATTCCAGAGGCTAGAGGTAACCACTGAGAAGGCCTTCTCTCAATCCCTACCAACCACACTTGTGACAATGGTGGGACTGAGAAAAGGGCCACTCCTGATGATCTCAAAGCCTGAATCAGTTCATACAGAGAGATACAATCTGCCAAGTAGCCTGGACCTGAGCCATATACCAAAGAAGAATTTCCTGACAGTCAGAGCTGCCTGGCAGTGGAATATGCTGCCTTGGAATGTGGTGGAGTCTCTTGCTTTGGAGGTTTTTAAGCAGAGGCTGGATGGCCATCCGTTGGGAGTGCTTTGGTGTGTGCTCCTGCATAGCAGGGGGTTGGACTGGATGGCCCCTGTGGTTTCTTCCAACTATATGATTCTATGTATATATGTATCTATCTCATTATACTGATAGTATTTCTTCACACAACCTACAATTAAAGTATGGAATTTGTGATCACTGATTATGATGATGGCTATGAGCTTAGATGACTTTCAAATGGCATTAGATGCATTTATAGAATAAACAAGACTATGGATGAATATCAGCCACAATAGGTAAAAGGAATCCTGAATAGGGAACAATTAGAGAAGGGTGCTTCCTTCTTCAACTTCTGCTGTCACCATCTAAGAATCACATGGCTCGGTAGGGGACTAGGATGGACACTTGATTTAATCCAGCAGGATTCTTCTTAAAAGGGAATGACAATTACTGTTGCCTTACAAAGCACATTTAGGACACTATCAATAAAAAAAAGGGAAAAATCAACACATTTCCGTAACCTTTCTTTTGCAATAGCTAGCCATTTTCTAAAGAGATGCTAATAACTAGCATGCTACCGACAGATCACCTTATCAGCAGAACAGTTGAGCATGCAGGGCAGGATCATTGTTGGGGGAGTGGGGAAAGGCGATTTGTAGTGTTAAGATACTGCTAATTCCTCAATAAACAGCTTTATATAGCAAAGACCCCTCTGCAGTGCTTGCCAAATAGATCTTTCTTTGTAGCTAGCTGTTGCTGTGGCAACCTGTTGTAATAGGAACACAGCCGAACTGTCTGCATAACGCGGCAATTACTGGAGCCATCAAGGTAAAACATCCTGCACAAAATCACACAAAGACACCATTCAGGGTGGAAAAGTCTGTGTTGAGACTCTCATTTGAATTATTTTTTTATTTAATTCATATCCCAACTTTGCCAAAAGAAATGCATTTAAACCAGGAATAGACAATAGGAAAAAGAAAACAACAACAACAGTGAGACATAAGAAATGAGAAGCACAATTAAAAATAATCAAAATAAGTAACAGCCCTGTCCAGCTATAATCTAATGTAAGAATGGTTTCTGACTGCACATGGAAGGAGTGTACAGATAGAACAACAAAATCTCACTTAGCAAAGAGAGTACAGAGCCTGCCAATTCTCTTGCTGTTCTGAGATCCATGTTATTAATAACTGGCACAGATTGGCAGACAAACTCATGCTATAAAATTTCATCATTAATATCTAGACAGCAAGTGCATTCAATACCACTTATGAAAGAACAAGATCGGAGACGGGTGACTTGCACCCGCAGTTCACAGGACATCTTTTTCAATCACGGGACTTGTAAGCTAATTCTGCCTACTTCCATCATTAAATTCTGCCTGAAATGCTGCAGGAGAGTTATGGAGCTGTCAACAGCTGTCATCAAAAGAGATTGCAGAGTTGGGTCCAGCAGTTTAGAGGCTAGGGATGTAGATTTTCACCTATGTCATTCTCACATGCATGTATGAAAAATTTCAAATGTTTTCTCTCTGCTGGGCAAGAATGGGGGAGTTCTTGTGTATTTTTTAAATTAATTTTTTGCATTCTGCGACATTTTTTCCCAGAAATAATTTGCACAAAAGTCTTTTTTTGGCATATATTACCTTCTTGTGCAAAAAAAAACCACAAAAAAACACCATGATGTTTTATACATAAGATGCCATTTTCTGTACAAAAACAAGAGGAGTTTTGTCGTGCAAATGACTTTTTCCACACACAAAAGAAAATGCTCTAACTTGAAACATTCTCTCAGTGGGGTGTCTCCAAGTTTTGAGGTGCCATTTCTCATTGAGGACAAAATATTTGTAAACATTATTTAGACCCCTGCTGGGTCCAGCTACAACCTAGAATCAACATGGCTCATGTTGTACAGATGAGAAGCCTGTGAAAACTTTGGTGCTTGAAGCAACACATGTGAGGAGCCAGGCCATTGTCAGCAGTTTTACAGAACCAACAGAAATTCTATTAGCTCTCGGCAGCATCTGATTCCATATGGGTTCGTTCCACTCCAACCCTTAGTACAACAGAAAACAAGACAAAACCTCAGCACAAAAAGTGAATAAACCATCTAGATCATAGTGCTAGAAACCCTGGTCTAAAACCCCTGTTGTTTTACATGTAGTCACAGGGGACATACTGCATCTCCTGTCTATAGAAAAATGGATCAAATTCAACTCATATTAATTCTCAAGACTTTTCTGTTGCTCATGTTCCTTTCTTATTTGCCATGCCTTCCATTCTTTTTTCCTCCTCTAAATTGCTCCAGACAATTTAAAATAAATCCTGGGGGGTGAATTACAGCACCAAAATCCATCTCAAAAGTCACTTGCAAATGACATGCTGAAACCTCCAAGGAAAGGGCATTGCTCAACAAGAAATAGAGTCAGATCTTTGCTGTCAAAACTATCCACAAGGGACACATTTCACTCTAGCATAATGGCTCAAAACCTTTTGAAACACTTCTGTGGTCTAATATAGATTTCCCTGGGCATCCTGTAAACAAAAGGTCAAATCTGCATTTATTTAGCTTCCACAGCTCCAGTACTTTTTATCCCTGCCATACAAAAAGACATGAAGTAGGCAACAGTGCTGCAGTGTTACATTTCAGATCTGGCAACTTCTGCATAGGCTTATCTATTAATGTACCCAATCTATAGGCATACTGAGCAGTATCTGATGTGCGTGTGAAACAGTGAGTCTGAACACCACAAAAAAAAAACAAAAAAAAAGCTTTTATTATCACCTATTTGCTCAAACATTAGTCATTTGATCAGAAGCAGATCACTCATCCACTGAGATCTTGCATCAAAATGAATACCTATGGAAATGTAACTACCTCTGTGTTGCTATGTCTCCCAATGGTACCTCCCCAAACCTACCTTTTCAGCAGTACAGTTCCCACTCTGAACATTTTCATGTCGCCAGTGTAACCCAGAAAGGTGGGTGACTCAGAGGTCCACCCACAATGCCAATGCCTCCTTTAAACAGTGGGGAATATTAGGTCAAAAAGGAGGTCTGCAAGAGGGGGATAACCTTAAAGGATCTTTTACACCTGTGTATACTGATACTCATGCAGGGACACAAGTTGGTGATTCAAAGAATATCTTGTTCCATTGGGGGAATTAACAATCACACACACACAAGATCCAAACAATCTCACAATCACACAAGGCTAACTACAGAAAAGGGAGGAAAAATTAGATAGCGAGAAGTTAGGACAAAGCAGGTGATATTTATCTACCCTGCAGAGAAGATGTGGCTCAGACTAAGGGTTCAGGGGTAGTACAAGAACAGGAACTGGAACAGCAGAGTGATGGGCTATGTCCAGAGTACTAAGAATTATTGGGCTCAGAGCCAGGGTTTAAATACCCTGTTTCTGTCCTGAGGAGGAAGGTGTTAATGGCTGTCTGGCAGAGTAAACAGTGGGGTCCAGAATGGGCTAATGGCCTTAGCATTAGGTAACACAGGATTGATGAGAATCACGATCACTCCTTAATGGCTGGACAGGCAAGGAAAAAGGAGCGATTCGGTGGAAAGAGAGCCTGGGTCGAAAACAATCGGAGGCAGTTTCAGGTGCTATTGTTTTCAAAGCCTGAGTCATTGGGCGACATTTGCAAGTAGATTATCACTAGAGTTTCCCTGACTACGACCTAGCCATGCCCTGAGGTCCCATCTGACCTACGTTAGCATCGCACATGTTCACTCAGTCTTCTTTTGCCAGCATAGCTCTACAGCCATGTCAGTGTACAATTTATATTTTATGCCAGTTAAATGATATTTGCCAATTACACCATATCATTGAGTGGGCAGGGGATAAACAGCCTGGTAACACTAGAAAGCAGGCAGGCAAGCACAGACATGTCCAGCTCTCTTCTCCAGCAACACAGAACTAAGAAAAGAGCTGGGTGCATCTCTGCTCATCCCTCAATTTCCCAGCAACAGGGTGTAATTGCATGCACAATGACTGTAAAAGTGAATTGCAATGGTATAAGGCAGATTTGTAATACTATAATTACTGAACAAGATGTCATTTATTTATTTATTATTTATTATTATTTATTAATCATTTTCTGAGATTTTGCATCATAGTCACATAGCATAATTTTCCACATGTGGAGTCATGCATGACTTGTGTTGCACAGCCCTTGTGTTTAATGAAAAAGTTATGCAACTGAACCGAGACACCAAATAAGCATGAATATCCATGTGCAATGCCCATCCACGTGCAATGTCCATCTTACATTCTGTGTAGCATTGCATGTGCAACTTTGTTTCCGACCCTATGAGAAAAAAGATAAAGACACTAGTTTTACATAATAGGAGTTTCATAAAAACAGTATTTGGCACAAATTGTGAAAACCACAATTGTGAAGAAACCTTTTGGATTCTCGGTCTTGTGTAGGTGATGACATCTCGCAGGTGGATTGATGCATGATCACAACTCTGATTTCCTTCAAAGCAGAGTTCCATCACTACAGAGGTAAAAAGTAGGCAGAACGAGGCATGCAACATGGTTGGACAAAGGAAGAATTTGGATATGCTTTCTGCCACACAGCCCACATGAGGGGATATTTTGACTTGAAGCTGGTTCAAATGAAAATTTATTTATTCTTCCTTCCTAACTTTGCTGATTCAGGAATGTGATACCAGCATCCCTCTAAGAAACTGGAGTGCACCTCAGAACTTCATCCCTATTACTTTTTTGCATTATTTCTCACCAGCAACACATTTCTGTCCCTCTAAATCACTTTGCAATTACAATGTTTGTAAGAACTCTGTTACCAGAATTCCGCGATGGGCTTAAGGGGTAAGGAGAAGAGGCAGGCACAGCTTCATCATCCCTGGTCTCAGAAGCAGATGAAAGGCTCTCCCTCTATCCCAACTTTCACTGCCCTGGTCTGCGAGGGAGAGAAGAGGAGGTAGTGTCTGCTGGTCTTAATCCTTTCCCACACTGCCGTCCCCCTTTCCTTTTATGTCATGTCTACTATATAAAAGTCAAAGTTTGTCTGTTTGTGAGTTTGTCTGTTTGTCTGTGTCAGGTAGGCAAAGGCCTCATATAATTGGCTGTGTGAGGTGAGAAAACCTCATATGATTGGCTGCCTGCAAAGATTCCATGGAATCCTGGGGTTGGCAGTTCAGGGAGGGGCCTTTAGAATTCTCCGCCAGAGAGCTCGGGCTGGTTGCTATGGAGGTGCAAGAAGGAGGGCATGGTATTCGCCCAGGAAACCAAACTCTGCACGTTAGTAATTCGGAATGCAGACTGGATTGGGGAATATGGAGAAAAGTTACAGGTACTGGAGAAGGCAGTTTGGGGAATTTAGAGACATCAAATCTCAAATCTGTGTATTTCAACCTCATCTCTTTCCTAAGGTAAGGTAAGGTAATTCCTAAGTTATTTCTAACAAATATTACCTACGAGAAAATAAAATACCAGGGAATGCCGGGTAAATACGCTAGTTAGATTATAAATCTGAGGGCAGGGAACTGTTTTGTTGTCCTGTTAGTCGTAAAACGACAAGGAAAACAACAACATTGGATAACCATTTTTAAATTCCTGAAGGGGTATCTGATAGAAGATGAAGCATGCTTGTTTTCTGCCACACTAGAGGATATGACCCAAACCAATGTATTCAAGATACAAGAAGGAGCTTCTGATTAAACATTAGGAAGAACTTCCTGAAAATAACAGCTATTTTCCAATGGAGGATATGGTGGATTCTCTTTCACTATTTTTTGTTTTGTTTTGTTTTGTTTGCTTTTAATATAGGTTGAATGGCCTCATTAAGTATGAACTTCTGCACTGGTAAGGGTTGGGCCCATGACCCAAGCCATGCTGTCTAGCTCTAGGATTTTATTATTGTCAGAAAAGCAACAGGTTGGAAAATAGTAAACACTATTCCCTTTTCACTGCATCCTGCCTACAGAGATATGGAAAAGTCACAGCATTCCATTCTTGGAGCACTGCAGATTGAACGGAAGACTGTATTGTTAAAAGTGTGCATGGGCTTAAAAAAAAAATCCCTAAGATTCATCTACAAAGCTGCTTTAATGTGTGATTTCATTCTGACAAAAGCCATTCAGATTACAACATCATTTCCCAGTCACTTCAGTTGCTTAGCTGCTTGGAGCTTTTATAAAAAGATTTTGCATGGAAATAAACAAACAAACAAAAAAGCATTAAAGATTTCACAATGGCACTTACTGGAAGACTTCATTCTTCAATTAGAGGTAGACATCAGATCACTTAAATCCCTCTTATAATTTCTGGAATACATTTGTTAATGCCCACTTCATTTGTTCTTCCACCCACACCCTTCATTAATCTAAATTGCTCTCCTCCCTTTTTGTTTGGTCTCCGTCTCATTTATTTTTAACTCCCTTTCATTTATTTGTAGAATACAGTATCTCCGCTCAGCTTCCTCTTCATATGAGCAATTTCAGACAAGGTTTTTGTCACACCATTACTCCGCTTTATTCATTGAATTTTAGGAGTTCAGACCACTATCATACTCCATTGATACCACCCTTGTTTTTCCACCATTTCTTCCATTCTTTTCTTTTTCTTACTATAGAAAACCTGTTAAAGGGGAATGCTGGAATATTTGCATAGTACCTTCTGTTTCCTAGGGCAAGAAGCTCTCCATCTGGAAATGCTCTAAAAGCACATTTCCTCCTGCTTTCTGATTGAGGCCATTTCCACATTACACTGTTCTAGTGCTATTATTCCACTTTCAACATCCTGTAGAATTCTGAGTTTTATAGTTTACTCAGACCAAAGAGTGCTCTGGCTGAGAATTCTAAATGCCCCTCTCTAAACTGCAAATCCCAGGATTCCATAGGATGTTGAAAGTGGAATATAGCACTAGAACAGTGAAGTGCTGAAATGACCCTAGCCTGCTTTAAGATTTTCCTTGTCATTCACTCTCTCTGGATCCATTCCGAATTTTTATGTGCATTGTGTTTTTTTTTAATCCATTGTTTTGGCCACCTCTTTCCTGTTTTCCATTTTCTCCTCTGGCTTCCTAATTCTTGAACCCATCAAATGCCTCTTTTCCTTTTCAATTTAGCATTCTCCTCTTTGCTGCCACCCTGCATCCCCCAATCCTCTGCATTTTCTGATTACTCTATTTCCCTTTAAACCACTTGGTTCACATTTTCCTAGTGTTCTGTGTCCTTTTAAGAGGTAGACAAACTTGGGCTCTCCTGTTGTTATTGGATACGTCATTAGAAAACCACTTCAAGAGTCATGCCTTTATACAACCATTGTTTTTCCCATTGTTCCTCCATTCCTCCCATTCTTTATAATCACACAGCACCTAGCTAATCCTAGAATCTCAGTATTATTCTTATTTTATAACAGCAAATCAGAAATGGCAACTCAGAAGAAAGTATTTCAACTTCTAACTGTTGTTCAAGGGATAATAGGGCACATGGCCTGTTCACACCCCTATGCAACATCATGGGGCAAAGGTTTCCACATGAGTGTCTTTATATACTGTCTGGTAATGGTTAAGTGAGAATCAGTGCAGTATAGTGGTTTGACAATTGGACTACAATTCTGGAAGCCAGGGTTTGAATCCCTGCTTGACCATGGAAATCCACTGCTGACCTTGGACAAGTCACACTCTCCAAGCCTCAAATGAAGGCAAAGGCAATCCTTCCCTGAACATATCATCTTGAAGGGTTCACCTCAGGTTGGAAACAACCTGAAGACACACAATAATAAATGGTTAAGCAGTTACGAGAATGCATTCCAAAATGCAGTGTTAAATTCTGCAGATTGCTCTAGAAAGTTGTTGGAAACTGGTGATTAAGAGGTAATAATTCAAGAGTTTTCATATGTTGGTGTGTGTGTATCTATCTATCTACCTATCTATCTATCTATCATCTATCTATTTATCTATTTATCTTATCTTTTCATCATAAGTCATGTTCTTGATTTCTTTAGATAAGGAAGAAATCAGATTAAATTGAAATTTGTTACCCAGGAAACAAAGAGGCTTTCTTTAAAATGAAAAAAACAAACAAACAAACCCTGCTGGTATCTCATGGTCTACACAATTCAGCTGTTTTATACCTTCCATTTCCACCAATGATTTAAAGGCTTTATTGTTATTGATGTTATGTGCCTTCAAGTTGGTTATAACTTACAGTGACCTAGAAGAAACCTATCACGGGACCTGTTCAGAGGGAGTTTCCCATTGCTTTCCTCTAAGAGATTGCCTCTTGCCCAAGGCCACCCAGTGGGTTTAAATGGTTGAATGGGGATTCAAATCCTCATCTCCTGGAATCCTAGTCCAACTTGCAAATCAGTACACAACATTGGCTCTTAACAGACTTTAATCTCTGTTTAAAAACCAGTGTTAGCTTAATGTCTTTCCTTATAAATGGAGGTCTTAATCTCTGTGGTTTAAAATGACATTAGGATAACAATGGGCTGGGCTGAGGCCATTTCCGCACTACACGGTTATAGTTGTATTATTCTACTTTCAACACTCTATGGAATCTTGGGGTTTGCAGTTTAGGGAGGGGCATTTAGAAATTTCAGCCAGAAAGCTCTTTGGCCTCACTAAACTATAGACCCCAAATTCCACAGGATGTTGAAAGTGGAATAATAGCATTATAACCGTGTAGTGCAGAAATGGCCTGAGAAATGGCCATTGCAGTTACACAGTGGATTGGGGAACGCTGCTGAATGTGGTAGTATAAGTGAGTGGGGGTTCCTCCAGATTAGGTGGAGACACCTTCCTTAACCTGAACCCTTCTTCCAGTGAAAAGTAGATCTTCAATCCAATGCAATAAATCTGCAAGTCTTGCATCCAGACCAGGAAGGATATGCAGTGGGTAAGTCTTTCCTTTATTTTCTCCCCAATATGATACAGGGTGACACACTTAGGGAAGTTAGACTCTTTAGTTTGCCCTCCACACTCCACTAACCTTCGTTCCTTTCATTCTTCTTTGTCATTCTGGGAATAAACCTGGCTTGCAAAAGGAGGCCAAGCAAACCCCCAAGGCCCTAGGCACTCTCTTTTTAATTTATATATGTGGTTGCTAACTGTGAGACCATTTGGCAGCTGCAGTCTTCACAGATTTTCAAATAATTAGTTTCTGAATAAGGTAAGGGAGGAAGAGGAGGAGGAGGAGGAGTGGTGTGTCACATGCCCTCTAGTTTGCCATACTTCTCCACATGTGGGAGAAACAATATTGATTTTCTAACTCATTTTAAAGTCTGTAATGCGGTGTAGAAGGAAAAGTGGCTCAGTGTCAGGACTAACTGGCACTTGAACTATGGACATTCTAGTCTGAACAATGATATCTGTTGCAGTCGATCATTACAATTGTTGCAGAGCTGGGGGCAAACATCTCTGTCCCTGTACATTCAAAATGGCTTCTTTCCTTCAGATACTAACACTTCCTGATCTAGTGTAGGTATGAATGCTCCCAGGTCCATCCTTGTGCTTGAGAAACTGTCTAGTTTATGCCTGTAGATGCAGCTCGCAATTTAATTTAATTTATTGTATTCCTACCATTCTGTGTCTTTTGGATTGTGCAGTCACTTACAAATCTGCCCAAAAAGGGAAAGTATGTGACCACAATGAATGAATGAATAAACAAATAAACAAATAAATAAAGGATACAAAAAGTATAGATCTGAATAGCATTATCAATTGCCTGTGCTAATTCATCTAGATACACGTACTGCCAAATTTTAAGCTTTTGCTTATATTGTTCTTACTGTCAAGAGCAAAATTCACCACAAGTTTTATCCCATGGGTCTATCATACTTTCTATTAAAATTTTGTGAATGGTTTATGCAAACAAGAAGCATTTTGTGTAAAATCGGGGCAGGGGGAGGTTGCACTAAATTTCCACTATTTCACTCCAAATGCCTGAAAACGGGGTGGACGCACATAAAAAGGTGTAAAGACCTTTAATTTCTTTTTCTTAAAAAGGTTTCAAAGGCCCATATTGCAAAATTAAGTAAATAAATAAACACATCAAGACAGCTGAAAGGTTTTGTTTGACAAGGTTGTCTCATCACCTCAGGACATTTTTTTGTTGAAAGCAAGGAATATCGCAAATATTCTGTATGGTCCTAGCACACAATTACAAATAATTACTTAGAAATAATTACTACGCAATACATGCCTTTATAGGAAGGAAGACACTGACTATGTGGGCTGTGTGCCTGCTCAGACTGTTGTCCACTGATTAACACTATAGCAAAACTTTAAGTGATATTTTGTTTACATGCTTTTAATGTGTTTTTTTAAACCTTTTGGAAGCCTCCTTGGTTCCCACCTTGGGAGATAAGACAGCATATCAATGCAATAAATAAATAAATAAATAAATAAATAAATAAATAAGCTCCTAGCTTTCCCTTCACATGGTCATTTTTTTTTTTACAACAACAACAACAACAACAACTGTATAGTGACTGAAACAAAGGAACATCCTCTGTAAAGTAGGATACACAATAACCATAGCTCTGTGGAAGCTGTGTGATGCTTGATAGATTAAATGAACTCCATAACATGGGAGTGAGCAACTGTCAGGGTTTTTGGGCATGCATTGGCCAGTTAACTTCTGCCAGTCTCATCCTCAAAATGAAAAAAAAAGTCACCTTTCATTCTTCTTGGGACTTGTGCTTTGTGTGTGGCCTTACTTGTGCACAAAACTGAACTGAGTAGTTTTGCAACTTCCATATTCACTAAAGGGCTGTCTTGACATTGAAATGCACTAGACACAGTTGTACAATGGTAGCCTATGGAGTGACTAATGCATCATGGCAACAGGCACTGATGTGCATCCAGACACCAGCTACAAATGCAGGAGCACAACAGGAGCCCCTGATCTGCTTCAGAAGTTCCTAATCTTCAAGAGAACTATCTTGGGTGCAACAGGAGTGCCAGGTGTGCATTGGAGCCCTCTTGCCACGGCCTGGGCAAACATCTTCACAATTCACTAGAGGCGATCATTTCTGCAATGTAGATACAGATTCATACAATTATGAAATGCAGACTATGATGTAAGATATCAGCTGCTGCTTTTAAAACTCAAATCCACTTAGTGCCCCCAAGAGGGCTTGAAAGAAATTTTAACATGATTTAGGCACTCTGGGTCATTTTTGATAGGAAAAGATCTCTTCTTCTCCCCAATGTCAATTGATGGGAAAAACCATTTCCTGGCCATTTCCTATTCGGTAAAATTGGCTTCCCCTGGGCCTAAAAAACAGCACAGGTACCCCACCACAACCAAAATATTGCAAAACTGCCCCCATAAACTTGAGTACTGGGGAGTCCTGAGGGCTACAAAAATGTACCTAGGAGCCGGGGCGGGAAAAAGCAGTCTCTCTTTTGCTCACGCCTATCATAGCATGGTAGCAACTCTATATTATGCAGAGTGCTCCCCATGCCTAAATACTAAGATTAATACAACATAATATGTATGTAGAGTCTTCTTGCTTTTCATTAAAAAAAAAGCACACAAAAAGCACACAATCCTGAGTCTTCTAAAATCTAACTGAACAAGAGGAAGGACTAAAAAACAGAATTAAGTTTGGAAAAGAGACAACTAAAGGCTTCCAGCTTCCTGTCCCAGGAGATAAGGATTATATTTGCTGTTTGCGTATTTTTTGAAGCATTGCTTGCTCTGTGCTTGGGTGATTGATAGCTTCTGTTGAGCACCCTTTGGCAACAGGTAAGCAAATATTAGTGCCAAAGTAAACACACTTTTCTGACCTAAATTTATCCAAGCAAATTAACTGATGTTAAACAATGGAAGGTTTGAGGCATCTCTCTTTCCCTCCCAGGTTTGGAGTTTGACATGCTGAAATATGGAGATCCTTTGATCCTTGAGTGTGAACCTGTCATCCTTCTCCTATAATGGTTTCATAACACTGATATAATAATTTCTCCTTTTAACTCTATGCATGTAACCTTGGGCCTTTTCATGCATCTTGGGAGGGTTGTAATGGATCTGTAAAAGTACGTCTTCTAATCTTTGACTTCTGATGCTTCAGCAACCAGTCAAAGGTGGCAATATGAAAATGCACTATTCTTTGTGGGGAAAATGAAAAAAAAAATCAATTTACCCTAATTAATTTTTTCTTCATCATACAGAGATTGTGTCGTGAATATTTCAAGCTTGAGTAATGGGCTTAAAACATGATGAAAGAAGTTCTATTAATTAACTACTTAGTACATAAGGAAGAAATTTTAGAATAAAACAGAGTGAAATTTAGCGGAGCATTTATACATCGCATAGATTTAAAAAGAAAAGAAAGAAATACACTTGGAAAACCACACAGCATAAAAAGACCTACTAACCAATTAAAGATATTTTTAGCTGAATGTGTGCCATTTGACTGAACAATAACTTAGATAACCAAGTTTAAACAGGCATGTGCATATTATCAAAAATCCAATATAAGCACTTTTTGAGAAACTGATTGAAGTAGAAGGTAATTTACAGTACAATAAACAAAAGTGACTACACGTTTGAAGGTAGTCCTATTTTTCATACTTTCATCTTTGTTGCCTATGATACTTTTCTTGCCAAAATCACAGACATCAGAAGTAAGCAGGTATTCCTGACCTCATAAACCCACAGATTAAAACAGGTTCCTTCAGTTAATTGAGACTTTTGTTGATTAATTTATTGATCAAACTGACTTATCATAGAACTAATCACAAACGAGGCTCTAAAAGAAAAAGAAAAAAATCAATTTGAGTTGTATGAATATATAAATTATCTGTGAATATATAAAATTATCTGTGAATATATAAATTATCCGCAATGGCTAAGCACAGTATCTTTGTTCCTACAAATAGCACAGGGAGCCAATGTCAGCATGACATTCCATTCTAGGTGAAATCCAACCAACGTCATTCAAAAAAAAAAAAAAAACATAAAGTGATGATCCTCCAGATGGTGTTAGTTTACAGCTTCCACAATCCCTTATCAGTCACTGGATATGCTGACCAGGGCTGATGGACGTTGCATTTTAACAAGAACTGGAGGGCTACAGCTTCCTCATTCCTTGTGTAAATCAGCAATGGAACTACCAAACTACTTCATGCTTTGAGTCGAATCCAATTGTGCCTTTACATTCTATTTTCTCTCAAAGGACAGAGTTCAATCCCCCCTCTTCTTTGAGCAAGAAACACTTAGAAAATGAGAATGCATAACTGAGTTGGATAACTAGCACGCTAGTATAAGAGGTGTGAATATACACCAGAATGTGTACATGTGCTTTCAAATTGTCTGTCAATTTACAGCAACCCCATGAATTTCACAGAGTTTTCTTAGGCAGGGAATACTCAAAGGTGGTTTTGCTAGTTCCTTTCTCTGAAATATAGCTTACAGCACAGAACTGACCATCTTTTTAGCTTCCAAGACCAGATGAGATCTGATGCCTTTAAAGCTGCAAGGATTTATTCCCTCAAAATCCTTAATAATGTCAGAACTTTGTGACATCTATCAATAATTCTATTGAGTTATTTTGGCAATTTAGTGGGAAATGTTGAAAGATCATACTAACCTAAAAACCAACAAAACCTGGCTTCCTCTTTAAGCCCAACTGCCAAAGAGAACATTTAACATGCCATTGGGAAACACTGAAAAGGTACTTCAAGTTAAATTCAGAGGATTTTCCTTGATGATGGGAGGGGACCGTCCCTTGACTACAGATAAAATGAAGCTGATGATGCCAGTGCCAGCTTCATTTACTACAAGAAGTCATGGTGGTTAAACTGCAATTCCTTTTATTCCTAAGAGACATGTTTTGGAAAGATCATTTTGCAACCTTTGTTCGTCTTCATCATCATCACAACTATTATTAATATATTCTCATCCCACCCTTCTTCCGTATCTCCAAGAGTAATATACAAGGTTAATTCTTTCTATTGCACATAAGTTTTACTATCATAATGATCCCATAAAGTTGGTCAAACTGAGGATTAGTGAGTAACCAAAAGTTAACAAATGTGCTTCATGGCTGGGTGAGAATTTTGATCTAGCCTTTTCATTCTGGGTTTTACTACTACATCGCACTGAGATGCTTTTGTGTTTATAAGGTGGTTTGTACAAGTTGTATCCCCTGATTGCACTGCTCAGTTATTGCCACAATGAACAGTGTTGAGTAATGGCAAATAGCACACAAAATGCAGTCTCTTAAATTAAAGATCAGCCAGGCAAGTCTTCCATATGCAACCTCTGTGGATGCAGACCTATCTGAGAATAGTCAGTAGTTCCTCCGGACTCTGCACTGCAGCCAGAATCCAAGTGTTAGGGCCTTTCCACACTACACTGTTACAGTGCCATTATTCCACTTTCAACATCCTATGAAATCCAGCAGTTTTCAGTTTAGGTAGGGGAATTTAGAATTCTCAACCAGAGAGCTCTTTGGCCTAAGTAAACTACAAACCCCAGAATTCCACAGGATGTTGAAAATGGAATAACAGCACTATAACAGTGTACTGCTGAAAGATCCTTAATCTCAACTAGAATAGACCTGTTGATTCAATAGGAACTTGAAAATTCAACATTTAGGCAAATTTCATTGATTCAGTGGGCCTACTCTAGTTGAGGCTAACAATCGGAGTCCCCCTAGACAAACTTGGATTGCATGAAAACCACAGGAGATTTTAGAATCAGAGCTTCATTCTGCAGTATAAATTAAATTACTCACACAGAGTGTGAAATTAGCTTATAAACGGGCAGGCAGAATATAGTTGTTCACCCTTAATATATATTTTATAATGATACTTAACAAGACAACCAATTCATTTAATCCAAAATAGAAGATAGAAGAAAAATTTACATGCTGTTTGAGCATTACTTAATTAGAAAAATTTATTGCATTTAAACTATCACAAAGGATTGCAATTTCAATGAATGTACTAATATATTTTAATAATCTCATGGTAATAGTCCTAATAAATTTAAAGGCAAATTGTATTGAGAAATTATAAATCTCATCAGCATATTTTATTAAAGCCCCTGCTAAGGACAGTTGGCATTAAATAAGCAAGAATGTATGCTTGAATTCTATTATGCTGCTTCTCACTTATGACAGTTTAATCAGGATCACTGAGAAGCATCGGGTTTGTACCCAGTTATCCCTGTAAACTCAGAAAAATGAGTTCAAGAAAATGAGGGCCTCCCTTCTTTCTTGCCTCCCAAAAGAAATATATTGGATGTCTTTAAAAAAAAAACCTTCTGCGTTTAAAGACCTTTAAAACCTAGAAACTATGGTAGAAGAAACTTGTCCCTACTTGCATCTTTCCTTAGTGATTCACTGTTCTGCGACACAGACAGATGGTTGCAATTTGTGAGTGATAGAGAGTACATGTGTGCAGTGGCTAGCTATGATGATTAAGGTGCAATGACACCGGTGGCTATAAAAAGCAAATGAAAGTTTTATTATAGGAACTCCATTAGAGGTAGGAAAGCTAAAGTTTTATAATACGAACTCCATTAGAGATAGGAAAGATCTCTTACGTTACTAAGCTGAGTTAGTCAAGACAGGGACAGGAGGGAGCAGTCCTAAGCTAGTTTCACATTTGTAGTAGTGAGATAATAAAGAGGGGTGAAGATAAGAGGTGGAATGATCCTTAAGAATAGCATTCTGTGTCGAAGATTGATAATGATAGGTGGATAAGAGATGAGGAGACATTAAGTCATTGAAACACTGTTTAACTCCATAGCTGCTGCTCTCTGTAAAACATATTTAGGGCAATTTCCGCACTACACTGTTCTAGTGCTATTATTCCACTTTCAACATCCTGTGGAATTCTGGGGTTTGTAGTTTCCTGAGGCCAAAGAGCTCTCTGGCTGAGAATTCTAAATGCCCCTCCCTAAACTGCAAACCCCAGGATTCCATAAGATGTCAAAAGTGGAATAATAGTACTGTAACAGTTTAGTGCAAAAATGGCCTAAGTCTTGCAATGCTCAATGTTATGTTTCCCATAGCAAGAGGGAAAGATCATGGTGCTTTGTATATGTGGGACCTGTTTGTCTCCTGCTCTTGGAAACAAGAATACAGTATCATGTCATTTATTCTAAATTTTACAGTTTTACCTCTCATCCTCTAACTTGAACCTTCTCCCTTCTTCTAGACTTGAGTATGCAAGCAGCATTAGCCCGAAAGACTTGTGAAATATTAATATACTTTGCTCATTCAGACTCTTCAGGCTCAAAGGTAGGATGGGAAACTGGTCATGTATCAAGATCCCAAAGCCATTGTTGTAGGCCAAGTTGAGGAAACATGGGTTTTAAACTCATAAACTACTGGAACCTCACTCCCGTTAATTTAGCAACAAAGATGTTTTAGAGATAAACATTGGATGCAGTGCTAAGGAATGGACACATGTGTCCATGGAGAAGATCCTACATGTTTGCATAGCTCTGAAAACATAGTTCCAAATCCACCCACTGCTCAGCAACTTCGAAGCCTGGAGGAGGATGTTGTTTGTATTGCTTTCTGGAAGGAGCAGGGAGAGGCAGGGGGAGATGTGTCAGGCCATGGACAAGCAGCTGGTTTCAACTCAGCTGGAAAGAGAGAAATGAAGAAGTACTCTCAAATGAAGTGTGCCTGATTTTTTCATTCCCTAGAAATCCAGAGCAGCTAGATTTTCATTGCCTGAATCCAAAATTGCAATTAACAGCCTAGAAGGGTTCACATTACAGGAATGTAAAATGGTATCACCACAACTGTCAAGTACACTAGAGTTGAAAATTCTGATTTGTCTGGTTCACATGCAGTAAACAAATGGGGGAGGATTCTCTTCACTATGAGACAACAAGACATTTTTATTGGCCTTAAAGATATTGCATTTTTTTTCAACTGGTGTTTGCATGTTCTTGTGCAGCACTGAAAAAACATTATTAAGTCATAAAAGTAGAAGCTCTGGATAGGTAGTTTGTGTCTTTGTGGTCAGTTAGCCTGTCCTTTTGTTCTCGCTGTATATGTCTGTGCTTGGCTTTACAAAGAGAAAAGACACTAGTTTTACACAGAGACGTTTTCACACAAAATTCAGAAAATACTTTCTAGAAATGAGTTCTGTTGCTGGGGGTGGGAGTGGATTCTTCATAGATCCTCTTGCCATGCTAAAATGACCAAAATGTCAGCAACAATTGAGACTTTGAAACAGTCTGGGAGACTGAGGGCCCTTTCCCATTTGTCAGCTGTCCTACCTGTTCCAATGAGATAAGAGACCTTTAGTGAACTTCCTTCATGTCAACAATCCTCTCCAGCAATCAGATTGTTGGAGATAATATAAACAAACTGTGTATAGCTTGGCATTTGGCTGCCTTCCATCAAATTCAAAATCATTCAGCTGATTGCATCAGCCATCGCGGCAGCTGCTATGAGTTTATTATTGGTCATGTCTGGTAGACTTTCTCTTATCTTGTTTATGATTAAGTAGACATTCTGCCTGGAACTAGGCTGTCATTACATTCTCAATAATGCACACATTCATTCTCTAATTCTTTAATGTGTGTGTGTGGGTGGGTGGGTATGCGCATGTGCCTTCAAGTTGCCTGTCGACTTGTGGCAACCCTATGAAATTTTCATAGGGTTTTCTTAGGCATGGAACACTCAGAGATGGTCTGCCGGTTCCTTTGAAATATAGGCCTTTTCCGCAAGGGGGAATTAAAATGGTGCAGTGCGTCCTCTACGGAGGTTGTCTGCACCTCGGAGTGGACTAGGTTCGGACCACTTACCAGAGATCCACACCTCAGTCTGCTCCAAAACGCCCCCAACTGGTCCTCTAGCACACTTTTTAAAGACTGGAAAAAAGAGGTTTCCTTTTTTCCAGAGCACACCATTGCGTGCCTGCTCCCTTGTGCAGATTCGCAGGCTCACGCCAATGCGAACCTGCAATCTGCGGAGGGCAGGCTTTAGGCGTGGCGAGCTTCACGGTTGGTCGGGACTCATGACCAACTGGAAGCCGCCATTTTGGAAGCCGGAGCAGTGTGGATCTAAGACCTCACACTGCTCCGATTCACCCTGGACCGGACCGAGGAGCCAGAAGATCCGGTAAGTAATGGCATGGAGTGATTCCCTCGCCTTGTGCGGAAATGGCCATAGTCCATAGCACCTGATATTATTAGGTGGTCTCCCATCCACACAGTAAACAGGGCTGACCCTACTTAGCTTCCCAGATCAGACAGAATTTAGTGTCATTAGGGTATTAGGCCAACTAATTCTCTAATACAAAAGCTTATACTCCATATGTTATAATCTGTATATATAGTCTTGTCCTCAATATGCTATATTACCAGGCCTCAAAGCTGGCAATCAAATCAGTATGGGCTGTAACAGTTTCCCTATACAAAAGTTTTCCCTGCAGTCTGAAATAATCCTGCACCCATGGTTATTCTTTGGTTCTGACTTCTAGCTCCCTTCTCTATCCTGCGTCCCAAAACACCCTTTGCTCCAAATTTACTCTGCAGTTCTAACTACTGGCTGGTGCCATGGCTTCTGGTTTCTGGCTCCTCACTCGTGTCAGGCTGTTCCCTATAGTTCATAATGCAGCCATTGCTCTTGTTCCTTTCCTGTGGTCATGCACCTCAAGCAACTTAAGCTAACAAAGAGTCTTGTGATCCCATGCAAACTAAGGCCATTTCTGCACTACACTGTTATAGTGCTATTATTCCACTTCCCACATCCTATGGAATCCTGGGTCTGCAGTTTAGGGAGGGTCATTTAGAATTCTCAGCCAGAGAGCTCTTTGGCCTCAGTAAACTATAAATCCCAGAATTCCACAGGATGTTGAAAGTGGAATAATAGCACTAGAACAGTGTAGTGTGGAAATGGCCTAACAAGTTTCAGTGCATCCTGAAGGTGTGTGACTTAGGACCTGAGTTATTGAGAACTCAGCTAATCTAAATATGTTTTTTTCCTTTAGAAAGTAAGGCCAGTGATGTCAGCGGAAAGAAAGAAAATGGCTTCACCTTTGAAAATTCTTGGTATTAGATGACACTGCTCTGTTCTTTGACTAGATTGACATGAATATTTGTTTGAGCGTTCTCAGCCCAAATCACTGTTTTCACAATCATTGAGATTCTATAAGAAATCAGGACAAAATAAATGTTTCTTTTGACAATAGAAATAGCATTTCCTAGATAGAAATTTGCTGAGAAACAAATCCTAAAAGTGAGGCCTTACAGTAGAGAAAGTGGTTTTAAACAACTTTCTCTCCGAAGACTTAGCCTCTCCAACCTAATAGGTAAAACCAATAGGGCTATGATTGATTTACCTAATCCTTAACTTCAGTTTCTTTCCAGCACTGTCTATACAAACATGGCCTAGCAGCTCTCTGCTTTCCAGGACCTCTGCATGAGACAGAGATAGTTATGAGTTATGAGGGGATGGTATGTATTCTGCAGACTGCCCTTCTCTATTCCACTCCTGATACAAAAACTGACTTTTTAATATTCGGGCCATTGCCACACCTTACCTGATCCCATTGTCCTCCCGTCACGATCCCAGCAGCACCTTTGCCAGGAAGGCAGTGCAACAGGAACATTTCCCTCTGCAGTCCGCCTTCCATAGTGCAGCCAAGCTCCTTCCCACATGGCGCTGAGGAAGGAAGTACCTTGATCGCACTTCCTGCCTTTCTGCGTGGCCGGGAAGGACAGGAGCATCATGCCATCATGAACGCTCCACAGATTTATTCCATTAAGTGAATAATCCTGCAATCACAACAGGTGGGGGCACAATGGCAGCAGGGCTTCAAAGACTTCATGCAAAAGCATGACCTGTGGACTGCTGCCATAGCCTCAGTCTCTCTCCGTTCCACTCTTCCCCTTTTTTAAAAAACATCCTGCTTGATGAAAAGATCTAATGGCCTCAAAAGCTTGCAAAGAGTTTTGTGTCCTTTTTATTGGCTCAGTAGACAATATGGATTTTTTTTTCTTATGGTCACCATGGCTCCGGTTGACACATCAGTTGGACCTATATGAAGTTTAACATAGGTTTGTTTAGGTCTGGATAAGATAGCCTTCTAACAGTTGAGATAATAACAAATGGAAATAGAAAGAATGCAAAAACTGGACATGTCCCCGGCCTCAGGATAGTTTTTTTTTTTCAAACATAGGAAAAACACAAGACATAGAAAAACAGATCAGGAGAGGTCACAGCAGCTGAATTTTGCTGGTGGGCAGCAGTGGAGGCAAAACATGGACTCCGATACTCAACCAGCTCATATTGTGTTACTAGTTTTCAGATATATCAAAGCCTGAGTTAGCCTTCCTGTCTCCCAAGGCATCTCCACTGGGACCAGTATAATCATCCATTTTGAGAGGTCTTGCTTGTTTCAGAGAATAAATAAACTGACCCTATACTCAGAGAACTAAGGAAGACTTAGTAATCCTTCTTGTGCTATTTTAAATGTTATTTTTAAATCACAAGCTAACAATTATATGAATTATATTCATTTCTTTTAAGCATTATCTGCACACATTTGCACCCACTAGATTAATTTTTAATTGACAAATGCATACATTTCCCTGTCTCCTGAAGTTACTACAATATACATTTCTATGAAATCACTCCACACAATAGGTTGCCTGTGTTCAAGCAATATGCACGGATGTGGGAACAAATTTGTTTCCGGGAAGGAAAAAGCTGAATCTATAAACAAGGCTTGTAAACTTCTCTGTGGTTATTTAGATTTTCTAGTACAGGAATGGGAACTGTAAAATCTCTTGGCCCAAAATGTGACTCAAAATGAGGCAATTTCACTTCCAGACACACAAAATGGCAGCTGCAGTGGCATACAGTGGCCCTTCATTTGCAGAGCAGCTGAAAATTAGGTGAGGCAGCCTTCTAGGATCCACAACACATCCATCCCTGTTCCACAGGTGAAATTTGCTGTTGGAAAGAGCTATGTGCGTCCACCAAGTATGGTAATCTTTAGCTACTGGGTGCTGAATGTTTTGTGTAACATGCGGCTATTTATAGGGCTTTCCGCACTAGACTGTTATATTGCTATTATTCCACTTTTTTTTAATTAAGTAAGTAACGTAATTATATTACAAAACATTACAAACATTACTAATACCCCTCGAACAGAATGGAAAGTCAGCGAGGTCCCAACAAGCAAAGAATGGCTATGTAAACTTATTGACATGTATCAAATTGACATATTATTCCACTTTCAACATCCAGTGAAATCCAGGGGTTTCCAGTTTAGAGAGGGGCATTTAGAATTCTCAGCCACAGAGCTCTTCGCCCTCAGTAAACTACAAAGCCCAGAATTCCACAAGATGTTGAAAGTGGAATAATAGCACTATAACAGGGTAGGGCAATAATGGTCATACTGTTATTGTCTTAACATGAAAATGGAGGCATAATTATACTTTTATTATTGACTTTGTATAGCTTTTAATTTACATTGTTTTTAAATATGTTGTTGCTGTTGAGTCCCATTATTTGAGAGAAAGGTAGAATTATCAGTGAATAAAATAAAATAAATTTAAACGTAAATAAATAAATATGGGAAACTCCAATGTGGGAACATAATTGGTTGTGTTACGCTTAGCCAGACTATTATCTAGCTAATTCAGCATGCCTTCTCTAACAATGGTTTCTGGACTATGAGGCTGGATTGCAAAGGTTCACAACTGGAAATTCTGTGGACTAAACCTGTGACCTTTCCTTTGGCAATGTGCTCTACCACCCAAGCTATGACCCGTGGCCCTAAGCATTCACTGATATCTTCTTTTTCTGTTTATTTTCACCTGAAGTTAACTTCCTTTTTTAGAACTTTCTAAGATCCCCTCTAGCATCTAGGCACAACAGAGAGATAGGTTTCAGCAGGTTTACATTTATGCTGTACTGAGGCAGTTTACCTTACCCTCAGCTATGCAACAGCTAGAATTTACTTTTCTAAACAGAAATTTTTATCCTAGCAGAATCAGTTTTGCTTCATTTACCTCGTAGGTCTTTTTTTTTTTTTTCATAATCTGAAAACAAACGAGAAAGGAACACCTGGTAGCTGTCATGTCAAACGAATGTATTTCAGGCTATGGCATAATCTATACCTAGATATTTAGTGCAGAACAGCATATGCAGCATCCCAGTTCTAGTTTTTTTTTTCCCCTGCTGCTCATGAGAGACTTGAAGTATTTTATGTCTCATGCTTAAATATTAGTATCGGACAAACTTTTCAGACATTAACAGCTGGCAAAGCACATTGCTCCTAATAATCAAAGTTGGGAAAGCCTCATGATGTCTGATGGCTCTCCAATGTTTCTCTGATAGGCTTAAAATTTTAATGCTTGGTGACTTGCTATAGAATTAGCACTTGGTGTTGATTAATATTTTCATGACTCAGGGCTCATCAACCTTGCTTTAAAATTGTTTGTTCTGCCTAGTGCATGTCAGTGGTCAGTATGTGCAAAGAGAAGGACACAGCTAACATCTAAAATATCTTTGAGAATTACCAGGATGTTGACAGGGTCATGTAGACTCAGGAAGTTAAGTGTCAGATAGAACATAACATGTGTGCAAACTGTAACTTTGCTGACACTGATGCATGAATCTTTTCTTTCATGTAAGCATTCTTTAATATAAACCTAAAATGGTATAAGAAGAGAAGCCTGAAAGAATAAAATAATCCTTCCTTGTCACTACTATCAGTAGTGGATGGATCCTTTGGCCAAAGTTACTTTTGTGTGTCTGTCTGTCTGTCTGTCTGTCTGTCTGTCTGTCTTTCCTTCTCTTTTCTACCTTCCTATCTGGTGTTTGCGGGTTCAAGTCAGCTCCATGTCCCACTGAGAATATGGTGAGGTTGTGGCTTGTTTAACCACTCTCTTTCTTTCATTCATAGAATTCTAAAATTCAGCCCTAGACTATCTCCTACCAAATCCCTTATCAGGTACTGAAAAATCCCACCATCTCAGCAGTACTGAATACATAAATACATAAAATAAATACTTTAAACATAAAGATATCAGACTGTCTATCATCTTTTTGTCTCTCTATCTAGCACAATGCAGGGCAGGCATGCTGTCCATAAATCCAATTCCAAAATCCATAGTGTGGTAATGCCTTTATGACATCCACTATAATGACACCAGAGTCTCTATCTCTCTTCAAGAAACATCAGTTAATGATTGTAAGTCTTAGGGGCAATCCTTGCAAATTACGTAAATCAGTATAAGCCTATCTTTCTGTGAGGGTATAACCGCCTACAGTGCCCTTCATGTTCAATGAGGCTCGATTGGAGTAGTGTTCGATATACACTATCCATCTTCCTGCACACCATGTATTGGCTCACTACATTGCAATTTATGTAATTTCATAATCAACCCAACTGTAATTCCCTAACAACAGTAGAGGACACAATTTCGTTTTGACTGGCATTTGCCTGACATAATCCTGCTGCTATGAATTTTTGCTCCAATTTCCACCTATGTTATTATTTGCATTTTTTGTTATTGTTAAATGTTCTCATATCTTCCTTTTAAGTATATCATAAGATGTTTGTGAAATCCACCACAGAATCTGCTGATGTTGGATCTTCCCTGTTCCACAGTGGTGTTAGCTTCACGATGCCAGACTGCCTTGTCTCAACTGGCTTTGTGGCCAGGTGGAAAGGATCTGCTGCCTTTGAAATTTATGGAGCTATCTACATATATGCCTGTAGAAAAGACTATGTTTTGAAAGTGATGGATCATGGTGAAAGTGATAGAAATGAAAGAGAAGGGAGAAAAAGCATATTTTTGCATATAAATATGTTTATAGCTTGTTTTGTATTAATGTGTTTGTAGGAAGAAAACGGGAGCTATTTGTACACTGTTTTCCATCCAAAGTTCACTAGTGTTAAAAATAACAACAAGTACTCAGAAAGTACTTTCTGCAGACAGTGGTGTAATATAAGAGACCTGACCTGCTGAACAACCGTGTGGTGTGGCTTATGTTTGATTTGTACACCACCACTAGCAAAGTGACTTGGAGCTCTTGTAGAAGAAAGATAGGCTCTTAATGAATAGAGGAGCAGGATCACACACAGTGTCTCATCATTATCTTCACCCAAATCTGGACAGAGCCCATACACATACAATGGACTAAGTTACGATGCTCCCCTCCATCAATTCACTGCTATATTCTCATGCAGCAGCATGGGAAGCAACTCACAATCTCAATGGGAGGGCACATTAGTCTCATAGTGAAAAGGGTAAGGCACCCCAGGGCTTGAAGTATGGAACACAGGTGATGGGAGGCATAAACTTACAGGAAGTTAGAAGCAGTTCTAAACGTGAAGAAGAGGAAATGGTTTCATTTCCTCTTCCTCTTCTACTAGCTGCTAAGGCCCTTACTGCATGACGTTGCCATTCCAGCATGGCAACACATTGCTGTCAGTCCAGGATGCATGGCATTGCACAGCCGCATTGTGGTCTCACTGCTGTCATGCCATACACCATTAAAAAAAAAACTCTTAATAGTCCCCTTTCCCAAGATGATCCCATTGGCTGCAGGTGTGCGGTAACGGTGAAAGTGCTATGAAGCACTTCCTCTACAGTACACCGAAGGAAGTGGTAAAGAGAGGGACCATCGTTCATGCTGTACCATGGAAAGGAGAAGAGTATCCCTAACGCTACCCATCCAGCACCTGCTGACCAGCACTGCTGGGATGGGATTGGGACGAAGCAGTATTGGGCCATAGTGTGATAAGGGTCTAAATCTCTGTTTTGACTAAAGATGACTGAGCCCTTCAATTTATTTTTTCATCATGAATATACCAACATTCACATATTTCTTTATACCCAAGATAGAAAGAATGTGAGATTCAAAACAAAACCAAACATTAATCAAATGAAGGCTTATTTCAGAGACAATAGAGTATGCTTGTTTTTGTTGCTTAGAGGATAGAACCTGAACTGATGGATTCAAATTCTAAGAAAGAACAGTGGCTAGACATTGATCAGACATTAGGAAAAATTATCTGGCAGTAAGAAATGTCAGTAAGACAGTTAGATGGTAGAATCAACTACATCAGAAGATGGTAGAATCTTCTTCATAGGAGACTTGTAAACAAAGTTTAGGTAGCTAGCTACTTCTCTGACGTGTTTCACCGGTGGATTCCTGCACCAGCAGGGAACTGGAGAAGAAGATTCTTGGAGTCTCTTCCAACTCCATGTGATTCTATTAAAGAACTGAAATGCATAGATTGGCCCTTCCATGGCTTGTGTGTTCAACTTTTAAAAGAAAGTGGCTTGAAGCCTCATACATTCAATCACTTTAGTGCTGAATTAGGGTTGTCACCTCTTCTTTGCTAAGATATTTCTTATTTTCAACATGTAAACAGTTCTACAATAGTTCTAATACAGGAGAATTTTGTTATAGTTGGGGATTTTTTTAAAAAAAATTACCAAAATTGACAACTCTTTTCAGACTCGGGTGGAAAAGATCTTGAGGCTTAAAAATTTCTATTGTAGGAGAAAATGAAACTGACACATTTTCCCATCCCTAGTTTCTGTCCCCTGCAACTTATCTGTAGCATAGGCTCTGTCCAGTGGGCTGGATGAATACATAACCATAGCATTATAGAAGCAGAGAACTACAGGGTCGAAGGAGACCTCAAGTATAGTGGTTCTCAAAGTGGTGGTCCCTGAACCTGTCCTGGTCCCTTAGCCATTGGCTGCTGGTCTCTGGAAAGTTTCCAGGAAAAAAAGAAACAATTGCAGCCAATGGGTACAAATATGGTACTGGTCCTTGATACATTGGAAGAAAAATGTCCATTCCCTATATAATGTAGCCTGAAAAGCACTGGTCTAGTACAACCACCTAAAGCATCCTTGACAGACAGGCTATTTGATCTCCATCTGAAAACCTCCAATTAGGAAGGTCCATGGTGCAGTGGTTTCAGCATTTTTACTATGACTTTGGAGACCAACGTTTCGATTCCCTTTTGGCCATGGAAACCCACTGGTTGAGTTTAAGCAAGTCACACTCTTCTGTCAGTCTCAGAGGGAGGCAATTGTTTAGGGCACCCCCCTGAACAAATCTTACCAAGAAAACTCTGTGATAAGACTGTTTTAGGGTCACCATAAATTGAAAAAAGGTGAAGGCACACAACAACAACCATTCTTAGGTGGATGGGAACAAGTGGAAGGGATTTCTCTCTGTACTATATGAAAGGGAGGTACACTATTGTCTTGTGTATGCTGGGAATAGCTGTACCTACCTGGCTAGTACTAATAAGGGACAATTTTGTTATAATTAAGGTTTTTTTAAAAAATGAATTTACCCACATTCATAAATGTTTTTATATTAGGCTGAAAAGATCAGTGAATAAACAGGGCTGTAGCTGATTCTGAGAGTATGATCATCGACAGAGAAACCTTTGGTAGTGAAACAGCATATTTCTAATTTATAATCAGAAAGGATATCCTGGTAAAATTTCAGAGGGCAAGCAAGCTATCAGCTGATCTGATACACTGGTTAAACTGACAGATAGTTTCTCCAAACAAGCTGAAGAGTATTTAAGATGGAAATGCTCAGACTATATCTTTTTCTCTTTTCTGAGATAGAACATGGCAAACTTTATGAACAGTAAGTTTGTACTTTAATGAGTTTTTTGCTGCTCAGTCAACAGCTACCATAATGACAATCTTGAGTGCCCATGATTTGCTATAATCAGAAGATTGGAAGAAAAGAAATCAAGCAGAGACACAGAAAGACACTCAAGACATATGTGAATTTGTGACAAGAAAATCAGTTGGTTTCAAGGAAGAGCTAGAAGGAACAAGTTAACAGAAGGAGGGATTGCCTCCATGCAATCACAACTCTTTTTGTAGTCCTATTGCAGGGTGAACACTTGATCTGAGAAACCTGAAACCTTGACATTATCATGTCAAACAAAAACTTTTAAAGGCATCAAAACCATCCCCAAGCAACTATATTCCATGTTACTTCCTAAGATAATGGTGTTTCCTTGAGCATCTCCAGAATCTTTATAGAATAGTGTATATGTCATGCTTTAAAATATACACACTTTGGCGACTGCTGGAATTAAACACAAGATGTTAAAGGTTACAAGAAAAATGTTGGATATATTATAGATAAGAATATTAAAGATTTCGTATGGAGTATAACATGTAAAAATTACAAACAAAGAAATGATTAACATTCAAACTATATTTAAAAATGATGAGATAAAAAGATAAGGATGATCAAATAGCTACATTTTATTATAGGCTAACATTAGTGTAAATAAATAGCGGTAGACGCTTAGAGGAAGTAAAGGTAAACATATATTTGATTCGAGGAGGGAGAGGGCTTGTTTTCTGCTGCTCCAGAGACCAGGACAAGGAGCAATGGATTCAAGCTGCAGGAAAGGAGATTCCACCTGAACCTCAGGAAGAACTTCCTGACAGTCAGGGCTGTCCGGCAGTGGAATATGCTGCCTAGGAGTGTAGTAGAGTCTCCTTCCTTGGAGGTTTTTAAGCAGAGGCTGGATGGCCATCTGTCGGGAGTGCTTTGAGGGTATTCCTGCATGGCAGGGGGTTGGACTGGATGGCCCGTGTGGTCTCTTCCAACTCTACATTTCTATGATTCTATGATTCTATGAAGGTAAATCAGTATATATTGGAGAACTCATTACTTTATGAGTAGGAAGCGTGTGGGAGTTTTTTTTTCTTTTCCTTATCTCTTTTTTTCTTTTATCTTTTACAAAATTCTTTCTTTGAGATATATCATTTTATGATGTAATCTGTATTTTCTTGGTTTTTTGTAAATTGAACTTGATGTTTTTATTAATTTTTAGAATCTTTTTATTCCTAACAAAAAATTATTTTAAAAAACATGTACAGGAATACACACACCAATATCTGGACATCATGAAAATTGTTTATGCAGAGTCATTAAATGGAAGCATTTCTCCTCTCAGACAGCTGGTTGGCAGTACAGCTGATTCTCTTTTCCCAATATTTTTTATGTAGTAAACACTGCATTTCATTTTCACTGCACTTTGTCTGCATGTTAAGATAATGGGTATGCCAGGCATGTAGTTAACAGCAGTGAGTGGGACTTAGCTGAGCTTAGACAGATGTTCAGCAGGAGTCAGCACTAGAGAAAAGGTATGGGCAGAGTTTGGAAAAGTTCCTTTTTCAGACTATGGCTCCCAGAATCCTCCAGGTAGCATGGGTAGTTTGATGTGAGTAAAGGTTCTGCAGGATATTCTGCATTGGTCATGCTGGTTGAAGAATTGTGGAAGTTATAGTAAAAAGCACTAGTGTAGAGGGGCCTTAATGAAATCCACAAACCCATTCTATGATTTCCATAATGAGGTTGTAGCCTGATATAATTAGCCCTCTGTAATTTTCAGAACTGGGGCTTAGAGGTGAAGCTAACAAAGCTCAGAGCTCATAATTCCAGCCTGAGTAGGAAGTCTAATCTAGGAAGATGAGCCACAGGCAATGGTCAGCTAGTGGCCAATGGAATCAGTCTGATACCTGTAGTTCAGGTGATTCACCACATAGGGCAGCCCAGCATAGAGTCATGGACTCCTGAATCTAGCTCTGGCAGTTCCTGTAAAGCAGTGACATAAGGAGTAAATTTAGTCTGTGAGCTATTCCGTACCTTTAGAATATCATCTAGTGGGATTCCCTCTGGGAATTATTCAGGCTTTTTGCCAGCTGTTTCAGAGTTTTCATTGCTCTTGGATGCACGAAGGCATATCCAGATCAGAAATGTGCTCTTTCTGCTCAGGCACATCTTTGTCATGCCTATAGAAAACGTCAGACAGCAAACTGGACTCAACAGGGATCTGTGTGCTTGTGGCAAATTTCCTTGCTATGCAAGTAGCCATATCAGCTCAGCAAATCTGGTTTCTGATCTGAGCACATGTTTATCGGCTTTGGTATTTTCAGTGTTGACGCCAAAGAATTGCACTTGTTTAAAACTAGCTTGAGGGGAGAATATACAAAATTGAATCTGAGCAGTGATGTGTACCAGCTTGTGGCAGTGAAGCATCTTCACCACATAAGGGAGCATTTTGTGAGATAGAACAAAGCATTTCTCAAATATATTATGGCCATTTGTCAAAAGGCAAAATTTGATAAGAAGCATAAAGAATATAAAATTGTGTCATTAACTACCCCAGCCATAGATTTTGCAAATGTGTACTAGGAAAAATGAAAGAAACTGTACATTATCTGACACACCTCAGTTCCCCAACCACATTGTACTTACACAGTCAATAGGCACGAATAAGCAAAATAACTTCTGTCCTGTATATGAATTAGCTGAATCCCTTTCCCATCAAACAGGAAAGATGAACATTGAGTTCCTGTAAACACATACTGTTACAGGATAACCTAGAGATTATCTCTAGGTAGGGAACAGGTGATACAAAGGGAACCAGAACAAACAAATAAAACCACCAGAACATGTCCAGAGGAGGGTTACCAATAAAGTAAAAGGCCTGGAAACCATACTCTATGAGGAGTGGCTTAGTGAGCTGGGTATGTTTAGCCTGGAGAAGAGACGGTTAAGAGGTGACATAATATCCATTGAAGGAATGCCATATGGAACATAGAGCAAACTTGTTTCTGCTGCACCAGAGACCAGGACCAGGACATGGCACAATGGATTCTAACTGCAGATAAGAGATGGACAGAGAGATGGACACTGACAGACGCTAACTTGTAAAAAGAAAAATAAAACATTCAGGAAAAATGTTGGCTTGTATAACCTTGCTCAATAGTGGTAATATAGGACCATAGAATCATAGAGTTGAAAGAGACCACAAGGGCCATCCTGTCCAATCCCCAATCCACTGCTGCACTGCTTTTACCAACACAAAGTTTATTTAGGTGGAATCTCTTATCTGCAGTTAGAATCCATTGTGCCATGTCCTGGTCCTGGTCTCTGGAGCAGCAGAAACAAGTTTGCTCCATGTTCCATATGGCATTCCTTCAATGGATATTATGTCACCTCTTAACCTTCTGTTCTCCAGGCTAAACATACCCAGCTCACTAAGCCACTCCTCATACAGTATGGTTTCCAGGCCTTTTACTTTATTGGTGACCCTCCTCTGGACATGTTCTGGTGGTTTTGTTTGTTTGTTCTGGTACCCTTTGTATCACCTGCTCCCTACCTAGAGATAATCTCCCCATTGTATCCCTTACACCTTACTGATTATTACAGAATACTTTCCAACATTATCTAAATAAACCTGCAGCAAATCCATGAAACACACGCTACCAATGTTGGTAGCAGTTGGTAGCAGTTCACTTGCCCAAAACTGAACTGAACTGAACAAGGGGTGCTTCCAAAAGTATCCTCAACCAGTTCCAGACCTACAGTTCTCTCTGCGCATTGGCAACGCTTCCTTCCATAGCACAGCAATGAAAAAAGCCTGCTGCGCTGCGGAAGGAAGACGTGGCGCCATTGCTTTCTCTTCCGCACGGACTGAGTGGGTGCAGAGGGGAGCATTGCTGACACACTCCCTTCTGGACCTGAGACTGCAGCGAGATGATGCAGAAGAGCGTCATCATGCGGAAATGGCCCAAGATTGAACAACTGCAAGCAACAGCAAGCAAAAGTAAGAGGCAGATGTCTAAAGATATGGGGTCTTAAATGACTCCTGTTTCACAGCTACCGGGGTCAGCCTAGTCTTATCTCTTTGACAATCTTTAAAGGATGGCAGTGCATCCTCAGTGTCTGCCATCTTCTGCTGGGGAATAGACCCGCTAACTGCCACATCCCCCAGCTCCTCTGACTCAGAGAGGCCACTGCCTTCAGGAGCTATAAAATTACTGGAAGTCTGACTTCTCTGTGTTTGAATCTTTTGACTTGGCAGGGAGAGAGTTATGACCGTGTGAATGGGCCCTAGTTCAGGGTAGGAAACTGCCACAACAACAACAGTAACATTTTTGCCCCAAAGTCCCCAGAACATTTTCTTAACATTTTTCCCACCCCTGCACTAGGACTAAGGGACATTGGCAGCAGGTCAAGATTCCCCTTCCTCTTCCAGACCCTCCATATGTTGTTGCTGTTGTGTTGTTGTTGTTAATGTTGTTGTTGTGTGCTTTCAAGTCATTTCTGACTTTCACCAACCCTAAGGCAAACTTATCACAGGGTTTTCTGGGACTGATAGTACGTGATACACCCAAGGTCACCCAGTGGGTTTCTGGGCTGAGCGGGGAATCAAACCCTGGTCTCCAGAGTTGCAGTCCAACACTCAAACCACTACACTGCACTGGCTCTCTGTTACATATGACTTCTCTCAAAATGTGCTCTGGAGCAGATATATGTGTTCCATGAAGGGAAGGGACTTCAGCGGAGGAGGATAAAGAAAATTCCCCCTGTGTGATCTGAACACTACTCACATAGTGTTAGATTTAGCTGACTATTTTCTGTTTATTCTGAAATGTTGTTGAGTATACTAGGCATTTGCAATTTACAAAACCCTTCATTTTTCTTTTATTCCTACAAGCTCCACCCCATCTGTTTAACACATTGATAAAACACTTTTTTTTTTTTTGTGGACAGTGTCAACATTCTTTTTGTCCTGTAGTTTACCTGTGTGGGTACAGGTGTTATCAATGTGTGCAGCAATATAACACAATCCAAAGAGTGTCTTGATTCAGTCATACATTCATGTTACAATTGTTGTCATGATTATTGCTTTATCAATGTAGACAGCCACTTCAACACCATAAAAAGGCAGAAATTTTCAGAGAGATAACTGTGTTAGTCTGTTTCAGCATAAAAAGAGGGGAGGGAGGGAAAAAACAGAATCTTGTCATGCCTATAAAACTAAAATTATTTCAGCATAAGCTTTCAGCCTTCTTCAAATATACCTCTAGTCCATGAAAGCTTACACTGAATAAATTGGTTAGTCTTAGAAGTGTCACAAGTACCCAACTCATCTCCAATTTTTATTTTTAAAAAAGGCAGGGGAGCTAAGGGCTATGGTCTAGAACACTCCACCTCTGGAATTAATTGCTGAAATACTTGTAGTTTAATCACAGTTCACAAGGACTGAAACATAGGAAAGAACATGCCCACAGAATAAAAAAGGAACGGAATGGGGGACATCTATGTACCCCTAAAATGAATAGAGATTGTGCAGCAACCATTCTAACTGCATCTCAAACTAGATATGTAAGAGAAAGCTGTCAGATTAATTTTTTGAACAAATATTATCAAATATAAACCAACTGAAGTTATGAGCTACCTGGAATGCACTGAAATGCACACATTTCAGAAGTTTTCAATCTAGTTTGCCACACACACACACACACACACACACACACAAAACAGAAAATGGGAAATACCAAAAAATACACAAAAAGGGAAATTGCATTTAATGGGGTCTTCCAAAAAGTATGCATGTTAGGAAACTCACATACAACATGCACAGAAAAAAAAGGTACAAAATTACATGTAGACTTTAGATTTTGCCATGTTCACTAACAGATATGAACTCTGGTTGAAACATATTTGCCATTGGGAGGAATGAAATAGAAGAGTATCCTATTTCTTAAATTTAGGCTTACCTTACTTTACATTCTTTTATTTACACACACACACAGATATACAATACACACACTTCATATTTTTGTTTTCCTTCCTCCTTCCTTCCTTTAATTCTTTTTTCTTTCTTCTTCAGGGTGTGGTTGGTTGATTTTTTGTTTGTTTGTTTGTTTTTGTGTTTAAGTGATTTTAAATAGTTTGAAAATTTTTTTGTGGGAATAAAGGTAATTATGGTATGAATTATTAAGATTTATTATTTAATATTTTATTAAAATAGAGATAGAAAGAAATATAAAAGCAATGCTAGAATATCAATGAGATAAATTACACTAACGATGATAATATATGATGATAAGGAAATGTTTTCTGGTCTAAAAAGAGGGGAATGAGCAATTTGGTCAAAAATTAAGATTCCTCAAATCTTTTTGAACTGGAGAGTAGAATGAAATTATGGAAACTTTCTTAAGTTTCTTTCTGAGACTGGTCATTCAAGATGAAGAAATTAAGACTCTGCATCTATGTTATGTCAGCAGCCAAAGAGACCAATGTCACAGTCTTTGCTGTTGTTGTTGCAAGGACTGGGAAAATCTGACTGATGATTTAAGTTCTTCTGACTGGAAAGTAAACTGAAACAACTGAAAAAAAAAAAAAACCTCCCTAAAATCTATCACCAAATGTAAGGAATACCTCCCACTTAGTTTCAACAGGATTCATCAGACAAGAATATGAATTCCTTTTTATACAAACTTCCAGATTTTGAATGGTTCATAATTTCATCTCCACTTTTTTATTTTATTATAAAAATCTACTAAAAGTTGTGAATGTATTTATAATTAGGATGGAAAACAAGAAGGTAGGTGCGTATTTGCTACAGAAAGCCAGGTACGACATGAGCCGGTCCATGCTGGGAATAGTTGTACATATTGGTCTGCTTGATACAAATTTTTGAGAATTCAGTTCAGTTCATTTTTAGAAGAACTTTCCAGCAATTAAAAATTCATACTCAGGTTGGAAAAAACCTATGGTTTCTTTTCTCTTTTTAAAAAATATGAACGTATGAGAAAACATCACTATGCAAGATCATCCTGTTTTCACTAATGTACAACAGATGTAAATAAGGTGCAGGCCACTTCACAGTATGGCTAACATCCCACAGCTTAAGCCCACAGTATGCATCAAAGCACACTGCACCAGCAGGTTCAGTGCAGAAGTAGTTGTTCCAGTGTTCTTATTTGGGGCAATTACAACCCTTTCCTGGCAGAACTAAAGATACCTATAAATGCTTTCTATTTTCCTCATTATTGCCCAATAAACTATACATTTTTATTCATACCTTACAACTAACAATGTGCAAAACCATGACTTCGAGCTGCAAACAAGAACACTTGAATCTCCTTAATAGCTCCTTCAACTTTATGCTGAGCTAGTCACTCTGGAAGTACTTAAAGAACAAACATTAAAATACTACAGAGAGGTATAATTGAAGCACAATAAGAAATGTACTCTAAGCTCACAAAAGTAGATCTTTATGTACATTTGGAAATTCTTTAGGAAAGGGGTAATTCTTCTGGGAACATAATAGCATAAGCTCATGATAAAAGCCAAGCTAAATCAGACAAAAGGCTTAACTTATCCTACATTCTATTTACACAGTGACTAATAAGATACTGATGGACACTCAGAAGAAGCATTCGTTACCATATTTCACGGTAACTGGTACTCAGTATTCAGATGCATAACACCTCTCATACTTTTCTTCTCCTGTATGATTTTTAACAAATTTGCCAGATGAAGAAGCCAGTGAAGCTGCAGAAGCTTACATGATATATTTTGTGCATTTCTTTGGCCCAATAAGGTACCACTGGTTTGTGGATTCTGGATTTAGCTGTATTTTGCTGCCCTGACAACACTGCTATCCCTGAATATGTTTTCAACATAGCAAAACACCCCATCCAAAAATAGACTCCAATTTTGAGACTATTTTGGAGAAATTGCATGGATCATTATATTTTGCACACAAAAACGACTAATTTGTTCAGGGAAAAACTCTCCAAATTTGAGGAGGGTGGCTCATTAAAAATGGACCCAAACCCTTGTAGTCTACTGCAAATTTTTTGTTCTTGCATGCAGAAATGAAATAAGTAAAGATTCTCATTTCCAGCAACAGTGTTTCAGAATACATGCCAGAACAACCTGTGCCAGGGCAAAAGATGCTGGGGTGCATCTGAACATGGCAAATCAACCATGTTAAAAAAACAAAAGGCTTGAGGCTATGTTTATGCACAGATTTCCCTTTTAAAGTCAAAATATCTGCTTTGTTTTAAATAAGAGTATGCATTCAATTTATGTCCTAGGGGATAATTTGGACAATTACTCTTTCACAGAGCAGAAGAGGCCTTTGGCTATAGTCCATATCCGCACTACAAACTGACTGCTTTCCCCACCAAGTTAGTGTTCCACTGTATTTTTTGCAAATAGAATGAATGAAACGGTTGATGGGAGAGAGATATGAGGAGGAAAGGAAATGAAAAACCTCCCCCCCCCCCTTTGCTTTTACTGTTTCTTTCCTGATCTGTACTTCCCATGCCATTTCACATAAAAAAACAGATGTTCTTTCTAAGATGATCATGCTGATCACAGCAACAGCAGGAAGTTGCACACTGTCATTGCTATTCTGCAAAGCATTTTTGTCATGCCTACAGCTTGACTGGGCAATTAAATACCGTTAGCTTTACAAAAGATCTGTTCCTGGTGGGCCCGGAAACTGCTGGAACTGTTTCATTGATATGAATCAGCACAGCCACCTGCATTTTCAGACCATGGCTGTGATCCTGCATCAGAGGCTATGATTCATAACTTTTAAAAAATTATTCATTAAAAAAAATGACTCACATTAAAAAGTAGAACAACAAGACAAATACATTGATAATAATTACAGAGGATACGAGTCATATGTTCACGGTCTTGAAATGCAAGGTGAATCCTTTGGTAATTAACTGTTCTATCAGAGTAATCTTTTCCAGATGGACCCATAGGTCAAAGGAATACGGCTTCTGCCCTCATTAGTTTGATTTACATATGAAGTAAATATGGACCACGCCAGCTCAAAGATGTTATTACCTGTCTGTTCTTTTGCTCATCTTACTTGCCATGTCAGTTTTTCTGACAGTGCCAAATATCAAATTTTTCTATGCTATAGAATGCTATAGGATTCTTCCAATTGCTGGCAATAACCTGCCCGGCCCCTAATAATAGAAAGAGAAGCAAATCCTTATGTATTACTTCCTTATTTGCACCTCTAAATAAATTTAATAGCACCTCTAAATAAATTTAATAGCACTCTAAATAAATTTAATAGCACCAAATTTAATAGCACCTGGATCAAGGGTGAGATGGTATTCCATCATCTGGCTAATTTCTGATTGTACGTCCTATCAGAATCTTTATATCATTGGACAATCCCACCATGTATGAAGATAAACCTATCTACCAAACCACAATTTCTCCAGCATAATGAATAATAATTGTTTTTAATAATATATGCCAATCTTACTGGAGTAAGATATCATTTTAAGTATACTTTCTCTCTTATGTCCTGATATAGATTTCATTGGATATTGCCACCATAGATTAGGTTGATTTGGTTTGTTTGTTTGTTTTCTTTAATTTGTTGACCTGTAATTTGGATTCCCTTTGGGTTAATATCAAGCAATCTATCTAAGCCATCATTCTTCTAGTGAGCAAATTGCGCAAATTCACCTGGATAAAACAAAAGGTGAATCAGAACAGGAGTTTAGAGTGAGATGGAAGGAGGCAAATATTTACTCCACTGATGTCAGACCTGAATTTTCGTTCTAAAGAAAGGATTTTCAATAATGTTTTTCAATAGTTAATCATTCATGGTTCGGTCCTTGACAGGACACACAACTCTTCCAGGAATCGCAGTGGTGCATATCAGGGCATCCTGCACAGTGTCCTGTTGTGTAATTATAATTCCTCTTCAATAAAGAGTCTCATAGCACTCTGATACTCGCTGCGCTTTGTCCCACTGGAGCTATTGCCTCCATTTGTGCAACGGTCTCAGAGAAATTAGTATGCTTCTGCTCCTTTGTTGAGAATAAAACTATTGTGCAATCTCACAATTAACCTTTACATAACGTGAAGTCCATTTACGATGATGCCAATCCCTACCATGATGTCAGACCATGTTTGGGGATTGGGTGATGGGGACTGTCACAATGAGCATCATCAGATCAAAATCTGCAATTACATTACTGGGTTCTGAGTTGGACTGATCTGCATGTTGCTCAAATAATTCAATTCTTGGTTTATTAAAAGAAAGAGGTTTGTAACTGTAACTCCAGTTTTTAAAACAACAACAAGAAAACCAAATAAAGAATATATCACAAGATCTCCCAAAGTCACCTAAAGGAATTTTCAGAGAGACAGCTTTGTCAGGCTGTTGAAACAAAAACAACAACAAGAGTCCTTCAGCCCTTTAAAGACTGTTGGCACTGGCCCACGGAACACAGTTCTGGCTGTGGCACATAGCAGCTTATGCCATAATAAATCTGTTTTAAGGTACAGTAAGGCTCTTTGTTGTTTTTGTGTAAAAAGAACTGAACCACCGCAGGGGCTTCCAGAAGGGAGCATAAAAAGCTTTGAAAGGAAACGTTTGCATTTCTGGATCTTCCTGTTTAGCAATTTGGGCTCCTTACCTACAGTAGTTGTGAGTATGGAGTGGAAGTTACCATTGCCCATGGTAGTGCGTGCACTGGTAACATCAAGGTTGGACTTCTGCAACATGCTCTACTTTTGTACCAAATTTGGAAACTCTAACTAGTCCAAAATACGGCAGCCATATTGGTTACAGCTACAATGAGGAGTTAGCATATCACACTGATATTAAAATCACTCCACTGGCTGACAATTAGTTTCTGGGCAAAGTACAAAGTGTTGGTTATTACCTTTACAGTCCAACATGGTTTGGGTCCAAGTTACCTGCGAGATCGCCTCCTCCTATACCATCTGCCCCATATATTCAGGTCCTCTGGGGGCCATTTACTTAAACCAGCCAGGACTAGACTGGCAATGGTCACACAGAGACGTTTTTGATGGCTGCCTCTAGGCTATGGAATGACCTGCTGGAAGAGATTTGACAGCTAAATGTGTATCTGAATTTTTTTAAAAGTACTAAAGAATTATTTCTTCTGACAGGCCCAATGGGACAGAGTTAGTGGGTATAAAACCCAGCTCTGTCATCCTTCTGTTGTCTTTGGCAATAACGTGGCCCTCCAATCCACCATGCAAGTTAGTACAGGTGTTGTCTAGTCACCTTTGGGGCTGACTAGGGATTTTGCTTCTCCTTGACAGACGTGAAGGTGTCTTCCCTATCTTATACTTATTCTCCATCAAAATGTCTGACAATTGGCTTTGAGTGGTACCTTAAAACAATTGGATCAGATTTATTAGACTTCTTCAACACTTATTGCATTGCCTGTTATTTATGTGATAAATTGGCATTTAATCGTAAACAACTAATGTATTATTCATTTTTGGCAGGTTAACGCAGAAAGAGCGGAAACTTGAGCAATTATCAGTGAGTACACATGGGCACATTTTGTGAAAGGAAGTTCTGAGACAGAGGAATGGGCATGGGAACAACCTTGAAGATTGGACTTGACTGAGGCCATTTCCACACTATACTGTTATAGTCTTATTATCCCACTTTCAAGGGATCCTGTGGAATTCTGGGGTTTGTAGTTTACTGAGTCCAAAGAGCTCTCTGGGTGAGAATTCTAAATGCTCCTCCCTAAACTGCAAACCCTACGATTCCATAGGACGTTGAAAGTGGAATAATAGCACTGTAACAGTGTAGTCCAGAAATGGCCTGGGTTTCTCCTTTAGGCTGGGGACTTGGGGGCAGCGAATCAGAACATTCAGATTTCCTGAAATGGATTGGCCAAAGGCAAGCTACATTTATTGGATTGTCTCTGCGGTTGGAGGTTGCTTGCCCTTGAAATACTGAAGAGGGAGTAAAAATATTCTTGCTTCAGCAGGAACTGCACTATGAAGGCCTGCTGAGGATCGGTTTAAATAGTTAATGAAGTGGCCCTTAGTTTACCCACACATTTGTGGGTGTGTTTCCTTGTTCTGATTGAGTGGACAATTAATATTATGCTACTCTACAACTGAGAAGTCATTGCTAAGAATTCTGAAAGAGATTGTGGCATGTGCTACAACAATAGTCCGGTAGTCCATTTTGCCAATTAAGTGAACAGGAGATCCATATTCATAGAGAATGAACAGCTCAGTTTATTCCAGTCATTCTTCTGTTAACAAGCTGGCTGTTCTCTTTTTGAAGAACAAAATCCATACATGAAATAATAGCTAGAAATCATCCAGCTCACCTCACAGTAACAAGGCAGGAGGTTCATAGGGGATGATTCCCAATAGATCGGCCTGAATCAATTAGATGTTAGTGTGCCAAGAAGTGGATGAGGAAGGAAGGATAAAAGTATAAATCAGTCAGACATGACACACCATGCCTACAAGGTAAAGAGATCGTGTTTATATACACAGAAGAAATGATGCTTTTACACCAACTATCTTTTTTTCACAGCTTGGTAAAATTTGGGGCAGATGATGTTCATCATCATTATCTCTACTTATACCCCACTTTTTTCCCAGGTTGAAACCCTAAGCATCTTACAACAAAAGAACATAGTTAAAACCAGCAGAATACAAAGGTTAAAGCATAATTAAGCAATCAAAAAGAATTAAAACCATGTTAAAATACATAATTAAAAACTCACTCAGCAACACAACATCCAGCATTATGGGACTATCCTTCAGACAAAGGGATATAGAGAACATCTGCAAAATTTCCTGTTCTTGACAAGAGAAGCTGTCTCAACAGGTCAAAAAAGGCAGAGGAGAAATCATTAGCCTCTTGGAGAGTCTTCTCTTTCAATGCAACAACAAGGAAAGGAGAGCTGTTCTTCAAGGTTTCTGTAATTTGTACAGAAATGTCTCTGCACCAAGCTACTATCTTTTCCCTTTGGAAAACAAAGAAGAAATACATCGCAAGCACAAAAGACCTGGCTGATTGATCAAAAAGACACAAAGAACCAATCCAATGCTTTTAATGTTTCCTTAAAAAAAAAAAAGAAGTCAGTGCAAGAGGGTAGGTGTTATTGTATTTTAGCAACAAATTTTCACAGTTTACACAGTCTGTGAAACACATTTTCCTACAAATGTGAAAACCCTCTCAAAGCTAACATAAAATATCTTCCCCACCTCACAAACATGGACTCGCATCCTGCCAGTGGCATGTGCATGCATTAAGTGTGGTCTATCATCATCATCACCATCATCATCTCTTAAAACTGGGACTCAAATCAGCTTATGCATGACTCTGTTCTCTTGCTTTTGCTCTCTGTCCCAAAATCTCCCCACTCAGATAGCTGTCAAGCCCTAGACAGTGCTGCTACTGTTGTATCTTACTGTTGTATAAAGGAAGAAGTGGAGGAAGCAATTTAGAGTTTGAAGATGTTACTGCTCTGGGCTCCCAAGGGAAGGAAAAACAGGATCCACTCCATCTGTTAGCACACGCTCATTCTTCTCTCCCCACTGAACTGAGTCCAGTTGCTTCTTCACAGTCTGAGTCACCCCTAAACTCCCCTACCTACCAATAAACAGTGCTGGAAGCCTCTCCGGGACTTGACAGCTCCTGCTGTGTTGGGGAAGAATGCTGAAATGTACACTGCAAAGAAGCTACACTGCAATGTACAATTTTAGCCAAAGTGTGGCTTCCTGTGATAATGAGACAAGCAATATTTACATCCACTCAGCATGATCACTGGCAAAGTTTGGGCCCTACTACTTATGTCAGGCCACTCTGCAATATAGCAAATGATACCCAGTAGTCACCCATTTTATATCACTTAGGCCCAGCTCTGCTTAGTTTCTGAAACTGGATTAAATCAGGTCTGTCTGCAGCAGTAACTGAGAATTAATGTTCATCACAGAGGTTTTTATTTTGAAAGGCCCATATTCTTCATCGGAGAGTTGGGAATCACGATTACAGCCAAAGTGGGTCTGTTATTTTGGGAAGAGAACATATTCAAATGAGTAATTAATGCATCGGCCACTTATCAGACATTCTAGTATCAAACGTACAAGAAATGTAGAGAAAACCCTGAGGAATTTTTGAAAGCCTGCCATTTTGAATACTGTCAGTAGGCAACACTTAACAAGCTAACTCCTGTCTATCATTCAGCACCTCACACAGAACCAAGCGATTTGCTGCCTCAGCACACTGTTTGTTTGCTGCCTCTCCTTCCATAGCAGTATTAATGACCTCTGGTCCGCATTACTCTTGAAAGTTTGGAAGGCAGCAGAGAGAAATGGAATATGCACAAGGGGAGACAGAAAGAGAGGTGAGTCTCCATAATTCCCTAAACATCTGGATTTTCCTCTGAAATTCAACATACACACAGAGGGAAATGCATGTATATATGGATCTACCCTCATTAAATACATGGGTCTAATTGGCTGATGTAAATATTGATAAAGCAAGGTAGATTCAGAGATAATGGCTGGAATTCTCTAATGTGGTCTACATAACATAACTTGATGCAAACTTAGCTATGTAACAAGACACTAAGAAACCCTGTTAGTGTGTGTATGTCTGTATGTGTGTGTGCAAAGCACCTGCCATTAAATAAATCTCAAGCACTATATCCTTTCTATTTGTGCTAATATATGCTAATCCTCACTCTAGCTCTATTTCAGAGATAGGAAGATAGCCTCTTGAGCTAGAGTTTCATTTCTATAGCAATTCCGGCACTCACAATAGAATGAATGAAAGAGTGAATCCTCTGTTTTCGACTGACCACTTACCATTATTTACAATACGTTCCTCTAGGAAACCGTTATTTGCATACTATTGTGGCAGTGGATGTTTAAATCTCCAAACGCTGAAGTGAAGATTTTTCTTTTCCCTTCTGTATTCCTTCAAAGCCTATCATTATGCTGTTGCCCTTTACTCCTGACAGCTGCCCATAACTGAAGGGCATATTTTTTAAAAAATCCAAGTTTACTTATGATTTACTTATGGTTCTGTCAGAAAGGCACTCTGATTGCCATCAACTGTGCACTAAAGGGCCCATTCATCAATGACGCTGATGACATTTCAGTCGGAGCTGGTGTGTAATTTTCTCAGAGGGGTCATGTAATCTGCCTCTTTGGAGCAAGTTACAAGACATCATTGTTATTCATTGGACTCATTTGCTTAGCAAAAAGAGGGGTCCTCTTTCAGCAGGGCACATCAGATAAACAATCCTAGGGCAGATAATGGGATCAAAGGGAGAAGGGTTGGCACTTTATGAGTTTGAACATAGTTGAACATGGGTAGGCTCAGGTATGGGAACAGAGATAGGCAGGTACATAACTTAAAAACAACTGATTGCGAGCTGGGGCTGGGCTCAATCCCAGGCTTCTGTTTGGTACGGAGACTTGCTGGTATGTGTGGTGCAAGGGGAAGCTTTATTCATGATTAATGGATGCAACAGGTATTTTGTAGCAGATTTTGTAGCAGTGACAGTCTGAGCCCTAAAGCTACATCTACTATCTATATTACTCCAGAGTAGATAACACATTTTCTAGGTTGGTGCATGACCCCAGCAGAGTGATATCAAAGCACCTAATCACAAACAACATGTTTTACTGTAAGAATCTAAACAAAGGAACTCCAAATTTGGAGACACAGTCTACCTTCTACCAGCTCTGAAAATCAAAGCAGGCAGTTAAAATAAACTTAACTCTTATACAGTTCTCTTAACAGGGCCAAAGATGAGGGATCTAGGCTCTGCTGTTCTTACAGGAAAGCAAGTGATCTCATGTTCTTATCTCCTGAAATGTCAAGGATTGTTAAACTGTGAGGCCTAGCTTGTGTAAAATAATCGGTTCAGTTTCACTGGGCAGCCTGTATGAAGGTGGTCTATGATACTGGCTGGCTTTGCACTCCAGAAACCATCTACCTTTGTCATCCACATTACACAATTTCTGTTCTGTCCTGTGGATGGCACCATAAGTTGATACACATACATATTACACAACCCTCTCATCCAGCAGCACATTAGCATACCCTCTAGCATTTCATAGATGAAAACTATGACACGTGTGGTCAGGCAATATCAGAGTATGGTCAAAATGGTAAGTTATTAATGAGAAAGAAGACACATTCCAAGAGAGGCTCAGAGAGTTTGCATTTGCTTGAATCTACAGGGACCAGGAAGATTTCACTATCTCCTGTACTTACTCCCTCTTGAATTAATTGAGTGCAAACTACTTTTGCACCTTGAACTATTTTTGCAGCAATAGATGTAAGCTGAGGACCAAGAAGGAAAGTGGGAGAAGGAAAGAGAAACTGGGACATTTTACAAACAGTTGGAAAAGTGGAACAGAGAATTAATCAGAACTTTCAATACCAAATTGGGAGGATTGACGGGTAGGCCTTAAACGATAACCACTGTTGTTGCTCCCAAGTGCAATAGTTCCTAAAGTTTTGGTCCTCCAAGTGTTCTGGACTCTGAGAAGTCCCCAACAACCTGGGGAATGGTAAGGGATTCTGGGTGTTGAATTACAAAATACCTGGAGAACAAGCACTATCCTAATGCACACAAGTCATTTTCAACTTGTGGTAACCCTATGGTGAACATATCACAGGGTCTTATTGGCAAGATTTGTTCAGAAGGAGGCTTGCTATTGCCTTCCCTCTTAGGTTGAGAGAGTGGGACTTGCCCAGTGAGTTTCCATAGCTAAGCAAGGATTCAAACCTTGGTCCTCTGGAGTCCTGATCCAACATTCAAACCACTATATCTCGTTGAATTTCTATGGTGAGTTATACTTCTGATAACCACAGCATCCTCAAGTACGCACCATGTATCATCAATGTCATAATACCATAAATGTTTTCAACTCTACCACATTCCGAGTAACCACAGGACACAACACAAAAACTGTGACAGTGTTGTAACACCAAACTGCATGTTGAATACAGCCAGAAAATAATAAGTGACTTGTCATCAATATGTAGCTTTCAGTGAAGCCTGTTTGAAATGTGTTCCAGCCCTAATAACATTTTCAAACAGTAGTATGAATGAAGAATTACTTTAAAAATGTAATCACCTTCAGGCATCTAAAAGTGAACCTCAGTTAACATACTTCACAACTCTATTAAATGTTTTCCTACGAAACATCAGACATGGATCATTTGTGAGAATTGTCGCTAGTTAGTAAAATTACAACCAAAGTTCCTCCCTTGATTAAAGTTCCTAAAGACTTCATTTGACCTTAGATTCTAATTCAGACTCAATCAATTAGTTTACTAGGGATGCATTTTTTTTAAAGAAGAAGAAACTCCAAAATAGATAAAAATGTGCTAGAGTAGGTGCCAATATTCATGAGCTGATTCAAAAATATTAAGAATCTGTTCTGGGACTCTTAGATAAGCTTCAGGAAGTGGAGGAGTGTTAGATTTTTGCCAATACCTATTGAAGTCTTTTCCCATCATGATTAAATTTGTGTAACCCTGAAGGCTTGGCAGCAAAATATTATGCAAATAATAACCTACTCAGTAAGAAGCCTTTGGAGAGAAATTTTTATAAGTTCCTTTTAAAAGAATGCACGCAGGTGATATTCAAAGTCATTACGATGTCAATGAGAACTCCACAGATGCAAACTTCTGAACTAAAATTATTTTCAAGTCTTTTTATATAGGTATGCTGTAGAAAGGAGCTGTTTTTTTTTAAGTACTATGCTCACTTGCCTTTTTAGAGCTAGAAATAATTCAATATTTTTTCAAAAAAAAAATCCTTGCTTGTTGAAGTTAAGGCTATCTCATGTTGGTTCATACTCCACAAAGCCAAGAAATTGGAAGCTAAAGCTTCAACAGATGTGGCACATGATCAGAAATGATGTTGTGCAATGTTACAAATTGTGGTTCCGTAAAAAATAGGAATATAAAGAATACTAACAAATCTTCTAGTCCTTGATGCTGAGACATCCCATTAAAAAATATAAACAGAAATCTGCCATGAGTTTTTTTTCACTGCTGCACAACAGTGAAAACAACAGCACCTTTCTTTTTTCATCATCACCAACAGCAACAATTATAACGTTTTGTTTTGTTTTGCAAGATGTTTGTAAAAACAAATGCAAAACAAAGTCACTAACAATGGTCCAAAATATCTCTTAATATCTAAGAGTCTCACCCAACAAGGAGAAAACATTTTAACTTGTTTTGTTCTCTCCTGTGGAAACTTGGGATGGAAATAATATTCAAAAATATTTTTTAAAAAATTGTTGAAAAGAAGGTTTCTTGAGTGTCGGGAAACTTAGATAAGGTCAATTCTAGACAGAAGAGATTCTTTGCAGCTTGTGACTTATTTTATGTGGAAAGTGCATGTCGTTTTTTTTAACAAAGGACACAGAATACAGCATTTTCTATGCAGAAAATAATAGTGGTGTTCTAACAATGTTATTTTATGCACAGAAAAAAAATTTATCTGTGGGAAATTAGTTTTCTGCAGAGAAATATTATTTGCTGCTCAAAAAATTTTGATATCTGGATAGAAATTGGTGTTGGAAATTGAACAGTAATGTCATTGTTTATTAGTTATTGGAAATTGCACGGTAATGTTATTGTTTTAGAGAGAAATTGCTGTGCCATTTTGAATGACTCTCATAGAGGAGAAAAATGTTAAAATTATTTGTTCTACCTTGTGACAATAACAGTTATGAAGATTTACCTCTGAAAGCTACATTTGCATCTACTTGCATGGAAAATTGTCACCCTTATTTACAACTTAAATTTTGTGCACCCACATTTTGACTTTTAGTTTTAGGTTGAAATCCAGATGGGCAAGACTGAATATAACTGGAGCCATACAGAACTCATCCTTTTCTGGTTCTCTGTTGCCTTAACTGAACCTTACTTAGCATTAGAGGAGTCTCTTGTGAACTGACCCATGCTTTGTGACCATGCTACTATCAGACAGAGTGAGTTGGTTTGCCTCAAGGGACATAAGTTAGGTTATATGGAGGTGGCACCTGATTGTTACCCACTGAAGACAGAGCTCTGTGTCTCAGACAGTCTGCACTTTATCCTCTAAACTTGCCTGCTGCCTCAGTTACACTTGATGATGCTGTCATGGTGCATCACCAGTACTGATGTAATATTCAACTGCCATTCTGACTGGCTTCTGTTGTAGAGTGGGAGCGATATTGTCCTTTACCATAGTTACCTATTCACATGGCTTGGGAGGGTACCATTTGGATAGGAGGGAAGAGGGGAGCAAGAGCCACCATAGTTCAACAATGACATCTTTCAGCATCTCAGTAGAAGGCAAAGAGATATTGGACTAGATGGTGATATTATCCATACATTAGAATATATGAGAATAATATTTGAAAACATCTACCTTAGTTTTGGACAAATATCTGAATTGCTAAGAAATGCAGAGCATGTTGCATTGTGCCAATGAAGAATTTCTTGTGCATTCTTACTGTTCTTGCATTCTAAATCAAGGGCACATGTGGATGATACTGCCCAGCACAGTGTATTAATAAAATTATCTCTCAGAAAGATGCGACTTCATCCTAGAACTGCTCCCATACTAGCAATGCAGCAGACTGATTAAGTTACACTGGTACAATAGCTGTCTCCAGTAGGAAATTGGTCATACAAACTATGGATGCTAAAAATTGAGATCTCACTTGCTGGTTTGGGTTTTTTAAATAAAAAGAAGCAACAAAATCGAATCCTTTCCCCTCTCCCTCCTGACCCCATGTACAATTAATATAGGAATTACAATTAATAGAGGAATGACTGGTGTGATGTCCCAGCACAAAATATTATTGGGACCATCGAGGCAAACTCCAGGAATGAAGATGGGAATACAAAACAAGTTTAATCTGGATAGACTGGCTTGGCAGATAATGCCACAACCTCAAGCATAACTTTGCCTTTTGCCCAGGCATTCTTGTCTGCCTTTTCTGTGCCTGGGCAAAAGGCAAGAGAATAGGAGAAAGAAAGCATGTGTGTGCCTCCCCCTCATTTCCTTGTCTTTTGCTTGGGCATGAGGAATTATTTCTATGCATAAATATTATTTTCTGCCCAGAAAATGCTGTTTCCTGTTAAAAAAGGGGTGCAAATTTTGCACAGAATAAGTCCCATATTGCAAACAGCTTTCAAATACTGTGTGGTTTTCATAAAGACTTTCTTGCATCAGGATGAAAATTTTAAAAGTATCTGTTGCTTCCTTTGAGTAGAATTAATGAAAAGTTATATCCACACTGAGTAAGAATGGCTTTGTTTCAATTATGCCTCTCTGTGAAGTTTTAGGAGGTGTCAGAGATCCCTTATTGAACTCTTCCTGGGGCCACAATCCACCATTGCTTGTAAGAAAGAGAAGCTTGGATGTGTACAAGGATTTCTGAATAGTCATCCTTGGAACAGGTGGTTAGTGCTCAAAGCAACCACAAAGTTGGACGGTTGGAAAGTAGGAAGTGGAGTGAACCTCAAAAATCCAAAGAAACTTTGGCTTGACCTGAAATATTCCAGTTCATCTTGTTTATGGTTTGGACTGTTGTTTGCTCAGAAGCAGTTGCGTGTTCATGCTTCTTTGAAAGTCATCTTCAGAAACATCAGAGTCCTTTATATCAAGCAGTGTTTGCACTAAAATCTATCAAGGTCATTACTCATAAAAGTAGTGCTCTTTCATCTGAGTGCCAGCCAGTGGGATTAAAGGGAAGCGCAGATTGCCCACTTGTCTAGACCGGACTCTGGGCAGACTTGCTGTCAGTCCTAGCTCACAGAGGAGCAACTTGAGTAATGAGAACTTAACCTGCCTGCTGGGGCAAATACAATGAAGCAGCATCTAATTAGCATATGCAAATATTGTATACATTGAGCCAGTTTCCTTAAACATTCTTTCTTGAGCACACAAAATCAGAGCTGCTACTTATACAAATTTGAAGATTATATTCTGTGTAATTAGCTCTTAATTTTTAAGGATAAATGCCAATCATAATTTGCCTTTGCAAATGGGATTAATTAGTGCAAGTAATAACATATGCAAGCACAGATAAACTGTGAATCCTACTCATTCCAGTAATAGGCAGCATGAAGTCAATGTCACCTTTTTCATTGCAGTTTCCCGTAAAATGAATGAAAACCACTGAGAAGAATATTATTTCAACAAGAGAAGCAAATGTCTGAAACTTGGTCATATAGAAGGCAACGCAGAATATCACTCTCTCTCTCTCTCTCTCTCTCTCTCACACACACACACACACACACACAAACACACAGTCTATGGCATTTTTTCACCCATAGATTTCTCCCATCCCATCAATCTGCACATTAAAAAAGAACTAACAGAAGAAAAATTGCATTTAAATAATATCCAAATACATGTGTGTGTGCTTTTTTTAAAAAAAGCCTCTCAAAATACATATTCTGAAAGCCAGTGCTAGTCAGAAAACACCTTTTAGAGTATATTTTGGGATTTTTTGCCCCCAAAAATTGCATCAGAACTTCCATGAAGTTGCAACTAATCTGGGAGGGACAGACCAATTTAGGTCATATTGTAATATTCTAAAATTCCTCAAGGATTCTCTATCTCACTACAAGTACAATTCCTACTGGGAAAGATAGCCAGAGTCCAGCTGAACCAACACACCAACCAAAGCTGTGCTGAATCTCAACCCTTTCCACAATGAGAAATTATTTTAGACTACAGCTCTTCTAGTCTAACTTTGTGCTGGCACTGCAGTTGTGTCCCTAGGCTTGAGAAAGTTTAGATTTGTTGTAACATGGTATGTCCTCTCCTTGCCCCTTCTCCAACCCTCTATTTTGGCAGTACCACTAGCAGATCTTAGCCAGCAGAGCAGTTCTCCCAGAAGAATGATCCATCAGCATATAACTGAGAATAGCTGGCAGAAGAGAGCTCTGTGGGCAGAAAGTTATTTCTTCCAGTAGGCAAGCTTTGTACCTAATCCAAACCCCTATCACCACTGTGCTGTTGTGTTAGGACTGCACTGCAAATCAATCTCATCTAAGTACCACATACCCTTTTTGTATGAAATAACATGAATTTTTATAAAATATCAGGATGGAATGAATATTCCACGAGTGGTCATAGCATCCATAGCACATGTGTCAAACACAAGGCTTACAGGCCGAATCCAGCCCTCCATGCCATTTCATGTGGCCCTCGCACCAGTCCTGCAGCTGTGGCACTCGCCCTGCCTGGCAAGCCTGATCCCCACATCATGGGTCCCTGGCTGCCAGTATTCTGAAGAGAGGCCCATATGCCAACACTTGTGATCTACTTCTACTTCTGACTGCTTCTCTGTCCAAGTTTTGCTGTCAGAGCATTGCTGCAGGTTGCCATGGCAATGCTCTGCGCAGCTTGTAAGAGCTAGACTGAGGAGCAGTCAGAAATAGAAGTAGATTGCAAGTGCTGGCTGGTGGGACCCCCTTCAGAATACTGGCAGCCAGAGGCCTGCAATGTGGGGATCGGGCTCACCAGGTACAGATAGGGTTGGGGGGGGCAGAAAGAGCCACAGGGAGGGGGGAGCAGGAAGAAGCACAGAGAAGGTCTTGGGGGTAGAAAGAGGCACAGAGAGGGGCTGGGGGAAGAAACAAATACGATTACAGATACAACCAGCCCTTTGAGGGCAACCATAATACTGATGTGGCCCAAGATGAAATTGAGTTTGACATCCCTGAGCTATATAGGAAGGAAGGTACTGTCAGGACTCATTATAGGGATGAATTTTGTTGTTATTGTCAGAACCATGATTCTTAGCAAAAACATCCACTTCACAACTCACTTGTTACAAGATGAAGTGCACCCTGCCTGGGAAATATATATATTTGTAAAGCTCATAGTTTATTCCAGAAAAAAAAACTGAAAACAAGCCCTGAGGTCTTCTAACATGTTTGTGCAGTGTAAACCTACACTCACATGGTTATATGGTTATTTTCCTGAATATTACCATTATGAAACCAATTGTGCATTTGCAATTGGCTGCTTCTGCCATCTCAGGGAATCAAGTGGCACTAAAGAGAAGTTATGCATCATCCAATAATGTGTAACTGCATGTACAACTCTTACACTTTTAGGACTCTGTGGATTTCTGCTTACACAACTGTGAAATGAATATGGATGTTGTGCCATGCCCTAAAAGGTACAAGGGAACTAACAAATGCACACCACTAACAGATTGTAGCCAAGGCTTACCTTTTCAAAACCTGTGCCTAAAACGTGTAGAATTTAAAAATGCATGCAAAACACTTCTGTCTGAGTAAAAGATGAAAATATTAGGGGAAATATTTGGGGAAAAATGTACCTGGGGAAATGAGTTTTAAAGAGTTGTTTATCAGTTTCTATGCAGGACTTTAAAAAGTAACACCATCTGATGCAACCAAAGGATGGCAAGAGAATGTAGGAGAGATTATGAGAAATACAATGAAAATGAAACTGGCAGATTGTCACATCCCTAGGGCTCAATAAAGCATTTTCACTCTTCTTCTTCCTTTAGTATATATGTATAGACAATTTCCTAGGTAACAGTCTGTGTGTCCCCCTATTCAGGTATTGATTATATGATTCAGTTTAATTTAATTTTGCCCACTATCCTCACCACTCCAGTATCACTCTCCATATGGAACACACAAGAGGATAACATCCACTGTGCATGGAGGTTCATTATACAATCCAAAATTCTGATTTTTTTCTACACATAGCAGAGATTTTTCGCTTCAGATTGTTGCTTTTCCATGTGAGAAATATTACAAAGATGTGGGGCTAGCATGTTCCTGCTCCTCACAAATTAACTTTAACTATAAGACAGGAACTTGCTTCTCATTTCACAATCCAGTTGAGCCTTTCTGCCCTGTGCAAATTACTTGAGCTTTGGACTTACAATGAAAGTGGGGAAGAAACAGGCTGTCCTGACTCTTGTAAGAATTATGCAGCATCAGAACAATGATCATCTCCCTTTCTGTTGACTTATAATGTCCAACTGTCATTACCAAGGGTTCCTTTATCCGATAATCTCCCCTCTCTGAAGCACACAACTTTCATTTCCTTTTAGTTTTCCCTTCTACCACAATCATATCACCTAAAACACTCATAGAATATAATGAAGAAGAAAATAGACTTTAAAAAAGAGGAAATAAGAACAATGCTCTGTAATGTTGATCAGGCATATAGATTTTAATTCATTTCATTCCTGCACACAACAGTGGAAAAAAATCTAAAATGTTTTCTACTTGTTTGTTGCGATTTTCAGAACTTCTGTGGAGTGCCCAGTAACATTCCTCATTTGGGGATCTTTCTCGTGGAAAAAAAAATATGCAAGGGTGGATTTTCTTGCTTGAGCGTTTTCTGGGTGTTGTTGCTATCCATGGAAAGGTATCAGTTTTTTCATTCTTACTCAAGGGCAAAGAATTTCAGTGAATCTTCTAATGGAGCTTCTCACTGTCTCACAACATTCCTGCTTGTCAAGGACAAATATTCTTTACCTCCTCAGTGTTGACACTTAATATAGGTTTAATCCATTTTTTAAAAAAAGTTATAGTTATGATTCTCTATCAGCTATTTAGTTACATCTGTATAATTTAGTTACACAGTTACATTGGCTATATAGTTACATCTGAATAACAAAGTAGTGTCTCCTGGACCAATTCCTCCCTTTAGTACACTTTAAGAGACAGCATCAAGAGAAAGCAAAAGAGGTCCATTCAGCTTCCAACCGGAACACAAAAAGGAGGATGTTTCCACCACTACCATTGCCAGAGAGCAAACCTGCAAAAAGGACATGTGACAGGGGTCTTCATTCTGATTGCTGCAGGCTTGCTTGCTGATGAAAGTGAAATGGAAATGTCATCTTCCTTGTGCTCTGAACAGAACCTGAATTGATCTCCTGTGGTTGGTCTGACAACTGTTTCTTAAGGTGGACTTGTGTTGCATTTATTAATTTCTTATACAGTCATCCTTCCCCAGTTGCTAGGTTTAGGGGCACAGGACCTTTGTGAAAGTGGAAAAAACTGTGAATAACTCTAGGCTCTCCCAAACCATATTTAACACAGAAAAAAAGTATGTTCACTATAGTCAATCCACCATGGATTCCTTTGAGACATCAGGGTTCCTTCACAAAGCAGAAGTGGATGGCTGGTGGGGCTGCCCCACATCATTTTTAAGACGGACTTAGAAGCCTCATTCACAGTTTCTCAGTCTCACAAGGCTTGCAGTATCTATTAAAAATGGCATAGGGAGGCGGCAGAGGTGTCAGCAAATAATCCATGAATAATCAAATCCGCAAAAGTGAAACCCGCAAATGTGGGGGGCTGACTGTACTATGCATTTCCCATTGCACAAAGGGTCAATAAGTAGGTTATTAGGCTATCACACAATGGGTTGCTCAGTGCTGGTATTCTGTACAAGGGTGATGAAGTTATGTGAGCACAGATATATACTACACAATCAATTCAATTGTTTATTGGAGTCACAGACCAGCATATACACTACACAAGTGTGATGCAGGAATTCAGCCATAATCTTTTCAGGGATTTGTCAAATCATCACACCAGGATGACAATATTCATGTAAAATCTCAGAACTGGTGAAAGTTTTTCACCAATACACAGTCTGTCTCAAAAGAAATATGAATACCTTCACTGAAGAGCAATACGTAACAGTAAAAATTGATTGTCCTTAGGTCTTGTTTTCAGTGTTTCCAAAAGCACCTAGATAGCAAAGATACATGATGAGATAGTCTTTTGATCTAATCCTGTAGGACTTTTCCTATGTTCTTGTGATTCAATTGTTCTCCTGTACATTTTGAGTTCTGAACAAACTGGAGATGTTCAATGCTGTGGATGCTCCAGTCACGACAGAACAGAAGGGCATTTCTCACCTTACTTTTGATACTAAACTCAGGTTCTTCCAAATATCATTATGAATGTGAGAAGTGTCTGGGGCTGAGCCAACATTTCCCATCCATTTTCATTCTTGTTGAAAGGCATTTCCGTTTTTAGTAGTATTTTTGACAGCCTCATCAATTTTTACTTTTTTTTTTCACCCAAGTCCTAGACAGAAAACATTGCTTATAGGAGTTGTTCCATAGACCCCCCAAGCTCAATTGTTTGTATTATATATCAAGCATATTAAGATAAATTAATTCTAAAAATGTTCAGATACTTTTTTCTACTTATTAGACCAAATATTTTCTCATCAACATGCATATAATTATTGTGCAATGGATTGCTTTCTCTCACTCTTCATTTTATTTATCTGTCTGTCTATCTACCATCCATCCATCCATCCATCCATCCATCCATCCATCATCCTAATATCCCACCTTTCTCCCAGCACAGGATTCAAGGCAGCTTACAACCAATTAAAAACACAGCATAGAAGGAAAAAAAAACCTCTATTAATACACAACTAAAAACACAATTAAATAAAAGTTCTATTTTAACAAGCACAAGTTAAAAACAAATCTAAAAACACATTTAAATATAATCAAATAGATACACAGCACCTCGTCTTCCACATTAAAAGCTTCCTTTGCTGCAGCATATTAAAAACCAAATGCCACCCTAGATTAAAAAAGTCTTTACCTGCTGGGGGAAAGAGAGCAAGGAGGGGGCCAATTGGACCTCCCAGGGAAGGACCTCTGCCACCTCCCTATGCCATTTTGGAAGCAGTCACTGAGAAGGGCCTCTTCAATATCCTCAGCAAATGTGGAAGGTGTTATTATAGAAAGAATAGGGGAAAGTGTCTCTCACCCCAGTATGGTTGAACTACAACTCCTATCATTCTTCACCTTTGGCCACGCTGGCTATGGCTGATAGAACTTCAAATGCCACATCTGGAGGGAGGGGTACTATTTCCTTACTCCTGCATTGCAGATGCAATCTACTTATCCATGTTTGTTCAGAAATCTGTTGCACTGAATTTAAAGGGATTTATTTTCAAGGAGCCTGGTGGTGCAGTGGTTAAATGCCAGTACTGCAGCCACAAGGTTGTGAGTTTGATCCTGCCAGGCTCCAGGTTGACTCAGCCTTCCATCCTTCTGCAGGTTGGTAAAATGAGTACCCAGCTTGTTGCAGGCAATTAGCTAACACATTGTAAACCACTTAGAGAGCACTTAGCCGATAAGCAGTATAGAAATACACATGCTATTGCTATTTCAAGAGACTATAGGACTGCACTCTTAATATGCTTTTTTCCACCAGTATTTCCTTCCCGGTCTCCTTCCCTCCCTCCCTCTCTCTCTCTCTCTCCCTCTCTCCCCCCACCCTCATACATAACCATTTACCAGCTTGGACAACTGCCTGGATTCCAAACAGAAGCCAGACATTTAACTAGCAAAAGCTTGTCTAAGGAGGCCAAGTAGGGCTATTGGCATTAGATTCCAACAAGCTTTCGAGAAATATATATTTTCAAAAAATATAGGTAAATTCCAGGCCCTGGCATCTGGATTTTCCAGCTGCCAAATTAAGTTCTTTCTGATGCCACAGCTGTTAACTATTTGTCTCAGAAGGAAAGAGAAAGATAAATTAGCCAGGGACATGTCAGCTCTAGCAGGAGAAAGTGTTGAGATATTCAATTATGATCATTTCTCTGTCTAATTGCTTATGCATGTGCCAGTGCCTGCTGTGCTGGTAATGCAGTTTCTTTGACGCAACACGCGTACCTGAAATCTGCAGTCAATACAGAAGGACAGGTAAAACCCAAGTTTATAGAACTATGACGGTGAAATGAAATTATGTGCGGTTTTCTTCGGTAGATTTCTAGAACAACGAAAAAGGTAAAAAGAAAAGACCTCTGTGATATCTTTAAATTAATTGGTTTGATTTAATTGGTTTGGTTTTTTAAAAAAATAAAAAAATAAAACCTATTACCTACATTATAGAGTCAAATATTGCTCTATTTACACTCAGTAATTGCGGCTTTATTAATTCAAGTGTATGGTCTTTGACTATGAGAGTTGATTATTTATCCAATTATGGCTTAATAAGTCAATCATGAAAGATAACATGCCTATTCCTCGCCTCATCTTTGATTTTCTATTAAGCAAGTGGGACCTGCAATAGATCACTGCCATGTGCCCTTCCCACCTAAAATGAGTGTTCTTGTTTTGGGTTCCAGCTGTTCCAAGCCAGTCAACTAACTAGTCAGCTATGCTCTCTTCTGGCATCCTTCATTTCATTCCACCTCCAGTTTTCCAGTAGGGCTGTGCAGCTGATTTTGCCAGTTCTCAAATAACAAAATGGGCTGGCTAATTTGGGTAGATTTATATGAGCTCTACCTCAGGCCAGAATGGCTTATTTGGCTTCAGAGTGAAATCAGCACATTCAGGACTGCTTTGGACTGATCCAGAGATCTGGATATCAAAAAGTTGATTGTCAGATACATTGATCTTACTGAATTTTTAAATTTCCTTTTCTTGAATAGCCTAGTTAAGCCATTTGCTTGCCTTCTTTTCTTGATTTTTTTTCCTGTTTAATTCTCCTGTATGTAGTTGTTGCTACCTAGATGTGAGAAGGAAGTAAGATGGTCTGAGTGATCACAGAAATACAAGAGCATTGTGTGGGACCACTATGAGGTGGGAGTAGACTCCAGGACTGCTATCTGCCTTCACTGTAAGCAGCAAATGAACTGCAGAAAATCACCTTACAGCACTTCACAACAACCAGCCAGTCTCTGGTTGCCCCATCTCACACCAGATATTTTCACTACACACAAGCATTAAAAAGACATTTGAGAGCCAAGACTAAGGTGCTATTTTTATGGATTTCATGAAGCTGTAGTTTTCATGATAATTATAGCTGAGTGAAATGTCTTCAAGAATGCTCGGGACAACTGGCCTATACTTGGAGTAGGTTGTTTGCAATGTTTGATGATAATATATACCAATGATTATTATACTCTTATGTTAATTCTTACCCTGCAAATTATTTAATTAGTATTCCAGACCATAGCCTCACTGCAGCTATGATGTTCAATTCTGGTTAAATTTGGTGTATACTTTCTCAAACCAGTAATTATAAAGCAAACATGCAACAATTCTGGGTTTGGGTTTCAAAGAATTGCTAAGGATTTTTGGACTTTTTACAATGTCTTTGTATCTTACTACTTCATTTTCCAGTGCTTCCCAACTCATCTATCCTTTACTAGCCTTAACAAAGTTTGAATGTAAGACCATGAAATGAGAGCCAGGACTTGTAGCCTCCCTGAACTGAGATTAATGTTATTGCCTGGAGGTTTAAAGAAGATTTAAAGGTGAAAAAAAAATCCTAGGCACTACTGATGAGGTGTAACAATTCTTTAAAATAAACTGGGAATAAATATTAGATTTGAACTAAAGGTGGTGAGATGTACCTACAGTGGTGGTGGTAAAATGAGGGCATTCCCCCATCAAATAAGAATTCTGCTCACTTAGATTGAATCTTGTTTCAGTCTTCAAATTTTTAGCATTGCAGAGAACAACTGACACTGGAAATCTTTCAATCCTAGAAATCTTATATTTGCTGTATTATATTTCCCCTACTGTATCTGCAAGTAGCTGTCCAGCAGAGCTGTTTCAAGTAGACAGAGGTCTATTACACACTGGTCCTCAAGTAGAAAATACAGTCCACTGCCAAATAAATAAATAGATAGATAGATAGATAGATAGATAGATAGATAGATAGATAGCATGGCGCTCTGCAGATAAAATCGCCCAGATCTGTCTAATTTGGATGTTGTACTTGACCATTCCAGTGGGAAGTAATCTTGGCTCCTACTTGTCTGGTGTTATTGGGTACTTTTCAATTTGTGCAGCCTGAGGATGTGGACAGAATCCTTGCAGAGGTGAGAGCCACCACATGTGTGCTAGACCTTTGCCCTTCCTGGTGTACTAAACAGGCCAAAGGGAGACTATCTGATTGGATGAGGGGGTGATCATTGCCTCCTTGTAGCAAAGTTTGGGGCACGCATTATAGAGGGATATAGAGATGGCTTTTTCAACAAAGGCCTAATAATTGCTTCATTTAGGCAAGTTAGAGTTCCAACTGAATCCCTCTATAATCCCTCTATAATGGATAATATCAGCCAATGTCCAAGGTACCATTTTTGGGCAGGGTATTGGCACATATGATGGCTTTCCAAGCTCAACAGGTTTCTGGATGAATCTAGATCCTTTTCAGTCTGTTTTCATTCTTGGCTGAGAGATGGAGAGCCAGTGTGATGTAGTGGTTTAAGTGTTGGACTTCCAGGGTTCAATTCCCTGTTTGGCCATAGGAACCCACTGGAGACCTGGGTTTGATTCCCTGCTCAGCCATGGAAACCCACTTGGATCTATCAACCCAGAAATGTGCTAGATTTACCTTAGCACTGCCATAAGTCAGAAATGACTTGAAGACACACAACAACAAGGGATGACCTTTAGTTGCCTTGGTGGATGACCTACACAGGGAACTGCACAGGCGGAGTGTGTTCCTGTTCGTTCTGTTCAACCTTTCAATGGCTTTCAATACTACAGATTGTAGTATCCTTCTGGGCCACCAGAAGGAGGGATGTTTTATAGCGTTCCATTATTTTCTCGAAGGGAGAACCCAGAAGGTGATGCTGGGGGACTGCTATTCAACCCCATGGCTGATTGTCTGTGGGGTCCAGCAAGGTTCTGTTTAGTTCACTATACTATTTAACATATACAGGGAACCACTGGGATAGATCACCTGGAGTTTTTGGGGTATGGTCCATCAATATGCAGACGATACCTAACTCTACTACTCCTTTCCACCCCAATCCAAGCAGCTGTCTTAGTCCTAAACCAATGTCTGTCATCTGTAATGGACTGGATGAAGAAAAACAAAGTGAACATTAATCCAGACAAGATGAAGGTGTTCCTGGTCAGTTAGGGAATAGGGATCCAGTCTGTGCTAGATGGTGTTGCACTCCCCTGAAGAAACAGGTTCACAGCTCAGGTGTAATCCTGGACTCAGCTTTGAACACAGAGGCCCAGGTTTTTGCAGTGGCCAGGAGCACTCTTTTACATTTAAAGCTTATGCACCAACTGCATTCATTCCTTGAGATCTTAGATCTGATGCATGCTTTAGTTACATCCCATTTGGACTACTGTTAACACAACCTACCCAGGACTGCATCTGAAGAGTGTTTGGAAACTTCATTTGTTCCAAAGAGCTGCAGCCAGACTATTAACTGGGAGAGACCATGCTATGCCTGTACAGGGATCATACTATGCCTGTGTTAAGACAATTCCACTGCCTACCGGTTTGTTTTCAGGCAGAATTCAAAGTGCTGGTTATCGCCTATAACACCCTATATGGCTCAGGTCCAGGCTGTCTGGCAGAGCTTATCCCCATGTATGAGCCTGCCTGGGTCCTGAGGTCATCAGAAGGGGTCTTTATCTCAGTCCTGCCATCACAACAAGCATGAGTGGGGACACACAAGAAAGTCTTCTCAGTGGTTGCCCCAGACTCTGGTACTCCCTTCCTGGGTGGGGGGCAAAATGATCTATTCCTTGTACTTCCATTGGCAGACTAAAACCTTTTCATTCCACTAGGCTTTTAAAACAGAATGTTGTTAAAGAATGGGCTAGGGGGTATGCTGTATTGTTTTAGTCTGAACTATTTTTAATAGCTTTTTACCTTTATTAAAAAATGCATTTTATTCTTTTAACTTGAGACTTGAGTTCTTTTAATACAGTTTAATTCTATTTTAATGTTCACTTTTGTATATTTTTAACTGTATTGCTCTTTTAAACTTTTAAATTGCTTTGAATCTGATTTTGGGGAAAAAGCAGGATACAAATAACTATGATGATGATGTGGTGGTGGTGGTGGTGGTGGTGATGATGATGATGATGATGATGATACCCTTAGTCACATTGTCTGCTCCTTAAAGATGCCTAATTGTACTTCTAAATGCTCAACTGACATTTAAAGTTACTGTAATGCTAGAAATTTGGAGACTGAAGGAAAAAAATCATTGAGGGGCAGAATTTTTATTTGCATGAGTAGTGTCCTCATTTTGCCTCCCCAGTATTTCACCTGACCCCTACATAAATGGGACCATAGGCTAGTCCTGGTTTTAATTGTGTCATTATGTTGGTGGTGTTTTTCACTGCATCAGTAAAAAAAACTATTTGTTAAATTGTAGAAATCAGGCCAGGATTTCACATAGGAGATTTTTCTTCATCTCCTTCTGTGAGTTAAAACAGAAAGGCAAACCAATCAATGTTGCAGTCCTGGAGTCCATCACTGAACAAGACAACCTAGCCATAGCAGAATAAAAACTGTAACTTTTTTTTTTGTGCAATAACTATTGACTTGCTTCCTTCCAATGCACAGGAATGACATTCTTTTATCCAAACCACTCAGAAGATCTGAGCAAGGTCACCAGACTTGTTCTGACATCTGATAAAGAATGTACACAAAGTTACTGCAGACTTTCAGAACTTTTATTTTTGCTCTGGGTAACTTTCAAAGTCTGTCAACTGCAGATGCTATTTGAATAGAGGAATGGAATTCGATCCTATAAAATACTGTCTCCCAGCATCATAGGAATTTAGTATAATTTACGTGAAACGAACTCTGCTGTAAACTTGTCAGTTTCCAGGGCAGAGAGCAGAGGCCACTGACAGAGCTCATGTTTTCAGTTGGCATGGGCAACATGCAGCCTGCAGGCTCAATGTCACCCCTGCCAATTTTGCCATCTCCCACTTCTGCAGCCGTCTAAAAATGTGTAGTTTTTATTTCAAAAGGAGAATTGCTGCTTCAGGAGCAGAGATTATTCTTTAAAACAAGGTACATCCTGTTGCATGTTTTGTGCCCCCTACACCACACCACACCACACCACACCCTGAATCCTATAGTTAATCCAAACTAAAATAGTCCTATTGAATCAGTAAGATTTACCTACATATTAACTCACCATGTGGATCTTGAGTCAATGAGATTATTCTTATTAGAAGTAACCAATAAGATGCAGACATCTGACCATTACCATTTTTATACCCCAGATTTATCTTCAGTATCCTTTAAAATTCCTGTGTGGTATTTTCTTTTCATTTGCCAAAACATCTAGAGTTATGGTCCTCAATCTTTGACCAGAAATAGGACAGAAAAGTTTGACAGACCATTTGCACAGAATTCCACCCTACTTTCAGACTGTGCTTGCTCATTTGTTTTTCTTTCCTGGGATTATCTTTAGCTTTCCTTGACTAACACTTTCCTTGACTCACTTGTCCTGAGTAATTTTCTAGGAGAGGTGTGATGGACTATGTGATAACCCCCGTCAAAGACAATGATCATGAAGAAGAAGCCATTCCCATGCTAGAAATGGAAAGATCTGGTTAAAAAGAAATGCAATATATGGGAGGTATATTCATATAATAGTTGGTCAAATCATGGATTAGCTGAATGTGAGGACCATGTTAATGCTTCATAGGCTTTGTTATACCAAGGGTAGTGGGCTAGTCTATGTCCTTCTCCACCTCAAGGCAGAGAACCTCTCCCTCAGAGACCTACAGTTTCTGAATACTTATAGATACCTTTATGCCATAGTTTGTTGCTTCCCCATTTCAAAGGCTGGGAAAAACCAGAACAGATAAGATTGCCATGCTGAAAGCTGGCAATGGTTCATGTACCTTTAATGGCTGTGTAGAAAGTGAGTTTCAGCAGGTATTGCTTCTCCCCAAGCCTCCTGAAACTTCCATTTCTGCACAACCATTAAATGGGTGGCCAGGTCTGCAAAAAGTCTCACTGGTTGTAGAAGGAGGAGTTGGTAGAAGGCTGGCTACCAATGAACTTACTTGGCACCAGGAGGAATCCTGGGACCATTATGATACATAGCACATCCACTTGACAAGCTGAAGTCATACATCCTCCAATTGTCCTGATTTGGCATTGATTTTCCCAATGAAGCCTCTGTTGCCCTACATTTTCAGCTGCTGTTAAAATGTCCCAGTTTCTCCCTCCTCCTCCCTCTTCCCCTTCAGCTTCCTCTAATTGCTGCAAACTAAGTTCACAGTGCAAAAGTCATTTTCATTCGATTAACTCAGTGGGAGGAGAGGAGAGGACAGAATTTGGCCCTTCCCAGTAGGTTGAGGCAAAAGCAAACTGCTGCAGCCCCTCCTAGCTTCTATGTTCTTCCTCATTCATTACTTTTGCCTTCTGGTGGTGCTTGGCCACGTGTCCCACTTTTCATCCATGAAATGCTGGAGGATACACTGTCAACAAATAGGTTGCTGGACAGAACCTCAGTCTGCTTGGCAAATTTCCCAATAAACCCAAGCTGACCACTTCTACTAAATTCTCCATCCTGCCATGTTCAACTTTCTGTCCAGCTTCTACAAGGTAGCTGGCTGCTTCCACACTCTCTTCCAGCTGCTATTGATTGATCTGCTCAGCCTAGCAGCTAGTGACATGCTGCTTACTTTCTCTAGCATGTCTGTATGTTCTGGTTCCTCTTTACTAGGGCCATTTCCGCCCTACACCGTTATAGTGCTATTATTCCACTTTCAACATCATGTGAAATTCTGGGGTTTGTAGTTTACTGAGGCCAAAGAGCTCTCTGGCTGAGAGAATTCTAAAGGCTGTCCCTAAACCGTAAACCCCAGGATACCACAGGATGTTGAAAGTGGAATAATAGCACTATAACAGTGTAGTGTGAAAATGGCCTAGGATAGAAGGCTTGCCTATCCTTCCAGACTCCATGCTGGTGAGTCCATCCAATTTCTTACACAGCCCTAAAGCATGTTGATGCCATGGTCGCAGCCAGATCTAATATCTTAAGGAACAGGCACAATTAGAATATTTGTCATAGTTATTCAAGCACACTCTTGGCTACCATCAAAACCTGGGCTTCCAGGTTCAGAACAGAATGGTGGAAGAAACTCAAAAGTGTAATCCTGGGACTTCAAAGAAAGTACGAATACCTCACCAGTAATATATTTGTTCATTGCTCTTAATACTAATGTTGTATTTGTTGATTTTGTTTTTGAATGCCACAATGCAATAGAAAGCATTTTTCTCTTTACTGAGTGACATTGTGATGAATTTTAATGATTTTTTGACTATTTTTCACATGTTGATTTTTGTTTATAAAAATGGCATGGTTTTATGTGCATTGTAAACCCTGATGTTTGCACAAAAGAGAATGCTTTTCTGAAAAAAAATGCAGCCTTCCCAAACACACTTATTTACCCCAAAATCAAGCTGCTTATTAAAAAAAATGTTGATGATTTTCCTTATCATACAAGATTAAAGTATCTTGTGGCAGGTGACAACTATTTTGACAGAGTGTCTTGCCATGTTGAGACACCCTTTCTCGCTAAGTATAAGAAAACTCTCAATTTATTTTTGCATCCATAAACTGTATCCAACATAGGCAAATAGCCCTGGTCTGATTTTTGACTGACCAAGAACACTTTGTTTTGTCTGGATTAAATTTCACTTTGTTTGTTCTCATCTAATATTTTACTGACATGAGACTTGGACAGAAAATAGAAGCAGAGTTGGGTATCTTCAGCATATTGGGACCATCAAACCACAAATTCCAGTCAAGCTCTCCAAGAATTTTGATGTATATATTAAATAGTTCAGGAAACAAGATGGAATACTGAGAGGATCATATGCCAACACCCATGGCATCAAACAGGAGTTTTCTAGGGCTACTTTCTAAAATTGTCTGTCTATGAAGGACTGGAATAATCATAAAATGTGTAAAAGTCTACAGACCTGAAAGTCCATTTGTACTGAAGTGGTAGCTTGCATCCATAAATAGCTACTACTAATCAAATGCTACAGAGCTTTCTTTCTAAAGTTATCTGACATCACCTCAAACATAATTCTTTCTGAAGGCAACAATTCCCACCTTCTGGTGTGGGCCATTAAGTCTTGAGTAAATGAGTGATGGATGTACATGCATGCACCAACCTGAAGTCTTTGTTTAATGGCTATAAATGGATACAAATCTCACCACTGGTCACAAAACAAGGACTGCATATTAAAGTTTCAAATGTGATCATCCTTTTTTGAGATTTATCTTCAGTATCATTTAATATTTCTATGCAATTGTCTCGCAGGCATCTGAGAACAATATGTTTTAATGGACCTTCCTTTCTACAAAACAATGCATTATTGTCCCCAAATCCCTTTTATAACCTGCTACTTTCATGCTCCATCTTTCTGTTGTATCATTAATGTTAATGTTCCGTTTCATTCTTAACAAGCAGGAACTTCCATTATCCAAAAATGAATAAATGAATTCTAAAACTACACTATATTAAAAATGTATATACAGCGCACAGTTGGCACGCAGAGCTCCTATATATATTTCCATTAAGCCAACTAGATAGATAGCAGCAGGTCAAGGATAAAAATCTAGATAATCTATCCAGCTTCCATTATTTGTGTTATGTGTATCATAGACTGCATGATGTATGCTAATAGGATAAAACCTTTCTAAGCTCTTACAGTTTAAATATGCTTATAATCTAAGGTACACTGAAAAGCATAAAGTACAGCCTAATTCACAAAAAATTCTACAATAGCCCAAATACTAATCCTGTTTTAAGTCCTGGCTAAACCTACTTTGCATCTTAAAATGCCCTTGATGTATCAGAGATTATAACTCTGATATACCCAGGTATCAAGGCTGAGACAGCGAGAGCAATGTAAAATTTCTCATATCTTGACTTCATAATGCCTTGTTATTGCTCAGTTGAGTTAACACGAGCCTTGTCTTCCTGAGCCATATTTCAAGACTGAAGAGGGGAAATTAAAGTTAAGAAAATTAAAAGCCATGTCCTCACTTTCACTCTTGAGAGGTCAGGTGACTTAGAAGTAGGGATGGACAACAGGCATGCGTTATTATAAGGCTCATAGCAGGTTATAGAAATTATTATTCACTTTAGATAACAGGAAGCATGGGTAGCAATCATGCCACTTAACACATTTTGTAAACTAGGTATTAAAAGAACTTCACCCTTCCCAGAAGCCTTTAACTGACTTTGTGCAGATATACAATCAGGCCCTAATTACATATGCCAAGCTATTCAGTTTCCTTTTGAAAAAAAACATAGACAGTATTAACTTAATAGCTGTGATTTTTTTAAAAAAAAAAAGAGAGAGAGAGAGAAATTATATATACATTTTCCAGTAGCTTTAATTTTCTATACAGATGGCATACAATTTATGCACACAGCTAACTTTGCTGTTATTCAACAAATAGCATGAACTATTTTACGGGGGCTTTAGATATGCTACAGTGAATCATAAACTCTTCACAGCTCTCAAGCGTAGACGGAGTAATATTAATTAAATTCATACATTTTCATTTTGGTCTTTAGATTAGATTCAGCAGAAGATAATATTAACCTACTGCATTATAATTTGGTGGTGTCATTATCTATTCTGACCCTTTGAAATCAAAAGCAGTTTTAAAAAATGTTTCACTCAGCACCCAGTTTAGTTTATCTCAGAGAAATTAAATTTAAGAGATCAGAGGATGACAGTTTAGAAATGAATAGGCAATAATGGTGAAGCCTATAATAATTTACGTTAAGCTTACATTACCAAAATAGATATTTTATTTGAAGAGTATCATTATCCTTTCCTGGATACTCATTTGTGTGTGTGCTCTCTGTAGCTTCATTTCCATTTTTGTTTCATTATTTTTTCATTGACTTCAACATTCATGTCCTAAATGATGACATAAAACTTTGTTGACTGGATTTGCATCATCCCCACCTTTCAGACAAGAGATCCGCCTCAAAATCTAGAATTAAATTTAAACAGCAGCCTTCCCTGACAGAGCAGCGGTACTAGTTTATAAATGGTTCTGACTCCCAATTATAAAAGGTTTAGATTTGGGACTTTCAAAACTAGTGAGAAGCCCCAGCAAATGCTCTGTTAAAAATGCATACTTTTTTTTAAAAAAAGGTTCTGCTTGGATACAAGTGACTGTGGATCTTATCGCCCCCATCCACTTCCCCGAAAGGTTTGACAAGACTTCTTGATATTGTCTACAATTATTATAATGGCATACAGTGCTTCTCAGAATACTTCAGCTGTTTGGGGCCAATAAATTGTAGGGTGAGGAGTGAGGTTTAACCTTTTCTCTCCACCACTCAGTGGCAGGATAAAATTTTCAATACTTTCCCATGAATGGGAGCCATCTTTATTACTGGTAGTAGGACAACTTGGCCATTTCCACATAGCACTGCTGTCCTGCAATGAGGACGCATTGCTGCCAGGCCACGAGTCGTGCTTTTGCATGACATCATCACAGTCCTGCTGCCAATACATCCCCACCCATCACAATCATAGGATATACCATTACCAGAAAAAAATCCAGTAATGGTTCATGATTGCACAACTCTCTCATCACCGGCAGCTGTGCAGAAATGGCAGAAGCATGATCTAAACACTTCCTTCCCTACTGCAGCACAGAAAGTGGCTGCTGCACTACAGAAGGAAGGAGCATGTCCCTCACGCTACCCTTCTGCAGGCAGCCGGTCAGGTGTGGAGGGAAGCATTTGGGTTGTACTCCCATCCCAGCAGTGGCAGCGCAGAGATCTCTATGGGAAGATGACAGAAAGGACCTCACTTTTCCCCTATGAGAAGTTTGTGGGTTTTGTTCTGCTATCATCTCACAACACAGCAGCAACTGCGTTGTCAGTCTGGCCACCATTTGTATCCTGTACCATGCCTTAGATCTAGAGCTGGTCCAGGTCACTGTGGGTGGGAAATGGCAGCCACCAGTGGGAAAAATATACAGTGCGTTCATATAAAATTCTCCCAAGTGGCCTTCTGTGTCAGGGTGTGAAAGGGATAAAACTACCTCCAGAAGGCAAGTGGAGACTTCACTTTACACATTCACAAATCAATGCTCTGCTGCTATCTCATTTCACTTTAGCCAGAAGGGGCAGAATTGTTTTAGGCATCTGAGCTTTAAAACAACAGCTAAAATATTGTTAATGTTTATTCATGTAGATGAATTCTTCTCCAAAGGCCTTGATGCAGTTCATGTAAGTTTTATGCTCTACCACACATTCAATATTCAGTTGTGAAGCAGCAAATAGTAAGTTGGCAACCATCAGGTTAAAGGTGAAGTGAAATTCCACATTAATAACACATTCCTGATCCAATATATTAGTTCAAGACTGTCCTGTGGATTTCACTAGAACTGATTTCTAGGTAAAGGTGTTTTAAGAGTCCCACTACAGTCCCAAAGGAAAACTGCCTTTATACTACAGAGACTTAAAAACAATGGGGAAATGTTTCATTGTGCAAATTATAAGCCACTATCTTCCTGCCATTACTATTAGCAATGCAGCATGCTGGGAGAGGAGGTTAAGGGGAGAACAGATGCAAGCATTCCCCTTGTCAGTTGCAATATTAGTGACAATTACAATGGTGGGGGGAGGAAATTGCCATTGGTGCCAACAGACACCATTTTCCTTAGTGCTAATTGACATTCTGAAGAGGAAGAGCTTCATCAGTATCACAGCTGGAGAGAGAAAGCTTCAACCTCCCTTCTCTGTCCACAGTGTTACTGAGAACAATTGCTTCTCCTCCACCCTATAACACAGCCCCATATTAATTTATAAAACAAGCTGCAATTGCTAATCATACCATAAATGTAGCATGTAGTTACATTTGTTAATATAACACATAGAGCATGATCCTGTTAGTGACATAGACTCATATAAATGTGGCTTATGTTGTGTTTGTATATGTCACTTTTTGGAATGGGTACAGGGAATTATAAAAAGCCTTTATAGAAGGGCAACTGGGAGGGGGAGAGAAGTGAGGAGACAATTTGTATGCTGAAGATGTTGCTGGTTTGGAATCCAAAAGGAAAGGCAATGATTGTGGAAAGAACTCAAGAGTTGACTTTCTCAATGAATGTTACATTTTATGCTGAACTTCCAAGTTCCCCAAATTATTCTCCAACTCTTCTAGCATTTGCTTTTCAAAAGCAAGAAAAAGGACAAGCATTCTGATACTGACACTGAAGTGAATAAGAGTCCAGGAGAGTAAACTATAATTTGCCTCCCAAAGTGGTTTTTTTTTTAAGGATACCTTTATTTTCAATAAGAGTGCATGCTAGAGTGCCAGAATTTCGGGTAGCATGATTTCCTATTCTCCAGGCACAGCCAACTTTGATCCATCTCTCAAACTTTTCACAAGTTCTGCATCTGACTGTTATGTGTATATCAGACATATTGCTATCCTTCAGAGAAGGAGATTTGTAATGGGCAATCTACTGATGCTGCTTGTGTCTTCCAAAATGTCTGTATCCATAAATCTAAATGCAAACTGCTCACCTTCACCTCTTCAGCCTTTTCAACCATCAAAGGAAATGTATTCTGATGTCACCCAAAGGAACTCTTATACCTACCACTTTATGAAGACAGATGGTTGCCAACACTAGCTCTCTGCTCCAGATATTTCTCAGCCTAAGATCTGTCTCCTTCACTTTTCCAATATTTTGTTTTTAAAAAGCCACCCACGTGTATCTTGCGATGTTGATTGGTGTCTTGGCCCCATTACATGTTACTACATCATATTATTTTAACAATCCAACATTGAAGGGGAGGAGAGATTATCTTTAGATGACAATTTACACAGGGAAATGCTACAAGGTGTGGTGTGAATCCTTTTACTACAAAATAAATCTTCCATAGCCTCTGAGGTAAATGTGTATAGACTATCACTGACATATTTTTTAATAAAAGCTATTGCAACTGTTGAAGATTTCCAGCAAACAGACACTCACCATACCCCAGTCAGTCAAGTACCATCTAGTCACATGGTAACATCATAACACCATTCATCCAATCAGATGGACTATGTAACATTACTAGGACATCAAAACCTCTCTCTCTCTCTCTCTGAATGCAAGTAGATCTGAATGCAGTAGAATTACTAGCTCTAAATTTCATATCAGGGTTAGTAATGATGCAGAACAACTGAGAAAAAGAATCAGTAACAGAACAACTCAATTATCTGGAGCAGAGGTTAAGTGTAAAGCTGTTGTGCTATATTTTATACAGATAGCTCAGTAACAGAATGAAACAAGGAATCAAGTCAGAACAGCTAAAACGGATGATCTCATTCTGTTGCCTTACCTTTCTGATCATCTGTCATTCCTATAATTGCATTTAGCATTACAAATTTGGGGATATGGGTGATTTGATAAACTCAACATATACTTCCAGTGTCCATTCCATTAGATTACAAGTTAGATCATAAGAATTCTTTCTTTCTTTCTTTCTTTCTTTCTTTCTTTCTTTCTTTCTTTCTTTCTTTCTTTCTTTCTTTTTGGGAGGGAGGGCAGGAAGCCAGGAAAACGCTGACAGTGCCAACAACACCCCCAACAACACACTCTGACTGAGAAGAGTTAATGTCACTGGCACTTTCTCATTCTCTATCCAGCAAAGGAATTACTCCCATGCGATGCGTGGATCTATAGAAAACTACTCATATATTGTCTCCTGAGCAAAGTACAGAAGTGAATTGTCACTTTCTTCCTTCTCATGTATAAAAATAAAAATTGCAGGAGTTTTCTTGGCACTAGCCAAGATTTTGAGAGTTTTTGTCCAATTTCCACTTATTTCAGGATTCCCTTTCTCCCCTCCTCCCAAAAATCTGTTTTGCACTTTCAGAACAAAGGGTCCAGGAGAGTAAACCACAATTTGCCTCCCAAATTATTTTTTTAAGAGGATACTTGGTCCTCGTTGCAACTCAGATTGTAAGTACTGGATTTCATTGTTCTCTCTCTCTCTCTCTCTCTATATATATATATATATCCACGCAGACACACATTCGCTAGCCCATATACCTGGCATTGCCCGGGATTTTATTTTTTCATAGATAATACTTGTCAGAAAGATTTGAGATGCTGTGTCTCTAATTCCCCAGACTGTTTTGTCTAGTACCTGTAACTTTTCCCCATATTCCCCAATCCAATCTGTATTCAGAGTTATTAACATACAGAGGTTGAGTTTCTGAGGGAATACACTGTCTTCCTCCTTGCTGCTAGGCCTAGTCTCCATAGCAACCAGGCTATTCAAGACAGTCACAGTTGACTGAGGCCCAAGAGCCCTCTGGCTGAGAATTCTAAAGGTCCTTCCCTAAACTTGCAAACCCCAGGATTCCATAGAATCTTCTTAGGTGGCCAATCCTATGAGGTCTTTGCCCGACACAGACAGACAAACTTTGACTTTTATATGTTAGATTTTACATACACATACATATACATATAGATAGCTGGATAGATAGATAGATACCTCTGTGTGTGTGTGTATATATATGTGTGTGTGCACATATATATTTATATATATATAAAATCAAGAGTGTTTTTATTGTAGTCATATCAACAGTCCAGTATAAATACAATTTCACACATTTCTTTTTCATGTGAAGCATACACTTTAAAATAGGAGGAATTATCCAACATCGTCGACTACCTGTACTTGCATTTATTTAGTTAGTTATTATTTGTGCATTTTGGTTTATTTGTTGCTGTCACATAATTTAAGGAAATAAAAAAAAGTGATTACCTGTTGTTATTGTTGACCTCTCTTCCGTAGGGAGGGGGACCACAAAAGCCCTAGCATCCAGGCCTTATACAAGTCCACTGAATGATAGAAAGTGATTTATGCACATTTATTTCAGGCAGTCCTTCCCACATGGCAAGACAAGTTCTGTTGTGAGCAGTGCAACCCCCTCTTGGTATCTCTTTGAAGGAGTCAATCTCTTCTCATCTTAAATAGTCCTTTCCAAATTTCCATGAAGCCAAAATCACAGTGAAAGACTACTAGATGGTGTCAGGGATAACTAATGTCCTCCTCCGCTTCCTTCCTCCTTGGGTTTTCTCCTTTCCTTTGCATCCTGCCAGGTTACTCACTCCCTTTTGAAGCACCACTGAGTCTGGCTCAGCTCCCATTGTGAGTCCTCCCCTAGCAGGAGAGATTTAGAGGCTGTGTGGTCTGTATGCAGTCTGTCAGCTTCTGTTTCTGACTCGTTGCCCACTCACTGCCATCACTCTCAACTCCACTCCCTTCTCTCAGCTGTCCTCCTTTCACCTGCCCCTTCCCTGTTGGGTGTCCTCCCTTTTGACATCCCACACTATGGCTCCATCCTCTCCTCACCACAACTTCCGAGTCTATATCTCACTGGGGATTTTCCACCACTGCTTCACAGCTGTTTCTCCCCTCATTCAGCAAACTGAGTAGGTCTGTGTTCCAGGACAGGTCCCTGGGTAAGCTTATCCTTCCTACACCTGTGTAAACCCTATGTAAATGGCTTCACTTTTTTTTGTCTTTCGGTTGTAGAGCAAGACCTGACTTCAACTTCTGGCAGGCCACCAGGCAGAAGCTTCTGGCTGTAGTTCTGCAGAAAAAAGCACTTTCATGGCAAAAGTGCCAGCCAGAAGGATCTCTGGCTGGAGTAACTCTTCATGGATTAAAAGAAGGAGTACCACTTATTAGGGTCTGGTATTCCCATTACTTGCATTTATTTTTGAGTAAACACATTGTGCGTGGGAGGGACCAAGGGAGCAACATCTTTTGCCCTTCTGTTAAATGTAGTTGTTTAAATCTGAAGATCTGACAGCCTCATACTGGCAACCTGCTTTCCAAAAGTAAACTCTCAAATAAACCTTTGGGGGCATGAAATGGAGGAATTTTTCTGATTAAAATGGAACAGTGGAGTCTCTCTGGCCATCTTCTTTCTGCAATCAAGAACCAGGTTAGTATGTACACTCCACAAGATTGGAACAAATAAATTAGAAAATTGGGGGTTGACATCTTTACAAGAGAATAATTAAAATTCTAACTGAATACAGTGAACTGATTTAATTTCTTCTTATTTATAAGATTGAGCTGGACTTTAATAAGGAATAGGTACAGCGTGAGAATGTACAGACATTATCTATTTGATATTGATAAGGCTGTCTTGCTGACAGCTTTCAGCTAGACGAGAGAGGAGTGGGCTGTTAACTGTGAAATTGTCAGACAAAATGAAAGATGGAACCTTCCTTGGAAACTCTCTCACAACTCTTTACAATGGGTGGTGGAGGAGCTATGTTTAGAACTCTTAAACTTTGAGAGGAATACGATAGTGGCCCAGAGGAATGAGATCAGCAAGATCAAGGAAGACCTGTGGAGAAATGTAAGGCAAGAGCAGGATGTAGAAGTTAGCAAAATAGAAGTGAAGGAGGCTGAAAATCATATGAAGAGATGAATTCAAGTTGAGCCAATGGAGGGATTATCTCCTGAAAAAGGAGAGATCTATAAAAAGAAACTCTGATTTGTGAAAGGGAGAGAAAGAGAAGGCTAATCTGATATGTAATCAAACTACTCTGAGGTTGAAGAAAGCCAAACTGATTTAGCCTCTATGACTGAGTGGAGTGAGAGAAAGATGACTTTAAAAAGGGTGCTGTTTCAGGTCAAATACTAATATACCAAGTGGGAAGAAACTCAGATAGTCGTAAAGGGCAAGGAAATGAATCTGACAAACTGGGGAGGTGGTAAAGTCTATGGATAGGATAGTTAGAAGGGAAGAGGGGATTTGGCTGAAATTAAATTATTAAATGTTACAGATATAAAACAGTGAAAACTGGATTTGGTTAACAAATGGTATAAAGAATTTTATAATATCAAATAGTGTAGAAATACTTAGATTTAGCAATGCCATATTACATGTAACAGATCTACAGTTTTAATTAATGAAAATATTATGTAATCAACTCAGCCAATAACACTGAGTATTAATGACATTTATCACATAAATGTCATTTACCATGTAGATGTAATATGTAATTTAATGTAATAGAAAGCAATACTGAGATACTATACTAGCTACATTAATCTTTGTTAGAAGAAAGTTCATTTTTCTTTTCTTGAAAAGCAAGGACTCGGGGATGAGAGGAAAAGAAATGTCAGATACAATCTTTGAGAGGCTTGGATCAATTTGATTGTTATAGTCCATTCAAAGGAAGAATGGAAGTCAATCATTATCTTTTTCTTAAAAATAGTTATAGACTGAGACCTATTTTTGTACATGATCAAGAATCCCATGTAGTTTGCTTGCTTGCTTGCTTGCTTGCTTGCTTCCTTCCTTCCTCTATTTTTCCCTTTTCTCTTAATTTAAAACAAACAAAACCTGATGAAATCATTACAAACAATAAACGCAAAAGATGTTGCTTTGATTTAGGAAAGTTACACTTTTTATATGTAAAAAATTTAAATTTATGAAGGATTTTTTTTAAAAAAAAATACTATTTCTCCACCAGACAATTCAGAGACCATCCTTGGAGCCAGACTATCACTACTATCCATCAAATGACTTAAACCATAGCATTTCAGGAAAATCAAAATAGAAGATTTTGAACTTTGTTTTACTACTTCATGCTCTCAAACAGCATCAGTGAGAGCATAAAAAATGTTTGACATAAAAGCACATTAAATATATCAGAATTTCTGGGGAATCTCTAGTTAAGATAGAGAATGTGCCGCGTAAGTTCATTAGGTAAGTAAACCTGCCATATTATAGATGGGTTTATATTGGAATGGCAAGATTCATATCTTTACAGTGGAGTTGTTCAAAACAAAGTATTTCAGTAGTCAAAAGAATGTGCTTAAGACATGCATTTAACCCACTGGAGCCCTATTTTTGGAGCATATGAGCACTATATATCTCCTGGATATATAAGATATGGCTGTAATATTCTTCTTAGAAGCTCTATTTACACATTTTTCCTATGTATGAAATACTAAGAAGAGAAGGGGCTGTAAGACCATGCTGCCAGCTCAGCTTTACTGGCCCAAATGTGTGTATGCGCTTTCAAGTCACCTGTTGAACTTATAGGGGCCCAATAAATTTCGTACAGTTTTCTTGGGCAAGAAATACTCAGAGGTGGTTTTGCCACTCCCTTCCTCTGAAATATAGCCAACAGCATGTGGTATTCATTGGCGGTCTCCCATCCAAGTACTAACCAGGCTGACCCTGCTTAGCTTCTAAGATGAGATAGAATCTGGTGTCTTTAGGATATTTAGGGATTTACTGGCCCAAACACCATGATATACTTATGTTTTAGATAGATAATACATGTATGAAAATGAACATGTGTGGGCACTCCACACCATAAGGACCTCTGTCTAATTAGCTGCTCAGGAGTAGACACCACTTTATAGACTACTGCTTGCATGAGAAGTTTCTTACATAAGCTACAAGTTACTGGGAAATGGTGAAGAGTGCAATCTCTTTTCCCTCTTTTTTTATACATTGTAGCCTTAATTGTCAGTCACACACAAATGCAGCTAACAGCTTTTATTTGAGTTCTTCTTAGATTTTATTACCTGGCTAAGAGGGCATTTTTTTACAAACGATCCTCTAATCCATATTCCATAACTTGGAAAATCAGTCCTTTCAGCCACCAACTTCTTTCCCCCCAAAAATTAAAGAAACCATCAACAAAAACAAAAACAGAACTCTTCTTCCAGACATTCTTCTGACTATGTCCAACAGAGGCATGCAAATGATGACATCATTATCAGGCCAGTCACAATGAAGGAGAATGAAGTGCTAGCACTTGTTTTGCTGTGTACAAGTTAAAAAACAGTCAGAGATGAAGCTGGGAAACTTTTAAACAAATTATTTATTATGTGATGAAACAGATGTTGCGATAGATCACTTCAGACTGCAGATGTAGGGTTGCATGATTCAATACTCCTTCAGGAAACATTCTTCCCAGAAAGAACAGTAACTGAGATCCTGAATCACAAACATATTTATGAAAGTATCCTTACATATCCTCTCTTGACCTGACTCCCTGAAACTACCTTAACAGCCAGCAGCCACACCAAGCAGCAAAAGTCTGTTCTGCTGGCAAATGGGGTGCTGCAGGTTGTTTTCACATCTCTCCCACCAGCAAGCTATGGTATGACAATCAGAAGTAGGACCCCACTGCAATTCCTCACCACACATTCCTAAACATGAATACTGAACAGTAACAAATGGGTAAGTCTAGCTTACATATTTCTTACTGCTCAACAGGATGCTAATCAACATTTCTAACTTCATTGCATACCTGATATAAAAAAAATCAAAACAATTGACAAACAGATTTAGAATCTGTAATCAAATATAACAGATATTTTTTTAAAAAAAAGTTTTTTGAAATCATATAAAAGAAATAAATTAACACCATGGGGGAAACCTTTTCTCTTTAATTTATTTATTTAAAAAAGCAAGGAGTGTGCTTGCATATGAGCATCTTCATCCAGCTGGTCAGATTGCTTTAAAATATTATTTGCAACTTCATGGAGGATAATATAAATGGGCGATGATGACAAAAATAAGGATTTGTAAACTTCATTTTCATTGTATTTCTCAGAAGCCCACCAGGATACTTCCCCTGCCCCAATTCTGTACAAGGCTGTAAAAAAAATTTTTTATTTCTTTCTATATGGAAAAGTGTGCATCCTCTGGTTGACATTTTTTTCCTAGTGTAAGAAATCTTATGCATTTTGTTCATTTTTTTAAAAAAGTTTGGCACTATCCACTGTTTTAATTATATTTTCTTTTAACTCATTGTGAGCCATCTTGAGGGGAAAACAAGATAACAAATTTTCCCTAGAGTGTGAATTTTTTAGATACAGATGTTTTAGTTATACACATTTTTCAAATGCACACATAGTTTTGCATGGCTGTTTTTCTTTACTCAGACACATAACAATGATCAGATATCTATGAATTTCCAAGACAAGGTGTGTTTTGTCCAGTTGGCAGGAAGTGTGTAACTAGTACTTTCACGGGACAATGTAAAATGTCTTTTCCATCAGTAGTTATGTTGACAATATGTTATATCCAGTTTTCTGGGAAATGAAAAAGAGAGAGCTGTTTCCCACGCACCTTTCCTAGTAAGCTTTCCAGAAGCATCTGCTCAGTTGGTGTAGAAAACAGGGTGGTAGAATAGATTGGCCTTGGATCAGATTCAGTTGGATTCTTCTTACTTGCAGCATGAAGTGGTGTAGTTTGGGCAACATTTATGATATGAAGAACTGCTCACTCAGACTACTCTATGTATGAAATCCTATACACTTTTAACTGTAAAATCAGCACAGCAGAATTTATTTCCAAGTAATCATTTCATAGGAATTTTCTGTTAGTGAACTTTTTTCTAGGTATCCATGGAGATTTGTTATAGCATAGGTTTAAAAGAATGAAGTGGCCAGAGAACTAGCATAAAAGCCTGCCTCAGCTCAGCAGATCTATTCCATTTGGAATCTGAATGAAATTCCAGTAGAAGATTGAGAAAAAAAGACAGACAGAGACAAGAAAAAGAGTAAAAATGCAGTCGTGAGATATTCTTTCTTCCAAAATTTCCAGCACCACGCTACCTGTCACTAATTTGACAATAAGAGAGAATAGAGTGCAAGCATTAAAAAAATCACATTGTTCCTTCAATGGTAGTACAATTGTTGATATGATTTTTTTTCTGCAATATCTGTCTATGCAAAGAAGAAAGTTGAAAAATGAGAGAAGTCAGAACTGCTGTAAGCACAAAAACAATTCCATTACAAAATAATAGCTTTTAGAATCAAGGTATGAAGTAGACCGTAAGCAAAGCAAATCAAGGTATGAAGTACACAGTTAGCAAATGGTTAGCAAAGAGAAGATTATCTTGAGAAAGAAGTTAAGAAGACAGAAAACCTGTTGATTATATATGATTATAGATGGGAATATACTGATGTGATGGCTCAAGCACTTCTTGATCTAATACTATTTGATAATAATGCATTTTGGGAAGACTGCTTCTTATACTTCATATATAAGAATACAATCAGCTGGGTCCCTCACTGTGTAGGATCTCAAATTGCATTGGAAAGTTCTGCACATGTTTGAAGTGGTAGTATTGAGAATTAAGCACCTCTTCCTGCGGGAAACAGACATCTTGTGTGGGGTTGCTCTATATATAGTTTGTCCTCATACATTTAGAAGAAGATGTAGATATGGCTTTATAAGTTTAGCACAACAATAAGGATTTGCACGGGACGGGTTTCCCTGACTGGTGCCAGCTGCTTCTCCCCAAATATCAACCTCAGAGGCAAACTTTAAGCGTGGAGGAAATGCTTCTGTGGCAACAGGCCTCAGGTCATGTGACAACTCCCCTTCATACCTCCAGCAAAACTGTTATCAGGTCAAGGTTATACAGACATGCTACCTTCTGCAAAAGATATGTGGGAAGGAATTGGAATTTGCTTTTTAGTAAACATGCAAAAGCTTAGACTTTTTGTGGCATGCAAAACTGACAGAACAAATCTGTCACTAATCTTAGATTGTTATTTTCAAGGGACTTCGACTAACTTTAGTAGAAGAACATAACGTAAAACCATGGTTTAGTATTGAGTTAAAGAACTTACCCTCCTCCAAGGCCTAAAAATCCCCTTCCATTTTTGAAAAAACATAATCGCCATGAGGGAAGATTCAGAAACCCTTTAGTTTTAGCTAACCACAGCTTCAGCCAAATCAGGAGCTATGGATAACATCAGCTGTGTTTAAATCAACTAGTTGCAGATAACCACATTTTGAAGTTGTTATTTTGAACCAAATGTATTGATGGCCAGTGATTGGGATATTTTGCTTTCTCATCTCAGGGTGAAGTATCCCTCACTGAATCATAGGCAACCCGTGACTAAGCGTACAAAATTTTAACCAAAACAATAGTTACTCAAAAGCAAATCTTCTAGAAGGGGAAACATGTAAGCATAGGAGCACAGTTCTCCACATAGTGCTAAGACAGGATTTATGTCCAAAGATGGCCAATTACTCAAATGTATGCTTAGAAGAATTGAAAGTTCAGTTGTCACCTCTTTAGCTAGTTAGGTTCCTCACTGAATCAAATATGGAATTCTTTGGTACACAGAAAGCATTTATTGGCATCCACATAGACTGTCACTCTGCAATTCCTACATGGCATACAAGGCAAGTTGTAACAGCAGTTTTTATACCAGTCTGAGAACTGTCATTCAGTAGTGGCCTGTGGAAAGATTTATATTCAATATGTTGAGACCATATCACATTTTTTCTTATGCATCTGGAGGTTTCTTCCCTTTCACCCTTTCCAACTTATGCCTTCTTATTATTTTCCCTTGTAGCTGGGCATTTGCTCAAAAGCCAAGCAATTAGTGAAGTGTTTTACATAAACAATGTGCAAGACCCTCTACATAATGCAGAACTGAGAACAGTGTCAGTGACATGCCAAGATATTTTGCTGCCTAAAGGAGAATCGCTGCCTTGCTAGAGGCAGAACCAGAAACAGTCTTGCTGCAAAATTTAGATACCAGTTGCTACATTCATCTATTCCATCTTTCACACTGCTGTCCGAAGCAAGTCTGGCTCGGAATGGAGTTATCTTTAACCAGTACTAACTACTACTGCCCCCAAAGGATGAAACAATTCTACACAAGTTATGGAAGTGTAAATATATTTTATTTTATTTTATTTTATTTCCATAATCCCATAATAATTTACTGGTAATAACTTAATCAACTGTTTGCTAAGGCAGCTTAAAATATTAGAGAACACTTCTGTTGTTTTTGTACTGAATAAGGCATCTCTTCTGCATCATTGGAAATGTTAAATAACACCCAAGGTAAATGTAGAATCCATTTTATATATAGGCAAGAGTTGGTTAATCTAATTGTCTATGTAGTGTGTGTCCAAGTATAATTTATTTAGTTAAATAATGTTGGTACCAATGAGATGCTGACTGGTTTGTAAACTGAACCTTCAGTACATGAAGAATTCCACAGGGCCTTTAAAAAGAAGAAGAAAAAAATGATAAATGAAGTCTCAAAGATTAGGTTGCATGTCTTACTGGTTGCAAAGACATTAAACAATATTTTCATTACAGAAACTTTTGTGCTGTAGGAAGGTTTAAGCTGAACACATAATAATAAATGATTAAACTGAATATGATGGTGCTATAATTACAATCAAGGAAATACTCCAATACATATTTTTATCTGAAAACACTGTACGTTTCAAGAAAGAATTTGGACAAAGGAGCATCCTACGTCTGTTGGAAGGTTATAATTAGGAGATAATCAAGTACCAAACACAAACAAGACAGGCAGAAGAAAATTAATGAAATTATATTAGTTTCCTGTTGCTCTGAATCCAATTACTTGACTAATATAAAAGAGAATCTAGCTGTACTTCAGAAACATTGCGCATGATTTTGGCATTAAAGGTGAGCTAGTTGAAAGTCTGCGATGCAAGTCTCAGTGATTAATAAACTGGGCTGCAGATCAGAGATTCTCATTTTAATATTTTTTCTTGCTATAATCTCACAAAGCAATGCTATAGGAATCTGTTTTCTGTCTCTTGCTCTTGATTTCTCAACTTCAGGCTCCTGCATTTTCAATATCCTGATAAGAAACTTGATCTACCATACAAGTTTGTTGTAAGAATTACAGGGTCCTGAACAGAATAAACCACTATGACAAAGTTGTTAATGTTGCTATGTAATGTCAAAGTCATTTGTCAAAGTGTGCACAAAAATGCTATTCTAAATATTAAAATGCACATAAAATGTGAAGTTTTTGAAAGAGGCATACAAAAATCAAACTCATTTCTACAGAGGAGGAAAAATCTTCTTTATACCTGAGATGGAACAAGTATGTCTTTTGGGAAAATGAGAAACTCAAGTATGAAAATGGTAGCTTTTCACCTCTTCATCTACAAGTCAAATCATCATCCCCGTGCATAACCAAACACTGATAGGGTGATGACCATGTTAGTGAACATATCCTCAGGGTGTGATGTTGGGGAAGGCTGTATACACACTGATTAGAAATATTATTTTGAGATTTGAAAATTACACATTTGATATAAATACATATACTGTTTATATCTGCACATAAGGACAAACATATTTAAGGGAAGACTTAAACAAAATCATTCTCAAAGTACTTTGGGGAAACAAAATAAAAAAAGGGGAGATGATACGATAAAAGCAGAAAAAGACAACAAGAAATAAAAATGTATGCACACTCTCAACTTCACTTGCAAGCATATATTATAGATAAGAGCCAGAATAAGTAGAAATGAATGCACACACATGCAAATATTAATCCAATCAGTGGGTGTGGGCTATATGTATATCGCTAATACCTTTTGAGACTTAGGGCATATTTTAGATGCTGAAAACACTATCATTAATAGATAACAGAGTGAGGAGAAAAAATACCCACCACATCAGCAGAGATGAACAATGGCAGGAACAGATGTTATATGTAAGCATAATGATATTTTTGGCAACAGAGAACAGAGCCAGAATTTCTGTCAGGTGGCAAGAACAAGACAGGAAAAGCTCAAGGGAGTGTTGTGCATCAATGCATTTAAATGGTGTCAACAAATAGTTTATCACAAATGTGCTGTAGCAACACTCATCTGTTAAAGACAGAACTGTCCAGTACCTCAAGTAAAACCCACATACTAACTTAAAGAGATTTATGTTGCAGTGTCCAAAGGAACATATATCTCTTTTCCCCACTGCGTCTCTTAGCTGAACAGATGGACAACCAAGAGGAGGGAATTTTGGAAAGCAAAAGAAATCAGATATAGGAAAATGATACATAGAAGCATTGAAATATACTGGCAAATACATGCAATTTTGATTGAAAGAATCCAAGAACTACCCATCAAGATTGTGGAATGTATAAAGAATGTCCTAGACATTACAACAGCCAAATAGAATCCCCTTTTAAGTAGGTGTATCACACTGCCTAAGAGTGATCCTCCACAGGATCCCCCTTACCATAGGCAAGAACCATCTTAAAAGGGATCGGCATGATGCTTCCTTTACACCATCATAAACAGTTTGTTTCAGATACTGGGTGCATCCAAGGAGGCCTTCAACATGGACATGGTATCTTATGCTGGTATGATTACGGATTTATACCACATGCTAGAGTTTGGTAAGACAAAAATCAAACTGAATTCACCACTGCTCTTCCTTTCGCATGGGAAGAACAATCAGAATCAGGCTGGGGGACCACTTCGTTAACATTTGCACAATTTTTGTGAAATATTGATAAAGGGCTATTCATATTTCTTTCTGCTCATCCCACTGAAATTGCAGGATGAATATTTTTCCATTAAAGTGGAGATAGCTGTTACATCAAATCAATTAAAACACCCTTCCTCCACTGACACAACCATGCATAAATCAGCACTGCGACTTTTAAAAGTCTGCCTCCAATTAATGAGATAAGTAAATAATAGAAATGGGGAGTAGATGTAGAAATGATAGAAAATAATGACCTCAAACAAAAGCTCCAGATCCATAAAGGAGCAAAGGTGGAAGAGACAAAAGTGGAAGAAAATGGAAGAGACAAAAGGAAGCCACGAGACAACTGCATTCAGAAAGAAGTTGTTAATTATGACTTAATTTATTGGGCATTCCTAGTAAGGCTTAAAGTAAGCTTCTGAACTGAAGGTACAGTCAGTGTCAATAGCGGTTTCATCCTGAAGTAAAATGAAATCCTTAAAGGCACATTGGTACGTTTGGTTGCACCACTCATTCTGTAGTGGCCTGGCTCTGAACCAGACACATAGGAATAACTTCCTATGCAACCAGGAACAATGGAGAAGCATTGTTCTGGCAAAGCTTCTTCAGCTGTGGAGCCTTGCAATCCTGTAGCTGGGCCTACCTGCATTATGAGTGGGCAACCAAAGCAGATTGCACACCAGTTATATCCAACTATGAAGGAAAAGAAGCTGTAAAGGTGTTAATTGCACTGGAATCGTTGAAAGACAACAACTGTACAAAATAATGATAGCAACTATTATGCAATGATTCCTTACAAACAGTCATATCAAAACTGACTCCACTGACAATTTTATCATTGTGTATAGATTGGAAATTTAATTACCTCTAAATTGTCTCGGTGCAAGTATGCCCAGTAGCTGCATGACATCTGATGGCTACTCCCTAACTTTCATGAGTCTCATTATAAAACAGAAACTTAGGTATTCTTTTTCAACTTGTCATATGACAAATTGCTTACTAAGATCTTATACAGAAAGGTAAATAACCAGAAAAGTGAACAAAAATCTCAGTTGTGTTTGGATATGGGTATATATTTTTTGCCTTCCAATTAACATTTGCATATGCCACCTACAATTTTATTGAAAATAGCTGGCTTGGATCTTATGTAAAATAGGTTCAGATCAAATGCACAGCACTTCAGAGAGCTGCATGAAACAGTTGCCTTGGAATGATCTTGTTGCCATGTAAATAATTATTAGAATATTAACAACTAAATCACAAACTTGTGATTAGGTTGCCGTGGCTAAAAACTCCAAAAACAGGCATGAAATTTTGACCCAGTAAACATACCTGCTGTGAAGTAAGTTGGTTCTTATAAAGGAGGGCGAATAATCTCTTTTTAAGGAATGGGCAACTCTTAACATAACCTGATTGATTTAGAAGAACTCAGGTTTGCCATGGGCAATTTTGTCTTCCAGATGTTCTTGGCTTGTGGGAGTGGTCCAAGGAGGTGACATTCTCCCTCAGAACACCTTACAGACCAGACTGGAGAGCCTTGTGTGCTGGATCAGGCTTGTAGGCCAAAAGTACCATTCTCCTAACCTATGGAATCCACACAGACACTTGGAGAAAGCATCTGGGCTTGTTCAAAGCAGAAAATAATGTCTGATTTGGACTTGAAACAGCTGCTCCTTCACTAATCGGAGGAGCAACCCCAGGGGGCCAAATAATTTCATCACCAACTGCACTGCAACCTGACTAGATCTATTCATCTTCAATTCTTGTTTTAATAACCCAATTGACACATAAGAAATTATTCCTTGATCTGTAAATCAAAGAAATCTTTGAAGAACTAAGGAAGGTTCACATGGTTAAATTGGCATTGATTGAATAAAATACATTCGGCACTTAGATATCAACCCCCCCAATACAGGGGGGGGAGAATGTACAATACAGATAAGGGCTTTTGCTTATAAGGGATGTTGGATTGGTCTTTCAATCCTATTCACTATACATTCTAGAAGTGAAAGACTGTTATCATTTTTGACAGCGGTCTCTTAACAACCTGTGCAACATCAGCCTCCACCATTAAAAGATTAGCTTGTACCCCTTATTTTAATCACCACCTCTATTTATCTGTACGTCATAAAGCAGGGTAAATTCCTGGACTTGTGACACATATCGAACCACATAGGAAACGCAGAAGTGACAAAAAAGGAAGGCAAATGCAAGAGAAGAAAAGGTAGATGGAGTAAATTTCAGGATTTTCAAATACTGCCCAGCAAGGGGGAAAAAAAGTTTGCAAGTTTGCATTTGTTTCCCAAGCAGATCTTGGGAAACGAATGCAAACATATTTCAAATCTTGCAAGCTATATACAACCAAGGGGAAGTGGGATATCCACTTTTTACTTGGGAATAACCATGTAATAACCATATTTAATGTTTGGAGGTGGGCCTGTATGTTTCTCACATCCCACTTCTTCAGAGGGTAGGCTGAAATATGAGTATTGATTAAAGCTGAAGGAAGTATATTGAGAAGTAGACATTATAATTCCTCATAATCACAAAGTAAGGTTATAACAAGGTCTGAAGAAACACAAGGCAAAAACAACTGGATGAATCTACTCTTATCAAAGAAGGATTTCCTTTAAAGCATTCAGACATCACAACAAGTGAAACACATTCCACACTGGCTGAAAGAATTGAACTTGAAACATAGACCAAAGAATGATGTGAAGACACCACAGTTTAAAGATATCTACCATTTTCAATCCAGGAACAAAATCTGTTAATGAGACTTTCCTACCAAAGGTTTTCCTCCTCAGATTAAACACCTCCCTTAGTAGAATGTATTTGAGATACACATGAACCAAAAACTAGTTTTTGGAAATATAATGTTAGTTTTATCATTTTGCTATCAAAATAAGCTTTTCTTTTTTTGTGAAAGATGATTTCTCCCCAATTCTTATTCCCTAGATCCCTTAACAAATAAACTGACAAAATCTTTTAACCATTAAAATATTGTTAATGTGTGTGTGTGGGAAACATATGGTTGCTACAACTGCAGATTTTGACTGAAACACAAGGGATGTGTCTGCTGGAATATCTTGAAACTTGGATGGAACAACATATTGTTCAAAAATACTGCCACAGACATGAAACAAATAAAACTGCCAAAATAACACTCATTTGTGAAACTTTTTGTTGAGTTGATAAACCTGAGAAGTTGCTCTTGTAGGTGAAAAATCACTATGAATGAATGTGCTGTATTTAAACTGTTCACAGGGGAAGAAAGCATGTGGAAATTTTAAACAGAACTGCATAATAACAGCAATCAGTTGAAAATTTATCCTACAACTTTTTTTAAAAAAAAAATTACTTTCATTCAATTCGACATTCAGTTAAAACAGTGAATAAAAACTTAGAAAAATTCTCATTGATGAAGTTTAGAATTGAGCTCACCTTACTTATGAGGCGGCCAAGGAGTATATGTTAATAATGTCTGTGGGGGCAACAGACTCCCCAGTTCCCCACATTTCAATTAAAGCTGTAGGGAACATGTCATCAGGTAACTCCTCCCATACTGCTCTCCCCCTCAGATCAGGAAGTGTGGGCAGTAGAGAAACTGCGCAGCAATGATGAGAGAAGAAAACAAGTGCACACCCTCAGCCCCTGAGAAGATTTTTTTTCCCCTAGGAAACTTGCCAAGATCTTTCTTTCTCTTCCTAATATAAAAAGAAAAGGCTACTTTGTAGAAACTTCTCCACCATGATTTGGGTGGCGTTCTACCTGCCACTGCCACATTGTCCCAGAATGACACAAGGTGGAGAGAACAGTGGAGGATCCAAAACGGTGGACAGCCTGTCAGTAGAAAGATACTACCAGTAGTGGTGGTATCAAAAAAGCAAAACAAACTAATAAAAAAGACACCACCAAAAAAAATCCCCAAGGGTCTGTGTGGGAAAGAGAATGAAACTCTGCTAAAAACATTGCTAATTGTGAGCCCTCCTTCTATAAAACTCTTGATGAATTTTCTTTCTTATCATTGGAGAATTTGGTGAGTTTATTTTCCCATAAATATGTTGGGTAATATTTAGATTAGTTCAAAGCTATACACAGACTGTGTTTGTTTGACTGTGGAAACATTTTTACCTCAAACTGTGGTAGCACATTCCACAGGGGATTAATTTCCATACTGTTATTATTAGCATACTATTTGCATACTATTTGCATACTATTATTATTTGCACGTTGATGTCATTGGAAGAAAAGGGGCATGGGTAGCTTTTTCAGAATCTGGGCCTCTTATTATATCAAGATAATATGTCTAACTGCTGCTTTAATATTGAACTATGTTGTTTTAACAGAGCTTTCTCAATGTCTTCTGGTAAAAAGGCCGTAGATTAATAAAGAAGAAATAAGAAAAAACGTGTTCCAATGACAAATGACCTATGTTCTGTCATTCAGGAGTACCACAGTGGAGCACATGGATGAATGAAGACATGAATTCACATACAAAATAGCTAACCAGTTTTCTGACATAACTGCTTTATCATGAACATAGAATTCTGGTTTCTTTGTCAGCCCAGTGTCAGAAACTCCTGACTGGGATCTAGCACAAAAACTACCTAGTCACACATGGCCATAATCACTATATACTCTTTGTTTAAAGATGACAAAACAAAATCTTAATTGAAAGTTGAAGCTCTAAACATCAGACCATAAAACTGCCCTATCTACTAAATTCTGACTTTGAGAAATAGTTCCAGGTAAGAAGAACTATTTTGTGTACGTAAGGATGCTGTAATTGTGGAACCAGCTGAAAGCACATCTGAACCTACATCAAAAGTCAGAAAGAACACCATTAGGAAATACTAAGTTTAGAGTAGAATAGTTTAGAATACCTCTCTTTCCTTCAGAAAACTACACTTTAGAGCATACCGGTATACTTTTATTTTCATTAGACAGTAATTTTCCCTGAGATTATCTCCCCAATCATTGATTACCAATACACTTTGAAGGCCAGTTGTAACGGACAAGAAAGTACATACAAACCCAAGCATTTAGTTACTCCACAGTAATGAGTATTTTCTTAATAGTCACAATTCATAATTGCATCAGGATAAAAATTCTAGTTTTCAGTTAAATTACTAGCAACATCCCCTGCAGAGACCCAATGATTTAAATATTAATGCAACTTTCTTTGCAAAGTTCTTCAGCTTTCATTTATAACACAATGCAAGAAGAAAATAAAGTGGGGCTTATTCTTTAGTGATTACAAGCATAATAAGTTCATCAAGTTGTAATAAGTATGTAAATGCTTTTTTTTCATATTTGAAAATATAAAATGATTGCTAATTTGACTAATACATATTCTCCACGTTCCTTCCTCCACAAATTGTAGAGAATACAAGGGAACTGTTGGTAAAACATGCAATTAATAGGACATTGGTATGCTGCCAGGTAACTGTAATTATCTTTGTTGCAGAACACATTTGAGAATCATTTAAAAGTGAAAGATGAATGGTGTTGCACACTTTTACATCAATACACAGACAGCAGAAAAAGAACACAGGAAGCAGGCATTTAAATATCAATACAGAAGATAAAAGAGAAACTGCTTAATACAGCTACTTACATCATGGCCTACAAGTTCAGTCTGTGTGGATTTATCTACTTGAGAGACAAGAGTATTCTGTAAATGTTGTGCCTTCTCCTGTGATGGGGTGGGGGTGGGAAAACAAGACAACAAAGTCCAGGTCAGTCATGCTTTATCTCACTGGCTACTAAAATCCAAAAATCAGTGCACATGCTATAACAGACAATCAAAAACAGAAGTTATAATGGCACCAGGGACGAGGTAAAATTCCTGCTCCTGATGATGTCTTACCATTTCATTTGTTAAGCAGCTATTGAGGCCATTCCTTAAATGTGGGTATGGTTCAGCAACCTTAAAGAGACCACCATAATGTGATATGCAAAGTATTGTTTGCTTGTTTTACTGATATAAAAATGTAAAACTTTGGAGATAAAACAAAAAGCACCCAATCTTACTTTTGGGAGAAGTTTTGCACAAGCCATGTGTCATAAAATTGTGAAGCTGTATGGACCCTTGATTTCCATTTGTTCATTCAAGGGAATAGGAAAACACACAGAGAGAACAGAGCTAGAACTGTGAAAGATAATTACTGTGAGTTAAGATGTGACTCTATGGAGAAGGAGAAAACACATCAGAAAACATTTTCATTGTTAGTGACCTAGGTTTTCTTTCTTCCCCCGCTTGTCTATTCCCTGTTTGCCTTTGGACATTTTTTTCCTCAGTTGTATGTCATCATCCCTGATACATTGTACCCTCAGTTCTATTAGCATCATGCTAGGGATGGACAAATCTATTTAATTCTAATCTGTTCCAGTTTTGCACAAGTTTCTTACCAAATCATGTCAAAGTATTATTTTATAATCCATACGAACATTTTCATTGTTACATAAATCTAAGTATATATTTGTTAATAACATTTTTCTTAGAATCCCCATCTCTAGTGTCCCCTGTTTACCTGGGAGAAAGCTCAAAGGGATGGACCATTTATGATGGGCATTTAAAGGAGAACACTGTTCATGTATTCTCTCTCAAATGTACATTTTACAATGTTTTCTGATTTTTTTTCTTTCTGGGCTGAAAACTATGTCAGGATATTTGCGAATGTGAAAACTGGTGGATAAGTGCCAACCCAACCACTTGTTCATGGGGTGTGTATTAGCACAGTCTGTATCAGAATTCATTAACATAAAATTCCTTGCATGTTCTCATATGGTTGTTTACAACTCCTTATATCGAATACAGTGAGATTAGCATTCTTTATCCCTGGTTAAATACGTAGCACTATTTTACAGTTAGCACAGATTTTTATTACACACAAGAACAACACGGATCTAGCACTTTTTTCATTCATTTTCTCATACAACTGAGCAAAGCTGAATGTATATTGCAATAGTATTGCACTGAGAGATACCGCTCTCACCAACTGACCAGCAGAGCAGGAGAGCACACAGGGCATTCATGAAGAATTCCATATGCCATGGCAAAAGTAAATATGTTTTATGTGATCCTTGGTGCTATAAGCTCACTCTGACCCAGCCTGCCTCCACTTTCCTCACCAGTTTCTGCTGAATTAGCACTACCTATAAAAGTCTCTAGACCATCAATTACCTCTTGCCAGGGGTGGGTGGGGGGAATACTTGGTTCCCTGCTACTTTTCCTGTCTCTCTGATCCATCTTGGCTGATTTCTTTTCTTTAGTTCTTCAATCAAGATTTCTTTTAACAACACTCAAAGTCATTCAAACAAAACTGAGAGGCTACAGATAACCAGACAGAGAACTCTTTCATTTCATTCTGAATATTTTTCTCTATTTATTTATTTAAAATATTTTTAACCTGCCTCAGGTTGTAAGACCTCTGGACAACTTAAAATAAAATCAATTAGGACAATTTAAAATGCAAGGCAATAAAAATTACAACAATAAAAATGATTTAAACATTATACACACATTAAAGAATGCATAATTTTATGGGCTGCCATTAAAAGAACAAAAAATTGTGTGTTTATATAGGTAGGGTTAAGTCATTAGGGCCCATAGATTTTGTAAAAACCTAACTCGGTGCCAAAATGAAACCAATGTCTGTACCACTTGAGCCTCGAAGGCGAGCAGGCTGCCATGGTTGAATAATCAGTATGTAACATTCATCGCCATGAGATAGCGATAGGCCTAGCTCAGAAGGTTTTAAAAGAGGCATTAGTCAAAAGCATGGAACAGAAGCTCGATTACTGGCTGTTGGTCATGAGTGTATGAAACATCAGAGTACAGAGGGAGAATACAGGCATATGTCTGATCAAATGATCTGGACATAAAATGGTGCTTTCATAACCTGCTTGTGGGTTTCTAAGACACATCTGGTTGGAGACTGTGAGAAACAGGACACTGAATCAGATAGACATTTCCTTTGATCTGACAGAATTCCTCTTCTGTTCTTAGGCGGTGTGTTATCAAGTTTGCACTTCCATTCTGAATATCTTCTGGCTAGTACCATGACCCCAGAATCTTCATTTTATTCGGAAAGGTTTAGAAAGCCAATGCTTTCACATCCTGAGTCCAAAGACTGTTAATGGAATACCATAAATATACAGAGACTACACAACAGCCTCTTGCTATCTGTACAGTGGGAATGTGACATCCTTTCACAAACCACAGTATCATACATTAGAAAAGATGATAATATTGGGTAAAGTGGCAGATGGCAGGAAAAGAGGACGATTGCAGTACGGGTGGATAGACTCAAAAAAGGAAGCCATAACTCTGATCTCTAATTCATAGGGTCACCACAAATTGAAGCTGACTAGACAAACAATCTTTAATAACAATGATTGCAATGACTGCAGACAGGGTGTAAGTTAGTTCCTTATACATTTTAGCAGCAACTTCATTACAGGTTCTAAACAAAGCTGCAAAATATTATCCAGGTGTTGTTCTACCTCATAGAAAAACAACTTGTCCTGTGATCGAAATTTTCTGCAATGCACTTTACAGTGCTGATATAACTACTGGAGTGAGTGCTTAGTGGCTAAATAAAATAAACTTACACAGAAGAGGTCTTTTTTAAAAAAAGTACAGAATGGTAAGCACCTTATTGTTTTCTAAACCAGAATGTTTGAGCTTCTAGCACTTGAGGCATGAATGGTGTCGGTGTGAGAGAGTAGGTTTAGGTATAAACATGGGTACAATTTACTACTACGTTGGAAAAGATAAATAGAGCTTGTTATCTTCTAGAACAACTGCATCCTTCTTGCAACTGCAGTATAATCAGGTTAGCATTACGTCCCGCTCCCAGTTGAATCGCTTTAAGACAGGTATGTGCTGGCATGCTTACTATTTTATGTCTAACAATACAGTTGCATCTATGTTACACTGTGTAATGGCAGTGCTGCTGTGGCACAGTGGCTACTAACATAACAAAACCTTAGGATGGGCTTGGCTGTCTCTTCGAGCAGCAGCTGCTTTGCCTGATGTATTAAACATGAAAGATTTCCTTTGCTATTTATATTCATGGTAATAGTTTCTACCTGAGTCTAGTTTTATTCAGCACTTTCTATAAACCCACAGTGCATATCAAATATTGATTCCCGGTTAAGATATAAAGTACAAAATTCCTCCTTAAAGTAAGAAGCATCAAGGAAGTCTTGGATCAAAGAAACTATTGCAGAAGAAGGAGAAAAGATATCAGATCCTACTGTCACCAGATGCAACATTCACAAGCTTATACTCCCCAGATGTGTTGAACCAGTCATTTTTTAATGCTCAGTGCTCACTTCTCCAGATAAGCATGGCATGGAGTAGATGGCAGAAAACAACACTATGCTAAGGACTTTCTTTCCATGCTGTTTCTTTTGCATACCACGGGATGAAGACATTTTTTATCTTATTGGGAATCTTTTTCATCCTGCCATAAAAGAGGATGAGTAGTTTCCATCCTCATAGTCTATTTCCTCCTCCCATAAGGAGGAATGTTTAGACAGAATGGTAAATTAAAATGCTGGATTACAACAAACAAGATTTGTGCAAACAAGATGTGTGCGTACCTGATCATCCCATCTTGGCTTTCACTAGCATGCATCACCACACTAATTAGAAACCAGAAGCCTCCCATGATATTTTAATCACAAGAATCATAAAGTTGTGGTTGTTCTTATGTTATGAATTTTGGCTTGTTTGAAGGCAACAAACTGGATTCTGAGGTTCATGAACTGCAGCCAGCTTTCAATTTGAAGTTAGTTTAGTCATCCACACCTACCAGAATGAGAGAAACAGGACTGAACAGGCTGCATCTACCAGCTCACAGCTCATTCATAGGAAGCCAGACTTGTGGTGGATTACTATGTTGTGGATTAACTGATATACTGTAGATTAATTTACACAAGTATACATACACACCTATTATTGCTAGTTTATTGCTGGCTCATTTAATGTTTTTGTTATGCTACCCATCCTAGTTGTCATTTTTTTCCCCTTCAAGAGTGAGTTATAAATGGAAATATTAGCATTAATGAATAAAGAAGATCAAAGTCTATAAAACAACAACTGTGAAGGAGAAAACACATACTGAATTGCACCTACTTGTCATATAGAGCACTCTGTTTGAAGAGGTATTTTGGGAGAGAGGCAGGAATGCCTCCTCTGATATGGAACCATCCAGCTCAAATAACATTCTTTTTTTTCTATAATGCCAGTTAGATCATATTGATATAAATAGTAGCAAATATCAGTATTAAGCATTAAATTCACACAAGGCTTATTTTGCTGGCATATAACATACATCTGTGTTTTGCAGGCTTTACAATAATTAAACATGATTACAATACTACAGATTCACTGAAGTACCAATACTGAGTATCAGTGGGCATGCTGGCTGGAGTATTCTGGTTGCTGCAGTCTGCAAAAGCAACTTTTCTAAGCTCTGTGTAAGGAACATTAGCATTTGGCCTAATATTATTACTTGTGGAGTTCTTTATGATTATTGTAACATAGCTCTGAGGAAATGGAAAGCAAAAGCAATTTTCAAGTACTTGTGGAAAGGTAACTGAAAACAGTATTGGATAACTGATACTCAAAAAAGCAATATGAAAAGTTACAGTATAATAAAGCATTAGATTTGATAGGACAGACTAAAGGAACCACATATTCACATGCAATGTATGCATTACAACTGTACCACTACATTCATAAATGCTTTTCTTTTTTTTTTCTGTTCAAATGTTTATTGATCAAAACCTACCAACTACATGATTCACTAGCTGTATTTTGGAAGTAAGGAAAACAAAATAAATGAGGGCATGCTGAAGTTTTGTTTTCAATGAATCGTAGCCATTAAGTAGAACAAGCCGTCATGAACGTCTTGTCCTTGTAAAAAAAATCTGACCTGATGCCCATAACTACATCTTGCAGAAATGAAAACACTTCTTGTTCAGTTTACCTAGCTGGATCAGAAAGACATGCTGAAGTCTATCACACAGCCTATAGTTACAGTTGCCCTGGTATATTGGTCCAGGAAAATTCCTGCTCCCTGTATCCCCATGGCAACTATGTCTTAACAATGTCTAAAACTAGTTTAATTTTTCTCTCCATCCTTAAACGTGCAGTCCTGAACATATCAAACCAGGAGTAAGCCCTACTGACTTCAATGCCATTTATTCCCAATTACAGCTATACACAATTAGAACCATAGAACAGAGTCCAAAACCTATATTCATGGAAAGAGTGACAAGACCATTACCACCCCGAACACACACTGAGGCTGCTTAGCACTTGGAACTAGGTAGCACATGGGTGGATGGGAGACCACCAGCTCATGCAAGAATCTCCAAGGAGGGCTAGGGGAGAATCCTGCTTGAAGCTTTAGAGAGCTGCTGCCAGTCAGAGTTGACCGAGTTGACTTTGGGCTAGATAGAGCAGTGGTCTGACTTAGTATAACACAGCTTCCTATGTTCTATGGCTCCCAGTTAACATAATGAACTACTGTTGTTGTTGCTGTGTGTCTTCGAGTAATTTTCTCTCTCCCTCTCTCAGTCTATATAGATATACATATACATGTGTGCGCGCACACACACACACACACACACACACACACAAATCCAAAACATTATTTAATCATTGAGAAAATGAATTAAAGTGAATATGTAAGGAAAAAAATCAAAATAACAAATGACATTGCTGTTGTTGTATGCTTTCAAGTCATTTCCAACTTACGGCAACCCTAAGGTGAACCTATCACAGGATTTTCTGGGATTGAGAGTGTGTGATGCACCCCAGGTCACCCAGTGAATTTCCATGGCTGCACAAAGAATTGAACCCTGGTCTCGAGGGCTATAGTCTAATGCTCAAACCATTACACCATGCTGGTTCTCTATAAATACATTAAGTAAAATATGGGCTAAAATAGACATGAATTTTCAAGAAAGAAGGGGAAAAGTCTAATAATCCAATATGGATGGTGGACAGGACAGGACAGGACAGGACAGGACAGGACAGGACAGGAAAGTTTCTGCTATTCTTCAAAGGTGTGCTGAACAAATTAAACTGAGAGATTTTAACTTCTCTTCATGGGAAATCAAGGTGTTATCTCTTAGGAGCTGTGGTTCAAGAAACATAAATTTTAGCCAGAATGTGATGTAGTATGTGATGAATGAAAGAGAGAGAGAGAGAGATTGATTCAGTCTAAGGAATGGGAGGAAGGTGGCGTATAAATTAAACAATTTTAAAAGATTAGTCTTTTAATCATGAGATTAGTCAATATGTTGAACTCTGAGAAAAATTATATGTGTCTAGAGACCCAGAATGGTGTAATAGTTTGAGCGTTGGACTATGACCTTGAAGACCAGGGTTCAATTCACTGTTCAGCCATGGAAACCCACTGCGTGACCTTGGTCACACGCTCTCAGCCCCCAAACTGAGGGTGTTTCTATTGCCATATGTTGGCTCCACCTCTCCGGCAAGGAACAAGCACCCATAAAAGGAAGCAGGAGGCAAAGCACTGCACACCATCAGTATCTACACAGCTGTTCAAAAAAATTTTTTATTCTACCTGCATTGAGGAACTCATCTATAGGAGTCACCAATATACAAGCTGTAAATAGGACGGTGAAATATTTATACTCCTTGTGGCCAGGAGGGGTTTCTACTCCAGTTAATACAAGCTTGTTCTCCTTAGAAGTCTTTTATGTTTAAGAAGTTCAAGAGAAAGACACAATATAAATATTCCTAGTGACACAAATAAAGACATTATTGGCAGAAACAATGCCAGTAATGACATTACCCTAAGTGGGATGGTGTCTCCTGCAAGTCTTTTTTGGCCATCTGGTACACAGTTCTGAAAGTGATGTTACTGAGACCAATGCCAGTCACTTTCCACATAGATTTTAGTGGCAGGTGCACTAGTCAGTTAGACTGCAGGAATCATTACACTAAGCTTATTCCAATTGCGACTAATGTTTATTGATGATTCGACATTAATTAAACCTCACTGTGATGTGCTTCCAATGTACTGCCTACCTAGCTGAGGGAAGGGGAAAGGATATCAAGACTGTGTAAACACAATTACGACGAAGAGAAAAGAAATGGAAGATTACATTGCCACTTCTTCCACATTCTTTGGTCTTCCTAATAATAAAGACAAAAGAACACTGCAGGTGTAATGAGCAAACTACAATTTTAGATTGCTAGTGAAAGCAAGCTTATTTTCAAGATCTCCTGCTTGCTGGCACTGCTGTGCCTGTTGCTGTTGTCACTGTTGCTGTTGTGTGCCTTCAAGTCACTTCTGACTTATGGTGACCCCAAGGCAAACCCATCATGGGAGCTTCTTCACAAGATTTGTTCAGAGCAGGTTGGTCTTTGCCTTCCTCTGAGGTTGAGAGAGTGTGGCCAAGGACACCCAGTGGGTTTCCATGGCTGAGCATGAATATTAGTCTCCAGAGTCATAGGCCAATACTCAAACCACTACATCATGCTGCTCTCAAGATCTTCTGTTGTCGTGGTGGCCATGGTGGTGGCCTTCTGACTTATGGTGACTGTGAGGTGAACCTATCATGGGGTTTCCTGGGGCTGAGAGTGTGTGATTACAGTAGTTAATTATATGATCACCTTCATTTTCTGCCTGAACTAAGAATAGTTAGGATATTATTCTCTATATTTTTTGCAGTGGTTAATGAAAAAGTCCAAGATTGCTATTGGTCCCTTTCATTGCAGTCCTAAATACGAGAACTCCAGTGTTCCTACAAAAAAACTGATTTCATAGTTAAGTATTGTCCTTATGCATACCATTGCTATGTTTGTGGAGCTGGCATATTTCTCTCCATAGTGGGGGAGAAGACTGAAGTGGGAAAGACAGAAAGCACAGATAGCTGACCACACCCCATTTTGCAGAAATCCAAAAACAGCACTACTTGGAAATTAACTCTGTGGATCATAGGCCATAGCATTCAGCAATCAGCTGTGAAGGTACGTGCAAATACTGCATAGATAAGGCTACAGCATTCCTGGATACCAGAAGGAGATTGGCACCAAGTTTCATGCCTAAGAATGTCCAGCATATCATTAACTCAATGGTACTGAGGGGTCTCATTCATACAAAAGTGATGACAGTTTTCTATAGAAGCCTACTACAAACACCACAGGTACAAATAGTACCAACGCTGAATAATTATAATGATGTAAGGCATGTGTATAAGCATTTCCAGAACAGAAAAAAAAACAACTATGCAAGTATAGCCACTAGCCATATACTCAGAGCCAGGGTGGTATAGTGGCTTGAGTGTTAAACTATGACTCTGGAGACCAGAGTTCAAATCCCTGCTCAGCCATGGAAGCCGACTGGGTCACCATGGGCAAATCACATTCTCTCAGCCTCAAAGGAAGGCAAAGGTAAACCCCCTCTGAACAAATCTTGTGAAGAAAACTCCATGATAGGTTCTCTTTATGGTCACCACAAGTTGGAAATGACCTGAAGGTGCACAACAACAACAACAACATATGCTTCCTCTCAAATTCCAGTGATTTAACTAGTGTTTTGTCAACAAATATATGAAATGGAAGTATTAAGAAAACCATTAGGTATTACTTGTGATTCATCTATGTCTCCTCTGCTTCCTTTTTGGTCTCTTAAAATTGTCTTGTGTATTACTGTGTTTTTTATTCAATAATAATAATATAGGTGATTTTTAATGCTTCAGATCAATGGATAACATGGTTACCATGCCATAAAGATGTTACCTCACTCTAGGAAAATAAATACTCCAACCAATATAATATGCATGGCAACAATTTCCGACTCTACTGAGCACTAGGTGGCTCTCAGTTGTATTGTTGCATTCTGTGCAGCTATTGATGATACATTTTCAAAAGCATCTGGTGATTCAGAGGACAGTGGTAAATATGAGAAAGTAGATTGGCCCTGGTAGTTTTGGAAAGACTGATTGGATTGCATACATGTGATAGAGAAGCATTTATTCATATTTATTATATTCTGCACAGTATTGTCACAAAACGTCACTTCTCAGTGTGCTATCCCATACGTACTGGGCAAAATGTGGAACAGAGAAATTGGTTGCATGCTAACTTTATGTCTGTACTGCAAAGTAACAAGCTGTAGCTTCCATCCTGGGGCAGATAGCTTTGCTGACCAGCAAGAGCTTTGTTGGTAGCTGTTGGTATATACCTCCTTAGTCAGTAGACCTCACCTCACAACCATGGTTTGTTCTGGGTGTGAGGTACAGGTGATGTTCTGCTTTGCTCATATTAGTTTCAGTGGGCAGCAGTTGCTGAAGTCTGTTGGTGTTTATTTCCTTAACTGAGAAGACAAGAATATTGGGGGGAGAAATCCACAAACCACTTAGTAGTACCACTTATCAGATTACACAGCTCTCGATTCAGTCACATTCTATCACAACTGCATGAGATCTGAACATTTATTCCAGCCATTTCTTTGTATCTTCATGGGGTGTGTACTGTTAGGGTGCATACAAGAATTGTAGTGCTCCTTCAGGCAAGGTGGGAGATCTTCCTAGTTTTGTCCACAACTTATTAGGTTGCTTGAGCACTCTTTATCTTCTGTTCCAGAAGCAAAACCCTTTAATGGACATAAAACTATTAAAGGAAAAAAAAGGTAGAGCTTATCTCTTTTCATATGTTTGAACAGTGGATAGAACGGACCTGTGAAAGATATAATGGGCTTCTGCCTTCTATCCTCACTCTTGAGCTTCATACATTAATCAGCTCTGTCTGTATGAAGTCTGTAGATACAATAAAATGCATGATCTGGGATCTTGCAGAAAACAAGATCTTCAATGGTGTGGAAAGGCTATATCTCTATTGAAAAGTTCTTTGGGCGTTATCTGGGAAGTGTCTGAGTGTTTGCCAGATTCTTCTTTTCCTCTCCTAATCCAGAATTTGAAAAGTCAGCCTTAAGAAGAATGGATATAAGGAGATGCTGATGCTAATCACAGCAGAACAGTGGTAGCATGATGATAATTTGTTTCTGTTAAAAACAACTTTTCAAGCTCTGTCCTATTGTGCAAGAAGATGTGAAGCCTATTTAGATGGACCTCCACAGAAGCAAGAACGATGTTTACAATTGCATTTACAATTTCTCTTTGGACAGTGGGAGGAATGGGGATAGCACATATAGCAATGTGGTAAGATCTTCCACACCAATGGAGTGGTTAATCCACTCTGGGTTTTACTTCATACTTTAAAGGATCTATCAGTGGTGTGATACCCTATCCAAGGTGCTGAACTCTGCTGAATCATTCTCCAAGGAGCTGAACCATACTTGAACCCCGAGCAAACTGACTGCACCATTGACATGGAAACCAGCAGTCATAAATGACACGTTGCCCTGTAGACCTTCTGCAGATGTACTTGAAGACTCTTTTAATACTGAATAGGACTTGTTGTTGTTGTTTCAAGTTATTTCTAATTTATGGCAACCTTAAGGTGAACTTATCATGGGGTTTTCTGGGGCTGAGGGTGTGTGACATGCCCAAGATCACCCAATGGGTTTCTATGGCCAAGTGAGGAGTCAAACTCTGTTCTCCAGAATCATAGTCTAATGCTCAAATCACTACACCATGTGGCTCTCAAATAGGAGTCAAGCATATTCAATTTGTATGTATATAGATTTGGTGCAGACACAGCTGATGAGCATATGGTGTTCTTGAATTTGAGATTTTGTTCTTCTCCATGCATATTCATTCTGTATAGGAAAAACCATATAAAATGGGCTCTTGATATATGAACAAAGGACTGTTAGCTTTGCAAAAATAAAAGGCAGGGGGGCTTTCGCTCTCTAAGTCTATAATATTTTATGGATCTGGTTATTAGTGTGCATCCTGGAAACACAACTCCTTTTTAGTAAAAGAAGATTTGGTTCTTGCTCATTGAAAGTTTTAATCATGTTTGATAGAAAGCAAACTTTTGCAGAGTAGCAAAAACATAAATTATGTTGGGAGTTGAAATACAGAAACTCATTTGGCCAGCTTAGCATGCCTGGTTTGGGAGGGACGGGGAAATAAGAGTATTACGCCCAGATGTGCCTTGTACAGACCAAAAAAAAAAAAAAAAAAACTTAGTGAAGAGAGATCCTGAGTTAAACTTTGCCCAGTTCTTGAACCAAAGGGATGAACCCCTTGAGATCCCCTCTACCCCCTCTAATTAGAAAATCCCTGTAAGCATAAAGGATACAAGGTCAAAATAACCAGTTTTAAACATATGCACAATTTTTGTTTACATTTTCACATTTTTAAAAAGCACTGGCAGATGCTGTGTGTCCCGAGGGTCCCAGCAATCAAATGTTCATTCCAAGGACCTTTTGCTCTATTTCACATTAGACATGCATATAAAGGATTTAAGTCAGTGTTTCTTCTTACAGACACTCCTAAAGGGTCTGGTCCAAAGTCAGGGCACATACATTGCTAGGCTTCATTGCTTGTCATAAAAATCATGAATAAATTAATTTGGGACAATTACAATGATAATATAGACAGTATATATTAGAAACTGACGATAGCCAGAACTGTCACTCTTGTTTTATTCCAGTGCTTTCTGTGTTACTTTGATGCTACTTATGAAGTTTTTTTTTCCCCTCAGTTCTTGAGGCTTCCTCCCTTGCAACAGGCAGAAGCAGTTCAATTCAAGTCTCCTATTGGGTGCACACTCATCAAGATGATAAGCTAACCATAGCTTCCCAACATGGCTGCCTATACATAAGAATTTAGTAACACTTAACATTTTACATTTCTAGGTACGTGCTTAGAACATCTAACATACACAGTCACATCTTGCACCATGGTCTGCACTCCTCTCTTTCATTCATTTGTATTTAATTAAATTTTTTTGTTCATTATGTTCATTTTTTGTTCTCTCTGTGTATGTGCCTTCAAGCCATCTGTTGACTTATAGAGACCTCCTGAATTTCTTAGGGTTTTCTTAAGCAAGGAATACTCAGAAGTGGTTCTGCCAGTTCTTTCCTCTGAAATACAGCCTACAGTATCTGGTATTCACTGGAGGTTTCCCATCCAAGTACTAACCAGGGCTTCCAAGATTTGAGGGAATCTGGTGCCTTTAAGGTATTCAGACATGAATACCTTAACAAAAAAAAGATAGTAACAAAAAGACTACAACAAAGGACAACAATGAAGATTAAAAACAACAATGCAATCAATACACAGTATAGGAACAATGAGATAAATTCAGCAGGGGAAAGCATTTCCAGATATGCCATTAATTTTTAAAAAATCACTCAGCCTTTTTCATTTTTTTTCATTTTATTTTTATTTTATTTTCAGAGGGTAGGTTTTCATGTAGAAATAGAAGGCCAGCAAAAGAAAGCCAAGGTAAGCTTTCCAGAGAGAGAGAGAGAGACAAGCCTGAGAAAAGCCACACAGAAGAAATGCTTCCATATCCCACAGATCCCATATTGGATGGATACAGAAGAGATAGGGAATCTGATCTGGGTCTTTTCTCCAGACTTTTCCTGTCTTCCAGACTGGTCCAGAATCTTGGGTAGTTCCTTAAAGGTATAGGTTAAAACCAAGAACATCAGAGCTACCAGCCTCCACTGTGTGGAGGGCACAGAAAATGGTTCTTCAGCTACCTCAACCCTAAACTGTTCAGGACTATGACAGATACCATCATTGTAACAAACTGAGTGAAAAAAAAGTCACACAAATAAAAGTTTATAAATTTATGAGGCCAAGCCATAAAATACTTACTAAAGAACATTATAAAATTTTGTAAAATAAACAGTCTGGTTTTTCTTTAGCTGTTTTTTTTCCACAGCTGTTGCAACATCTTTCTATGTGTCTTGACTTTTACCAGTTAAACTGGATATTAAGGATCTTCATTTATAGTTTAATTTTTTTATGTTTTTATGTTTTTAATCTTTTTATCATAGTATATTCATTTTTATCATCAAAATAGTACATTTTAAAGCTCTTATCATGCTAGGCGGTGTTAATTTTTATGGTTAGCTCACCTCAAAGGCTGCAAACCTACTTTATTACTTATCCAATTTATTAAAATTCTTATATTCTGCCTTATCTCCAAGTATTCTCCAGGTGGTAAATAATATTTAAATAATAATAATTTGAACAGGTTAAATATTGAAAATTGGAAGAAATACTTTAATAGCCTAAAAGCATGTTAAACAACTTGACAATTAAAAGAAATTTGAACACTTTACAGCCAGATTATCTGTACACATACCTATATGTATATACCTATGCACAGTTATTTGGTTGTAGATCCCACTGAACTCAGGAGACAACTGTAGGATTACATCTTTAAAAGGATTGCAGTGGGACCATCCTATTATACATAAGAAGTCAGCCATTGACTCAAGAGGGAGCAATAGATGCATCATGTCCTCATCTGCCAAATCCCATAGGCATGGTACACATGTTCAGAGAGATACGGGCAAGTGGGCTTCATTTGGATTGCTTGCTTTAACATAAATGTAGTCACAGATGGGAAACTAGTCTTGTGATCCTGGGCTTGCCCTACCATTAGGCAGAGCGACATTGTTGGGGGTAAAAAGTTTTCTGAGCATTTAGTGTTTGTTTGAGTTCTTAAGCAATGCTGAACAAGCCATTCTGTCTTCTTGACTTGTGTCAAAGGTCAATAAGATAACTGACTGAGACCATGCATTTGTTCACTGAAAGAATGACACCTATGTTAGAATAATCTGTTCTCTGTTCCCCTGACTTGTTTATGTTAAGAAACTGTATAAAAATCTCGATGTTTCAGTAAAGCTTTGTTCATCTTCCTCAAACCACCACCTGCAGCTAATCTGACAGCAGGGGCTCACAAGATGTTCTCTCTTGACCTAAAGCAATTACACATGTCTCTATGTGTAAAACTCCTTCCCAACCTGATTCAGAGCCCAATTGCAGCTCTGTGATTCTACCTGGGAAACAAGGGTGGATTGGTATTTCAGTAACGTTCAACAAGACGACTGACCACCTTATACTGTAAATGGTAAACAGCAGTAGAAGCAGGTTCCCCAGATGTTTTCGCCTGTTGGAAAACAGAGATGTGAATAGCACACAGCTTGTCTTTCCTAAACTACTCTGTTTTTTCAAGTGTGGTGAACGACAGCATCCTGGTGCCAATATTCAAGACTCAGCTGCTAACCTAGTCAGTTTCTATATGGGGACTCAACAGTTATTACCTTTCACCTCAGGCTAAAAATGGAATGGGCCATCCCTGATGGAATTTCAACTAGGATTTTTTTTTGAGGGGGGGGCAAGGAATACAGGTTTTATGAGGAGGAGGGAAGAATTTACTGTGATGGTTTTTCATACTTTAAAAGTTAAACCTACACTATCACAGCAGTCCCGTTCCCCTAATAGGCTAGAACCTTTCTCTTTGAGATGTTGGTTTTCTGTGGAGAAAGAATGATATTTATACTGTATCCCTCTTTTAGAGGAATCTGTTGGAGGTGGAAAAGGGAACCACCAGTTCCAAATCTCTTCTGGGCTCATGTTTAAGAGTTGAGTGTTACCAAATCAATGAATTAATATGATGAAACTTTATGTGATGTACACTGTTATTTTTAATGTCATGTTCTGATTTTCTCCTACCAGTTCAGTTGAGCGACAGCTGAAATACACAGTAGCTTTGTAGCTGAGAATCTCTGCACTTTTTCTGGAGCGTTGGTTATAGGGGAAAAACTGAGAGAATGATTGCTATTCTTCATTTTGAAAGCTTCTCAAAGGAATTGCCTTCACAGGTCCTTTCCTCATCATTACATCCCAAATAACAGATGGAGGAAGAGTGCATTATTCTTTCCCTTGTGGTTTAATTGTCAAATACTTAAATCTGTAGTTCATGGATGCTATATTTGTGTATGTGTAGAGGAAACTATGCTTTTAATGACTGTGTAGATTTTGAAAAAAAATTGCATTACAATGGAATTTCAAAGGCAAACCTGGCCATACCTCACATTTCTTTGTATTCTTAAATCATTTGTCATCCTCTGGGACAAGAAAACCATTTCAAATACAGTTCTCCCGCACCCTAACTTCCTGGCTGCACACAATCGGCAAAGATAATGGGCTCAAGAATTTTACTTGGGAATTTTAAGTTTAGCTATTGCCACAAGGAAGAGCTAAAAATCAAGGATATTGTCACTTTGTTTTATTTATGAATTTTGCTTTCTTCCTAGAACAATGAAGTAACATTTAGAGGTGGAGAAATCTTTCAGTTTTGCTTTCTCTCCAATTCAGGTTGTGTGAAATTTGGCAAATGCTATTAAAATACCCGAAATGAAATTCTTTAACTATCCCAAGGATACCACAACCAGCATGGCGTATTGGTTTTCACATTGGACTATGGTCAGGCTTGAAATCTGGTTTCTGTAACTTGCTACAGAATTTATGCTTCATAACAATTAACTGTGATATTAATTGGCACTCAGGGTTCATCAAGCAACCTTGCTTTAGAATTGTTTATTCTGTTCTGCTCCTGTTTATAATCAGTATGTACAAGTGAAGGACACTGCTATTGTGAAAGATGTCTTTGGGAATGACCCAGGATGTTGCCTGAAGCAACACAGACTTAGGAATATTAAGGGTCAGATAAAATGTAACATGTGTACAAGCTGTGATTCTGCTAATGTTGAGGCACAAATCTTTTCTTTTCCATAATGCATTCTTTAATATAAACATAGAAATGGTATAAGAAGGGAAGCCTGAAAGAATAAATCAACCTTCCTGGGATCCTTTGGCCAAAGTTATGTGTGTGTGTGTCTGTCTTTCTTTCCTTCTCTTTTTTACCTTCCTACCTTGTGTTTGGGGCTTCAAAGCCAGCTGCATGTCTGGTGATACAGTGAGGTGTGGTTTGTTTATCCACCCTAACACTATGACGAGCATTCAGTTTCCTGTTCAGCCATGGAAACCCACTTAGAGAGCTTGGGAACTCTCTTGTGAGTGAAAACCCCATGACAGAAAACCCCATGATGGGTTCATCTTAAGGTTGCCATAAGTCAGAAACAACTTGAAGACACAAAACAACACAGTGACACCACAACTTTTTCTGTTGTTTTGCCTGCAAACATTTCATGCCCAGTGACCTTTCAGACCACTTCTTATTTCATTTAGCACGTTAAGTTAAGAGCTAACTCTAAGACTGTCTCTTGGCAGAGTGTGTAGACTCAGGATCACAGACTTTCTTCAGTATATGCAACCAAGATGATTTGATGCCTCTGTCAGCACCAGGGAATGAAGTAAACACTTCTTCTTATCTGTGGTTAACTTTTAAAAGAAATGTTAACGTAGAAGACCTTTCTGAAAATATTCTCAAGACCATCATAAATGATATTTCAAAGGCCATCGTATGAATATTTTGCCCAAGATCTCAAAAGGCTCTACCTATGTTGCTTTCACCATCAGTTCAGATCCTCAGTCCAGAGGAATCGGGGATATGTAAGAATGAAGACCTCCTGAACTACTGTGGTACATGCATAACTCATTGGATATCAAACCAAACTGACGGCCTCCCTGGTTTCCAAAGTTTCAAACCTTCTATTTTCTGATATATATATCATCTTGTGAATGAGTAGATATTACTGATTACTTGCAAGCCTCTTCTTTATGCTCCAATTATATTCCCTGGGACCATTAACAATCACAAATAAAGCTAGTACAGCCACAGGAGAATTTTCACTATTTCACTATGGATTTTCTGCAATTTCCACATAAGCTTAAACAATTATGAAGAAAGGTTAATAAAGCTAATGAACAAACAACTACTAGTAGAAATCTTTCCATATCTGTAATCTCTACCCAAATTGCACACTCAGTTTCCCAAGAAGCTGGAGTCCACTGAATGCACCAGTGCTAGATAAACCAACAACCACATTAACAAGCAATGCATGAAGATCATTGAGTATCATGCAAACTGGCCTTTGGTCTTTCTTCCTTTCTTTCTTCCTTCCTTCTTTCCTTTGCAGCATTGTTCATTTTATTCAAGCTGTTGGAACATTTGTGCTCTAACGCATCACACTAAAGCAACCAGCTGTGATGTTTAATTTAAGCTAAAAGTTTATGATCTACAACTACATAATATCTATGGGAATTACTGGTACTGTATGTTATAGCAGTATCCAAATGTGAAATTAAGTGCTTCAAAAGCTTCACCCTGCTTCATTGGAACAGTCCTCAGTCATTAGCAGTTATTGCTCTAAAATAACCAAAGCATTTGTTATACATATGAAAAAGGTGTTCATTTCAGCTTTTCTCAAAAATACAGATTTGCAGGCTCTTCAAAGTCTTGATTCTTCTAAGATAAGTCCTACATAGTTGGCTTGATTGTCTGACCGTAATGCAAAATCTAAACATTTTAAAATTAATACTGTATAGAGAACTAAACCAATATTCCAATGTCTTTCCTGGTATTGTCTCTGGATGAAGCATAACTGAAGAAAAGGCTGCCTACTGCTTTGAGAATTATGCAAAATTGTATTCCCATGTGCGGTCAACATGATAGAAACTGGAAAAAAGGGTACCAGTAAGGGCAAAATGTATGAGAAAAAAAATTGCTGCCTCACCATTTTTCTTTTGGTAATGCAATATAAAAACTTTTTTTAAAAAAAAAAAGCCGTGGAAATTATATAAAAACATATCATAACCTAGCAAAATGTCTTTAATTATTCTGGGATGTGTGTCTGCATATACATACAGGGAGGGAAGGCACAGCTTGAAAGAAATCTTGGAAAGGTATAGAAACATATCGTACAGACCAGATTGGGGTGGACATGAAGATCATCACAAACTGAGAGCTTTATTTTTCCCTATGGCATCCAAATGGAGAAGAAAAGGGGAAACCAAAGAAAATAAAAGGGGACAGCACAGAAAAGGAAAAGGCTGTACTTCTTAAATTAGGAGCCCCGGTGGTGCAGTGGTTAAATGTTGGTGCTGCAGCCACAACATTGTGAGTTCAATCCTGCAGGGCTCCAGGTTGACTCAGACTTCCATCCTTCTGTAGGTTAGTAAAATGAGTACCCAGCTTGTTGGGGGCAATCAGCTAACATATTGTAAACCACTTAGGGAGTGGTTAGCACTGATAAGCGGTATAGAAATGTAACTGCTATTGCTCACTACCCCAAAGACGGCAGCAATTAAGAATCAGCAAAGCTCACAGTTGCACAGTGCCTCCCTGGGTTCATGTTAGAATGTATGGCGAGAGGTAGAAGCAGAAAAAGCATGATGGAACTCTGGGGAATTGCTTCTTTCTTGTGCCATCTCCCACTCAAGTGGAGTGTTCTTGTTCTGGGTTCCAGCCAGTCCAAATGTCTCAGCTGGGCATTCCATTCTTCCATAGAATCATAGAGCAGGAAAAGACGACAAGGGCCATCGAGTCCAACCCCATGTCATGCAGGAATCTGCCCCCTTGTTCCATCTCCTGTTTCTTACAGATCTTTTAATTGGAACTGTTTTAACGTTGTTAGCTGACCTGAGTCCCACTGTCAGAAGAAAGGCGAGATATAAAATAACAAGATTTCCAAACATCACTTTACATTCCATAGCCCCTAAGCATATTCAGTCTTCATGATACTAGGTCCTCTCTTTCTCATTTTTTCTTCATAGGTTTATTATAATTCTTATTCCTATTCTTCATCTTTTGTTTTACTTTGTTTTGCAAACCTTGTGTCTTGTTCCTCAATCACCCAGTTTTCACTGCAGTACTGGTACCACTCACAACCTGAGGGGAAGTATCATAGGGGCAAGCAAGTATGATAAAGATCTTGTCAACTGTGTAAAAGCAACAACCAACTGCTATACCTGTTATTACAATCCCCAAATTCTGACCAGAGACAATTCATATGCATCTGTCTGCTAGAGCAAGATGAGCTACTTATTTGTGTCTTCTTTTCTACTTATCTATTACTTCCTAAATTCAGAAACCTGCTGCTTAATTTTTTCATTTTCAAAAGAACTCATCCCACCAGCAAGCCTAGCAGAAGACGTATCACCTAGGGTGGCACAAGAATGTGGAACATGGGTTCCTATGGGGACTGAAGTGCCTGGAGATGGAAGAGATAAAGCAACAAAGAAAGCAACAGGCTCAGCACTGTTGGTCAACTGCAGTGACAGAACTAAGTAGGGCACCCAACACCAAACACTGTAATCTCCCCGTCCCACCCCTCCATTGCTTAAACCTTCACTTAAATTTCTGTGACTAAGACAGAAGTGAGAAGAGAAAGAAGCAACAGTAAATTCCACATGCCCTATCAATTTTCTCCCACCCCTCTGGGAAACAGAGTCAACTAGGACCAGAGGAAAAGAGCACAAAGGATGCCAGATGGGTAATCCCTATAGACAGTATCTTGACTAACAGATTCTCTAAACCCAGAATAGTTGCTGTCTAGGGGTTCTGAAAATGGGCAAAGGTAATGAGACACAATCAAACATCAACATCTCATTATGTTTTGTGGTTTAGAAAGCATTAATTCTTAAGCACTGACTAGGAGTAAGCCCCATCGAACTCTGTGACACTTAATTCTGAATAGATATGCATATGTTTTCCCAAATACAGTGGATGCTCCATATATGTGACCTCCAGGCCTGCAATTTCAAGTGGTCATAGAGCATTGTGGCGATGTGAATGCAGATATACTGAAGCATACATGCGCAGATTGCCACCATTTAATAATATGGGGCACAATCATTCACATTTTTTGCTATTCGTGGTGGGTCCTGGAACCAAAGGCCCACATATCCAGAGGATCCACTATAGATATTTTACACCTTTATCCAGAGCTAGCACAGGTACATTTCAATGCAATATGATTTTATGATATACTCAGTCTTTTTCTTTAAGAGGCAGAAATGCATCAGAAGAAAAGATCAAAATGGATGCGGAAGTCAGTGTGACTTTTTCATAAAAGACCATTCCTGACAACACCCCCATTGCGGCGTGCCAAATTTATTTACAGTTGGCTTCCCCAAAGAATGTAAGGACTTCACTTTAAAAAAAGAAAAAAAAATCTGAGTTTGTGGAAGAAAACAAAATGGACACAAACATAATTTCTTCCATGCTGAGAAAACAATTTATTTTTTTTTTCCATGCTGAGAGTTTAGATAATGCTGCACATAAAGCATAGCTTTTATTTTTCTGCTGATGGGCAAGGAGTTATTTTGTTGTTGGCTCTACATCTATTAATTTCTCATATGCTCCACATTCTCTAACCTCTGCTCAATAAACCTGACCAACCATGTCTTACTTGATCGTACCTTGGAATTTTTATGTCTATGCAGCACAATCAAGGATGACTCTGAACTATTACCACATTTCCATTTCTTTCTTTGCTCCCCCCAACAACCCTATGTACCCAAGGCCTTTCCAATCCATGAATGATGGGTTGTGTGTCTCAAATACCAAGCAAGTCTCCACCACAAAGAAAACAATTTCTTAAGAATGTAGGAAACCGCCTTATACCAAGTCAGACCAGGGATATATCTATACCAAGAGCGGGAATCATGCAGAGCACAGGTCAGTTATGTTTCCTAAGATCACTGCTGAAGCATTCAGATCCCTCCTAGATATGCCTGTGGCCTTCTGGCTTATGATGGTCTCTACAAGAGCTGAAGAAATAGACTCCCTGGCCTAATCTTGTTCTCTTCTACAGTAAGCACATATGTTAACATCAAACCACAGTGAATCATCTCAACCCACCTTTCACAAGAGATAGTCCAATGCACCTTCTGAAAAGGGTCAAAGAAGACTACCTGGATCCTTATCCAAACCTCCTCCAGATTTACTCAACTTTCAGAAGGCTTGCTGTGTGCCACTATAGAGTAAGAACTTGCTGAGTCCCTACAGTATAAGAATATCACTGATTTAAAAGAGAAATGTGTGCATGTAAGCAGGCCATGCTTTCTGGGTATGAGAAGAGCTGTTGGCCATCATATCTGGAGGCATCATAGGTAAGGGGAAGTTGATGTAGAAAGACTGATGCAACTGGAGTATATGGATCTAATTCTTTTCAGATTTGTATCACATATCCCAGGAGCTCTGATGACACACCAGTTGACAGATGGAAATGTTATGGCTTTTGAAAAATGAATCCTGCACTGGGAGTTAACACTCTTTTGCATGCATCAACAACATTCAAAAGAAAAAGAAAAGTTTTAGGTGATAGAAGACACAGAGTATAATCTCTTATATCAGGAAGAAATCAGTATCTATGATTGAAGGGCATAAACAGACACCAAGCTCTTAATAGTGAGAGTTCTCCTAAGAGTTTTGTGTGACAAATTACCTCCTGTTCAGCTAATGAATTGTCAGTTCCATAGACTGGTTAGCCTTAAGCTAGTTAAAAATCTTAGGTCAGATATCATTTCTCTGCTAGTTGACAATAATATGCACAAGCTGTGATATTAGTCAAGTGGCTGCTGACATAATATTACTTATACATTAAGTGTTTTAGAAATATTTTCTTCATTTTGAGATTCTTCCCTGCACCCCTATTTTTGAAGTGAAATAAAAATGTATCTCAGACATTTTTTTAAAATCTGTTTTCCACTTGATTGGTCAACAGAGGCAGTTCTTTCATTTTTTATTATGTTTCCTGTGAGGGCAAACAGAAATAAATAAAAATAAAATGGTCCAGTGAATCCACAAAACAGAAATTAATGCTTAAGGGTGATTCTCCAAGAATATCACTTGTTCAAATGGCAAATATATTTAAAAGCTTTAACCATCCAAATCTAGATAGTTGTTCTCAATGGAATAAAAATACTGAGATTTATGTGCAAGTTGGCTTGTATTTTGCATTTAATCATTTCAGAACAAGCTTTGTACTTATTCATCCAATTGTCTTACATTTTCTATAAATGTGGAAAGACTCTTTGACTCTCTTTGTGGAAAGACTGATACGATCTGGATTATATGGATCTAGTTCTTTTCAGATTTGTACCACATATATAAGGAGGTCTGGGATATGATTTGGATGATGCCTTCTCAGAACAAATGACCAAACATTAAAAAACAAATGGGGTGGAGAAACAGAAGACTTAATCTACCCTGGTATTTGTTGGGATCCTTGGGTGGAAGTGACAATGTTCTCCTGGAATTTACTATATAGAGGAAAGGGGAAGCCAAACGTAAGTCACACAGTTAAGATGATTTAGTAAGCATAGGGAAATATTCAGTGATCTCACAGTCAGAAATGCTCAAAATGAGTTTATATAGCATGGGAGTTTCTTACAAGTGAGATATTAAATGTTCACTTGCAAAAAAATTCCAATGAGGAAGAAAAGTGGAAAGTATCAAAAGAAACTAGTGTAGACATACAAAGCACTTTCAGATGAGCTGAGATTTCAAAGACACACACACTGCATATGCGGAATGGAAGAAAGAGGAAGTCACAAAAATGAATACAGATAAATAGCCATACCATAGAGAGCAAGTCAAGAAAGTGAGCTCAGTTTTTCTACAGAGGTTAAAATAAATTATACATATATATATGAATGATAGGCTATGTTTATAGCAAAAGGAATAACAAGGCAACAGCAGGGTCACTGCATTGAGAAGATGGTGAAATGCTGGGGACAGTGAGAAAGTGAACTGTTCAAAACCTTTTTGCCCCAGTTTTTTCCACCAAAAGAAAACAGTACTTAACCTTGAGAAAACAGAAAAACAGAACAAATGGTGCAGAAAGAGGACTGCAGCACAAAACAGGTAAAAGGGGAGTTAAAGAATAGCTAGCTACTCAAGTCTCTGGGCTAGATGAAAGGCATCCAAAAGTACCAAAGGAACTTTGAGATGCAATCTCAGAGCTGCCGCCTATAATCTTTGAGAAATCTTGAGGTTTCAGAAGATTGGAGTAGCATGAATGTGGCCCCTATCTTCAAAAATGGGGAAAGAGAGGACACAAGCAAGTACCATGGAGTCAGCTTGACATAAGTTGTCAAACGAGAAAGGTTCTACAAGAGATCATTAAACAGTCTCTGCACAGTTAGAAAGGAATGCTGTCATTACCAAGAGATAGCATGGGTTTCTCAAAAATAATTCATGCCAACCAATCTTGTCTCTTTTTCTGATAGGGTTACCATCTTGGTAAATCAGAGGAGTACTGTGAATGTAGTATATCTTGATTTTACTTGAGCTTTTGATAAGGTCCTTTGCAATATTCTTGCACACAAGCCGGTGAAATGTCTTCAAGACTGTGGTACTGTTTAGTGAAATTGTAATTTGCTAACAGACTAAACCCACAGATTATTTCTCTTCATCCTGGAGAAAAGTTGAGTGCCTCAGAGTTCTGGCCTGGACCAAGTTTTGTTCAACATTTTACAAATGCTTTGGATAGCGGAAAAGAGGATATGCTTAAGAAATGAAAAAATATAGCACTGGCAATACCTAGCTTAAAATCAATACATGTGAAACTCATCTAGGAGTCTTAGATAAAGCTAAACATTAGTCACACAGTGTGATACTAAGACCAAAAAAAAAAATTGCAATTCTTTGTTGCATCAACAGAGATAAAGCATCCAGATCAAGGTAAATCATTGTATCATTCTATTCTGCATTGTCCAGAATTCACTTGAAATACCGTGTCTAGTTCTGGGCAGCACAGTTCAACCCTCTTCACATGACGGAATTCACAGTTAGGCACATCCAGCCTCTGTTTCAAGATCTCCAATGACAGAGGGTTTACTGTTCCTGCAGGTAGTCTCTTCCACCATTGAACAACTCTTTACTGTCAGGAAGTCTTTCCTAATGTTTAAGTGGAATCTTCCACCTTATAATTTGAATCCATTGCTTTTTGTCCTAGTTCCTGGGAAAGTAGAAAATAAACTTGCTTCCACATGACGTTCCTTAAAATATTTAAAGACTTCTCCCAGCGGTCTCATGTAGATGTTTAACAGCATGGAGGACAAAACAGAACCCTGAGGGACCCCACAGGCCAATGGCCAGGGAGCCAAACGGGAGTCCCCCAACACCACCTTCTGAGTTTTCCCCTCCAGGAATAACCAGTAGTAATAATTGTACCATATCATAATAGCTTCTCCAGTAAAGATGGAAAAGATATTTGAATATTCAATGAAAGAAAAAATAAAGTTTTATTTTTTAAATGTTCAAAAATGATAACAATCCTCCTCAAGCCCCTTCTTGGGTTTTGTCCTAGTCCTCAAATAGACTTGAGGACTATTCTTGTCCCCTCCCAGCCTAGACCCATCTACTCCTATCACATCAAGTCAAAGGGGGCAACCCAAAGATGGGGACCATCTTAGTCCATCTTCCAGTAACCTGCATATGAAGACACCTGCATTGTCATGAACAAGCTATCAAAACACAGGTGGTGATGAGGCTTTAGCTTCCTCAGTCCCTGCCCATCTTCTTCCCCAGCCAATCGCTATCATGCAAGGGGTGCCAAGTGAGGATCATGGAAGACTATAGCCTCCCCAGTCCTCATCCAGCTTCCCTGTGGCATTCAGAAGTCACATATGAAACAGTAGGGTGCCAAGAGAAGACCATGGAAGGCTGTAGCCTACTTAGCTCCCCTCCCCTTGATGTTATATGGTGAGCTAAAACCTTCTATAATTCTATCTCAATTCTCTTCTCCCTGCCCTCACAATATGACATCAGGAACAGGGAAGCCAAGTAGGAAGGATTCCCGCTTATCTCCTCTCACCCTCCTAATGTCATACAGGGCTGGTGGAAGGAGTTCCTCACCATGCTGCTGAAGACTTTTCTCCCAACTGCAAGACCTCATTGAAAACTACATAGCAGTGGGGGGAAATTTGATTCACTTATTCATGCTCCCTTGTGGGAACAAATAATTTAACACAACACATCCCTACTTCTTAGTGAGGTCCACTTAATGATATTTATCTTGTTCTTGCGTGTGTTGGCTCCAAATATCACCTCCGCCCTGCAAATCTGAACAGCTAATGGCAGACACAGCTCTTGGGAAACTTCAGCAGGGTGGTACCTTATGTCAACCAGAGATGAAGAATATCAGGAAGACACTTTCATCATTTACAGCAGGTTAAGACCAGGGTGAGTAGTGAAGGCACCACCAGCTCTTAAATAAGAAACACTGAGCAATTAAGCACCTGATTTCTGAAGGACACTCAAATCACATATGAAAAAAGCAGCTGCTGGAATTTTTTGATGTTCACAGCTGTTCACTCTCTTGGGGTTTTGTGTGCTTCTTATCCATTTGGACTATTACTTGGATTATTGACCTCTGGACTGGCCTAAGTTTTACAACTCTTTGTGGCTTCCCCCTTGTGCCTCTGGTTCTCCTGACTACTGGCTTTTCCTGCCTGATTTTGGAATGGCTGCAATCACACCACTGCATCTCCCTTCAACCTTGCTGAACTCCCTTCATTACCCAACCAAGCCCCAGACTGGCTTAATTGACCTGTAATTGCTTCTTCCTACTAGCACCTGCCTTTCCTGGTGCTTACTGCCTGTAGACAGTGGTCAACATGGAATATCTGTAACTTAGATGACTTTATCATTCAGTGTTCTTGGTAAGATTTATTCAGAGGAGGTTTCTCATTGACTTCTTCTAAGGCTGAGAGAGGATGGCTTACCCACTGTAACCCAGTGGGTTTCGCAGCTGAGCAGGAATAAGTCAAAAAACGTTATGGATTTATTTTAGGACAATGAGGAGCCCCTTTAAATGCAAGAGCTATTAAGATGATTTTGTTTTCATTAATATTATTTATAAGGGGTGTTTGTTAATATATGCATATAAAAGGAAAAGAGCTATGTTGGCACTTTTCCTTTCATCTTAAAAACTAAAACACTTCAAACTAAAACTAAAATTGTGCTCTGGGCAAATACTCTGTTTAATTTGACAAGGTGTTTCATATACAGTGCTTTGAAATGATTGAAAAGTGTGTTTTTGTGTCACTTTCTAAAAATATGGTCAACATTTTGTTTTTGCAAGCCATCTGTCCAAAATGCTCTGGACTTGAAATATCCAACTTTTTTTTTAAAACTGTTTTTGGAGAAAATAGACTTTACATTACTTCCAGATGCAGAAGGCTGGAAATGATTTGGCCTGTAAGTCCTGTAATTTTCCTGTGAGCTATCTAAAATCCTTCTGAAGTATTTGAATTACATAACAGCCTGCTCTTACTCCAATCCAGATGTTTCCAGAGTTAAAAAAAACTACCTTTTTTATATCATGGGACTTCACTTGAATACCAAAGACTGTTAGGTCTCAGTTTCCAAAATCAGACATGAGTAGGTATGTTCGGACTATATCAACTTGTACAAGCTGTGTTCACAGCCACAGAGCTCTGGTGCATTCAGAGTTACTTCACCAATATCATCAGAACAATACCACCATTTTAAAAGTCTGCAAGATCACATAGTGCTTTGGTCATGAAAATGTCAGCAAGTCATAGAAATATGATAATGGTCAGAAGACACCACTGGAACAGGAGGGGCACGAGGATTGAAATCCCTTCAATAAATTCAGTACTTCCAGTCCATAATCTTGAATTGGTCTAATATAGGCTTATCTGAGCCTTGAGAGACAGTAAATGTTGGTAATAAGTTTTAGCAATATATTTCCCAAGGCACTTTTTCAATAGCAAAGCCATATCATCTGGTTTCCTTGAAAATCCCACACATCATCATAGTAATGAACTGTGCATGTCCGCAGCTACTTCTGTAAGTGGCATAGCCTGGAATTCACTAAGGCAGTCACAAATGCATAACAGTTATGCATTTGTGACTGGTTTATATTCACAGTCTCTATGTATTCACTAGTTTAGGGAATGTGTACAGTACATGAAAATCCCTCTGCCCTCACTTCCAGGCAAGAGCTGCTGCGAGCAACAGGCATCTATTCCCCTGTCAGTTGGGAAGGAGGTATCTAATGTTTCCTCCACCACCTCCTACAAACAATGAGAGGGGGAATTGTGACAGGGATCCTGCTTCTGACTGTCATGTAACATAGAGGGCACTCACATTTGACTGCGGCCATTAAGTGACAAGTGGGAGGGGAGCAGACTGAATGACACTAATTGCAGCCATGTATTTTAGAGAAGTTGTGTACAAAAATGCATGAACCAGGAAATCTTGCAAACAAAATTACACCGGGGTAGCTAAATGGTGTGTGTGTTTCTTTAATTGCTAACTGTTGTGGACATATGATAGAATGACATGTGAAACTGTAATATATTTGAAACAGACTAACCTTTTTTGAGGCAATTATGGGTATTGGGTGTGTGTTTTGATATACTGGTTCATTGGATTCAATAGAACATGTATTCATATACATATTGATAAACATATCCAAAAGTTGATTCTTTGGTGTTAAGTTTGTTTGACCCTATGTTATAGAACCATAGACTCACAGAGTTGGAAGAGACCACAAGGACCATTGAGTCCAACCCCCGGCCATGCAAAAATACGCTACTGAAGCATTCCTGACAGATGGCCATCCAGCCTCTGTTTAAAAACCTCTAAACAAGGAGACGCCAGCACACTCCAAGTCAGCACATTCCACTGTCAAACTGCTTTTACCATCAGGAAGTTCTTCCTAATGTTTAGATGGAATCTGTTTTCCTGAAGTTTGAATTCATTGCCCTGTGTCCCAGTCTCTGGAGCAGCAGAAAACGGGCTTGCTCCATCCTCCATATGACACCCCTTCAAATATTTAAACACAGCTATCATGTCCTCTCTTAACCTTTTCTTCTCCAGCTCCCTAAGCCACTCCTCACAGGGCATGGTTTCCAGGCCTTCTACCATTTTGGTCACCTTCCTCTAAACATGTTCAAGTTTGTCAATGTCATCAGCATTCCTGCTCAGGTTTTGCAAACTCGGGGCAGGAAATCCTTTATGCAGTCAGTGGGGAAAAGCTGGTGCTGCCTATTACTTTTAATGATACAGCACCAAATGAGTGTTTGAACTCACAACAAAATGTGGTCTCGTTGGAAGAAGAATTGGTGTATATAGCCACTGACTTCCCCTAGTAATAAATCAAAAAGAATCATTTACAGATTGAATTCAGAATAACTGTAAACAAAAGTGGTACTACTATATGCTGGCAGTCATTTGAAGTAATATAAAATTTATAACAAAAAGGTTTTAAAAGGTTCAGGGAGAAAGAATTCGTAATTATATCCTGACCTTGGAGGAGAATACAAATATTTAAGGGCAATATATGAACATCTAAAAATATAAAACTAAATAATTTGGGATGATTAAATAACTGCAACTGCTGGTGTCAGGGTAAAAATATATGTTATTAGAGTCAATGGTACCATTTGCACTGATTGAAATAATTGCATTTCATCTTACAACTCATTGCCCAGTCCACTGTTGAAGTTCTAACCTACTGGCCTCCAGCCACATTAAAATATGAAAACTTTCAGCAACATATGCTTCTCTGAGGAAGCGTGCACACTTTGCAGCAAATATTTTCACTGCAGAAGCTTAACAAGTATAAAATGAGATCTCATATGACAGATGATCATCTCAAAAACATCCTGAAAAGTGCCACTTTTAATCTCAGCCCGGAAATTGCACAAATGGCAGCACAAAGAAAATGGAAATCACTCACTAGACAAGTACCGACACCGACTGTGTTCATACTCACATTCTACAAACTACAGCAACTGCATTTTCTTTACACAAAATAATTGAAATTATGAAACAATATTGTACTCTCCCCCTCCCCATAAGTATAGCTTGCCTGAAAGCTGAACCAATATCTTCCACATTCATGCAAACCATGCCTTGAAGGAAGCATCTTGGAAACAAAGTAGGATCACACCTGGTTAATCCTCGAATGGAGGTCTGCCAAGGAATACCAGCTTTCTACAGGTGAGATTTCAGAGGACAGAACTGGCAAAAACACCTCCCTTGGAAATTCATGGGGTTACCATAAGTCGATAGGTGAAGGGCACATGCCCACAACTACCACACTTTTTTTTAGTAACACTGGGGGAAAGGAATACGTTTTGCTCATTGATATTTTCACAAAGAATGAGGGAGTTTTAATATCACTTAAGGTTTGACAGATTTCAGCACATCCTTGAACACCAAAGCACCTTCCAACTTTGTACAAGGTCACAGGCTGTAATTCTATATTTATCTACCAGAGAGTGTAGCCCTACCAAACTCACTGGAGTCCAATGGTGAGTAAACATAGAAAAAATTGCACTATAACATGGATTAGACTTACTTTAGGAATTATGCTCTTATATAACAATACCCACATTTTCCACTTGGGGGGATTTTCACTTCAAATCATTCATAACTCATTCATAACTCATTCATGACTCATAAACCACAATATATTATGAATTGTCTATTGTTTTCCAGCTGCAGTTACCCAAAGAAATGATCTCAGATCTACATTGAAATATATTACTTGCTGTCTAACGAAGGGAACTACTAGTAGGGGAAGAGTTAAATTGCAATTGATTCATATTTTGTAAAATCAAATTATAATTAATCCATATTTAAATGAAATCAGACCATTCAACCAACAATATGATTAAAAAAAACAAGAAGTGTATTAATTTTCATGTATATGCAAGTATTTTGTAATCAAGGGGTTTCAGTTCACTGCATTACATGGCACGTGTCATTTTGAAACAATTTAGCTTTAGGGAGATACGTAGAACACATTAAATCCCTTTAATCTCTTGGATCTTTTAGTAAATCATTTATGTTTGCTCCAATCATTGTTAAGTTTTATCCCTGACTAATTTCTATGTGTAACCAAAAAAAAAAAAAGTAACAACAACAACAACTACAATAACAACAACAACAACATGTCTGGCTGTTATCATTGCTTAGTTGGGTTAAAGAAAAGTTCTATGTGGTGCAAAAAAAAACCTTTTGCAGTTGATGCAATTAAACATATCCTTTTGGTTCCTATAGAACAGGGGTGGGCAACTGTGATGGCTAGATTACAAATGTAACTCTTGTCATCTTTTACCATTGGGTATGCTGTGTAGGGCTGATGAGAGCTATGGACCAAAAGCATCTGGAGGGCCCCATATATCTATACTTCCTGCAGATCATAAAACTCCTGAAATATTGTTGTTGTGTGCGTTCTAGTTATTTCCAACTTATGGAGACCCAAAGATTAACCTATCATGGGGTTTTCTTGGCAAGACTTGTTCAGAGGGGATTCTCCTTTTCCTCCCTCTGAAATGAGAGATTGCAACTTGCCCAAGGTTTCCAGCTGGTTTCCATGGCTGAGCCAGAATTTGAACTCTGGTCTCCAGAGCTCTAGCCCAAAGTTCAAACCATAAAACCATACTGGGTCTCTTATGAAACATTACATTTGCAATATATTTAATTCCTCATTGCACTTAGAGCTTTGAAAGAAAAGGTATCCCTTCTCTACAAGAAAAAAATAAATATAATCAGATTTATCATGCTATCTTTTCTGTTAACTCAATCCAAGTTAATATCAAGCTCTTCTCAGATGTTCTGTCCTTCAGATATGTAGGATTGCAACAGTTTATCCCTCCATTTGATCTCTGTATCACCACTGCATAATTCTTCTCCCTTCCATGCACAGTAGGACAAAGATATAGAGGGAAAAGGTTTATAAGCTGGTTTACAAGTGTAAGCTCCCAGTGACTTATAAAACATTGACTGTGCAACATTTTAAATTGTGCAGGTTATCTATACATGGAGAGTAGGATCCAAAAAGTGTGTAGACAGCAGCGGCCTTGAATTCACAACAAAAGTGTTGGGGACACGTAGTATATCTCTTCTCTCTCCTCACACGGGTGAAGGATAAAAAATACTGAAGAGAGCTTCAGTGACCTTTTCCTTTCAACAGAAAGACACAGTGCTCAGGGAAAGAGAGAACGTTGTTGAGATGAGGAAGGTGTGTAGAATACTAGAATATCTTTCCAGAATATCTTGATTCCCCTCAAAGCAACTTCTGTGGGTATAAGGAACTGGTTAAACCAAGTCTGATCAGAAGAGCACCCAAAAAGTGATGCTGACAAAACTCACAAACAATGAGGTCTATATGCAACCTTAACTTGTTTGTAATATTTTCTTGCAATGTGAGCTACAGACGTCTGTCTCCAAACAGAACCCATTCATAATTAATCAAAAGACATTTTGAGTTGACTAATATCCAGGGTTGGGTCTTGACATTGACCAAAAGATAATGCTAGCTACTGCTCTTTCTTCATGCTCTGAATCGATTATTTTAAGTGCCAAAACCCTGAGATTTTATTTTGTTGAGTGGTCCAACTGTTCTGTACCGTAATTTTAGAAATGAAGGGAAGGAAGGCTTGGTCAAACATCCACTTTTGAAGAAATGCCTTGAGTTTTACATACACACTCTGTTCTGACTCTGGATTTTGTGACCCTTTCCCTCTGGTGGATAGTATCACTATGCATGACAAGTGGAATGTTTTCTTTTATATTTCATGCTGTCTTTGAGACTCTGGCACAGTTGAAAGGCAGATATAAATGTTCTGAAAAATAAATAAAATGTATATCTGAAGAGTTCAACCACTGCCTATTTTTTAAAATACAAGAGTATGCATTTCAGACTTTTCTTGAGTGGATCTTAACCACAGTATTATATCTCTAAGCTCTAATCTGTGTTTCATTTTATCTATGGTTTGCTGGAACAAACTAGCTCATTTAAATACAATTTGAATTTGAGTTGTTTCAACAAACCAAAGTTACACCATAGCCTGCTGCATCTCATCAAAACAGAAAGCTGTGTTTAATCTAAAATGGAAGTAAACACTATTAACTTGTTCCTCCTCATTACTGCATAGAAGAGAAGTATGCAAGCTAAGGAATTGTCTAAACTTAGGCCCTTACTGCACGAAGTTGTTATACTGCCAGACCAACATGGTGTTCCCAGTCCAGGACCCCTGCTATTACATGAGATCATCACGACCCAGCTGCTTTCACGTTGCCATGCACTGGAATGCTGCAAAAAATCTGGTAATGGCCTCCCTTCCCACCACAATCCTGTCAGCTGTGTGGGTACAGTTTCTCAAAAGCACTTGATAGTGCTTCTTTCTGTAGCTGATCCAGGATTGGGCATGGTGTGGGCATTCCCAGGTTGTCCCTCCTTCAGCTATTCCCATGGCATGGTAAGTTCGAAATCCATCACCTCTCCACGTTTATTTTAAATTTCTCTTTCAGTTATTTTTTTTTAAAAAAAGTAAATACATTTTTAGTGTTATAGCAGAAAAATGCAATAGCATATGGACATGTCATGATGTTACAATGTTGCTGCACTAGTACTGTTTACCAAAAACAAAACAAAACCCCAGACCAATCATAAGTTGTAGAGTGGGGAAAAGGACTTGCCAATGACACTGTAATGCGGTAGCAACACTGGTGGCAATAGCGCTACTCATCTGCTTAAATCGAAAGGGTGCAATAGAGAGCTTTCATAACCCAGTACCATCGCAGCCTTATTCTCAGCATGCTAAATGATAGTCTAGTGTTACAGCTGAAAGAACCCAATAAAACCAAGTTATTGTGTGTTCCGGACGCAGCTCTACATGGAGTATGATCTCTCTAACACACCAAGAAGAAAAGCACATGGCTGAATATTTGCATATGCTTTGCTTCTGTCCTCCAAATCTACGGGAAGATCAGCATGGAAGGCAGAGTACAAAGCTTGATTAAATGCTACTGCTGGACTGGACAGTTGCAGGTCACTTAACCAGCTTCAAAGTGCAATTTCATTCTCTCTGCTCTAGTAGTTTAGACTCTGTGCAGGGCTGAACATTTCCAATTACCATGCTACAATATGGTTGTCTTACAGGTCTCTGCTTATAATGACAGATTTAAAAAAAAAATTGCTGTTGCCTGCCAGTAGAAATAATCTATATAGGAAGGTCGATGTACAAACTGCTCTACAGGAACAGCAAGATTCAAAGAACTCCATGGAGAAGCCAGCACGTGAAATGTAGATTTCCTTACTTCCCAATTACACTGATTATATTGCCTCCAACACCCTACAAAGACAAATAATCTTCATTAACAATGTATTGCAACCCATTGTCATGGAACAGCCTGAAGGGAAAAAACAGCCTTGAAAAAAAAACCAGCACAGCAGAGTTGACCGACTCAGCAAGAAAGGTCAACAACACACTGTTGGCACTGAATGCAAGTAATATTTACGCTGGTGATTTCCCATAATGAAATGTTCCATTATCAGATTTCAAACAAAGCTGCACTCTTCTTTCATTAAAAAGTACATATGTCATCTGGAAGTCAAGCCCTGCTTCCAAACCTCTCTGAAGACAGTCAACTGGAATGAATTCATGCGATCTATTCTAGAAATGGTATATCAAGGGTCCAGTTTGTGTTGGGGCCAAGACACAAGAGCCTAGATTTGTCATGGTTTGAATAAAGTGACAGTGTCACAAGAGGTGTTTAACATTCCCTTTCCTTAATCAAACACACGCACACAGACAGAGCGGGGGCGGGGGGGGGAGGGAGAAGGAGAGTTATTTAGTCACAGTAAAGAAAATGAAAGATACATTATATGTTTCATCTTGTGGATACCTAATATATCCTCAGGTGTAAAGCAGGGAAATAGGTTTGTGCTTTTCATTGCTGAAGATATTGTTACGTGTCTTCAAGTCAACCCTGATTTATGGTTACCCATAACCATAAGGTTTTCTTTGCAAGATTTATCCAGAGGAGACTTGCCATTACCTTTCTCTTAGGCAGAGAGCAATGGGACTTGCCCAAGGTCACCCAGTGGGTGTCACGGCCAAGCAGGGATCTGAACCCTGCTTTCCTGCAGTCCTAGCCCAACACTTAAACCACTATAGCACGCTGAGTTTCTTATGGTTGAAGAAAATCATTTAATAATAATGTATTACCCAATATGTTATTCCACCAACTCATGGAAACTGGTGATTTCTTCTTGTTGCTGTATGCCTTCAAGTCATTTTCAACTTATGATGACTTTAAGTCATATCTATCATGGGTTTTCTGAGGCTGAAAATCTTCAACACACCTAAGGTCATCCAATGGGTTTCCATGGCCAAGCAGGTAATCAAATCATGGTATCTAGAGTCATAGTCCAACACTCAAACCACTACACTATGCTGACTCTCCAGCCTATAGTATTTTCCACATTACTGTGTCTGCGCCAGATACATTACACATCATTGGTTTAAACCAGGGGTCCTTGAAGTATGGCTCAGTGACCCCCTAGAAAGTTAAAGGATGGCCTTCAAGAGATATCTGTGAAGCAGCATATCTGCAAATTCTTTACTTTCTTTCTCATAGCTTTTAAAACATTGTTCAAGTACTGTCTTAGCGGAAGCAGATTTATCAGATTCTTAAAGAGATCCATGACCAACAAAGTATAAGAACCACTGATTCACATTTTAGTCCTTTCTTGACTTCTTTTGAATGTGAAGAAAATATTCTAAAAGTGAGTTATGATTTCAAACTATACCCATAAATCTGTCTTATACTTTCAGATGACTGGTCCATTGAGCCTGGGTCCTCTTCACAATACAGAATTATAGCACTATTATTCTGCTTTAACTCCCATGGCTCAGTCCTACGGGATTTTAGAATCTGCAGTTTAGGGAGGGGTGTTTGGAATTCTCACTCAGAGTGCTTCAGTGCCGCAGCAAACTACAAACTCCAGGATTCCAGAGGGTGAACTTATGGCAGTTAAAGTAGAAATAAAAGTGCTATAACTGTGTAGTGACAACGAGACCCTAGTTTTCACTGGCCCATCTATTCTGGAAAGCAGTGGCTTTCCCATGTTTGAGGCAAAATTTTTTTCCCACTATTTCTGTTTGAATCTCTTCAACTGGAGTTGCCAGTTTTGGGGCTGCAAATCAGGTTCTCTGTCACTGAGCTACAACCTTCTCCCAACCTCCTGAATAAAAATTCAGAGGGCTAATGCCAGTGACAGATATTGCTGATTTAGATAATTGCTTATCATAAAGGAGCATCTTAAAAGTCTGCTGAGTCAGTTTCTCCTAAAAGTAGCCATCACAAAGCATTTTCATCAGGAGGCATAAAACTGAGAGTATAATTCATTATACTTGCTGTTCCCTGTTTGTGGATACAGAGGCATTCATTCTTGCCATACCAAGACTTCAGTTACAGCCTTTAGTTTGTAAGAGGAGGAGGAGGAGGAAGAAATAACAACACAACTTCTTAGGTTATGTCAAATTCATTTGAATGAAAGAACAATTCTGCATGGTCTGAAGAACATAGCGAAATGAAAAGGGAAATAATTTTATTTTTTACACTACATATATAGTCAGAAAGCTTTATAGATACCATATTTGCTGGCATATTAGATGCCCTGGCATATAAGATGCATCCCACTTTCAAGGGGTATTTTTCAGGAATAAAATTTTTTAGTTCCCTGGTTAGGGGAATGAAAAGAGTGTTGCACCAGGAGAGGATTGGAGTGAAAAGAGTGCTGCACCAGGAGGTGGGGAATGAAAAGAGTGCTGCACCAGCTTTTGAGTGCTGCACCTAGAAGAGTCACAATGCACAAGAGAGGAGGAGAAGGTAAGGAGTGCTTCACCTAGATTCCACTATTCCTTCCCCTCCTGTTTGCTTGGGCAAGGAGAACTTTGGCTCCTGGTTCATTCCTCATGTTTTTAGCATTACCATATTTGCTGGTGTATAAGTTGTACCCCATTTTCAAAGGTTTTTTTTTTTAAAAAAATGCATCTTATATGACAGCAAATATGGTAAACAAATAAAACAAAATGAGGGAGTACACTTGTGGTCTCTTAATATTAAGATTGCTCAGCTAATGCCTGGCTTCAGTCAATGTACCAACTGCCTAACTTCCTAAGTATGATGGATTTGGCCACAGTGGTTTATGACTTAATTACCTCCTGATCAGAATGTAGCAAAACACAATATATCAGGTTGCTCCTGAAATGAATTCAAAAGCTAGAATAAAACATGGTGGTAAGATTGGTGTCTGATGTATGCTTTAGAGATCACACACTGAAAGTCTTCCAGTCATAGATTCTTACAGTTGGAAGGGACTATAATGGACATCTAGTCCAACCCTGTGTCATGCAGGAATGTGTATTAAAGCAGCCCTGACCATACTTAACATTGAGGTGAGAGGAGTGAAGGAGTTTCTAATTCAGGTGAGCCTAGTACAGACTGGTTGATTACTGGGATGAAGACAGCAAAAGACCAGCAAGGAAAAAAAGTTGGCAAAACCCCAACAAAACTGGTTATGTTAGCTACTAAACAGTTAAATGGGGGGAGGGGGGAGAAAAGAATGGTGGTATATCTGAATGTGCTGCTAAGAGAGAACAGTTGTCTGAATATTTAGTAGAGATGTGAAAATATCTAAGCTGAATTTCTCTAAATTCCAGCTGCATTTTCTCCAGTTGTAGTTTCATATTCGATTCTGCAAGTCTTGAGTTTTCTTCATATGCTGAAATGAGTTCAAATTATTTTATGCTTTTGGCCTAATTTGTACAGATACTTGCAAAAATACCCAATTCATTCCTTTTCCCCTTTGACAAAAGCATGTGTCGTCATGGGGTTTTTTAACAGAAAAAAACATTTAAGGCATTCAGATTTGTTTTGTGCACACCTTACTTCTTGGAAATGCACCTAGAATGTTGCAAACGTGCAAGCATCAGCATGCATATTTCCTAGCAGTAAGTTCTGTGGGGCAATAAAATATAGTACTTCTTTCCTTGAAACTATTGGCTCTAGTGCAGTGTTCTTCATGTTTAGTCCTTGCAGAAAGGATACAGTTCAGGTTCCACTTGCATTTTGTACCTCCTTGAAAATCCAACAGAATTGAATCAGTGATATTCATTGGGATGTGACATCCACAAGAATTATACCGCTGTGAGCTCTGACTTTGCAATATGTAAATAAATCGTTTTGGGAAGAAAATTACATCCGCATACAAAATACCCAAACCTGTACTACTTGTTATGGTAAAGAGGAAATTACCCTTGTAAATAAACAGCTGAGAATCCACTGAGGAACAAGCAGACTGGAGGAGTGACTGCTATGGGAAATTTAAGCTTTCCCAACTCTTGTCATTTCTTACTTCAAAACTGCAGCCTCTTGAGGCTGCTTTTCAGTTAAAAACAGAAAGAAAGAAACACATCCCTTACCCATGCCAAGCATTGTCAAATCCTTCTGGGAACTTAGAACTTGACTACCAGTCACAAAAAAGAGAGGATCAAATACAGACATGGGGGAGGAGAGACACGAAACTAAAAACAAGGGCAAGTGCTCAGGTGGGTATAACTTCCAATGTGTTTTGAGAATATGCTTTATCTGCTTGAGTAAACCTCAAGCTTAAGTATGCTGTTGCAGCAGCAGAAAACTTGTCACAAGCAGTTTTGACTAAGGGTAAAAATATTTACTTGATAGAGTTTTCTTGAAACATATAGACAACCACATCCAACTTTGATTAGAATACAAGTCCCAGGATCTCTAGCCTCTGCTGGGAAAAGGTGGCTGAGTTATCACTGAAACAAAAGACACATTTGAAGAGCATCAGTTTTCATCAGAGATCTTTAGATTTGTCATCAAATCATTGGCTTCTGCTTTCCTTTCCCGTAGCTGAGCTACTTTGCCTTCAGAAAAGAGAAGGAGAGGAATGTGACCAGTGTTTTACAGGGCTTTTTCAAGAGTTCCAACTGAAAATTCATAAAGCTGTTTAAGGATTGGAGAATATTAGAGATACTTGAGGATTTCATTCAGCCTACGGTTTGAAACATTTCCTGGACTAATAAGTGAATTAAAGTACAGTTCTCCTTTCATTTTTGTGCTTCACTGAACAGTTCAGTCCTGGAAAAGAAATAGGCATGTGTTGAGTTGAGCGTGCTTTAATTGTTAGGCTGTTTCCTCACTACACTATTACAGTGCTATTATTCCACTTTCAACATCCTATGGAATCCTGAGGTTTGCAGTTTAGGGAGGTGCATTTAGAATTCACTGCCAGAGAGCTCTTTGGCCTCAGTAAACTACAAACCCCAGCATTCCACAGCATGTTGAAAGTGGAATAATAGCACTATTACAGTGTAGTACGGAAATGGTCTTAGTGAAAAACTACATCTCTACATCTCTCCTTTTGAAATGGCGATGTGCTACCCACTAAGCTCTAGAAGTGCTAAACCAGCCCTCTCTGGTATCCAAGGACCTCTTCCTCATTCTCCTGGCTGAGAGGCCATAGACCATTGCCTCAAAGTCCTCCTCACTGACAACTCATCATTGCTGCACAGAAGGGAATGATAATCTAAATCCATTTAAAACTTTAGATCAAGCTTTGGCTGAAAGGCTGTCTTTGTCACTATAATAGATGACCTAGGAAAGGAGAAGTACAGGAGGAATGATACCTCCTGCCTTTTCTTTCAGTTTTCTCAGAAGTTTCCTGTACCATCAGCTATGGTATCGTTCTGCATAGGCTCTCTGTGCCATTCCAGCAGAATGAAGAATCCATTCTATGGTATCTGAAGCTGGAGTCCTAAATACATTTACCTAACGTAGATACCTTTAAACTCAATGGGGCCTCATTCTGAGAAGGCATGCGCAGGATCACACAGTCGGAGTAGCTATTATGGAGGGCTAAACTACAAAGGCTGTGTAGTAGACTCACCAGTATAATCTAAAACTGCACTAAGGCAAGAAAGATCTTACTCGTTTTGTCATAAAACAGATGAGGTGTGAAAGACGTCTCCTTTATATGTGATCATTTCCAAATGCTTAATTAGACATAAGCATAAAAAAAAAAAACCCTTCACTTCCAGGCTCCTTGAGAAGAACCATGCTATTTATAGAACTGTTCATGAGGTAGCACACTCCATCAAATGTCAAGTGGAAGAATGTACAGGATAACAGTAATGCAAGGCAGAGTTATAAAAGAGAGAGATCCTCCTGAAAACTTAAGATTTCACTAGACTTTTCCAAATGCAGAATTGTACAAATTAACTGAGGAGTCCTGAGTCTCTCAGATTCATATGTAAGAATATATAAGAATCATTTTAACAATCCATATTATTAGTTAACTGAAAGATTTCACTATAGAATTCTACAAGAGAATTTAGAGAATTTCTCTAAAAGAGAATTCAGCCTAAAGTAGGGGTGGGGAAGCTGTGGCCATTTCCTCACCTTACCTGATCCAGTTGTCCTCCTGTAGCAATCCCAGCAGTGCCTCTGCCGTGAGTCTACCACAGAATGAGAATGTTCCCCTCCACACTTGACTGGCTCCCTCCAGAAGGGAATGCAAGGGACATGCTCCTTCCTTCCGCAGTGCAGCCAGGCTCTTTCCCATGCTGTGCTGGGGAAGGATGCACCTCCATCGCGTTTCCTGCCCTTCCGCATGGCCGGGAAGGATGGGAGCATCATGTGATTGGGGCTCAGTGACAGAGAAACCCTGCGATCACACGAGCTGGTGATGCAAGAAGGATGGGACTGCAACAGTGTCATGAGGAAGCATCATTGCAGTCCCACTCCTCTCATGTCCTCATGCCAGGATGCCATCATCGTGCAGAAAGAGCCTATGACTCTCCAAATATAATTGTATCTCAGTTCCTATCATGTTGTGACTTACTGAGTGTTGACCCACTGAAGTCAACAGGACAAGTTAATCATGTGTAATAGCCATTAAGTCCCATTGATTTCAGTGGGTCCCTCCTAGGAATTACAAAAGCTGAATATAAGCCCCAAATAAAAATAGGTAATATTTTGTTCTAGCCAGTAAGAATGCTCACAAATTTTAATTCTAGCACTTTGCTTGCAAGTAAGCTCCTTTAACCAAAACTCTATTGGAGCTTATTTCTATGGCCCTTACTGCATGACACTGCCATCCTGGCATGGCAACACGTTGCTCCCAGTCCTGGACATATGCCGTCGCACAACGTCATTGCTGTCCCACTGCTGTTTCGTCGCCACCCATTGCTGTCATGCCTTATACCAATAGCCCCCTTCCTCACAATAGCAATGGCCCCCTTTCCCACAATGATCCTGTCTGCAGCTGCAAGTGTGCGGTAAAAGCAGAAGTGCTTGACAGCAATTCCTTCTGCAGTACAGCATAGGGAGAGGCAGGGAGAAGGACCCACCATTCACACTGTACTGCAGAAGGAAGCCAAGTGTCCCTAACACTACCTATCCACCGGCAGCTGACCAGGTGTGGTAGGGAGTGTTCAGGTCCTGATCTCATCCCAGCAATGGCACTGTCGGGATCCTGCTGAGATGAAGCGCTATTGGGCCATAGTGTGGTAAGAGCCTTAGTAAATATGCACTGGACAGGCTACAAGTTTTTGTGAATTACATATGTGTTTACACTTCTTCTGCTGATATCTAGGAGATTTGAATCATCCCCTTAACTACAGTGTTGTTTTTCGTTTGTAAAAACTTTAAGAGTTTTTTTTCTTTTAACAAAGACTCTCTTTTCAGCTATTGGAAAAGACACAGTAAAATACATTGTGATCTTTAGCAGCAAATTTTCATGAACAAAAATAAGGAATTGAATTATAAACAACTGTAACCCATCCAGAAAAGAGCCCTTCAGAAATGCTTGACACTTGCAATGCACTAATTATTATTAATCAATTCACAGAGTAATCTATTCTCAACTGTTTGGGTACTGAAGAAAGCAGAACTCAAAAGTGCAACTTTAATTGAACAGGGAAAAAAAAAACATTTACCCAGATACCAAAATAATATAATAAATGATATGCTGAAGTTTCAAAGGAAAACTCTTTCCTATTATTTAATCTCTTTACTCAAATTTACTCTGACACACTATCGATCATTTTATGAGCTGTTTCAAACTGGATATTAATACTGAGTTTATTTGCTCAAAGGAATAAGGGCAAAGTTTCTAGGGCTTATTTGCATTCTGATGTTCCTCAGAAGAATAGCCCAGATCCAGACCCAAAAGCAGAAAATGATGGAAATTAAATAACTGAGTGGGCTTTAGATTAATGTACTCACTAAAGTGGAGGGAGAAATTCCACACTTAGTAAGTGCAATGTTTAATAAACACATTCTAAAGCTGTGTCCAAATAGATTGGATACTTTAAGATGCCTCCTGAATTTTAAAAACACATCATTTAGCTTTAATGGCATTCCAAGAGAGCTCATTCTTCTCTCTAATGGTAGATTCTTTCATCAAGAATTAGTACGCTAAGAACTGAAAAGAAGCTTGTCCAGCAGCTGATACATAACATAGGTACTGTAATTTCACAGTCCTATTAGAAAGATGTACAGGGATGAAAAATAGCAGCAGGCTTTGTGCTAATGCTAAGAGCACAGTACATTAATACTTCAAAAACTAATCAAACAGCTGAGACAAAGGCAATCAGCTGGATTCATACTCTTGAAATCAGCAATATAAATTTCCATGAAAAAGCTGAATTCTGATAATGGAATTAAGTTCCTGTTAATAAGGACTGCCCCAAGTTTCAGCCAGGACAGACCTATACGACTGGGAAATGCTACCAATTTCCACCGAATATGGTCAGCATCCTGTTGGTGGCATATGCAAGGGTGCTCCACCTTAAACTTGTGTATGAATTATTTTTTGACATTGCACAAGCAGATATTCTCTTCCTCTCTCCAAAACATCCAAAGCACTTATCCCACCCCCAGGAATCACTGGTGTGATGGCATAGGTCCTCATTCCTCTCCACTCTGTTGCTGGTAGAGAATGGAGGAGATCAGAGAAGTATCTGAGTATAACAAAATCCACTGAGACCTCCAGAAGACCTCAGCAGATCCCATGTCCTTGGGGCTCCAATTCCCCCGTGTCTACCACCAACAGAATGGCTGTGGGGGGCCACCACAGCACAACTTTTAAGTTCTTGGAGGGATTCAGCAATGGAGTATGCTGCCTTGGTGTGTGGTAGAGTCTTCTTCTTTGGAGGTTTTTAAACAGAGGCTGGATGGCCATCTGCTGGGAATAATTTGATGTGAGTCCCTGCATCGCAGGGAGATGGGACTGGATGGCTCCTGTGGTCTCTTCCAACTCTATGATTCTATGGTAGGGAGGCCATAGCAGACTTCCACAAGAGGAACTCAGCCAAAAGGTGGCAAAGCTTTAGTCTCTACTTGTTCTGGGGCAAGAGTAGGAGTCATAAAGCCTTTCAGATTTTGTTCAGTTGCAATCCTAGCATTCCTTGCCATTTGCCGTGCTTGCCAGCACTGCCGGGGAATTTCTGTTCAACAAGCTCTGGAGGGTTGTATGATTCCCACCTTTGGTCTAGGGCAAAGACATTCTTTTTACAGCAAGGACCAGGCCCTTTTCATATTACACAATTGTATCACACTGATTCCACTTTAACAACAATCTGTGCATCCTATGGAATAACGGGATTTGTAGTTTGGGAAAGAACTAGAGTTCTTTGCTGACTATTTTAAATGCCCCAAGAAATCACAAAGCCCAAGTTTCCATAGAATGGAACCATGGCAGTTAAAGTGGAATCAAAGTGCCATTACTGTGTAATGTAAAATGGCCTGAGATTCCTAAGAGTGCTAAAAAATACTCTGCAGTTCGAACAAGGTCACCTTGTCCAGAATCTTTGTTCCAGTGGTGATCAAGGAGATGTCTCTAGAAGTTTACGAACAGCAGGACAGGAAAGCAATGCATTTTCTACTGTTATACATCACATTTTCAATGAATCACCACAGTGAATGGACTAGAAATTCCTTTCCTTTGGAGCTGAAACAGTAATGTTAGGACATAGGATGTGTGAATTTAAAAGTCAGGGGTGTTTGAAGGAAGTTTGTTTGCCAACAGAAGAGATATGGCATCATCCATTTCAAATGGTTTCTGTTGAACTGAAGATTTCCTGGCTGACTGAAGCTGTTGAAGGCTGCAGTTGTCAGTTAGAGACCTTACTGACCCTTTTCTCTGACAAGTGTCATGGTTGGAATCAGGTTTGTAGCTATGGGGGGGGGGGCACAGAGTGATAGCATTTTCTTCACAAATAAGAATTCTGCTCCTCCTCAAAACTTCCCCCAGTCTCCAAATTTCTAGCATTGCAGTAATGTAAAAATTCAGTTAAGCATTTAGAAATGCAGTTTAGTCATCCAAAACATGGGTGCTTAAATTGTATTTCTAAATGCTTAACTGAACATTTTACATTACTGCAATGCTAGACTGAAAGAACGGGACAGACAAAGAGGCCAAGGGCATACAAATACCACAGTAGAAGAGTTCTAGATGTGAATGATTTTGTGCCTCGCTGTTTGTGATGCTAAAGATTTGGGGACTAAAACAAAACTTCATGGGGGGTGGATATAATTCTTATTTGGGCAATGCCCTCATTTTTTGCCCTCCATGCATAGCTGTATCCCTGGCTGGAATCCTATGATATACCACTGCTCTGGGTGTATTCCTGTGGAAATATATGCTCTTCACTGGAAGAACATCCTTCCATTTTTGCATTGTATGATGCCCTGAAAGTGGAAGGTAATTCTTTATCAAGCAAGCAGAAACACAATTCAACCTCACCCTGAGGCTGTGGCTTCCATTTCCTTCTTCTCTCCCTCCCTCCCTCCCTCCCTCCCTCCCTCTCTGCCTCTTCTTTTAATGGGAAAACAGCCATTAATTGGCCCCAGATGCATGCCCTCCATGCATAGCTGTTACTCTTTTTTTCATGTTTTGAAGAGAATGCATGAAAGACATCCAAGAGTTTTTTCAGAGTTTCCAAAGAAAACACTCCAAAAGCGTTTTGACAGATTTTATTTTCACAAGAGGGAAAGGGAGAATGGACAACTGAAACAATAGGGAGCTAAGTATGTTTAACCTAGACAAGAGAAAGTTAAGAGATGATATGATTTGTTGTTGTTGTGGTTGGTGTGTGCCTTCAAGTCATTTCAGACTTACAGTGACCCTAAAGTGAACCCATCATGGGGTTTTCTTGTGGCTGAGAGTGTATGGTGTATCCAAGGTCACCCAGTGGGTTTCTGGGGCAGAGTAGGGAATCGAACCCTGGTCTCCAGGGTCATAGTCCATCAATCAACCACTACACCACACTGGTAGTCATGTTTAAATATTTGAAAGGATCTCATGTGGAATGTGGAGCAAGCTTGTTTTCTATTGCTCCAGAAGCTAGGACACAGAGCAATGAATTTAAACTAGAGGAAAAGAGATTCCATCTAAACATCAGGAAGAACTTCCAGCAGTTGAATATGCTGCCTCAGAATGTAGTAGACTCTTCTTCTTTGAGGTTTTTAAGAAGAAGGATAGCCATCTCTAGGGAGTGTTTTTACGTATATCCCTGGATGGCAGGAGGTTGGACTGGATAGCCCTTGTGACTCTTCCAAGTCTAGGATTCTATAACTCTATGATTCTAAAAGTTTTCTCCTCACTGGGCCAAAGGCTCTGTGCATTTTTCATATTTTGGGACCTTCCTGTGAAGATTGTGTGAAGGTTCTCTTGAACACCCCACCACCGTTTTATGCTATTATTGCTGCTGGACTAAAATAAGATCCTGACTGTCTTTTTGATCTCACACAAGGTGCAAAAATCGAATAGTGGTTGACAATACTTTTTTAAACATCTCTTCTCACCAAGAATGAGAACATTTCGGAATAATCTTTGCTACCCCACTTTTGAGAGAAAGGAGAGAGGCTAACTAGTAACAAAGGGAACTATTCTTAAATGGCAGCAATGATCCTTAATATGCTTAGGAATACCATGTTCAGGTAAGGATTATGGGTACAAACTGACCTCATCTGTTTCTAGAAGTCCTCCATATCATTCAAATCTTCCTTCCTCTCTTTTTTGTCTTGTTGTTTACTTGCAAAAAGTGGGAATTTCAGGGAGGGTCATGGCAGGTTGTATTTTATTGTAGGGTGGGCCTGAATGTTGATCTATTGGGATGATCATGTAATAATTAGGTGAAGTTTTCCAAATTCTTTTTCAGCTCCTCATTACCGTGGAACAGAAAACCTAAAGACCTCATGGAGATTTAAAATTTTGTATCCTTCCACCTGGATAAGCTACAACTTATTACTTTGCAAACTAATGTACTTTTGGGCTAATTTACAATTGGCCTATTTCTGCACAACTGTCACATGGAGTTCAGTGCTCATTAAAGGACTAAACTGAAACAGGGAGGCATAAAAATAAGAATAACACATTTTCTCACCATGAAAAGTCTTCAGCAGTTATTTAAGGAAAATGCAAATTGGTGTCCATTTGGAGTGAGGGTGAGAAGTGGTTTATCTTTTGAATTCAGTGTTGTAATAAGATTGGCTAAATTATGTGCAGTGTGAAAGCATTCTGTGATTCCTGGTTGGCTGGATCTTTCACTCGATAAAAATTAAGTGGCAAAGGGGATAGGAAAATGGAGAAAGAAAATAAAGTAGGTCTTTAGGGCTGATTTAGATGCTGTTTAAAGCAAGAGTGGGCACCTCCTTCAACTTTTTTTTTGATACTCTTTATTAAATACGCAAATTTATAAAAGGTGTACCTAAACATATACAAAATAAGAAATGGGAAGCGCTGCATGAAAAACAAATCGTCGGAATCAGAATCAAATATATCCGTAGTTCCCGTCCCCCATTATTAATTGTTTCAAATTTAAACAATGTCATATTAAATTGTTTAATTAATTTAGTTTAATTTAATTTGTTTAATAACTATAAGTTTTTACATATCATAAAACAAATATGAATAAGTATCACTTCTCTGTGTTTTATGAAAATTCTATTAATAAGAAAAAATCAAGAAAAATAATCTCCTTCAACTTTTGAGGGTCGTATTCCTCCACAAGACCTTAGAGGGCCACATCTGCCTCTCTGGCCTATATCTCAATATCAAAGTCTGGTCTTTCCCCACCTTTGGTTTAATGTCTGTTCATTACTTTTTGCCCTGAAAATATGTGTAAACATTTAGTACAATGCTAAGTCTCCTAATACCAGCATGGTTAAGCATTGATTGTTATAACTAAGGGCCAGAAGAAAAGTTGCACTCTTATTAATCCTTCTTATGGCAAATAAAAATCAAATAGCACTACCGAAAGAAAACACAGTTTATTTTTAAAAAACAACAGAAGAGTGTTGATGAGCCACATCCTCTCACTGTTTCAAAAACCACAGGGAGAAAGAAAGCGACAAAAAAAAAAAAAGAGAGATCCCTCAAAGGATGAATTCTATTTTCATAAATTAAACAGGATGGGCCAAATTTTCCTGTGTAACATCAAATTCCACATTACCACCAGGATTTTCATGTTTGATAGGTGAACCAAATCTACAGCAGCACTAATGATTTATTAACTGATCTATCCTCTCTGCTGCACTCCAATATATAAATAAATTTTATGTTTGCAATGCTAAACTGGACAGGCAAGGGAAACAGGAAGATTACATCTTCCTTACATCTATGTCCTTTAGAAAAAGTGGCTAGGGATGTAACTGTTCAATAAATTTGTCATGAAGGAAGCCACAAGTATTTTATGACTTTTCTTCCTCCTGTGAGAAAGTCTTTGAAAACTGCAGTTTTCAAAGATTATTTGCAGTTTATAGCTTATTCTGATAAAATCTGCATGTGGTATTTTTGCACACAAAACAGCATTTTCTGTCCAAAAAAAAGGGGGGGTTACTTATATGCAAAACTGTTTCTGTAAATAATATTTCTACACAGAAATTTTATTTTCTGTTCAGAAAATGCTGTTACCTGCACAAGATATCCTATAGGGCACTTATTGTGAGGAAAATTTTCCCTTAGTTAGTTAGTTAGTTAGTTAGACAGTTTTTGCCCAGAAACAGAAATATTATTTTGGGCGCAGAAAATGTTGTTACCTCTGCATAAAGTGTTATTTTTCTCCACACAGACACATATACACAAACAAAACCATATGTGAGTTTTGTGCAGAGTAAGTCCTGACCCATAAAGATTCACCTTGTCTGGGCTTCCCAAACAATCAAGAAATATGTTTTATTAATTATTTTTCAAACATATTTGAATATTCTTTAAATCTCTTGAAGTGGGAGAATCGGCACTGGGTTTCAACTATCTCTAGTGAGCCTTCCCTACTACTTGTGTTCGTGTCTCCACTTTTCTTTTGCACTTTGGCATGGGGAGCCTACTGAACGGTGGCTACATTTTGAGGTGGGAGTGAACTTTCATTATGTTCAGGTTTTGGGGTTAACATTGGTTTTCAAGGTACTATAGCTCCACCCCTACACACTTCTAAGCAAACCAACAAAGCTCTGTCACCACTATAAGCAATTCTGATGCTACTATGAACAGCCCCTCCAAGTTGTGTCTCATAGAGAGCCCCACTCTGAACAGCAAAATATTTTGACATAGCTGTGTTTCCAGGAAAACTATTGAAAAAAATAATAATTACGACAAATTTGTCTCTCCTGGCAAAAGTGGCCATTTCCCCCTCACTTTTTTATAGGGGCACAAATGACTTTATGAATGTTCCAGTGCTAGAACCTTCTCCTCCAAAATAAAGAAGCATCTCATCATGGAAATGTGAGTAAAGCATCCTGTGCAGCTTGACTTTTCATATTATACATCTGCCACTAAAACAGTGCTACCTGAGTGTGCAAATATGGTCATATCTGACCATTTCATTGTCTCGCATGCTTTTTTCTAATATTCTGGTCTGGGAAAGGAATACATGACCTAAAGAACTGGACATAAGAAGCCTTTGGTTGTTCAATACATTTTTTTCCTGCCCAGATGAATTACTTGGTCCATTTCACTTTCTTACACTCACCTATCCACTTACCCACAATCATTTAAAAAAAACACCTCAAATTCTTCCTATCAAAACCAATGTGGTAGAGTGGTAAGACTGTTGGACTAGGAGCTGACAAACGCACACATTGCCTCCTCCTTCTCAAAGTATGGATACCCTGGGTAGCTGTTGACTAGCCTTCTGTGACTGTGACCTACGTTACAGGATTTGCGTGATTATAAAATGGAGAGGAGGAGAACCGTTTATGTTCCCCTTGAGCTCTTTGCAGAAAAGGTAGGATAGAAGTGTAACTAGCTATAAAGGAATTTCCAAACTTTGGAAAGTTCTTATCGGAAAATGAAACAAAATTTTCATATACCCATCTAGCTGGTCTTCCTGACTGCAAGGCTGAAAAATGGTGCAAGCAACTGTACAGAAGTAATACTTTAAGTGTTCAACATAAAAGAAGCCCTTTCCATCGTTAGTACCATGGACTGCTGTGCAAGTTTATATCCCTGGCATTGCCAGTAGAAGGGAGATGGACAACAGTAGAACTACTCCTACTCCCAAGAGTTGTGGCTCATAGTACCAACCTGTAGTTTGTTTGCCTGATGCATTACAATCAAACACTATAAGCCAGAAACTGGTGACTTTTGGTTGGCTATCAGGAGAAAATACCAACAAAGAATCCTACTCATTTTAGAAACATGATTTAGGCCCTTCTCCATATGATGGAACAAGTCTACAACAAATAATCCCGTCTAGCTAGCTTATTGTTTAGAGGGAAGGAATGAATACATAGCTGCTCCTCCCCTCAAGACATGGAATGGCTGTTTATCTGTATGGAGTTGAACAAGCTCTAGATAATTTTTTTTTAATTTTTGTTTTATTATAAAGAAAAAAGAACAATACATAACAGAATAAAACAAAAACACCACGTGAATAACATAAATGTGAAAAAGAGAAAAATTACAACACAAATAGCTTATATTACTATTTCTCTCCAGATCCTTTATCATCATATACTTATTCAACATATTATGTAGTGTATTGATTATATATTTTTATTTCATGTATCTAAATCTCATTCTTCTTGTACTCATTATTGCTATAACAATTTCATTCTTAAATCTATTCTTTTCAACTATATTTAACATCTTGCTAATATTATATATGATCCAGTTATTCACCATAAACGCTAACCCTAAATGTAAGCCCAAGCTCTAAATAATTATATATAGAAATTACATTACATTTGGAGCATATATTTACAAATGTAGGTGTCTACTCCCTGGTAAGATCATGGATCAGCAAACTAAAATAGTGCTTTTACTCTCCCTTTGGCGATGGGTTGTTGTGACCCATTCTGTGTGGGTTTCTTGGTCATAGGTTTAAGGCATTCTTCTTCAACTCCTGTATCCCACTGTAGTTGCTGCCAGGGATAGCTCCTGAATGAGAGGACTTTTGTTCAAGGCAACAAAAATGAATAAAGGTATAAAATAACTTCTGTAAATGAGTCCATTCTCAATAGACCATCATGTTCAAATATAACTAAGAAAGAAAGAATCCAGCATCAGACTACAGAGGTATGAGTCCACTTGATTCTCAGTGACTGACAGTGAAATTTGCACCATGTATATATATTCAGAAGGAAGTCTCATTATTTTTAGAGGGGCTTACATACAGAATCACATTAGATCTGACAATGAGTGCAATACTAGCACTTGCATTGCAGTTCTCTCTCTCTCTCTCTCTCTCTCTCTCTCTCTCTCTGTGAAGGGATGGATTAACCTTGGTCACTACCATATCTCAATTTAGAGTTCGTCCCTCTCCTCCTGCCCCCACCCACATCTGCAATGGAAAGAAAGCTCCTGTTTACACCAACAGCATTATATATCCTATATATATATCCTATATATTCTCTGCAATATATAAGCCCTCTGTTTGCATACATCTGAATTGCCCTTTTAAAAGGAAATTAAATCACAAAAACACAATAAATAGTCTTCTTGCTGTTTCAGTGTAAGCATATTGTATTGCTCCTTAACAAAAAGTTCTTTGGATGAAGAGTCATTAAATCATAGATAAAGATTTAATGCAAAGCAATGTGATCTCAAGCCTATGGTCTTGCTAAGAGAGACCACTGTGCATACCGTTAGAAAGCTTGCTTCTTTTCTGTACCTCTAGAGAACTGCATAAGTGAAACATCAAAGAACCAGTGCTGTAGGTACACCAGACCAAATGCATAAAGACTATAAATTAGAGAGGAAATCGTATACTTTACTATTACCCAGTGCCTGAGGTTTTCCCTGCTTTATAAAGCCAATGTAATATCCAATTAAAAACAAGTAAGCAGAATCATATGTTCTTAAATCAGATTTTCTGAGAATGATCATAGATCATGATTAGGTTATTATATATTGATACACTACGGAATATTAATATTGCATCAAGTCCAACTAGGAAACGTAATTTTAAAAATATCTTAGTATCTTTAAAGGGGGAAAGGAGGGGAGAGAATAACAGTTCATGTCTATGCATATTTACATGGAAATAAGTTCCATAGTTTTCAGTGGGGATTTCTTCTTAGTAAGCATGTTCAGGAGAGAAGGCCAATAGACCTTTTTGTTATTATTTTTAAAGGGGCAACTAGCAAATTGCTTAACTATGTAAGATGCTTTGTCAAAAATTGACTCCATCATTTCAAATACAACACTGACTGTCTCTCTAGCACTACTTCATTCATCAGGGGAACCATAAACTGGAAGGATCTTCACAAGATACACAGGTCCAGATGCATTAGTTCCTTAACTGCCTTTGAAAGATGCTTATTCAGCAAACTGAGGGAAACTTACTCACTCAACTGTTCAATACCTTAAATGAGTAAAGAATTAATTTATTTGAAAGGATGTAACACAACAGCCAATGATCCATTCAGCTCACATACAATGCTTAGAGGCCTGTTGCATTGCAGGCCTGTCCCATGCATTTTTGCATAGAAATAAATCCCACATGTTCTATGGGTCTTACTCCTAGATGTATAGGGTTAAAGCTGGAGTCTCTAGGAGTTTAAGCCACCCTAAGCTCTTGAAATTGATGCTTTGAAGCTGAGAATATGACAGAATAGCTGTTGGTGCAAGCTTACTAATCAGGTATCTCAAATAAAGAAATGCCAGGAAAACGAGCCTACCTACTTACCCTTCAAAACTTTTCCCTGCTTCCTCACCTTTTGTACTTTTAAAGTGTTTTTTACATTTATACCATGTCTCTCCTTCAATGAAGTTAAAGTGGCATGCATAGCTGCACTAGCCTGTTATAGTGCTATTATTCCACTTTCAACATCCTCAAAGGCCTTCCCCTAAACTGCAAACCCCAGAATTCCATAGGATGTTGAAAGTGGAATAGTAGCACTATAACAGGCTAGTGCGGAAATGGCCAAGGACACTGTGAGATCAGGCAGAGAGAGAATGACTAACCAAAGAATATCAAGTGAATGTAATGGCCCAGTGCCACACTTTAACCACTATATAACCTAGGTAACCACTATTCATAACTTGAATAACGGGATATCATAACCACATATTTTTCTTTCCACAATCCTGTCCTCCAGTTGTCTTCCCTTTTTCTCAGCTCTTCCCACAAAAAGAGAGAAAAGGAGAGACAGGCATAAGTCCTCATCAAAGCACATACTTTGGCACTACTATACCACACTGAAGATACCTATTCTCCTCTGATTTTAAAAGCTCAACAGTGTTGGGTCTGGTTAGTACTTGGGTTAACCAGCATTTCACAGAGTTCCCAGGTAATGCTAGGAAAAAAATTCAACCTGAAGCCCTGAACACCCATTGCTAGTTGGACTGGAAATATTAGACTAGAAGGACAAATGTTCTGAATTGGGATAAGGCAGCTTCTTGTGTGACTATGTTCTTCATTAACAATGCCACTGAGTTTTTCCTAATAGCAGATCTCAGCTAACAGAATTCAAGAAGGCTTTTGATTTCACCTCACAGACCCACTAGTCCATACTGGATAAGCTTTACTAGTGGTTTGACTTGGTATGAGAGAGTTTCGTATATAAACAACACTGTTCTTGCCCCTTTCTAACAGCAAATGTTGCCCTCCCCTTGCTTCTATCTCTGTGCCTCCCTACCACTATGTATCCCATTGGTTTTCTCTCTCCCTCTCTCTCTGACATCTAGCACACAATGCAGATATATGTTCATCTGGAGGGACTGCAGCTTATCTTAACCGTGTTTGTTTGTTCATGGAATTTCTATGCTACATCTCAGAACTAAAATGATATCCCATAACACGTTCCAAAAACTATTACAAATATCATTTTATGGCTTATTTCAAAACAGGCAACGTATAAATAATATGCCGCCTAGGCATCTGCCCAATATAAATAAAACATTAATAAATTCCTGAGAAAAGCAATAGATATCATCTTATATAAATGGTGCTCTTAGGAAAAAAAACTCAGATTAGGAAAAAAAGAGGGGATCATAAATACTCAAACAGAGCAGTAGACAAGATCTAGGCTGAACCAAGAAAACAGGAGTTAGCATTTGTGCTTATCACTTCTTTCAGGACCTCTAGTGCCAAGCCAGCATGTCTACCCTAAAGGCCTAAGATAGCTTGGAAGAAAGACAAATATTTTTGGACAACTCTCAGAATCTCCTAGGAAATTTGACAGGTTGAAGGATTTTGGGAACAGGTGTCCAAAGAGTAATGTTTCTAAGTTCTGGCTTCTTCTACCACACATAATGCTCTGATTCTTTAAGAGTATCTACAGCCCTTCATTCCCTTGAAAGCCCTCAAAATCTGACCATTAGCTATATCAGGAGCTGGCATAGTTAATCTCCCTCCCATTAAAATCAATGGAAGCATTAGAAAATTCATGGGAGGACTAATAAACACATTCATAAAACCCATCCCCCCCCCACCGGCTGTAGTGAGTTGGCAGGGCTTTGGAAATGGTGGATGGTACATCACTTCACTGACCTACCCATCCCACTTAGTCCTCTGTTAAGAGTTAAAATTTTGCATAAATTAAGCAAGCATGCACACGCATTTAAACCAAGAATACCTATTTTGGGGTAGGGATGTGTGTGGCCTTCCGGATGCTGTTAGAGTGCAACTCCCATTACAACTCCCATTACCATCTACAATGGTTGAGGCTGATGGGAGTTGCAGTTGAAGACGTCTGGAGGACCCCCACATATTCTCCTGACATTGATAATGCGAAGAGGAGGAGGAGGAGAAGAAGAAGAAGAAATAATAATTCATGGGGTCACCATAAGTCCACTGGTGAATTTAAGTCACACATATATCACCTAATGCTTTGACTGTGTCTAGGAACTATTAGTAGAGATGTGTATAAGTCATGCTATTAACAAGAAAAAGGCAAGAAACAGGTTAAGGGGAGAAAAGGAGAGTTTCCATGGAACAGGGCAACAGGCTGCTGCTCTTTGATTGCTTCATTTGGGAAGTTTTATCTCCTATTGTCTTGGTTGCCCGTACAATTGAAAGAATTATTGGAAGTCCATTAACACTGGGTTTTTCCACTTAATCCTCTCGAATTTATGACCTGGCCATTAGGATTCTCCAGTTCTGTTGAAACATCTTACTGTCAGCACTCACCTTAGATGACAAATCAGTTGTTCTTCTGTTATGACTTCTGCAATTTGCTCTAAGGGTACTTTGCACAAAACTCTTATCTTTGAAGAAGTAGTAGTCCCCCCTTGGTGAAACTGAACACGCACACACGCCATAAGCACAACAGGATAGGATGACAGATTGAAAATACACAAAGAACCCACCCAATTTTCCTATCTTACTAGTCCATGGAACAAAGCAACAACTTCTGCATTTTCCCAGTTCACACATTTTACAGAAATATACCAAAACTCATACTGAAAATGTACAGAATCTCTATGAGACCAACCCTTGCTGTCTTGCTGTCCTTTTTTTGCCTCTACAGACAAAACAAAGAAGGATTTATACCCATAGCTGTAATCCAGAATTTTTTTTAAAAAAAACAACCTGAAAGATTTTCCAGAAACAGAAAATATCCTGGCTGAGTAGGCAATTCTTTTCCACTAGACTGCAGCCGGTAAAGCATGAGAATATGTCCCACTGACAAAGCTTTTCAGGTTGAAGCAAATTACAGCTTTACACAGTGGAATACATATTCAGATTTATAGGGGGACTCAAATGCCTTGTGGTACTGCTTCGGCATCTATATTGTTCAAGTCACTCCATTTGTCATGAAGATTATTTATGTAGTATACAGAAAATGAAATGAAATAGCAACCAGGTTTGGAAATAATATATTTTGGAAAAAAAGACTGTTAGTGGGGGAAGAATTCTTTGTGAAATGGTATCATAAGATTCTAATGAATATTTCAGTGCTTGTCAGGAAACCCATTTAGAATGAGACCAAAATGACTTTCTAATTTTCTGCACAGCTTTATCACATTTCCCTTCCACCCACCTCAGGGCCAACACTACGCCAGACTGACTGGTCCGTAATTTTACATACCCATAAGGATGATTTATCATCATATAGAACACTCTTGTATTTTTAGGCTGACAAAAAAAAATATTTACATTTCTATGGAAACAAGGCTCAAATCAAACAGACTCTTTTCTGCGTTACACCACCTATCTCTGGAATAGATCTTGATGTTGCCTAATATGACAAGTTAAAATGAGGACTGAAGAACAATACTACAACCAATCAAAACTGCAGAAAGACTTTAGACAGCATGTACTAATGAGGCAAAGATAAATAATTTTCAAACGCGATATGATATGTGAATGCATGCATTCAGATATGTACGTGACTCACTCACAAGCATAATATAAAATACAGCAAAATCTGTAATGTGGATGATGAAGACATCGCAATAGGCAAAGACATTTTATACCTGGGTTCAGTCACAAATCAAAATATGTGGTCAAGAAATCAGAAGACCAGGTAGTTATGTAGGAACTAAATAAGATCCTCAGGTATAAAGATATATCATTGAGTACCAAAGTGAGGGTCATCCTTGCCATTGCATTTCTAAGAATGATTGTGAAAGCTGGATAGTGAATAAAAGCTGACAGAAAGAGAATCAGCTCATTGGAAAAGTAGTGCTGGAGGAGTATGCTACTGATATGATGGACTGCCCAAACGACCAACAAATAGGTCCTAGAGCAAATCAAGCTTGAACTCTCCCTAGAAGCCAAAATGACCAAACTGAAGACATCATACTTAGAAAACATTATAATGCTTGGTATGGTAGAAGGAGCAGGGAATGAGGAAGACTGCATTACAGATGAATTGACTCTGTCAAGATTTTTTTTTTAAGAAATTGAATATTCCTTTGTTCTAAAGATCAAGATGAGTTTTCATTCTGACATATGAGTTTCAAATGAAGGATTTTTGGAGAGGAAAAGAAAGGAAAAGTTTTATCAGCCCACCTTCTTCACCACTGTAGATCATTATTTGTGTTCTACGGGCAGCGGTGAAGTCTCTCTTGCTAACTATGCCCCCACTATTATGCATACCATAACCTAAGAGAGAGAAAAAGCATTGTCCTATCTCCTATTTGCCTTTAAATGCCATCACATCCTGACAACGTGTTGGCTACTGATATTGTCCTGATGCCCAAATTAGACAGACCTTCACATAAGAATCTGTTCCGTCTTAGTCAAACCACTGTTCCATCTAACCTGCTTTGGTCAGCTGAGGCTGGAAGTAGCTCTTCATGGTTTCATGAAAGAGTCTTTCCTAATCCTACCTGGTAAGTCCTGGTATTTTCTGGTGGTCTTCTACCTAGGTACTAACTAGTCCTGACTCTACTTCGTTTCAAAAATTAGATGAGATTGGATGTGTTCAGAGTGATAATGTAAAATACTCACAGTTTCTTTGCCTTGGTGAGATAGTGGTAAACTGCTGTGAGGCTTTTTATTTTGCTATGTTTTATTCCCCTCCCCCTTTTTTTTCTTTCTGCATTTCAGGATTTATTTGTGGAAAAAAATGAACAGCTTGCCTTATTTTCTGTGCAAAAGAAAGTACTCATTCATGAACATCAATGTCATTTGCATCATGGTTATTGAAAAGTATTGAGTATTGCAGGGAAGCATTCAAAATATGATGTCAATATGAACAGTTGTAGATTCTTAGCATCTGAATTCCTCTTCAAATCATGGACTTCCAAATTACCATATCCCGTCTTCAAAGTAGTCTGCTTTAGCTTTCAGCTGATGTCCCTCCTACAAATGCATGTGAGTATACACACAGACACACACACACACACACAGACATGCAAAATTTTCAGTGAACTTGTTTTTAGTGATGGAACCCACCAGACAATATTCGTGATGTGATTGCATATTTGATTGTATCCAGAATCTTTTTGTGTCCATTGTTGTTGTGTGCCTTCAAGTCATTTCTGACATATGGCAACCCTAACGTGAACCTATCACAGGCTTTTCTTGGCAGAATTTGTTCAGAGGGGGTTTGCCTTTGCGGTCCCCTGAGGCTGGGAGAGTGTGACTTCCCCATGATCTCCCAGTAGGTTTCCATGACTGAGCAGGGAATCAAACCCTAGTCTCCTTGTGTTGTAGTCCAACACCCAAACCAGTAGACCACATTGTAGACATATAGGCATAACATAAAAAGAATCTGAATGCCACCACACATAATATGACATTGGTGAACCATGATCAAAGTCCTTGTGCACATTGGTAATACAGTAGTACAGGCTAGGGTGATATCACTATTATAAAAGCACCTATAGCTTTGTAAACTCTGTACGCTGCATTTTGGGATGCATTTTGGAAATACTGCTCCTTCAACTAACGTTTAGGAACTATAGAACAACAGAAGAATGCAGTGGCAGAATTCACTTTTCCCTTGATGTGGAAAGAATGTAAATCTAGGTCTTGTTCCTGGGTCTCCGTAGCACGTAGTTCCAATATCTTGGAATGCACAGTTCCTTAGATGGGGCATAGTTTCCTGTCTGTAGGCTCAGGAGCAAGAATTACAAATGGGCCATATGAGCACAACTGCCTCTACCGTCCTGTGCGAGTAGGCAGAGATTGAGGGCCGGGCTGGGCAGGTGGCAAAAGGAGGTCTTCACTGTCCAGAGTCCCACGGCAATGCCCCAAAAGTCTAATGGTAGCTATGCCCTTGCAAGAGATTGGGCTGCAGATCACAGCATGGCCATGTCAAGAATGCATACCCTCGAAGACATCATTAGAACTCAGCCCCACCTGCCATTCATAACACTGGGTTTATATTAATGCCACTGCAAAGGAATTACTAGTGGTGTAAGACCAAGGATGAGAAAGAGTCAGTTTCTCATCCTCGCTCATCTCAGGGATTGACCTTGAGCCACTCACTCCCTTTCAGTCTTGCCTACCTCACAAGGTTATTGTGAAGATAAAATGGGATGGGGAGAAAAAAATCATGCTCATGCCTAGTCGTGTAGGGATGGGAAGTGCGATAAGGGCGGTTTGCCCCAGGCGGCAATGTTTTTGGGGCATCCCAGCACTGTGGCTCCCCTCTCACCCATCTCTCCATTCACTCCAAGCTCCATTGCTGCTCATGCCATGCAGAACTCCTTCGGCGGTGGGACATATTTTTTTTTTAAAAAAATATGAAATCAAGAAATGCATAAATTAGTAATGGTAATTTATTACTACAGTTCCTATTATAATGTTCTAAAAAAGCATACTTATGCAACTGTAAATAAATAAATAAATCTGAACCCATTTTAATAACAAAATTGGAAACATCATATCATAAAAGAAACACACTATATTTCTCTACCCCTTCCATCTGTACGCAGCTGGCTTATGACTTCTTCAGTGTGATAGAAAGATGAAGACACTTTCAAAATAAAGCCAGGTCATATTTATCTAAATCTGCAAGGAGACCTGTCAGTAAAATCATGCATATCTCCTGAAGTTAGCAGTCTACCAATGACACCTTAACAGAAGACAAGCATATGCAATGCATTATTATTAAAGGGGTGTTAGTCACAATGTAACATCTCCAGAGACGCTTAAGGACAGAGTTTTATTGCCGATGCACTCAACTCCTGGCGTATTACTTCTATGCAAATATGTCTGAGGGAATCAGCATCAGACCAGAAACCTCTTCCTGCAGAGATGGCATGACAATCATTTATCTGCATCCGGCACCAACCAGCACAAAATGATGCCGCTTTTGTGATAGAGACTTAAACTAATATGTAGAATCACCTCCACAAGTGCAAGGGAATATTAAAGATTGTATCTTGCTGACAGCTTTTCATCAAGGCTTCAGAGAGTATGAGGAATAGGAGGCTAATCCACATTGTGTATCATTGGATACTGTCATTTTCACACTCTACAGCTGCCTTGCAGAGTTGACTTGAAGAGTAATTACTGCTGAGATAAGCCGTTTTCTGGCATACATGCAATTAATTCTCTCTGTAAGAAAGGGGGGAGCAGAATCTGACACTTTAATAATATTTAAGTACACCTAATCTATTTCTTTGCTACTTAGATGTTTCCTAAATATGAGGAAGAAAGAAGATTTGAAAGTACTTACAGCTGTCTCTTCTTATGTAAATCACCCCCAGACCAGCAATATTCTCTCACAAAATAGCCAATGTGAAATATGATCAAAAATTACAATAGAAGGCAGAACAAGTGAGGAATTATCATAAGGATGAATATACAATATGATTTCCTTGTGTATAACTATTACTTTTATCAGAGATTATCATGCTATTAAAGATTCAAGGGCATGAAAGTTAATTCAATTTACCAAAGGTATTTTGAGCAGAATTAAAATTACTACTTTGTTTCTATCCATTTTCCTCTAGAGAGTATGCAATTGCATATAATTCCCGTTTCTTAAAATGAAAATGAGGGTTAAAAACACCTGCTTAGGCAAGTAAACGTACAGCTAAAATAAATAAGTAATAGAACCTTCATGACCGCTGGCATAGTTTCATCCAAAAGCCTGATAATTTTGGAAAACTCTGAACTAATCTTGTAACATAATATATTACAAATTTGATGGCAGACAGCTATTTGCATCTCCTATGCAAAATAGCAAAAATGGCAGCATTGCACAGAATAACTGATAGTGTTTCACACCCGAATTCATCTTGAAGCAGCTTATAAAGATGAAAAAATAAGCCTGAGATTATTATCTTTACCCTCAAGAGGAACTTTTGCTGCATACCTAATAGTGACCATTTTAGATAAATTGCCAAGTTAAAAGATGTTAATGCTTGCTATCTATTTAATCACCCAAGATTAAACCTAGGACTGCAGATCTACTACATATGTTCAAACAGCTTGTCCTACAGTATTAAGGTTCTCATAAGAAGCAGTTATAGAGGATGCATATTCTCTGTGTTCTCACTTTCAAATGGAAAAGCCTCCTTCTCTTGTTATCAGGGTGAGAGTCCTGATTTGGATGGTCTGCAAAAGGAAATGGATTTCTGCAATAAAAAACACTATAAAGGCTTCTGATATATCCATCGATTGTTCATACTCTAATTATAATTTCTCCCGTTATTTCATGGAGTGACACAAAACCAGTCTGATTGTTCATGGATACCAGCTATAGGTCAAGATGGCCATAACTGTACAACACCCCTGACAAGACTTATTTGTATATCAAACACGGAACCTGATCTTTGTCTGGCTAATGATAGAGAAAGGTTAGCTTGAAAAAGGCCTCTGGTCAAGTCTTGTAGCCAGCACTCCTTTCTAAAAGAGTATGACTCTATTATCTATCACCCTCAGGTGTCACAATACAGATTAAATTATTGAGACACAACTGGATACTTCCCCAGTTCAAGACAATATGCCCTCACTCTAAGTGTGACATCCTGCAGTTGGCAAGAAATACATTGTGGACAGGAAATGCTACTGATAGGAGAACCCTCTTTTGAGACACCTGGTGATCAGCTCAGATTCTCTCTCTGTTACTCAGAACAAAGCAATTATCTCTCTTAGGTGAGCCTTAGCCAGCAAAATTTGGTTCTATCCTGAAACAGTGCAAGACAGAAAAATATACAAACTTAGAGCATTTCTGCACTACACTGTTATAGTGGTGTTACCCTGATTTCTGGGGATCCCAGGAGGGACACCTAAATGTGCTCACAACAATGGGGAGGGAATTAGCACAGAGCACAAGTTGGCAATGCAAGAGGCAGGGTAATGTAGCGAGATCTTGAACCCTATGTCTACGGGGTCAGGCCAAGTCAAGGATGAGGCAGATGTTGAAATTAATAATAACTGTTTTATTTAAGCACAATTAAACAAATGTATGCAACACACTCACGCAAGAAACTCTAGAAATAAAGGTAGGAGCGGATAGAGGGATTTTTAGAGGAGGTTTGGTATGGGAAATACTATACCTGTCCTGAAGCCCGGTTAGAAGCGGAGAAGCTGGGGAGCGTGGATCTCAGCACGTGGAGCTGAGGGGAAGGCTTGCTGGACAAAGCGACAGCAAGGCGGGATGGAAGCCAAGAGCGATCTGAGGAAGCACTCAAAGTCAGGGGTTCTTATAGGGAAAATTGTGACCGCAGGCTAGTTCGTACTTGGGGAAAACAATGAGTTTGGGGCTGGAGACAAAGCCTCCAAAAGGTCAGTATTTGAATGATTAAGTTATAGCCAAATTGTCAATAGAGTAGCCAGTATGCAAATGCGGAGTGCTTGAGCGTTGTATAGTTCGATCATCAAGCTGTCTGCACGGGGCAGAGGATCTTTTGAAAGTTGCGTGCATACATAATGTGGTACTTGCCTTGAGGTCTCCTGAAGCTGCGAGTCGGCTATTTCTGGCCTGCCTGTATTTGTTTGGAATATTACAGCGATTATCGGCCGAGCCTGTGTGCGTGCTTGTCCGGGGGCCTCGCAAGCACGTGGAGAGGAATGGATATAGAAGGCCGAATTACTGATATCAAAAGATATCTTTTAATATCCCACAAGCTTGGGCTAGCAATGGCGGTAACAGTGGCTATTATTCTACTGTCAATATCCAGTGGAATGCTGGGGTTTATAGCTTACTGAGGCCAAAGAGTTCTCTGGCTAAGAATTCTAAATGCCCTTCCTTAAACTGCAAACTCCAGGATCCTTAGAGATCTTTCCCACCTAAAATACTTCAAAAAGGAACATAAATTCACAAGGTATTTTCTTTGGGGGTGGGTCCTACTTGAAGCTTCAATCACAAGTTCTGAGGGATGGTTCTGGAGGCATCTTGGTAGGATTACTGCCTAAGCAAACCCTGAAGCTACACACTGCTCAACTGCAAATCCTCTCAGCCTTGCAAATTTGCTCATCTGAGTTAGCATTTCCCCATCCTTACGCAACTGTATTCTGTTAGGTAGTTATCTGTATGCAATGGACCAGCAGTTATCTCCTAGGATTTGGTTCCAAGATCCTCTACGGATACCAACATTTATGGATGCTTCAGTTCCATTATGTACTATGATGTAGTAAAATGACATAAAATGGCGAAATTAAAGTTTGCTTTTTGGATTTTTTTAAAAAAATATTTTCAAGTTGTGGTTGGCTGAATCCATGCATACAGAATCCGCAGATATGGAGGACTGACTGTATTGCAAGTGATATTTCCCATTTATGAAGCTCTACTATCATACATGCTATTTTCCAAGGTAATTATATTGTATATTGTGACTGTTTGATAAAATTCCCCTTTTAGACTGTTCTGTGTGAATATGATTTATTGATGGACTACTGCTTTGCAAAAACATGTCCTCAGAACATGTATAAGTTCTTACAGGTGCTCTGAGAACATTGGTAGTAACACAAGGGTAATTTGGGGGCAAAGTGGGGTGCAAAATACAGGTGTGTACTGACCACTGCTTTGGTTACTTGTTTTGCCCTGAAAGGTGCTGAAATGCAAGTCTAAGTGCTACCCCTCAGCATCCTTAGGCAAGAGTTAATGACACACTGTATCAAGAGAGCAACTGTAGCACAGCAGATGAATATATATTCTGCATGGAGAAGATCTTAGGTTCAGACCTTGAGAGCACTAGTTAAAGGAATCTGGAACTAATGATGGAAAAATCCTTTCTCTGTCTGGGAAAGTAGGCAATACTGAAGTAGTTGCACTAGCTGAGCTACTCTGACTTTCTGAGATATATAACAGGTTATATTTATGAATACTGTTATTATGGTTATTTGTGTCTGCAACGAAAGGCCAGTTGGAGCACCACTGTGTTAAGGAGCACTCATGATGCAATGATCTTCTGCAATAAATAATAACAATAAAACAGTATCATTATCTCAATGGTTTCCTGAGTTTACTATATCTCATCCAACAGCACCAAAAGCACACTATCTACATTCTGACACTAACACACACATTTACTGTTCAGAAGTAAGGGACTGAATCTTCTTTTGTCATCACAGAAGGAAAAGCTTTTTTACAGCTTTAAATAGTCCATGATACAAAGTCCTCACTATTGTCTTCAGTCACACAGAAGAAATACATTAAATGACTTAAGTGAGAGCAAAGACTTAATTTCCTTTCACACAATACAGTTGTAGCTCTTTCATTTCATTTTAATAGACTCCATCCTATGGAATCATGGGATTTGTAATTTCATGAGATATTTAGAACTATCCACTAGGGAGCAATAGTGTCTCCCTGAACTACAAACCTCAGGATTCCACAGGATGCAGCCATGACTGTTAAAGTGGAATCAAAGTACTATAATTGTTGATAGATTGATTGTTAGTATTAAAATCAATCAATCTAATATACAATGAAGATTACAATCAAAATACAATCAAAGAAGCAAAAGAAAGAAAAAGAGAGAGGAAAACAAAAAGGAAAAAGACATACAGTCATCCCTCTGTGTTCACAGGAGTTGGGATGCAGGACCCCCCTGAAAGTGATAAAACTGCAAATATCTCTAGGCCTCTCCAACTATATTTAACAAACAAAAAAAGTATGATCTGTGGGTTCAACCCAATTCAGATTCATATATAATACATTTGTATTTGTATACACAATACATTTGAATCCACAGTGGGAGGCACTCCAGCCATTGCTGCTGCCTTGGAGACAGCACAGTTCCTTTACAAAGCAGAAGCAGGCAGCTGGTGGGGCTTTCTGCCACCTCCACTGCTGCCTTATGCCATTTTTAATAGGGACTTACAGGCCTCATCTCATAGTCGGAATCTCTTGCAGTCTCTCTCAGTCTTGCGAGGCTTGCGGAGAGACTGCAAATGCAAGGCAAAACTTATAAGCCCCTATTAAAAATGGGGTAGGGCAACAGTGTAGGCAGCAAATAATCTATATACAGTAGTATCCACAAGAGTTGAACAGGTGAATGTAGGAGGATGATCATATAACTAAAACACAGGAGGGCTCTGGCCCTCTAGACTGTAATGAAAAGAAAAATAAAAAAGAGAGAAAAATATTATTCTATCATTACAGATCCAGCAAAATAATCCTGCTAAAATTACTAATAGCCATAACCACTGATTATTACAGCATATTTCCTATTACTCAAAAAAAGAAAAAAAACCCCACAGTTTCCAGTCTTTCAAAAAAACCCCAAAATCTTCAACTGGTTTATCCTTCAAAACCCATGTAAATTGGGAACCTTAACAACTCCCAAGTGCTACGATTGTGTAGTGTGTAAAAGGCCTGACAAATATTTTCCTGGACAAGTTCAGAGTTTTCTTGTGAAGCCTGAAATGTCTTGGGTCCCGCAACCTGAGATAACGTTTTCTGCCATGTGGTTCTCCCCTAGCGCGTTCTGAGATATAAAGAATACCCATTGGCAGCTTCAACATCCTAGGGAGGTTAACCATTCTTAAGACTATCTACCTACTTAGCAATGCCTCCAATTTAACAGAAATCCAATTAGACTACTCTTTTATTTTTTTATGATTTTTCTAGAAAAAGGTTTGCTCCACCTTTTTAATGAATGCATTTTGTTTATTTAAATAAATGTATTACTTTCATCTTCTATTTTGTTCTATGTTGGTTTGGGAACTTTCAAAAATAGCTCGTAAAAGTAAACAAAACACTAAGCCCCCACAGAGATGGAAAGAATAAATCACTCACTACCAGACAGAAAAACAGACTTCCTGACAGTTGGGAAACCCTGTTGGGAACAATAATAAGCCACTCTGAATTTTGCACAATTTTTTCCTGATACTCTTCATCATGAAATGTTGTTGAGGGATATTCTGTGAAGAAAACCATGGAGGGGTTGCACGTGTAAAGAAAGCTTGTTTTCTGCACATAAAATGGATTTTCTGCACAGAAAACAGGTTTCCTATGCAGGAAACCTGTTTTCCCTGAAGAAAACAGATTTCTGCTGCCCCTAATCCACTTTTATCTCTGAACTCCTCTGTAACATTTTGGGATATTTGAATACAGGGAGAATGCTTGCAGAGGCACATTCATTTTCTCCTGTCACAGCAGGAGAAAAGTAATCACATGTAAAGATGAAACAGTGGAAGATTTATATCCCTACTCCAAAAACACATCTTTGATTCTCCTCCTTCCTCGTCTCTTATTCTTTCTGTGACATATCTTAACTTTAGACTGTAAACCTGAGAAGAGGGACTCTCATGGCACTTACATTTGTAAGCCACTCTGAGAGGATTTTTAAAAAAATAAGGAAGCAAGAATGATAAATGATTTAAACAAACAAATAAATAATACTAAATAGTTTTTGCTTAAGATAAAGTACAAATACCATGCTCTCATGCTCATGACAAGAGCAGAAACAACTACAACAAGAGCAGCAGCAGCATTCTTTTCTCAATGGAGAAATATTAGCATCGTGGAAGCCTACAGATCACCGTAACAACAGATTATAATTCTCTAGCAACAGAGCTTTCAGCCTCTTTGTAATATATGCTTCAGACATGACAAATGTTATTTCACTACCGAACCAATGCACTAAAGCTTGATGCTCTCTGTATTCCATTTTGTCACTTAATTTTATATCCTAATTAGACAATACATCATTCCTTAATGTAACCACATCTGAACAGAGAACACAGATAACCAGTATTTATTGCAGAGACTTTGAGGAAGGTCTCTTTTTATTTTTGAAAACAACTTAACTTTTCCCATGCAAACTAATTTATACTTCTTAAAATGGAAAAATAATCCTGCAAAGACAAAACATTGATGCTGTGCAGAATGAAGCCAAACCACCAATTAAGTTGGTTCTCTGTCACAAATTAAAGTTGACAGCAAGGGTTTGGAACCAACAATTCCACACTCAAAGAGAAGTTGCTTCTCCTAGTGCATAAGGAGATGTTTTGCCACTTTCCCTCCCCTCAGCCTCAGCCTCTCACACTCATGATCATAAAATGTCTCCAACACCCCAGAGCAGCTTTTGGAGAGATATGCAGGTGGGAGGGAGCATGTACAACAAATGAGTTGGGTTTCTAGGAAGAAATCACTAGTGGAATGGTATGGTAGTAAGAGGTGTGCTTTCTTCCTTTAACTTAAAAAAAATCAAAAAGTTAATATCGAGGTGTGAGGTAGTGCAGCTAGCAGCATATATATTCACATTTGGTCAGAGGATAGTCACACTGATGACATCATCAATATGCTCCGGAAACAGGGTATCCATTTTCTTAGCAGCTCCGTACTCACACTTACCTCTGTCTCTTAGTGCCTAAAAAGGAATGGCAACAAACCTAGGAAACTATCTCATTGTCCATGGCCATTAAAAATTTCCTTGTGGTTTGCACTGGCACACCTAACTTCTGCAGAGGAATACAGTGGAGATAAGGGCTTAGAAAAATTACTTTCAGGTGACTAAAAGAATTTGCCAGGGTCTTGCCAGCTGTGGATCAAAAATGTAACTTTTCCACATGGTGACTAAGATCCCTTCTGAACATCAGTTTCTGTTTATGGAACTAATTTTCATGCTCCTCTTTCAGTTGCACAGTTTCATATGTTAACTCATGAAGTCATATACAGACTTAATCACAGCATTGTTTTTTTAAACTCCCAGTTAGTACATAGTATTCAGTGAAAAGCTACAAAATTTTCCTCAAAGAAGGTACTACCGATCTTAGTATCTATCCAGTGTACTTGTCCTAACTAAAAGAAATTAACTTCATGATACAATCCAATGCAAACAATGAGTTTCATTTTGCAAATAAGGGAAAAATGTGCTTCATGCAGAAATGAATGCATATTTTGCTGTTTGAGTTCGTCGCTAGAAAATATCACCAAGAGTAAATCGCTGGCAACACGTGTACAGGCTTCATCACAATGTTTGCCATACAGGACCCACACAGTATGGTGGCTTTTCTCCCATTCAGTGATTAATGCGCTTTTGATACTGCATGACAACTGTCAACATAATCTTCTAAAACAAACAACCACTATCTCCTGGCCTGGGTTATCGGGCTTTCAGAGGCCAACAACTTCCCAGATATTGAGATTCATGGTATGTGCCTATATCAGAAGTAAAAGATTAATATTGCATCCAGATGTCTAACATAGCACAGACATTACACTTTATTTATTTATTTGCTGGTCTCAGCCAATGATCCTGTCAAGTGGACTGAATTCCTAAAGGAAACAAGCATTGCCTCTCACTTACCAGTTCTTCACGGAGCTGGAAAATGATTTCATCTCTTTCCTTCAGTTGCAGCTTCAGTGCCGAACATTCATCTTTCATTATATCCTACAAAAACATCAAAAGAGATGTTATAATAGACTTAGTGTGTGTTTTTCCCCCTTTGCTTCTGACAAGAAAAGGCAGCTTCGCACAGTGTGAGATAATTACATCCCAGTAATGAAACTCAATGCCCCTCCATCATGTGTGATATTTTTAATAACATATTCTAAGTTTGCAGTGTAAACAAGCTAATGTGTTGAAACTTATTATATGCACAGAAATGTGGAACAGCTCCCTGTGTGTTAAGTCCATTTCGTTACAGTGTTTGATATTTTTAAGCCTTTTATTGAAGTTCCTGTCAGGCATCTCTTTATTTCAGTGAAGGAACAGATGGTTGTAAAATTTCATAGTTGTGTTCATATAAAACTGCATTGCAAAAAAAAAAATTCTTTTTTCAGATGCGTTACTGGAGATTTAAAACAACAAGAAGAAGAAAGCAGTCTGCAGACAGAAAATGCAAGCAGAAGCACAAGCCGGCATTCAGTAAACAGAAAGGAAGCAACTCTTCCATGAAAAGGAAATAACCTAGCATGACAGTCAACAATATAGCTACAAAGTCAAATGTAGTAACCTGTGGGTGTGTTTGGTGCTCTTTTAAATGAGATTCAAACAACATAGGTCATTTGTGGGTAGATTTAGCAAGAAGCATGAAATTAAACTGAGAAAAAAGGAAAGCACCCAGGAAATCAGAATAAACCAAGGTTTTTGACTACAGGCTAGGGGTCAGACAGGAATATACTACTACAAGCTGAGGATCAAACCAGGCATTAAAGTAAATGAGTATTTCCTATGATTAACCCATTTTATTGTTATACTAGTTTAAAAGTCACACCCTCTCTCTGGGAAACATCTTGCAATGATAGTTCTGTCAATTTAACTGGAATCACAGTCTATCCTACTCCAAAACCTTAAATGGTTAACAAGCAATAAAATATTTCAGTGGGGAGCATTCCTGTTCAGAATGTTGGTCAAGCAGCCATATCCTGGCCCCTTTCACACTACACAGTTATAGTGCTATTATTCCACTTTTAACTGTCATGGTTTCATCCCATGGAATTTATGTGGCCTCCTGGCCACACTTTGCCCACTCCTGTCCTAGAGGGTGTTTGGGCCATTTGGAGGGGCAGCAGGGGGGACCCTTCTGAGATCTCTAAGGGGCCAATGGCCCTCTAATCCCTGACAGTTTCCCACCCTGAAACAGAGTAACATCCAAATGGGATCTTAGCCAACATGACAGAAAAAAATATCAAAACCAGAAAGGCACTGATAGATTTTGATTGCTCGTTTTTGAGTGTATTTAAATAGTCATACAAGACACACACACAGAGAGAGACACACATACACACACACACTGGTCTGAACTGAAGAAGAACTGTAATTTAAAAATGTTAATAAAATGTACAGAACAGAAACAACAATGTCACAGAATACACTTAAAGTTAGCAAGCTGTAAAGTCCAGATGTCACCAATAAACAGCAACAGAAATGTCACAGACCAGGGATATAATCACATGAGGTGAGTCCATGGGTATGGTAACCATGGATGTAGACTAAAACCCAGCAACATTTCTGTCAAAAAACAAAATGTGGTCCACAGGAGTCAAGTCAATCTATATGTACCTTGAAAGGTCTAAAAGTAGCAGATGCTAGGAAACTTGAGATAAAGAACAGGTCACCATTTCAAGGCTTGCTGCTTCTGGACCATTACTGTCAAATACATCACAATTTGTTACAGAAGCTTTAAGGTGAAGGGGAAAAGAAAGACATTCGCAAACAGATGTGTTGGTATGTCACGCACTCTCAGCCTCAGAAAACCCCATGATAGGTTCACTTTAGGGTCACCAAAAGTTGGAAATGACTTGAAGGCACACAACAACAACAAAGAGAAAGAAGAAATGCAAGGAATACCCAGGCCCAGCCTAGGGAAGGGATGGACTCATTTTGGTTATAAGGAATACCACGTTTAATTTCAAGACCATCTTGTGGTACAACTGGACGGAGGCGCTTTCCCAACTGCTAAATTTGACACAGTTACAACAATCCCTCTCAGGAAAATACCAAAAATGCAAACCTCCCTGCTTCTCAGTATGGACTTGCTCTAGGAATGTATAAACAGCCCACTGTTCAATGCCAGTGGAATTATACTTGTGTTCCAACTGAGTGTTTTCTAAAGGCTCACAACACACAATTTCCCAGTAAAACAAAGATTGAATGATATACCTCTAGCAATGTGGAAGACAACTCAAACACTGACTTGTAACATTCCAAAGATTTTAAGTACCTTTAAAAAAAAAAGATACATTATAGTGTGATTGATCCCTAGCAGAACTTTCCTTCAAGAGTCTAATTCTGCCCTTAAAGAGTGGGGCTGCTAGCCACAATATAACGCCTTCTGCAGATCAAATAGAGATGTGGATGATAACAACAGGTTTACATATGCATCAAGAAGCAATATTGTTGGAATTTTATAAACAAACAAACAAACATATTGTGCTTATATCACAATAACAAAACAGCATAAATAAACTTAACCTGGTGCTGTTGGAGATTCATTTACCACAATTTCACACAATTTCACTGCCAAAATAGTATTATAAATTTAGAATACTGTTTTTTCTTTTAAAAAAATTGCTAAATGTTCTGAATATAGAAAGTTTAGCAGGCTGTTTACGGGCTTAGTGTAATCCCTGCTGTTGAGAACAGATTTTCTTAAATAACAGTCATCAGAATAAAAAGTAATGCATATTTACTAGACACAAGTATTCTGGTGAAGTTATTTCCACTGAGTATTAGAAGTCCAGAATGTCAAACATCACCACAGTTATTTTAGACTCAGTTCACAGAATAAGCACATACTCTGAGACATATTCTAATGCATAAGTCCCCCACACACACATACACACACACAAAATACCACCCATCAAACAGGTAATAAGTGCAGAATTCCACCACTGCAAGTTTGAAGAAGGAAACATGTTGGACTCTTTCATAAGATGAAACTTGGTATACACCACACACTAAAATACGCATGAGAGCAAACATGGTATTGTGCTTTGAGCATCAGACTATCACCCTGGAGAACAGGGTTCGATTCCCTGCTCAGCCATGGTAATACCCTGGGTGACTTTGGGTGTATCATATAATTTTAGCCCCAGAAAACCCTGTGATAGGTTCTTGCCTTAAGGTTGCTACATGTTGGAACAACTTGAAGGCACACAACAACAACACAATAGGCATGGGCATATCTCTTTCCTTCCATCCATGGGTGTATCCACACTGGACTTATAGTACTTGGTAGTACTTTAAATGTCACAGCTCTGTTGCATGGAATCCTAGGAAGTGTAGTGTGGTGCGGGACTTAAGATTCTCTGCTAGAGACATCTGGTGTTGTAGTTTGTGGAAGAGGAGGTAAGGGAAGGCTATAATTTCAAGAGCTCCCCAACAGAGCATTCTAAGCATCTCACCAAACTACAAACCCCAGCATTCCATAGGAAGGAGCCATGGCAGTTAAAATGCAATCAAAGTGCTACAATTGTCCAGTGTCACAACTCTGTGTCGCAACTATGTGTTTTATCCTTACTTTTTCACTTCCTTGTTTTCAGTCTCAAACAAATGTTTAAGAAATTTCAACGGCAGGTTTACGGTTGAAAATTATGGAAACAAAATAGATATTTACATAATTTTAAAGTAGATGATGAAAACTTTGAAATAGTTAAAATGTTTTCTTTATCTTGGCTTAGTAATTAATCAGAATGAAGACTGCAGTCATGAAATCAGAAGAAGACTAGGCCTTGGAAGGGCAGCTATGGAGGAACTAGACAAGATCCTGACATGTAAAGATATATCATAGAATACTAAAATTAGGATCATCCATGCCATTGTATTTCCAATTTCTAGGTAAGGTTGTGAAAGCTGGACAGTGAAGAAAGCTGACAGGGGAAATAATCAACTCATTTGAATTGTGGTGCTGCAGAGACTGTGAACACTGTGGACTGCTAAAAAGACAAATAACTGGGTCCTAGAGCAGATCAAGTCTGAAACTCTCCCTAGAAAACCAAGATGACTAAACTGAGACTATTGTACTTTGAGAAGGCATGACTCACCAGAAAAAACAATAATGCTCTGTAAGGTACAAGGCAGTAGGAAAAGAGGAAGACCATATTAGAGATGGACAGACTCAATCAAGGAAGTCACACCCCTAAGTCTGAAAGAACTGAACATAGCTGTTGATGATAGGATGACATGGAGATCTCTCATTTACAGGGTCACCATAAGTCAAAGCTGATTTGATGGTAGTTAATAACAACAAATTACCAAAAACTCTTTTGTGATAACAAGTCCAAAATTCCATGGATAATTACACTCTGATGTCCATTAACAGTCTGAGAGATAAGGACCATGTAACCTGCAGTGTAAAATTTTCTTCCATATCTCTCTTTACAAAGAAGTAACAAGCCTCATCAATCTCATTAAACTTTATTTTGCCCCAAGATGCTTGGAAGAATTTCTTCCATTCCATTCTCTTACCTACATCCTGCACTCTAATTGTGAATTTCATAACCAATAGATGTACTAACTGTGAATTCATGTACTCAGTTGGGCAGTCAGTCACAATGAAGATATTGAGAAACAAGGGGACGATATCAGCATGCATGGGGAGATGGAATGATGTGCCTCAAGGGTACCACATGTACCTCCATATTTGTTTCTGTGGCCCATAGCCCTTGCCATCCTCCTGCCTCCAGTTTGCTAGTTTTTTGTTTTTTCTGGAAAACTGACTCTCAAACCCCTGGAGCTTGCTTAACCTTGGTGTATTGTGGAAGAACCCATGGTTGGTTCATTGGCTGCAACAATGACAGGAGCAGCAAAACATTTTGTTGGAGGTGCCATTTGTTTGCCTTGTGTCCTGTGAGTCATTTTAGGCATTTTGCTTTTATTCAGTACGATGGGGATAGGAATTCTGTGGCCTTTCAGATGTTCTCTGGCTGCAACTCCCAGCAGCCCTAGGTGACATAACCAAAGGTTAAGAATGGTGGGAACTGCAATCCTAGAACATTAGGAAGGCAGGATAATGTCACCACCTGCTATAATTGAACTTGCAAGCTGTTAAAAGTCACTATGTGAGATTTGATCACTGTTCCTCAGTTGTTGTAGTAGTAGTAGTTGTCACTCATTTATACAGTGGCATCACTGTTCATGACACTTAACAAATAAAAGAACAAAACGGTTCCCTGCCCTCAGGTTTACAAGCGAATTAAGACATGACACAAAAGGAAAGGGGGATGGCAGTGTGGAAGTAGGTTGCATCCAGAAGATACCGCCTTTTCTTCTCTCCCTCTGAGGCCACAGCAGTGGCAACTGGGATGCAGGCAGGGCCTTTTACCTGTTTCTGGGCCTAGGCATGATGGAGCTGTGCCTGCCTCTTCTTCTCTCCCTCAGATGCCAGAGCAGTGGCAGATGGGATGGAGGGAGGGCCTTCTGTCTGTTAGATATTTATCATCAACTGATAAATCAATCAAAGCATTTTCTGCTCTGGAGTGTATGATTTTGAGAACAAAAGAAACATTCAACTACCTTGAATAACTGACCTATGAAGGAATCTAGCATGAAAATTTTTGTTATTTTTGTACATTTTTCACTCTTAACCTGTCCTGTTCCATTGTACTGCTCATGCATTCTGCATCTTTGTTCACAAGTTACCTAGAATTTCTCCTAATTTATACATGCAATTTCCCCTAATTATATGCAGTTTTAAGTAGTAATTGCACTCAAGAGAATTTCATTCACTTTTGAACATTACTTTCAGTACACTGTATTTCGAATGCACTTCACCGAACATACATATTTTCCTACATATGTTTGAGTAGAAAACTGCATTGCAACGTTCAAAAAAAGTGTGAATACTGTCAGACAACTATATCCCAATTCACACATCTGTTTAGGAAACACAAATTAGGAAGTGTGGCATTAAAATGTTAATAGAACAAGTCTCTCCCCACCAACAGGCTGCTTACACTGATCTACTGATGTCAAGTTGAATAAAAATGCTACATGTACAATATATATTTCTATCCCAATATATTGGACAAAGATGCATGTTAAATCTGTCTCCCAAGAGATAATTTTAATGTTCCTCGTTTATAATGTAATTAGTTATTTCCTCATTAAAGACATTCTGTTAATAAACTGTAAATGTTTCCACCAGAAATAGCAGAAAATATATGTCCATCATTCACTGATCTTAAATGTCCCATTTTTTTAAAACTGTGCAGATATGCTACAGAAGTGCATGTTTGGGGACATGATATCATACAAGATGAAAGAAATGTCCTCTGGCAACTTTTAAATATTCATGTATTTCTCTCTTTAAATGCATGTACATGATGTTATATTGGTAGTCATTGTGTAATGTATCTTTGGTCTTATAAATCTCCAGTACCTTATTAAAGCAGCTGGAGAGAGGAGATTCAGCCTCCCAGTTCTGGGGCCATTTTAATATATCAGTTAAAGGAGAGACATTTTTGCAAGGTGAATTCATTTGCTTTCCCACTGAAAAAAGATACATGTCTATTTCAGTTCCCTCCATAAACACTGGCCTCTAGGAAAAAGACACAGAATGTACTTACACTACACAGTTTTAGCGATATGATAGCACTTTAACTGTTATGGATCCATTCTACAGAATCCTGGGATTTGTTCTTTGATGAGATATTGAGAATTCCCTGCTAGAGAGCTGTAATTCATGGAAGATCTCCAGCAGAGAATTCCAGATACCTCACTGAAGATTCCACAGACCCCGTGGACAACAAAGGGATGATCCTGCAGGAAAACACTGTCAACATTCATTGAGCCATTTGCCAGGACTCACACTCTTAGAATGAAACATTAGCCACAATCCTGCATCACAGGCTGTAACTTTACAATGTTGAAGCTGCACTGCTGACAAGATATGCAACTATGGTTGAGAACTGCAACAATGCACAATGGGGCACTATGCAAAATGTACCATTGTTCATTGGGGACTCCCCCACAAAAAAAGAGGATATATTTTTCTATCTGTAAGGAAGACACCTATGACTTTCCACTCACCTCCATTCTGGATTAACAGTACTCCATGGCTCTGTTGAGGCCATTGCCATCATTGCACAAGAGCAGCTAATACCAGAAAGTGCCATGCCATTGTGCATCATGACCAATATGAAATGGCCATGTTGACTGCTCTGCTTGTGCAATGGAACTGAATGCACAGCTACAACAACAGTCCCCTCTGGGAATCCAGCTGTTGCACAACACTGCAGTTCTCAACTGTGCAGTCATAAACTGGGTTACAACATTGTTCAGTTCCCAAAAGGATACCAGCCATCTTTTGTATCTGTCAAAACCAATCTGATACCTATAAAACTTCAGCAACATTCAGCAACCAATATTTTTCTTTGTTTAGGCTGTTGTACTTTACTTGCAACTCTTTAGTCCTATAGAGAAGTTTGTGGTTAATCCAGTTACTGTGTTTTTTGTTGTTGTTGTTGTTGTTGTTTTTGGTACTGCTTAACCTAGTTATGGTGTCCTTTGCTGGAGGTGATAGATAATGGCTATATGACACAAAAACCCAGAAAATTTCTTTGTAGCTTTCTGAATGCCATAAATAGTAAAATCTCACTTGCTACAGTAGGTACCAAAAGATCAGAAAATGCTGCATGTTGAAATTTTAAAGTTCATCGATGTCGGCACAAATATTTTTTGGAACTGTTCCCAGAATCCTCCATATGAATAGTATGGTAATGTGAAGTGGTAAAATCATTCTATCACACCCACTAAAAAGAATTAGCTTCCACTTAAATGGCTATAAAACCAATACATCCCTGTATATAGGATAATGTATCATGATTTCCATAGCTTCTCAAAACTGAACATATGTTAAAATTCTGAATCTGTTGCAGAAGAGACTTGTGTTATGTAGAAAAACAAAAACAAAACACATCTAGAACCCAGTATGCTTTTTAAAAAAGACGCTGATGTTTGCTTTAATGCTGTGTATTACTTTTTTAAAAAAAAATAAAAAATAAACCCCAGATATCACTTGGCTATTAATACTAGCAATTTTCACAAAGAAACAAACAGCAATAAGGTGCTGAGATAATTATGGCAATCATTTTATGTCTTTTATCTGCATTCCTCCTTTCCTTTTCCCATCTTCCTTCTAAGGGTTTCTCTGTATCTAAAAAGGAGCCACCTACTCCTCTCTCTCTCTCTCTCTCTCTCTCTCTCTCTCTCTCTCTCAATCTCAATCTCAATCTCAAAACACGTTTGTGGTAGTCTAGGCTAACAGAGGATGACTATCCCAAGGTGACCTTGTCAATTTCATGGTTGATGACAGTCTCCACTATCCAAGCCCGAGATTCTAGCTGGTGTACCATAGTAATTTTTCATTGGCATGTTCTGCTAGTTCAAGCTGTGCATACTGACAGGCTAATGTTACCAAAGAATTTGGTAGCTGTTAGTACAGATGAGAGAAATGATGGGATAATACTTCTGACTAGTGAACATTTTCCAGTGTAGGGAATCCCTTACAGATGTTGTCAGACTACAACTTCATTGTCCCTGAGCATCAGCCATGCTGGCTAGAGCTGTTTGGAATTGGACTTTAATAATATCTGGAGAACTACAGATTCCCCTTGGCTGCCATATGCTTGTAGTTTTTTTTCCCCTGCATGGAAGAATGGTAAGACGTACCTTTTCTGACTTTGATAAATAAAGCAAAGTCTATGAACTTTTCCAATAATTTCTCCATCTTACAGAGCAATTATGCTCATATCTGGTGGCGTGATTCTATTTTCACTAAATAAAACTTCAGAAACTGTGCTACAATTACATGCTGATGTTACATTCAAATGCATTTTTTATTAGAAAAGATACCTTTGTTAAGCTAATGTGACACTTCACGGCTACATTTTGTGCAGCTCTATCAATCTTTAAATATCACTGATTTCAGATAAATGTAGACAATCCAGTTCCTACATAGCCATTGAGAAAATAATTGTGCCAGAAAATTGTGGATTTTAAAAAGACTTTCTTTAAAAAAAAATAGAAAATTAATCTCTTGGGTTTCAAAATGATAGTTGTAATCATGAATGGACAGCTTCATGAGTATTAGTGAACACTTGCATAAATCATACAACTTATCAAACCCTTTCAGTTATGAAGAAAGGTATTAGTTTATTGAGACAGAAATCTGATCAAGTTTCTTCTGTGCATTTATTTTGAAGGTAACTCTGTTTCAGTTTGTGTAGCACTAGCCAGGAGGAGCAAAAACATGGCAAAAAAAAAATAATCATACTCTCAGTCCCATAAAAGATACTTTTATTTTTATTTTTTGCAAGGAGATATGATGTGGAGTCATGACCCACCACAGTTTCTTGGGGGGCAATAAGGTTCCCTAATTTCTGGCAGTTGTCCACCGCAATATAAATACTGGCCATTTATTTATATTTTTTTTCCCTTTGGTGATCTGCCCCACTTACATATCCTATACATGCCCCTTTTAGATCTCAATATTTTTAAGCCCCCCCCCTGCAGTTTCTTTAGACCCATTTTTATTTCTCTTTGTATTTTTTGTGATTATGCCTTCTCACACCTTTAACAAAGTATTGGAAGCTCTTTCAGTATTTCTGCCTATGGGGTCTCACCCAGTAAATCCATTAACATATTGATATCAGCTTTCTGAAGTCTACAGTGCTCATATAGTGGTTAGATTCAGTGTTATCCTTTCTCAGGAGAAGAAGCTCACAAGGGCATGGTGATTTTTAGCTGAAGCTCTCATTACTTCACTAGTTCCATTTCATTGACTAGTTCTTCTCAGTTGGTGAAGGTTAGGCACAGGTTTGCTGCTCCCCTTATTACTGCTTCTACCTTCTGTAAGATGTTAGAACTTCTATCCTTAGCAGGGCAGGGCTTCCAACAGATGTCAGGGTCACTGAAGTTTCCCATTTCAACCTCTGTCTCCCTTTTGAATGTCTGGTAATCTATTTTAAAAGAGCATAATCCCAGCCTTCAGTCTGGCTAGAAACTCAGTAGCAGGCCTGCACAATGCCACTTTTGTTTCCCACATCTTTGACTTTTACCCAGCTTTTTCCACCTGCTTTTCCTGCTCTAAGTCCTATGACTTAGAGCTTAGATGTCTTTCCATATGTACATCCCCTTTATATATATTGCTACTCCTTCATCTTTTCTATTCTGTCCAATCTCTGAAGAGGTTTCACCCATCAATCACAACATTTTAGGGATAAGTCTCACCCAGCCAGGTTTCAACCTATTAAATAATGTTTGTCTTTCTCTGTTAAGAGTTCAAGTTCATCTTTTTGTTTCCTAAGTCCTCTGATCTGATATAGACTGTACACAATAAAGACATTTAAAACTACGGGCCATCCCCACCAGCTGTACCAGCTGTATCACTGCCCCAGTATTAGGCACATCACTGACTATCTTGTTCAAAACACATGGTGTCCTCTTTCCTCTGGAATGCTGTTTCCTTCCCCCCCAGTTTAAAACCCTCCTGGTCGTGTTGGCAAGACTTTTGCAAGCACATTATTCCAAACATGTTTTCTTCCATAGCACCCTGAACCTAGAACTGTGTACTAGTACTAAAACTGCTTACCTGCAGTACTAATATGGTTTACTATTGTCCTCCCCACCCCCAACACTTATGGCTTCTCTTTCTCAGTTGCCAAACCCCCTTAAATTACCTAATGGCTAATTTTCAAATATTGCAGATAACTGCAAACTTAAGTTCAAACATTTCATTTAATTTTCACATACCAACAAATTGCCCATGATGTCACAATTGCACAATCAAGGTCTTTCTGCTCACTCACTGCATAATGATCCATTAATGCAACCTTACAATTCAAAAGTAAGAGAAGAGGCTGTGTGTGTTTGCTTGTAGAACAATTGGCTGAACCAGGGAACACCCTACTCTTAGAAAGCACAACAATTTACATCAGTAATTACAATAAATGCTAATGTAGTGCCCTGATAAGTTTGCATCTCTTACTTCTCCTTAACCATTACTCAAACCACCTTTTATCGTCTCACTTCTAATCTTCAAATCTATCATTTGATTTCAATACACTGTTCCAAACATATAAATTCATTTCTCATTTAGTTTGGAAAGGTATCATTCAGTTTACAGGGCTGAGCCACAACTCTTTTTAACCCATTGGAGATAACAAAGGTCTACATCTTAATCCCTCTGAGGCAACTGTCCTCCTTTCAGGCCAAGTGCTCAACAGCCAGCTCTTTCAAGAGGTCCAGCTAGTGGACTTGGTGAGGAAGAGCAGCTGGATTAATGAGCTCATTATCATTCATGAAGGACTGTTGTGTGGATGACTGCCTACTTTAATTAGTTTTATTACTGAAGGAAATTGCTTCATATGCCAAACTCATCAACAAACATGTCTGGAAAACATTAGAGTAGTAATCTGACAATGCAAGGAACCATCCATTAATCTGTATGTCTAAAGGCACATATTAGGGGCAATGATAATACCAGAACGATGGACGCCAAAGAATCTGACACATAATGATTTATCAGATCTAATAATTCTGGGACAAAATGGACTGCAATGATTTTAAAGGAAAAGATTAAGTACGAGAGAGGTGTTGATACGACACAGAGATGGCTCTTCCTGTAATTATGGCCCATGCTGACAGTAATAGCTTCTGAAGGTTTAAACAGGTCAGGTTTATCCAGATAATAAATCCTAACGCAAATCATCCATGACTCAAATATTCTAATGAAAATGTTAATTAGTAACCGGAAGCTCAGCAGAAAGTGTGCGTGTGCTTCCCACATCTCTTCTTCAGACTCACAAACAGCCACCCACGCAAAACGGATATAAAGACCTTCTCTCAAAAACAGTGAATCATTAAATCCACTACTTGAAAAGCGACATCAGAGAAAGAATGGCCTGAAAAAAGTTTCAGATGGCTGAAGAGACAGCAGCCTAGCAACCCCTGCTTAAAGGTGGTGGTGTGAGAACAAAGCATTTTTCTCAAAAATTATTGTTAATATAACTGAGGATAAAACATGCAATAGACTTCTCTCCTATAATTGTCTTAGACTTCAGATACATAATGAATGCCAATTGACAAAGGATTTTGAAAAGTTAGAAAGAAAACACTCCTCGTTTGTCAGGTTATTGACTATAACCCATGGTGTTGTGTTGCCTCCTTTGGGACATGTATCCTAAATTACAAAGGATTGCTACTAGGACAGAGAAGATAGCCACTGCTTGAAGTGGAGTCAAAACTGATTCCAAAACTTTAAATTTAAAAAAATGATAGCAAGAAATATTCAGTATAAGAGAGTTTGCCAAGGCAGCCTTTTATCCGTCTCAGCTATGCCACTGAAAAGGTGTTTTGTTGTTGTTGTTGTTGTTGCTGTTTTCAGTCTGTGGTAGAATGCTGTGCCTATAACATGGGTAGGTCACATGCAGGCTTTAGAGTAGCCCGTTGTGGGCCTTGCTGCCTGCTAAGATTCACCCAATCCTATTTTAAAATAAGATAAAATCACTTTGAAAGAAAGCCTCTAGGTTTTTTTTTCTTGTAAATAACATTTCAGAACCCCTTCCCCTCAAAACCCAGCAGAAAAGGGGTGTTTAAAAGTGAACAGAAGTGATCAGAACCATCACTTCCAGTTACCATTGACCATGCCAGTATAGCCCTCTGTGCATGTACAGTTCTGGTCTATAAAGTCGCTGTTTTTACCCCTAGGAGTTAGACAAGTACTTTGAGATGGACAAAGGATCAAATCCCTGCTCAGCCATGGAAATCTTCTGGGTGAACTTGGGCAAGTCCCACTCTCTCAGGCTCAGGAGAAGGCAATGAGAAATCACCCTGAAACAAACCTTATCATGGAAACCCCATCCTGGTTTTGCCTTAGGTTTGCCACAAGTTAGAAACAATTAGAAGGCACACAACAACAAATCCACATTGTTAGGGTTTAATTCTTCGAGATTAAATTCCCACCCTAGAACTTAAATCTCTAGTTGAAGATGGGAAATGATGGTGATTTCATTGAGTGCATAAATACCCAAATACCTCAGCCCAAACACCAAAGCATTAAGAAGCACAAAGGTTATCACTAGATATGCACATGCTATGCCATCTTTTAAACTGTAATAACAGATTAGTAAGAAATCTGTCTTTTACTCCCACATATAGTTTTAATATAACAGGAATAAAAACAGTCAAATGTATTTGTTTTTGGCCAATAAGAAAGATAACCTTCTTTCTTCAATAATGCCTCTAGACAGCAGAGTAATTTGTATTCGCAAGCAATATGTGAGTTAACAGCCAGTCCCACACCACCACTCCATGCACAAACCACTTAGCAGAGAAATATGTTGTAAATACATATGAAGTAGGTTTACTTAGAATATTAAAAGTTTCTTAACATTTCATTGTGGAAGACGCTATAACGTGTGTTCTTCAAACATGGAAGAGAGAGAGAACGGCACACTGCAAAATGGAGGAACATACTATCTAAAAACTAACCAGTTCAGGAGCAAAGATGATGTTGCTAAGACCAAGAGATAGGAAATGACAGGTATATATGCTATCCCTAAACTCTAGAGAAACACATACACTAGCAACTACTGAATATAGACATGCTAAAGTTGCTGCTTCTAACAGTTCTGGCATTGTGCTATTCTAAATCACAAAGGATTGCTACCAGGTTAGCAATGATAGTCACTGTTGAAGTAGAGGCGAAACTTTTTTTTTCTCTTTTAAAGGGGACAAATTGTTTTAAACTAAGGAATTACTGAATGCAGAAAAAGCAGTCTTTATACTTATATAATTAATGTAACTGGGGAATGAATGTGTAATACCATCAAACTCAAAATAAAAAGATAGCAGCTGTTCACACTAGCATCAAAATAGATCAATCAGATTATTAGGAGTTCTAGCTGGCACTATCCTAACTGTACAGTTGTTACCTTCAGCTGAGATATTCTTCAAAATTGAAAATGCTTTCTTCAAACAGATCAAAGACATCTCTTTCCTTCTAATCCTGCAATCCAATTTCTGCTAAGCAATACAATCAGAGAGCAAAAACACTGAAAAGCTTATCTAAAACTCTCTTTTTGACTACAGCCAAACTACTTTGACCAGCCAAGTTTCTCAGAGTACAAGGCAGTGGGAAAGATTTGTATTTGGAGATGATTTAAATAGGCTGCTACTACTTTATCAAGGGCATAACCAAAAGTATTTAAGCAAGCACACCTGCAGTGGTCATTTTAATTGTATTAAGTGAGTTTAGGATGATCATAGAATCATAGAATCATAGAAATGTAGAGTTGGAAGAGACCACACGGGCCATCCAGTCCAACCCCCTGCCATGCAGGAACACCCTCAAAGCACTCCCGACAGATGGCCATCCAGCCTCTGCTTAAAAACCTCCAAAGAAGGAGACTCCACCACACTCCGAGGCAGCATATTCCACTGCCGGACAGCCCTGACCGTCAGGAAGTTCTTCCTGAGGTTCAGGTAGAATCTCCTTTCCTGCAGCTTGAATCCATTGCTCCTTGTCCTGGTCTCTGGAGCAGCAGAAAACAAGCCCTGTCCCTCCTCTACATGGCATCCCTTCAGATATTTAAACATGGCTATCATGTCCCCTCTTAACTTTCTCTTTTGCAGACTAAACATACCCAGCTCTCTAAGTCTATCCTCATAGGGCATGGCTTCCAGGCCTCTCACCATTTTGGTTGCCCTCCTCTGGACCTGCTCCAGCCTGACCATGTCCTTCTTGAATTGGGGTGCCCAGAACTGGACACAGTATTCAAGATGAGGTCTAACCAAAGCAGAGTAGAATGGTACCAGTACCTCCCTCGATCTAGACACCATACTCCTATTGATGCAGCCAAGAATTGCATTGGCTTTCTTGGCTGCCGCATCACACTGCTGACTCATGTTCAGCTTGCGGTCTATTAAAACTCCTAGATCCCTTTCACACGTACTGCTATCCAGCTACGTGTCCCCCATCGTATATTTCTGTATTCCATTTTTTCTACCTAAGTGTAGGACCTTACACTTCTCTCTGTTGAATTTCATTTTGTTAGCTTTGGCCCAGCTCTCCAATCTATCCAGGTCATTTTGAATTTTGATCCTGTCCTCTGGCGTATTAGCAACCCCTCCCAATTTGGTGTCATCTGCAAATTTGATGAGCATGCCCTCTATTCCTTCATGATGTAAAAGTGAGTTTATAATCTAGACTGGTTCCAGACTGTTATATATTTGCCCAATGACATGCATATAACAAAATGTACGTAGATATCTTGACATAAATGTTTCCACTCTTGAGTTGACTCACATCATATGAAAGTACAGTCAAATGATGGCCAAGATTCTACAGTGGGATTGTGAACTATAAATTTCTGCATGTGGAATTACACATACAGTGTGCTGAATATGCAGGCACATCTGCATGTATATGTACGTCTATCTGTGCACACACATCTACCCACACAGTGACATGAACATAACTCTGCCACCAAAACCTTGGAGTGAATGCAGATATTTGCATTGGGGGAAAAAGGTTGAATCACTTCTGTAAAGGAACTTCTGCATGTGTAAGCCACCATCAGAATTTTGGCTGATATCTCCATTTACATGGCAACACCATAGTCTTTTACAAGGTCTAACCAGCTGTTTACCAAAACCAGTCCTGTGAAATGCTGCTTCTTGTTTGATATGTTCACCTTTCCACTCCAATATGACCCACCTTCCTTCCCAATATGAGACCGTTGGGTTCAGCTCATATTATGCCTTTGTAGCATTAACTTCAGTAGTTTCCTTCCTTTTCTTCTTGATTTTAAATGCCTAATATTTCCTTTCAAATAACTCCATGGACTTACTCCTCTTTTCCTTCTCCACTTATTCTTCTGTAGGTCTTTTGTTCTACAACATGGTGGGGAACCTGAGGCCATCCAGATTATGGGTGGGTGTTTGCTCATCTACAATAACTTTGCAAAACTCACAAAGGTCTTCATAAATTCAAGAGGAAGGACTTCAAACATTCATCTAGCAGAATCTTGGTGCCTCGTTCCCCCAAGAGTACTGTACTCTCTGCATACAAATTCCTGTGTACTCAAGATTGCTGTTGCTGCTTCCAGACAGCTTATTCATACATAACAGGCAGAAAACCATGATCCTCTCCTTGTTAGGAATAGCAATATCTATAGAATTTGGCTGATGCAGATGTCCGAAATTTTCATTCAGTCCATTTTTGATAACAGTGTCTTAAAATCTACATATTTCTTCACACATTCAACCAGTGGCAGAGCTTGGAGTGTGTGGAGGGGGGACGGGGGTGGGGCTATGGCACGAGGGGTGTGGCCACTGTGCAAGGGGTGTGGCTGTGGTACATGGGGTGTGGCCAGAGCATGTGAGGGTGTGGCCAGGGTGTGCAGGCACGTGACCAGGGAGCGTGGGGGTATGGCTACAGGCTGGGACCCCCAAAAGACATTGCCACCTGGGGCAAATTACCCCCCTATCCCCATATCCCTATATGACTGCATTCAACAGAAAGAGCTATAGGTGAAAAAAAAAACCCTGAACATAGGAGAAAACAAAACTGACAAATTTGACCATCCAGACTCCAGATGTTGTTGGACTACTGCAACACCCATCATTCTTGATTTGACCATGCTAGCTGGCACTGATGTGAGTTGCATGAACTCTAAAATGAAATCTAGAGCATCGTGGATTCCCCATAGCAGCTCTAACCAAATCAGTCTGGTACTTAACTCTTAGGCTGATGATAAGGATCCTCTTTTTCCCAATTTGAAACTCAAAGCAGCTTACAACAATTAAAACAACAAAGTTAAAACCCAGAAAATACAAAAGTTAAAACACAATTAAACAATCAAAAAGAATTAAAACAATGCTTAAATGCATAATTAAAAACTCAAACACTCATCTGCAACACAACATCCAGCTTGATTTAGATTGTTATAGATTGCCTTCTATAGTACTTGCTGGTGTCTCTATTCCCTCACAACTCCCTATCTCAGGAACAATATCTGTCTCTCTTCCTGTTTCCTTGCATTACAAGTGCATAAGGCCTCCAGCCTGACATTTCCTAAATAAATTTTACTTTTTGATACCCTTCTTTTCTGTATAATGGTCTTCTGTCCTTGGTTTTACACTGGAAGGTTATAGGAAAAATATGCTTTATTTTTAATTTGCACATAGTCAAAACAAACAGTAGACAAGATGACAATGATAATGATGGCAGGGTTCCTTTTTTTAGCTATAAGACCATATGACTCTTTCCTTGGAGAACAATGTGATACCTTGGGTCAGCTCTGCTACAGTTTGCTCTCTGGATTCTGCTAGGAAGGTAAGTCACCTGTGAAACTTGCCAGTTTGCACACTACCAATGGATATTTCTTTCATCTCATCACAGTTCAGCCTCATAATGGGGCAACATCTCTTCAGTTCAGCTTGATACTTAAAACAGCTCATCCTTCATAGACAAAGAAGATAAATTGCTTTTTCTTATGAGCTCCACTGCACAGGTTTCGAGTAGTTTGACTTCATAAATGTTTTATAACTTTATACTGTACCTATTTCAGTATCGATGGAATAGTAAATGAGTGACTATGAGTTACTAGAACGATGTGTGCATACAGAGGTGGCAATGATATAAAATATGACAAAATAGTTTTTGCCACCCAGAGACTCAGATAGGACTTAGTCTACAGTGGTGCAGACATTGCATTTATCTTCTGTGCCACTGTCTAACCTCAAAACAAATAATAATGATTGCTACACAAATTTCTTTGATAGGATTTAAAACACCTGTCCTATTCCTGCTATTCTTGCTGTGCTGTTTTGATTTCTGTCTGACTAATGAGGATTGGGAGCTGTCCAACAAGTTATCAAAAAGGCCTGTGGCCAATAGGAAGGAGAGATATCTATGAATGCTGAAAGTTTCAGGAAAACCATCCAGCCAAGGACTCACACTGAACTGGCAACAGAAGGGAGTACTGCATTAGCAAACATTTGGCAACATCTGAGCACTTTTATTGCTATCTCGGCATCTCCTCCAGTCTCTTTTGGATCATCAGAAGGACTCTATTATGGCATACACATCCATTCATCTTTCTTCCTCTTCCATGACATTCAGCAATGGAAGGCTCTAGTCTGTAAAGTGAGCACTGCAGTTTGGGCTCATTGCTACCTCTACTTGGTGTGATTTAAAAGGGTCTTGAACTTAACCGTGTGATTTCCAAGAAATGCCAGGCTCCAATTCTGTAGAGTCCCAAAACAGTACAATTGAGGATACATCAAAGTAGTGTTTCTAACAGAAAAAAAAGCATAACCAGAAATTCCATATCTGTTGTGCCCATATCTAAATAATCCATTGGAATCTTATTCTCAGTAAACAAAAATGACAGGTTTATAAGTATTCCTTAGGTGTATTTCTTTGGACAGATATTTAACTTAGCTTTAGAACATACAGATAAATACTAGAACATGTTTACTAGAGGAAAGTACCGTGTGGGTTATCTTTATGGGATTCTCTGGGCATTCTAGGATTTCATCGAGATGAGCACAAGAGGCAGGCAATCATTATGTGATAAACTCAGAGATCTGATCCTTCTTAACCCTAACTGTAGCCTTGATGGCAGGAATCAATACCAGCTAGATGAGACTTGCTGTTGACATGGCAATATCTGCATTTATCTTGACCTAAGTAACCCTGAAGCAAAAGCAAGCGCCAGGTAGAGTGCTCAATGAAACAGTAAAATACAAATTACAGAGTAGCATGTTGTATTGTTTCATAGACCAATGTGAGTGGGAGAAAATGTCTTCTTCCTCCCTGCTCCGCTCCGCCAAAAATAATTATGTGCCTTTGGGAAATATTATGAGTAGTGGTAGACCAACATTTCTCTTTATTTAGTAGATGATGAAGGTACTTACTTATTTTTATTTATGAGCAATACCTACTACAGAATAAATGCATGAATAAATACTAAATAATGATGAGACATAAATCTGTTATCAGCAGTGGAGGTTAAGCACTGATTTAACATCTAAATAGTATTCCAAAAAATTCAGACACTGATCTGGGGAGGCCTGTACATCTGTGCTGCACAGGAAAACAGCTGACCACTACCAAAAAGGTTGCAGAGGCTAAGCGAGGCAGGTATTATTGTATGTTTGCAAGTTGCTAAATCATAAACCATCATGGACAGTCACTCTAACAATCTGGGCTGTACTCAAGGGAATAGCTGTCATAACTAAACTGCAGAATCTAGTGGGGAAGGGAATTAGACTCTGGTTCATAAGACAATTGCTAAGCCAGTCTCGCCCATCAGAATGGGTAATTCCAACCTTCTGCTAAGATGGTAACTCCTGAAGAATCAAGAGTCCCTGTACAATATTCAAAATGGATTTGCTAAACTACATCCCCTTACCCCAAAGGTAGCAGGCAAACAAAATGGCATGGTTTTTCCATAGTTGAGAAGCTAATATATAACTGGGAATGTGTCAGCTTTCCTGAACTTTCCAGAAGCTTATTGGCTGACAGTATTGCTATTCTCTACTCTTCAGCAGCTGTGAAGTGTTCTCATTGCAATATTCTACTGCAGCATGGGCAGCTATAACAGTAACAACACACAAACACACACACTCCTGCAGCGGTTCTAGGAACATTCAGGCACTATGCCACAAAGTACTTTCAAGGCCTCTGCATGCCCCTGCTGCTGCAAAGAATCAGAGCACAGAGTACTCTGAACCAGCATCAGTCACAAGCTATAGAACTCATGGAAAAGCCACATCACTCTGTTTGCCTGCCTATTACATGCAAACATTTCAGAATGCATAGATGAGAGAAAGGAATTAAGGATATTTGCATATCTGTGTTAATCACTAAAATTCGTGAATAAAAATGCAGCTGTATCTACAATACTTATTCACTGTGACAAAAGATGAGATTTTAAGCACATAATTTATATTGTGTATATTTTTTATTCTCACCAATGGCACAGCCTTTCCATGATGGTGGGATTGTGTGTCCCTCTGAGGCAAGGGGCTATGCTGATGGCAGCAGTGCTGCTGGTAGGGTCTTCCATGTAAGATAGGCTTTTGCTGAGGAGCCAGAATAAATGTGCCAAACAGCTACTGGGCAGCAGCAGTAGTGGGGAGTGAGACTGACAGCGGAGCAGTCAGAGACAACAGCAGCAGCACCGTAGCTAACACTTGTTAGTACTGCACAGAGGGAGATGTGGGAAACCCCATGGTGAGGTAGTACAAAATGAAATGAGAGATAATGCCAGCAGATGAGACTCCCAGGTCAAATGGCACTCAACAACCTACTGGGGAACAGCAGAGGACAATTATGAGTAATGCTGTGGCTAATAATGCAACTAGACTCAAGCCAAAAGGATGTTCAGCTGCTGACATGCTCAGAAGTATAAAGAAAGTCTGAAGCTGCACAACACATATTATAGGAACATGCAGTGTGAGAAGTATGCATCAGAGGAGGCTAAATATAGTAACAAAAGAAATGGAACGCATAAGCATTGCAATACTTGGGTGAGTATGTTAAAGTGGACAGGAATGGGACATTTTGAATCAGATAACTGCATAGTGCTTTACTCAGGAAATGAAAATCTAAGAAGAAATGGGGTGGCATTTAGAGTGAGGAGAAATGTGGCAAAGGATACAATACAAAATATGATCAAATCTTGTCAATAAAACTTCAGGGAAAACCCATTAATATAAACTTAATCCAAGTTTATGCTCCAACTGCAGAGGAGAAGGAGGAGAAACAACTGAGAGAATCTATACTGGAGTTCCAGGAGCAAATTGATCACACATGAAAACAGAACTTGTTGTTAACCATAGGCAATTAGAACACAAAAGCAGGAAACGCAACAGAATCAAAAATTTGGCATAGGATTAGGAAATGAAGCAGGAGACCACCTGACTGAATTTTGTGAGACCAACAGTTTGTTCATTGAAAACACATTCTTTAAGCAAAGTAAGAGCAACTGTATACCCAGACATCACCTGATGGCTAATATAGAAATCAAATAGACTACTCAGACTAATCAGAAGAAAAAGATGGAGAAGCTCTATTCTTTCTGCAAAAATAAGACCAGGTGGCACAGACTAGGAACTACTAATAGCAACTGTAAAGCTAAAGAAGAACACTAAACCAACCATCATGGCAAAACACAACCTGAAGAACAACCCTGTAGAATTTAAAAATAATGTGAAAAATAGATTTGCATTTTTAAGTCTAATCAACTGGGAGCACAAAGAACTTCAGACTGAAGCCAAGGACGTGGCCAGGGACAAATGCAAAAAGAAACCATCTGTAGCCAAAACGAAAAGGAAGCCTTAATGGATGACAGATGAAACTCTCCAAGCCATTAAGGACAGGTGAGAAACAAAAGTGAAGGTGAGAAACAAAAGTAAAAGGTGACAGAAATAGAGTCAGAACCCTGAATGCAACTGTTCAATGATTTGTGCACAAGGACAAGGAGAACAACTATAACAATCAATGCAGAGAAACAGAAGGTGACAACAAAAAAGGAAGAACAAGAGACTTTCCACAAGATCCAAGCAATCAAAGAGAAATTTAAACCAAGAGTGGGGATGCTCTACTACCACCAGAGGAATATATTACATGACCAAATAAAATGAAAAGATGATGGAAACAATACACAGAAGAACTATTTAGAAGGGATGAAAGGTTGACAGATTTTTTCACTGAAGAACCATATGAAGATGAACCTCCAGTTTTAGAAGATGAAGTGAAAGTTATACTAAGAACACTTGGGGGAAATAAATCACCAGGCACACAGGTGGCATACCAATAGAGCTGCTTTAAGCCACAGAGACAGAACTGACTCTAGTTCTAACTAAATTCTGTCTACAAATATGGAAAACAAAAGAATGGCTCACAGATTAGAAACACTCAAGATACTTTCCAACCCCCAAGAATGGGGACACCAGGAATTGCAGTAACCACAGGACCATTACTTTAATTTCCCATGCAAGTTAAGTCATGCTCAAAATTCTACACAAAAAACTTCTACCATATATGGAGCAAGAAATGCCAGATGTCCAAGGTGGATTCAGGAAAGGAAGAAGCGCAAGGGATCATATTGCAAATATATGTTGGATAAAGGAGCACACCAAAGAATTTCAACAGAAAACCAGTCTGTGCTTCATAGATTATAGCAAAGCATTTGACTGTGTAGATCATGAGAAATCAAGGATCACTATTAAGGAAATGCGTGTGCTACAACATTTGATTGTCCTGATGCATTTCCTATACGCAGGACAAGCGACTACTGTTAGGAAAGAATACAGAGAAATTGAATAGTTCTCAATCGGCAAGGAGATCAGGCAAAGCTGTATTTTATCACTCTATTTCTTTAATTCATATGCTGAACATATCATCTGTAAAGTAGGATTAGAGTAGGAGGAAGGAGGCATGAAATTTGGAGGAAGAAACACCAACAATTTAAGATATGCAAATAACATCATAGTACTAGCAGAAAATAACAAACACTTGGAACTAATACTGAAGAAACTCAAGGAAGAAAATTCAAAGGCAAATTTACAGGTGAACATAAGGAAAAAACAAAATTAATGATCAGAGATGATTTCCATACTTTTTAAAGCAGACAATGAAGACACTGAAATAGTTCAAGATTTTCCATACCTTGGTTCATTCATTAATCAGAATGGAGACTGCAATCAAGAAATCAGAAGAAGGTGAGGACTTGGAAGGGCAGCTATGAAGGAACTAAATGAGATCCTAAACTGTGCAGATATATCATTGAATATTAATGTTAGGATTGTCCGTGTCATCACATTTGCAATTTCTATGTACGGCTGGCTGTTAAAGCTGGATAGTGAAGGAAGCTGATAGGAAGAAAATCTCCTTTGAAATGTGGGACTGGAGAAGAGTTTTACAGATACCCTGGACTGCTGGGGGGAAAAAAAGGACAAATGAATGGGTCCTACAGAAAATCAAGCCTGAACTCTCATTGGAACTCAAAATAATTAAAAGGAGACTTTTGTACTTTGGCCATATCATGAGAAGACAGGTCTCACTAGAAAAGACAATAATGCTTGATAAGGTAGAAAGCAGTAGAAGAACAGTAAGACTGCATTAGAAAAAGATAGGCTTAAAGAAGACACATCCCTGAATCTGCAAGACCTGAGCAGGGCTATTAAACACCTTAAGCCAAAGCTGATTTGATGGCAGTTAACAACAAGAAATATTGTTTGTTATAAGCCAGCTAAGAAGGCACTGTATGCTGAAAAGTGGGGTATATTAAAGACAGAAATATAGTAGCTCCACCCATCAATTAATAGAGAATATCTGTCAGAATCTGTAGGAGTACACATTGTTAGTTATGACTTCAGTTGTGACTAATTAATTCAGTTCAATGGGTCTACTCTAAGTAGGACTTCCACGAGAGCAAAACAGGTTTTGATGAATATGGGGAATATTTATATTTGTACTAGTCACATGAACTTTTTTCAATCTTCTTTATGCAGTAACAAGCACAGACTGCTTCAAAATCTCACATTTTCTTTTTTATTTAAACTAGAAGATAGATAGGTCTTGAAAGTATACTTTCTGTGTTTATGTTTGTGCATGACAGATTCCTACTAGAAATATATAATATCTGTAATATTTATATCTACAAATATCTATATCTAATTACTTTGGGATGAATATTCATTGTGAAGCCAAAGACTGCTCAAAATGCTGTTGCTGAATATTTAATGCACTTGGAATAGACATCCTCCAGAAATCAGTAGGGAAGCTCTTTATCTGATTCACACCATTATTGAAATATCCTTCCTTTGTGACTTAAGATAAAATCATCATCTGCTGATGACGATGACAGGAATATTGCAATCTTTACTCTCACTTTGACATGGAGGATAAATGGGGGAAATGAACCTTATATTCAGGTATTCACTGCTACGTTTGCAGTGATTTAAAAGAGGAAGAGATGTCCCGACTTCATATAAGCACGGAATTGGAAATTATCACAAAGATAATCTAGTCAGCCCCTTTCTTTGAGAGACGGCTTAGCCAGCTTCTTCTTTGAAAAGGCGTCAGGGAGAAATGATGAATCATCTCAAATACATGGAGAGCTGCTTAGCCATCATCAGTGTTAGATACCAGGGATGGGCGACTGCTGCAGGGGCCATTTCAACCATCTGCATCACCAGTGGGCAATAATATGATACAATGTCAATACTGAAGACGATGTAACATCATTTCTAGTTTCATTTCCAGCCATTTTTAAGGGGTTGCAGGTATGGAGGATGGGTGATTTTGGGGTCAAAATGGCCTAAAATGGCCTATAAAAAAAATAAAACAAAATGTTGAAATCTGGAGACTTACAAAAGTGTCCAAAAGGCATTAAAATCCACAAGGTGGGGAGGCCTGTGGTCCATAGGTTATGCATTCCCCATCCCCTCCCTACAACAGTACTACAAAAATGTGTGAGATGGGGGACAAACTATACAGAATCTATGTAATTAAAGGAAACTTCTCAAGGATTTCTGAAGCAGACTAACCAATAGCTGCAACAATTTTTAGTATCAAAGGATGACATACTAGCCCTACAAAAACTCTGCATGCAGCACCAAAATTATGTACCACATTTTTACACCATCTAGGGCTGCAGGGTCATCAAACATGAACTGACAACAGTCCAATCTTCCACCTATATCATTTTTTTAAGTATTGGGATGCTAGAAAATGATTTTGCTCTCAGTGAAATCATCGACCTAAATGAAATTGATTGTACCTGAAATATAATCTCACCATTACCTAAGCATGATACAGAGGTGAAATCACGATCTCTGGGTTGGATCCAATGATCTCATAATGCTACCATAAGGCTTCTGTCACTTACAGGAATCTTAATTTCAACTTCGTCCCAGAGTCAAATGTAATATTTTGATTCCACCTCACAAAAGCCAACATTAGCACTTCTACAGCTAATTGTGACCTCATCACAGCAGATGTTACTTACCCAGTTGCATCACTACTGGAATCACTAGCAAAACAGAAACAGGAATGGAACAATATCATCTCTTGTACCTTTGGTATCATGATTATACTGAATACAGCCCTGATCTGAGGTACAAAATGAAACAACATATTTCTGAGCTTTTTACAGAATGAGCCAATGCAATACCTGCATAATCAATCACTTTATTCATAGAATTCCCCCGCCCCATTTGAACAAGATTAAGCACACAGATTCTTCCAAATGAAAATACCTAGATTTAACTAGGGTATCATTAGAAGATTCCCTTCTCTTGGATACTGGAATGCAATTTGGATTAAACATTTGTTCCACTTTCATCCACTAATATTTAATTCTCAATTAAACATAAGCCAGAAGAAAATAGATAGTGAACATAAAAATCTGCCAGTATATGAATTGTATCAAAAATGATACAGCAAATGAATCCCACTAAAGCCTTTTCCCCCCAGCTGCTGCTGCTAAGGTAACATCTACTATCTTTAGCATAAAGGGCTCCAAATGAACAACTAGAGAAGCCATTTTATTTTGTTTATTCTTAAGCACGGAATTCTTGAAGGAAAAGAACATCAGAGTCCTTTAAACGTAATTCCTCAGGAGAGTTGCTAAAAAACTGTCATGAGTACACAAACTGTAGGGGTAATGGGAAATCTCTGCTGGCTTTCTCAAAACTCTTGCTTGAAAGTTAGGGTGGAGGGAGTCTTCCAAAGCTGCCAGTAGCTAGTTTTTAACAACTGAGTTCCTCTTCCTTAACAACTTGATTGAAAAGAATGCCACAGTTCCTCCTTGTTCCTGATAATAGCACACCCTTAGAGAATTGATCTAGCAGTAATTTACCCCTTTGCTCCTTCTATTATTCTTAGACAAAAGCTTTCTCTGGAGTACTTTCTCACCAAGAAAATGGGCAACAGTAATATTCCCAACAGGCTTAGTGTGGTACAATAGCCACAGTTCCTACAGGAAGCATGCACCTCAGTCTTCTCTTTTAAATCATTAGTACAGCAGTGTGGAGACCCACGGATTGAGTCACACTGCTAAAGGAGAAACAGCACACAGTTGGGCACAGTCCAGTTGTATTTTGTTGTATAGAACTCTCAGCCAGAAGCTGGACCAGTGCAAGACATTTTGCTGCCTGAAGTAGAAATGCAAAGACCTTCTTCATGCTGCCCAAGACTAGGTCCACAGTAATCAAGTGTGGCTAAATTAACCTATCAGGTGTCTCACAGGTACCTAATATCCCTCACAGACAATACAAATGCAATAATAAACGAAGTAGTACTGACTTTCTGACCTTTCATGACTTTGCTATTTCATTTCCTAAACTTCTTTTCTATGGTACTTGATTCTTTGCTTTTTTTCACAAGGTTGAACTTTGTAATTTTTTTTCACTTGAAGTTGATCCATATCATTTTATTCTCTGAATACCACTCTAGAAATGTTTCATTGATATCCAGTATAACAATATTTATAATAAATGTAAAAAACCACTCAGTCCAGCTCCTTTGGAACCCCTTGAACTTATTCTGAGGTTGTGTGTCAGGAAAGGACCACAAATTTATATCAAATGTCACTTTAGGTGACATTTCTGTAGCACCTCTAGAAACAACAGTATCAACAATCTCATCAAATCTGTGTTTTAGACTGTTATCTGTTTTGAAAATATGAGAAGGATATAGACATACAACCATATGCAATTCAAAGTTATTCTTCGTAATGTTACAAAGTCAATTCTGAAGTCTTGTAGGACTCTCAGAGTTGGTTACTAAAATTATCATCTTGTCCATTTAACATTCGTACAGATTGACTATAACCAAATCATTCTCTTCTTTTCCCTCTCCCTTGCCCTCCCCTCCTCTTTCCTCCACAGAATGTCACTTAAGGCTGTGCTTTGTGGATTCTCTGATGCTGTCTGCCGGCCTTAATTCTTCATATACGTGTAAATCAGCTGAAGTAAAACATCATGCTTTCCATCATATAAGCTGTCAGTCCATTGAAAGCTCTGTTATCTCCAGGATGGAGGGGAAATTATTAAGACAGAGCTGACAGACAGGAGACATATCCAATCCCTCTCTTACAGTTGCACACGTCTACTTGCATACATAATTGATCAGTTTAAATCCATGGATTAAACAGTAGCCTAACTGACAATTAATAACTAAACAATGTTGACTATAGACATAACTGTTGCTGTTAGTTTACATTTTTGCAGTCTAAACCTCTGGAGTGTGGATGTTCCACCTTCATGGCATGAAATGAAAACATACCATACTTGCAATAGCAATAGCAATAGCATGTGTATTTCTATACCGCTTATCAGCTAAGTGGTCTCTAAGCAGTTTACAGTGTGTTAGCTAATTACCCCCAACAAGCTGGGTACTCATTTTACCAACCTGCAGAAGGATGGAAGGCTGAGTCAACCTGGAGCCCAGCAGGATCAAACTCACAACCTTGTGGTTGCAGTACCAGCATTTAACCACTGTGCCACCAGGGCTCCTGCTTCTAGTCCTCAAGATAATGAGTCCTGCCATGCACCACAGTTGAAAAGTATTGTGCGGAGTGTGATTCAACTCAAATTCCAGTGCTAGTAGCTATAGAAGTTAATAACTCACCAAGTGTATGAAGAAGGCATCATAAATCATCATCACCTCAGTATCCAAACAGCAAGATCCAAGAAGGGACATAAGTATGCCTTTGGCAATGAGGTATTCATAACTGACTCAGAAGGCCACACATCCATTTACAGAGAAGGCTCACCCATTCCAGCTACAAACAATATGTTGATATGCGGTGGAGTTGGTTCTCTCTCAAGAGTAGGGGAAGGCCTTCAACCAGAATGGAAAGAATGTTCCAAAATATTTGGGAAAAAATAATCAAAAAAACTATGTTTCTTGGATGTTAGGAGAAACCCTAACAAGGAGAATCCTGGACTGATCAAAATCTTCACAGTTCAGGATTTATTCTGTGCTAAATTTTCACTTACTTGCAGAGAAAACAGTATTTTCTGTACAGATATGTTATTTGCTGTGTGGAAAATGTTGTTTCTTATGCAGAAAATGCTGTTTTCTTTGGGAAAAAAACATGCAAATTTTGTGCAAAGCAGGTCCCTATTTTCAAGCATTTCCTGTGCAAAAAAATTATTCTGGACAGCAAAATAATATTTCTGCTTTCTGCACACACACTGTGCATATTTGACACAGAATATTCTCCAAATTGCAAAGAGGAACACATAGCTGGAAGAAATGTGTTAAAATTGTTCTTTCAAGAATGAAGTTGCTTAGCAAAGAATTACACTCTTGCCTTCAACACATCAGATCCTCAGCTCTTCCCTGTTTCAGGACCAAAATTAAAAGTGGAGTAAGCTGGGCACTGTCTTTCTTTCTTTGTTTATTTGTTTTTGGAATAAGGGGCTTGACAATCTAATTGTAGGAATGAGTTATTTATCTTTCTTGTACTAGATGGAAAAAAATTAGGGAGTGGCAAAACATGTATTTTGCTACAGGGCAGGAGTGGCTATATGGACTGAGTTCAGACTTTCCTTTATGTCATTTGCCTGATCTACAGTCTTTTGTCCAGGGCTGTTTAAATAAAAGAGACTTTTATTTAAAAAATGCTGTTGCTGACTAAACAGCTATGCAATATGTTCTAGGCTGTTAAGTGAATAAGAGACAAAATAGGCTTGAGGAACTAAAATAAGGAACAAGGATTAGAGTTGTGTCAAATTATCATCTAAAAGAATATTTGGGGCAAAATTTGGGTGGTTAGAGATGTGTGAAAAATATTTCCATCATTAAAAGAAAGAAAGAAACTTCAGTCATGTTTCATCAGTGGCTTTTTGACACAGTTGTTTTGTTCTTCTAGTGTTATACTGCAGTGCAATTCCAGAAATTGGAGAGAAACAACTAGTTACACAGGGAAGACAGAGATGCTTTCCTGTCTCCATCACATATTTTGCTGCATGGCTTCAGAAGATGATAGGGAAGTGTAGCCATACTGCCTAGGGTGCTCTCTTGGTCTTTAGGCATTGATGTAGAGTGCCACAATTGAAAAAACAATATGATCACTAAGCATCAAAGTAGATGAAATGGGTATACTTTTAGCAAATGTCTTCCCCTAAGTGGTGAAAGACATTTGTTTGTCATAGCACACAGTGCATAGGTATCTTGCATCTAGCATATTGTGTTTTGTGAATTAAATATGGGCTTAATTTGCAAATATAATGCATATTTCTGGAGCAAGATGGGGTAACAGTAGGGAATATACATTTCTCTGAATATCTGTTATGATTTTGTTATTGTGAATGACCACAGAATACATAAAAATTGATGCTTGTTTTTCAGGTGGAGGGATTCCATGACAGTGGTCATTGAACAAATGAGTTTTCAGGGCAATAGCCCTTCTTTTATGGAGATACAATGTATGGAAATAGGACCTCGTACAACAGATGAATTTCCATCTCCTCTCTTCCTCTTTCCTGCTCCAAACACTGAATAAAGGAAGAATACAATTTTGCTGCCTGGAATAATATCTGAAAAATTAACAGACTAGTTTCACCTCAGCTATAAGAAAGCTGACCCTGTATCAGATCTCCAGTTAAAATTTGATGCCTAAAACAGTTCTCATAGAAACATTTCATTGGTTGTTTATCTCTCACTTCTTGAACCAATTTGGAAATTTACTTTACTTAATTAAGAAAGAAAACAGAAGTAGAAAAAGATTCTGTATTATAGCCAAGTTGACTAATAAACCCTGTCAGTGCATTATTTCAAAAAAGAAGAATAATGGGGCTTCATTTCATGCACAGATATGGCATGAGGTTGAAAAAGCTCCATCTTCAAGCAGAACTATGACAGGTCTTCACAGTGTAAATAAATATGGATGATGATCAATTACCCTTCCACCTGAAAATTTATATGCTGAAATCATCCACATAGTTGGTATGCACCCAGCAGCTCTAATATCTACATGATGATCTGGAAAGCTGAAGTGACAGCTTTATAATATTCAGTAATTCTTTTGCACAATTAATTCCCATTTACTCCAAGGACCTCTCAGTCTAAGAGGCACAGACTGCTTTATAAAGAGAGATTAAATTCAATAATACTTTCATTTTAATTTATGAGAAGATAATTCTGTTTGTCTTATCATGATAACAAATTACCATTTTTCCAAACAAATTTTGCATATACAGCGGGGATGGTAAAAGAGAAATCATAACAAATCTACTGCTGATTCCCAGTACAGACTAGAAAAGCAAATACAGAATAATATCTGATGATGAATATGGGATTGAAAGGAGCCAAATGTACATCATACACTAGAAGAACAATCAGAAGCAGAGAGGAAGTTCCAAAATGGAAAAAGCAATCTCTGTATTTTAACTGCAAGCTGCATATGTGTGTTTACAGATTGCAGATCTGTACACATGTACTCTTATCAACATATAATGGACTGGACATGTATTCATATAGGATTTTATATTGATATTTTAGAGAGCCAGGATGGTATAGTGGTTTGAACACTGGACTACTTTTACCCCAAAACATGGGTGACTCAGGCGTCCACCCATGATGCCAGTACCTCTGCTCAAAGGTGGGGAATTATTAGCTCAACTTAGGAGGCCTGAGACCGGTTGGCGGGGTAACCTAGAGAGGTATTTCCACCAATGTTTACGGGGTCTTGCACAGAGAAGAACCAGCCAGAGATTCAGAAGTAAAATAAATACGTTTATTTGAGAAATTAACAACCACATAGAAGAAGCAAGCACATACACAATTACACAAGGCTAGATGAAGGAAACAGAAAGGAAAATTATTGATAGCAAGGTTTCAAGGGTGATGAGGACAGCTTCAGAGAGCAATGTGCAATGTGGCTTAGACTCATGCCTAAGGACAGCACCCACTCAGGAATCAGACTAACTATGTTGATACTAGCAAGCAAGATACTGCATCCAACGGCTCAAAACTGGGGGATTTTATACCCAACGTCTGCCTGGAGGACATAGGTATGAATAGCTCTCTGGCTGAGTAAACAATGGAGTTTGCAGAGTGGACAGTGGAGTCCAGGCTGTGTTAACGTTCTTAATGTTAGATGACAAAGAGTTAATGGTTGTTGTGATAGCTCTGTGGGGGAAAAATGGAACAATTTACAGGTCAGTGGGAAAAAGGGTTGAAACAATCAATGGTTCGGTGTGAATTTCCCCTTTGCTATTGTCCAAAAGCAGAGTCATTACAGTTTAGCTTTAAGCTTGTCATGCCCTGCTTCCAGAGCATGAACTCTGACTCAGAGTCTGAAGCAGACGGCATGCCAGAGTCTGCTATATAGAGAGAGGTTACAGTGCCGGAAACTGAACAGGGGATGATCCCAGGTCCAACACAGAGTCCTGTCTCTTCAGATACAGAAGAACACTTACCTATACCCAGCTTTGAACAGCACAGGCAGCAAAGAGAGAGCCAGTGTCACTCTCTCAGAATTTATAACCGGCAACAATCAATCAAGGCACAGCTGCATTAGGCTTTGGGTCTATTTAGCTGGCGTCCTTCCCCTCCAGGAGTTGTCAGACTCCTGTTATTTTACCTGCTACCTTGCTGGATGCTTTGACAAATGCTTGGGTTGACCTTGGACACTCCCTTGCTGTGAAACCCTGCCAAACTTTGTTTATGTTGGACTTTATTTACAACTCCTTGCTTACTGCCTGGAAGTAAGTAACAAGCTGGGACAGATTCAGTTTGTTTTGTTTGATTTATCAGCTGTGACAGGACTGAGATAGAACAGAGCTGATTAACTCTGGAGTCACCTGGTGATGTCCTGACCATGAGCTGGCTACGCCTAAAGGGGGTTTCTGACCTACTTTGCATTGCACATGTTTGGCCAGTGTTTTTCCTTTTGTCCAGCCTGGCCATCCAGCCATACCAGGGTATATTTTACATTTATGCTAATTAATATATTTTGCCAATTAAATCATATTTTGCCAATTAAACCATATCAAAGTGTGGGGGTGTAGAGCCTGGTAAAACTATGATCCTGGAGAACATCGAGACTGGATGGCCTTGGGTGTGTCATACACTCTCAGCCCTAGAAGACCCCATGGTTGGTTTGCCTTAGGGCCACAGAAGTCAGGAAGAACTTGAAGACACACAACAATTGATATTTTGTGTATTGTTCTTGCATGCTTTCAAATTGTTCCTGACTTATGGCATTTCTATCATTTTTTTAATTGTTTATTTAGAGGAGGTTTGGCATTGTACTCATCCAAGAATGAGAGAGTGTGACTTGCCCAAGGCCATGCAGTAGGTTTCCATGTCTGAGCAGCGATTCACATCCTGGTCTCCCAGAATCTTATTCAGACACTCAAACCACTATTTCATTATTCATTATAATGCTCACTTTTTTCATCCACATGTTAATTTCATGCAGATTCTTCCTCAATTAAAAAAAATGCACTAACATTTACAACCTTTTTCCAGATCTTCACATTGAGCCTGTAAAGATCTCTAAAGCATCAGGGACACTAGGGACAGTGTGTCAGGGTCAGAGACCCGGGCGGCAAGACAGCCTGGAGAAGGAAGTGGGAGAGCTAGCAAAGTCCTGCTGGGAGGAATCAAGGAAGCACTTACTCAAGGGAAGTCCATTTACCTAAGCCAGAGTGACAAGCAAAAGCCATAGTCAGAGTTCCAAAAGCCAGGGGTCTGGAGCCAAGAGATCAATCCAAGGTATCAGGAGCCAGGTGCTGGAAGCAAGGAACAGGCAAGGAGAGAGCTTGTAGAAAGTTTGCCATAAGTAAAGGAAAGCTTCCAGGCAGGCAGTTATATAGCCCAAGACACAGGTGTGGCTAGTCACTGCTTCTTGAACTTAATCAAGGAAGCCTCCCTTTGCTCAGCTCTCTTGAGTCTCTGCCTTGTTTGTGGGCTGATTGGCACAGGCTCCAAACCAGCTTCAGAATCGGATCCCTGTTGCCCTGAAGGAGCAGGCAGAGGAACGTCCGAGCCTGCTTGGTCCATGGCAGCAGGGGGAGCTCATGAGCTGCAGGACTCATCTCCAGCCAGAGCCACAGGGACCAACAGCTGCTCCTTGTCATCTCCACCCTGAGCCACAGGGACCAACAGCTGCTGCTCAGCAGCAGCAGCAGCTCTGACAGGGGCTTCAGTTATCACACTGTGCTTGCACACATGCCCACTTCTTCTCTCAGATTGAGCATTTTTGTGTTTCAGGAATAGGGCTGAAATTAACAGATATTCAACAGTTTACCCACATGTGTGTTTCTATTTATTTTTCAGACTTTCTAGACTCTCCAGGCTACTACTTCTACTCACTCTTAATGGAACTCAGAGCACTTACTGAAATTTCAAAATTAACACAATAGGATAGTATTTCTTTGGCAAATGCAATATGAGTTCTTATTAACTCAGGAAGTGCAGTCATTTGAAGATAAAATTGGCTCGTTTTAACCATAATTTCCATTGATTAGATAACCCAACACACCTTACTTTATCATCCTGCACATTTGGATACAAAGGAACATATACTGGTAAACAGGAACATGCATTTTACCCTGTGCTACACATCACAGACCAGAAGATGGCAGTTTCCATGCCTCGTATAGTATACAAACCTCACACTCAGTGCTTGTATCGAATGAACTATTAGACCCCAAGTTATAGCTTATCCGATTTTGTCTGTGTTTTTAAAATCAATTAATAACAACTCACAGATGTTTGATTTTTGCTAGTTGTTTATTCTTTACATTGTCCTATTCTGATTTTTAAATTCTTTTTCAGTTTACTTTTGATTTTTTTTATATATTGATTTTAATTGATTTACATCTCTCCTTGAGCCTATTTTTGCAGAAAGATGGGGTATGAGCTTCTAAAACAAATACACTGTTTGTTCTGTTTAAATGAGAAAGAATTGTTCCAAATTGATAATATATCTTAGGTACTAGACAGCATCAACTATGATCCTGACATCTGGATTTTCTCTCTCAAGTGTTGTTTCATGAAGCTTGCATCCACATTGCACATTCAAAATACAAAGGGGGAAAAATGGTGGGAGGGATATAAGAAAGTTCTATTAACCGACTCTTCCTCGGTATTTCTGTCCATGATCGTTCTTTTTTTAAAAAAAAAATGAATGATGATTTTTCTCAATCTGGGATTTAGAACCAGCCAGGCTAATTACAGAGGCTAGAACTGAACAACAAAGCTAATACATGTTGAAGAGGATTATCAGTCCCCTCAAACTATTACAAACCAGACAAACCTTTGTCATTTTAAATATCTACTTATTTAAACAAGCTAATAGTCATTAAAGTGCAACATCACTTAGGAATCAACTAAATCTAGGAATGATCACCATCACTCCATTCCTCACCTAAAAACTGCATTTTAGACAAATAGAGCAGATGACCAAAGAGGTCAGTATTAGGTGTGGTACCTTTCAGCTATCTTTTTTTTTCCCCCTTTCCTTGGCTGTATATTATATAGGGATTTTTTAAAAAGTGCTTATATATCTGACAACAAGAACTATCATGGTAGTGCTTTAAGTGTTCAATTACAACTCTGGGAAACAAGCATTTGAATACCTGTCCAGCCATGATGACACTATTGCAGCTATTAGAGGAAGGCAACAGCAAACTTCCTTTTAATAAATCTTGGCAGGAATGTCCTAGGACAGGGTTGTCATAAGTCAGAGTTGACTTGAAGGTATGTCACAACAACACTAAACACATGGCAACAATTAAAATTCTCACAGACACAAAGGCATTCATTCTCAAGCTAAGTATGTGGTATTTATTTAGATCAGTATTGGACAAAACTGGCATATCTGGAGATCCGCCCTCCCCCCGACCTTCTGCAGGCTGGACAGACAGTGAAAAAAAGGCTGACAAAATAAAGCAAATACAACCGGTAGTCATCAAATGTTTTGAAAAATTGGTGTGCTTTTTTTAAATTGTTAAATGATCCAAAACAACTTAAGTCAAAAGTGAAATTTCCATGCCTGAACACTTCCAGGACAGGCAGTCCACCCTTTTTCATGTATTTAAATGGGTGTTCTGAAAGAATAAGGAAAGTCAACAAAACGGGGACCTCATGTGACCTCAGGGAAACACCTTTCCTACCTCTGAGTTAGATAACATTAAGGTTGGAACTCAGCAAGAGGTGATGAAAAGGTATAGTAGAGCACAGACCATGGGTACGAAAGTCAGTCTTTAGCATTCTTAGCTAAATAAAAAAAGTCATAAATTCTTGAAAAGACCGTTCAAGTGTTTTTTTTGGGGGGGGGGTTAGTGGTATATCAGGCAAGATGTTCTCACTGGGTCTCATAAGAAAGAGGCAGGAATAAGAACGGAGCCTCCATGTTTCAAGTTTCTGAAGCATCCAAGGGTATAGTTATGGGGTGGGGTGGGGGAAATCAGAGCACTGCCCCCCAAAGAAGAATTCTGCCATACTCAAATAAATTTCTAGCATGGCAGAGACTGAAACACTGAAAAGCATCCATATCTAGAACTTTTACATTTACTGTATTGGCATTTCTTTTAAAAAGTTTGCCTGTCCTTTTTCTTTAGATGCTTAAGCTGTATTCTAAATGCTCAGCAGAAGTTTTAAGCTACTGCAACATTACAAATTTGAGGACTGAAGGAAAATTTCATGAGGGGCAGATTTTTTTTTCCTGAACTCCCTGTAATTATTTCATCGGGCCATCATTTATGCTGTCAGATGTAATGTGTACTTTACAAAGTTTGTGCAGAGTGTGTTGTTTAAAAGCTATTCCTCAGAGCAAGAAAATACACATTCATTTCTGATTTATGAAAAGGAAAACATTTACATTTGCTGTAAGGCTAACATAAGGAGAGAAACAGCTGAGCACAGGGGAGTCTAATGTGATACAGGAATGACATACGCCAAGGAGTAAAGCCTTTTGACAGTTACTGGATTTGAGTCTCACTGAATTTGATACTTAAAAGATTGGAGCTCTTTGAAATTGCACTAGCTGCATGGATAACCATGAGGGCAATCAAGACTTTGGATGAGGACCTAATATGTGAGTTATACATTTTATAGAGAAGCCAGCCAGGTTGGTGAGACACAGTTATAAAGATGATCAAGGAAATAATGTTGAAAGCCCAGAACTCTCAGAGGATTAATGCTGGGTGCCAAGAATCCTGTCATTCTTTCCTTTCTTTTCCCCTTACTTGAAATTAAATGCTGAGGCCTTAATCAAGATCAGGGTCCTAGCTTGGAAGGGGTCTTCCACCACTACTGCGGTCCCAGTCCAGATCTGGTTTGCTTTGTCAAAAGAATCTAAATGCCCAATTTGTTCAGGCTATCTCTTCTTGCGTGCTTTCAAGTTACTTCCAACTTATGGTGACTCTAGGGCAGACCTATCACAGGGTTTTCTGGGGCTGAGTGTGTGATATGCCCAAGGTCCCCCAGGGGGTTGCATGGGGACCTGAATGCTTAAACCATTATACCATGCTGGCTACAGATGTTAAATCACTTCGTCTCTCCCACCCACATGATCACATGTGACAGGAGGGCACTTTTGCTGGCCTCCCATGAAGTGAGACCACACAATCACTGGAAGGATGGGGAGGGGGAGGAACCTGTAGCCCCCTTTTAGGGCCGCACCACCCCCGCCTCAGCCTTTTTGTTTGTTTGCGACCCACACTTCCATCCTACGGTTTCAGCGTCAGATTACTGGTTCAGGGCTGGGTAGGAATCCCCCCCAGATTGCCTATCCTACACTGCACCAGGAGAATTGGCTACACTAGCACTCAGGAGGACACTGTGTCTCAAGTTTCTCCCTGCTGTCACCCATATTTATAACTCTGATGCTGTTACATTGCAAGCATAATGTTTTGTGGATTTTAAAGGAGTGGAAATTTGTGTAATATATTTAGTTGCAACTGGGGGTCAGAGAGAAGTCCTTTCAGCCCATGTTTCTACAGCTTCCCCACTTTTCTGAAGCTAGGAATGTAACTCCAACAGAGAACACACAAAAAAAGCTGTTTATTGTGGAAAGCTGCACAGAAATACATATATCTGGGGAAAATGTATGTGGAAATACTTTGTGTGCTTTTCCTTTGCAAAGTGATGCAGAAATGGTATGACTGAGGCTACTTCCACACTGCACTGTTAAAGCGCTATTATTCCATTTTCAACATTCTATGGAATCTTGGGGTTTGCAGTTTAAGGAGTGGCATTTAGAATTCTCAGCCAGAGAGCTCTTTGGCCTCAGTAAACTACAAACCCCAGAATTCCACAGGATGTTGAAAGTGGAATAATAGCACTGTAACGACGTAGTGCGGAAATGGCCTGAAATTACGTGAAGCAAGAAGTACATTGATTTGTCCCTATCTGCTTGTGGCCAAACTGTTATTCTAGGAGTCAAGCTTAGAATTACTTCCTTGTACTAGAGTTCTCCCAGAGCACTTGACAGCATAGGCAGTGGGCACACTCTCTGGGAGACTGAAAGTTGTAATCATAACTTTTCCAAGCTCTAGCCAGAAGGAGAAGGAAAAAAAAGGCATGAAGGTAAATCTTTCACCTTGCTTTGGACAGCTGCTGATGCTGACACCATATACAACACACTTTTTTCTGCATGTTATATTTTTCATTTTTCCATAGCACCCCAAGCCATAGAGAAATATCCTGTTAATTTATTCAATAAACATTAAGCCCAGATGGCATCTCTTGCACTGGACGAGGGACAGAACTGCCTCTGAATGTTCCCCCAACTGCTCTCACTTCACTTTTTGATGGCTCAGATTGCACATCAAACATAAAGCCAGATGAAAAGCCTGAAGGACCCCCTATAGATGGCAGCTGCATACATAAGGACACCGAGGATGTTATGAGTGGCTGAAAAACTGGCACAGCAGGAGGCACAGTGGCAATTTTAATTCCAAATTTCCCGTGACTGAGTCCTCAGGCCAAACATGCGGGAACTACAGCATTCCTGCTGCCTCAAATTCAGGGAAACAGAATGTGACCTTTTGTCCCTCTCTACCTCAAACACACATTTGCTTTGTAAGTTTAGATCAGTGGTGAGCAATTTCATCCACCTTCAAAAGCCGCCTGTCTCCTCTTTCCTTTTAGAGAGGGAAAGGCCCTTAGCATCCGTTTCTGATAGAACTGGGCCCCAAAACAAGTGGTGTATGGCTGAACATAGCTAGCCTCCCAAGGAATCTGACCTAACCTGTTACCACATTTTAATCAAGTTATAGTTTGGGGGGGGGGGATTTTACTTGTATGGAAAAGATAAGGAAAGCAGAAAATACCATTTACATGTAAATGTTATCTCTCTCCTAAGATTCTTCATGTAACGGTCCAGCTATTCCAAAGTTAATTTGCTCCCTGGATTCCACGTTTCTAGATTGAGTACACTTTATTATAAAGCCCAATCATCAGTGAAGAGGTGAGTTTGTACAGCAAAATATATACACTCTCCTCACACCTCTATTTGAAATGTTTTAGGGCAGGTTTTTGAGGGAACTGTTAAAACCTGGGTGCCAACAAGGTTCCACCAACCTCAAGATGACCTCTCTCTCTCTCTCTCTCTCTCTCTCTTTCTCTCTCTCTCTCTCTCATACCCACACACACATCTTCACACCTTGACATTTTCTTCCTGCTGCTGCAATCTTATCACTTGCTCTTTCTGAACAACCAAGTAAAAACAGGAATAAGCATCCTTGTTCCTTTGCTTCTGGGTGGTGCTGAAATTTGGCCCAGAGAAAGATGGATCATCAGAGTGCTGTGCAAAGGGAGGAGGTGTGTACATGCAACATATCCCAAAACCTGGAGGCAGTATGGAGGGTGGCCAGTTAAGAATGCCAAGAACTAGTCATCTCTGTTGTTCAATAATGCCTGATGCTAATGGACATGGTTGAAAAGGAATAGGCTGCACAGTTTACAACACTGATCTAGGCCTATTCGTTCGTGTGTGTGTGTGAGAGAGAGAGAGAGAGAGAAACAGTACTTTTCACAAGAGTGTTCTGGTCTGGATCTCAGAAGCATGTAGTTAATCTGTAAACATGTGCATTTATTGGAATAATTAACAAATAGAGAATGGTAATTCAATTAATAGTCAAAATATTTCAGCTTCTGCCATCCTAAGCTGCTTAAAATAAGAGTGATCTTGTAGTCCAGGTAGCAATTTAGAACACTCCATCATTAACACTCTGAAATGGATGATGTACTGTCCTCTAGGTTAAGACCATGCGGCATTCAAGTTTGGAGTCTACAGATCTAGACATTTTCCCCTTTGTCTAAAATATTTGAGTTAGGTGGTAATTCCATTCAATTCAAATTAAAAAGAGAGAAAAATCAGAGAGGATTAGGTATTCTGAATTAAAATGTCTGGCCACTGGTGAGCCAGCATGGTGTAGTAGTTTGAGGGTGGAGCTCTGGCCATTTCCACATTACACAGTTAGGCCATTTCTGCACGACACTGTTATAGTGCTATTATTCCACTTTCAACTTCCTGAGGAATTCTAGAGCTTGTAATTTACTGAGGCTAAAGAGCTCTCTGGCTGAGAATTCTAAATGCCTCTCCCTCAACTGCAAACCCCAGAATTCCTTAGGAAGTTGAAAGTGGAATAATACCATATGGAATAATAGTTATGGAATAGCCTGCCGGAGGAGACCCGGCATATTACTGACCTCTTCCGACAGGCCTTCCAAGACTAGCATTTCCATCGCCTCCCATCAATTGTCTTGCTGTTTTGTTAATAGTTAATTGATGACTGTTAATTGTTGTGTGTTTTAAGGGATTGTTTTAGGTGGGTTGGTGGGTGGGGAGGATTGGGGTATGTTTTAATGTTTTTAATGTATTTAATGTATTCATGTTGTTCGCCGCCTCGATCCATGTGGAGAGGTGGGATAGAAATAAATCTTATTATTATTATTATTATTATTATTATTACTACTACTACTACTACTACTACTACTACTACTACTACTACTATTAACAAGCATAGTTTGGAAATGGCCTTATATTGCTATTATTCCACTTTCAACATCTTGTGGAATTCTGGGTTTTGTAATTTACTGAGGCCAAGGAGCTCCCTGGCTGAGAATTCTAAATACCCCCTCTAAACTACAAACCCTAAAATCCACAAGATGTTGAAAGTGGAATAATAGCAGTGTAACACTGCAGTGAGGAAATGGCCTATGACTCAGAGACCAGGGTTAGAATGCCCACTCAGCCAGGGATGATTTTCAGCAAGTCCCATTCTCTCAGCTTCAGACAAAGGCACAGGCAAACCCCTTCCAAACAAATTTTGACAAGAAACGCCTCATAATTAGTTACTTTCAGAGTTGCCATAAATCAGAAACAGCTTGAAGATACACAACAACATTGGTTACTCAAGCTTCCTGGTCAGGACTGCAGGTCTGTGGCACTGTCACAGCCTCTCTGATTTCTCCCCTCCCTCACATTTATATCTTACCTTTCTGCCTTTGCACCCCATATATGTGAAGAGGGATCTGTAGTCCACAAAAGCTCATGCTGATCTAAACTAGTTTACTGTGCCATAAGAACAGAGATCCAGCATGTCATAGTAGTTTAAATGTTGGAACAGAACTCCAAGGAAACAGGCTTTGAATCCTCATTCAAGAGTGACCCTGGGTCAGTCACACACTCTCAACCATAGAGGAAATTACAGACAAACCTCCCCTGAATAGACCTTTCATTAATTCCAAAACTGTGTGGTAGGGCACACTTGCAGGCTACAAGCGCACTGTTTAAATAAAGACCTCTCTGTAGTGATGGGCAGCCATCCAAGTTCACCTTCAGACTTGAAGGCCTATACTTTCAATAACAATCCACAGGAGTTATATTTAACTCAGACTGGATTCGAGTAAGCGGACCTATTTCCTAGGGGTTTCTTGTGGGGGGGGATATGTGAGTTAATTCCAAGTGAATCTGGGGTGAATCTGAGGTGAACTAGGATGGCAGCCCATTACTACAGAGAAGTCTTTAATTAAGAAGTGTACTTGGAGTCTGCAAGTGAGCCCTACTACACAGTTTTGGAATTCATGAAAGATCTGAGAGCCAGCATGAGGTAGTGGTTTGAGAACCGGACTACAACCCTGAAGACCAGAGTAATTCCCCACTTAGTTATGGAAACCAACTGGGTGATCTAGGGCCCAACACTCACACTCAGCCAGCAGCATAGCTTGAAGTGAGAGGGTGGGTGGGCAGGTGGATGGAGGGACAGAGGCATGGCTGGATTACATGAAGGCATGGCCACATCACTGCAGGGGCATGGTTGTCTTGTGCAAGGGCGTGGCCATGTTGCCATGGGGGCATAGCCACATCATGCAAGGATGTGCCCGTGTTGCACAAGGGCGTGGCCGTGTTGCTGTGAGGGCATGGCCACATTGTGCGAGGGCATGCCGCGTTGCCAGGGGGGCATGGCCATGTCATGTGGGGGCTTGGCCACATCGCTGTGGGGGTATGGCCACATTGCAGGGGCATGGCTGTGTCATGAGGGCGCAGCCACATTTCGGGGGACATGTTACATCCTGCAGGGCACCCCCCAAAAATTGACACCCAGGGTGCACTGCCCTCATTGCCTCCCTTCCATACACCAGTGCTTTCAGCCCCAGAAAACTCTGTGATAGGTTCTCCTGAGTCACCATAAGTTGGAAATAACTTGAAGACACACAACAACAACACTTTGGTAAAGGAAAAAAAGAGATTCTGTCCCAGATATAAAAAGATGGGGACTGAAGGCCCAGAGATAGAAGATGGAAGTTAACTCAACCTGTGCAGAATGGAGGGAATAAGAAAATACATCGAGGGGAAAAATTATTGTAAATGTAGCATTCTCCCTCTTTCTACCCGTCCGAAAGAGGAAAGCAAAATACAAAACTCATTACAGGAATTTTGCAATTCAAAAGAGATGTTTAAAAAAACCCACAATCCTGGTTTAATTGAAAATCGACTGTGGTTCAGTTCTTATGTCCAGCTGCTTGGTAAGACTGCTTTTCTCAGTCCTGCACAAGTGATCTGAACTAAAAATCTAAACATTTCTGCTCACTTCATAAAAGTAGAAAGGTAGAAAGTATTAACAGTAGTGTTAGCCAGCGTAGTACATTTCTTGTCATCAGAAACCAATATTATAGAATGACAATATTTGGAAAGGGCTATTGCATGTAAAATCACTCCCTCACGTTGCTGCTGAAACAATATTGCTCTCTTCTGGAGCGAGTCAGGAAGCAATAACAGAAACAGTTGCATTTTATATTACTTTTATTTCCATTTAACAGCACTGGCTCAGAGAGCCATCTGACTCTCCCAAGAGCTTGACCTTAACATTTGCATGAGTTCCACGGGAAAGTAGAAACCTTTCCTTCAAAAGCAGCTAAGAATGAAATCAATCACTGAAGTCCCAGCAAAAGCATGCCTAATTTTATTGTAAATTTTATTGTAACATCTCTCATTCTGTCTAAAGTAACACAAAGCAGAGTTGGGTACGTTTGCCTGCCCATCTTTACTTTCCGAGTACCTTTTCAGTTTTAGTTTCCCTCACACAAGTAGATTTGTAAAATAAACTTCTCCTCAGGATTTTTATACAGTCATCCTTACAATTCCATTGCACAGTCTGAAGGCATATGGGATAGTAACCTTGCTAAAACTATAAAGCTGGCCTTCACATTTGCTAGGATTGGGAGTACAGGACCTTTGCAAAAATGGGGGAAGAATAACAAATGTAAAAAGGTGTGTACGCGTTTGTCTGAGGGATGGGGGCTGAGGAAAGAATGGGCACCTAGGATCCAAATCAGATCAGGGAAAGGAGAAAGAAGAGGGTGGGTTGGCACGGTGGTCTTAATTAATTAATTAATTAATTAATTCCTCTCTCTTGCCCATTTCCTTCCTTGAGTGTGGAGTGGCATCGATTGAGGGTTTCTGGTACTGAGAAATAGGGCTGCGAGCTGTCCTTAGCTAGCCAGGCAATGGCTGGTAGAGAAGGAGAGCACCAGAGGCATGTTTTTAAAGGGCTGCATGGCCTGGTCAGAGCCATTGAGTTTCCCCTGGAAAAGAAGCACCTGAGATGCGGTGACAAGGGTTGAAGAAACCTGAAAATCTGTGAAGGTCAAACCCACAAATGTGGAAGGCTGACTGTATAGACTTTCAACTGTTTGGTGTCTGAAAGTGAGACTGCCCCCAAAGCTATGGATGCCACCTTGTGTTCTATATAAATGCAATAAATAAAAATACACATGTGTATGTCTGTACACCAAACTTGTAAGCTGCAGGTGCTGGTAACACCCAGCCCTTATGGCTGAGCTTTACCAGCACCTGGAGCACAGGATGTAAAAAGCTAGTAACTGGAGAGACAGCAAACAAGGAACTGCATCTAAATCCCAAGGGACTGCCTAGTGGCTAACCTCAGCACTAAGTTATCAATACCTTGTAGGTATACAGCAAGCAGTAGCAGAGATTTTCAAAAAACAATTCTGGTATGTAGAATAACTATTCTGTCTCATACAGTCTGCTTTTTACTGACACCAGCCTAAACTGGTGGTTCTAGTACATTCACATTAAGACAGAAAATATAGACAAGATTTATGTATACATTCCCCTGGTCTCTGTGCTCTCTGGGAAATGTCTTGCTTAAAATATGATGGCTTAGTGAAGTTTGTTCAGCCATACAATGCAAATCAGTTTTTTTCTATGTGGTATGACCTCTTCCCTAAAATGAGATGAACTCCTAATGAACAACATTTCTTCTGCTCACCCACTCCAAGTGCTAACCTAGCCAGATAGCTTCCATGATTTTAATGGAGTGTTTTATATATATATATATATATTTACCACAGTTTTATGGCCTTATCATTTGGTCTTAATTCATTTCCTTTTCTTTCTTTATTTTAAAATGTTATGGTTTTTAGCACTATAATATTAGACTGTAAAATGAAAAACATATAAGCCTATCAATAATAACAACCACATGATGCTGGGTTTTCTTATTTATCAATTAAAAAAGACAACTGTATGATTCCAAGAAGATTTGGATACAGTTTTTCCCCCCACAAAGCAGTATTTGTTGACATGGAAAAGGATACATACAGGTTTTTTATACAGCAAGATTTTTTTTTTTTAATACAGGAAATGAAACGTTATTCATTGCAGGCAGAGAAAAAACAAATGTTGCGTCTCTGACTGGAGAAAAGTATGGGCCTTGTAACCCTGAGGTACAGCTATGGGAGGTGGGGCGAGAGCGTTGCCCTTCCTAAATAAAAATTATGCCCTGCCGAGTGAAATTTCCCTTCATCCTCCACATTTCTATCATTGGAATAACTTAGAACTTCAGTCAAGCATTACAAATACAGTTTAGACATCCAAAGTCAGACAAAGTTACCAAGGGGATAGGAATACAGCATACAAGAATTCGAGGTTTGAATGGTTTTTAATGATTCTCTCTCTACAACACTAGAATCATGGGGACCAAAGGAAAACTTCACTGGGGAAAAAGACCTCTCATCTGAAGAGGAAATGCTTTCATTTTGCCACCCCACTATAGGTATATCCCATCATTATGCTCAATGTACATGGAAAGTGCATTTCGAAAATTACCAGATCCTTCACCCTATGCTGTTTAAAGGTGAAGAAAAATGGGAGACCTCTTTTTTTCTCTGAAAAGAAAATTAACTGATCTTGCATCAAGTAATAAGAAAACAGGGAGTGGTAATTTACTCAGAGCCCATTCGGACAACACGATTATAGCACTATGTTTCATTTTTAACTGCTGTGGCAACATCCTATTGAATCCAGGGGTTTAAAGTTTGGCGCAGTAATAGAGATCTCTAGCTGTGAATTCTAAATGTTCCTTTCTAAACTCCAAATCAGAGACCCAGCATGGTCTGTGGCTTGAGTGTTGGACTATGATTCTGGGGATCAGGTTTCACATCCCTGCTCAGCCACAGACACCAAGTGGGTGACCTTGGGCAAGTTACACTGTCTCAGCCTGAGAGGAACTTAAAGAGAAATCCCCTCTAAACAAATCTTGCCAAGAACCTCTGTGATATGTTTAACTTAGGGTCATAGTAAGTAAGAAATGACTTGAAAGCATGCAACAACAACTGACTCCAAATGCTAGGATTCCATAGAACTGAACAGTGATAGTTAAGAGTGGAATAATAGCACTATAACTGTGTAGTGTGAATGGGCACCCTGTGTCACTATCACTACGTCACTATCTAAGAAAGAATGGAAGGCCGCTTTCACCATATCTGTAGCCTGCCTGTATAAACATCTTAACAGGTTTACAATACAAAGCAAATATACAAGTCAAATATCAAGAGCGGATTCTGTAATAAAACAGTTTTACCTTGAATGACAATGGCTCTTCAGTAAGTGGGCTAACAGGAAGTGAGTGGGTACTGCTGGCAGGACTCATATCTGTGCTCTAAGAGAAAAAAAAGATTAGAGTTTAAATATTCACATCAATAGTGAATACATTAATAGCAGTGCTTATTTCTTATTCCACCTCTCCTCTCTGTGGATTGAGGCAGGGAACAGCAATAAATAGTACAATACATACCAACAATTGAAAGAGCATATAAAACCAATACATATTAAAATCCACCAATAAATACTTTAAACACCATAATTTTAAAAATAATCTTCATAAGCCTGCTGGTAGAGACTGCTCTTTACTGCTGATTTAAATACAGACAGCATCTCTATCTGAGGAATCTCTTCTGGCAGGTCATTCCACAGTTTGGGAGCAGTTGAAGAAAATGTTTTCTGGGTAACAATTAGCTTAGGCCCTTTCCTACACCTAAGCTGCCCAGTTGGGACATAATGGCAGCGCTCCACGGGTCATGCTTCTGCACAACATTGTCATGGTCCTGCCACCATCTTGTCCCCGTGTATCGCACGAGCACAGTATTTGTAAAAGGGAAAAAAATCCATTTTCTACTTACCATTGCGCCCCACTGCCGTCTTTCCCAGCCATGCGGAAGGGCAGAAGCACGGTGGCGACGCCTCGCTCCCCAGCACAGCAATGGCAAGTGCCTGGCTGCACTGTGGAAGGGAAGAGGTGGGGCCAGAGTGCTTCCCTCTGCAATGACTGGGTGAGGTGCAGAGGGGAGCATTCCTGGCATGCTTTCCCTCCCCACCCAGGCTGCAACGAAAGGATTTCGCTGAGCCCCGTTGTGTGGAAATAGCCTTAGTTTTGGCTCACATCCTTTATATCTGGGACTTAATCTTTTTTTTTTTTTATCCCAGATGACCTAGGTGTATGGGGTGGATTATACAGGATCCTGAAGGTAATCTGGACCAAACCCAGTTATACATTGATTGTGATGTTTGCTGGACAAATAGAGATCAAAATGCATACATTTTTTCAAAGCTTGGAAAAGTTGTTGTTTGGCTTACAACTTCCAGAATCCCCAGACAGTGTTGTCATTGGCTGTGGGACTGAAAGAGCTGTAGTCCAAAGAAATAACTTTTCCAACCTCTGCCATTTTTGATATTGTGTTAAAACTGAATCCCATTGGACTGATTCTGCCTCATGCTGAGATTATGAGAGATTATGAAGTATCAGAGAATCCATTAAGGGTGTTCATGAGTCATCTAGACACATATTATCTGATCTAGGCAAAATCATTAATCTGTTGACACCAGCTAAAATTTCTGTATTGGAAGAAAAAGTACTGCTTCTCCTTTTCTTGATTGCTTTTTTGGTTGCTGCTGCTTTGTGTTTAGCCCCATGGATATTGTTTCCATGGAGAAATGGACATTACACAGAAGTGAGTGAGAATCCAATGCTTGAAAGGAGATTTATTAATAAATGCTGTGTTTTATCACATTTTAGAATGTTAATCATAATCTTCCTCTTCATCACTGGGTTGAATTCAGAATTTCATATATTAGAAAAATGACATCAATTCATGTCATCATCATCATTGTTATTGTTGTACAATTATTATTTTGTGTATTATTACCATTAGAAAGTTAAAAAGAAAAGAACATATATGGTTGTGGCTCTTTTGAACATGAAGAACATAACAGACAAACAGAGACCTATTACAACCAAGAGAAAAAAATAAGTCAGATATAAAAGCTGCAGTACAAGCCACTGTTTATTTTGACCATTTTTCTTTGTGAGCTTTATTAAACACATTCTGATTGGAGTACTTCCACACAATTATGAATAAGATCTTCAAAGTGACATACTGAGAAACACAAGTACAAAAGTATGTTTAACAACCCCAGGGGGAACAATTATGAACAAATGTCAGACTACAATGCAGTACAAAAACTGTGGTCAAACAAGATCAGGACTGCTGAGATTCTTAGTTGTCAAAACTGTGAAAGCCTTTGTCTGATCACAGAAATAGAACATTTGAACTGTTAAAGCATTAAATAATGCAAAGAAGGAACGCAAAACTAGTCTGTCCCCCAGTAAAGATTATGGAGAAATTTCTTTAGTTGCTCTTACATAACTGCTACTCAAGTCAAGGGGTCCAAGAACAAACTTGTATACTGTGTGATATTCAGATGAATGCAGTCCATCTGTCAGAGACAGTAGGCCACAAAGTTGATAATTCCTTCCTAATTCTGCTGCCTGCCAAGGACTCAGAATGGGGCATGTACAGTGCTGTACCCACAGAACAGATGGGGCAGTCCTACCATTAGGAAAACTGAGGTAGCTGCCTCACTTAGTGTATATGAAAGGAGAAACAGTAACTCCTCTCATTGTCATTTCTCCTGAACCCCACCCCAGTTGTTTCCAATTGTTACCCTGAGTTCTGGGGATCCCTGGGGGACATCCGGACTTGCTCCAAAAATACAAAGATTGGGGAAATTAGCAGAGCACTGCTTAGCAAAGCGGAGGGCAGGGCAACACAGTGAGATCTCGAACCCTATGTCTACGGAGTCAGACCTCACGAGAGCCGGGTCAAATGTCCAATCACCAGCAGTTTATTCAGCAGAATTGGTAAAATATCCGCACACATACACACAATGAAGCAGTAACTCACACAAGCGCACAAGGACTAAAGAGTCGGAAACATATAAAGATTGGGAAAAGCGGAGAGAAAGAGAGTGGTTTGTACTGCACCTGATCCTGTAGTCTTTGGCCCGGGAAGAAACAAAGTGAAGATAGCTCAGCAGAGGAAGAATGCTGAGGGGAGCTCTTGACTAGCAGAATGCCGGAGTACTAGTCAAGCGTGGGAGTTCTCTGAAGAGAGTCCCAAAATGGGACTCAATTAAAGGGCAAAACATGCGTCGGTGGCAGATCTTTTCCCGGGAAAGGGCAATGGCCGAATCGTGCAGATGGACCTCGTATTTGTATTTCTCGCTGTTGCAAGCGTTAATCTCATCAAGAGGACATGTAATCCCCTCGAGGTGCCATTGTTGTTGACGGTTCATTGTGTGTGTGTGTGTGTGTGTGTGTGCCTTTCGAGGTTTCCCTCTTGGAGACGTGACTGGGAGAGCCTTGGTCTGACTTTTGCTAGTAAGGCTTTGGTCTTAGACCTGGGTGTCTATGTTTCTGTCTGGTGAACGTTTGGCTTAACAACTTTGGATATTAAATATTACACTCCCCCAGGACTGGGTCTGTCAGCAGGGGTTACACAATTGCTTATTGTTGCCCTTAATGTTTGTCCTACACTCCCTATTTTGCACTGTGTATCATCTACGAGACAACTGCCAATCTGTTTGACTGATATATAGGGACAAAGAGGAGCTATGAGACAACTCCCAGTCTGTTCAGCTGGTATATAAAGAAAGCTGGAGGGAAATACCTTACCTCTTACTTCAGACAGAGGGCCTTTCTGCACTACACTGTTATAGTGCTATTATTCCACTTTGAACATCCTATGGAATTCTGGGGTTTGCAGTTTAGGGAGAGGCATTTAGAATTCTCAGCCAGAGAGCTCTTTAACCTCAGTAAACTACAAAGCCCAGAATTCCACAGGATGTTGAAAGTGGAATAACAGCACATACAGTGTAGAGCCGAACGGCCCCGAGAATTCCATCCAGTCTCTAAATCCATGATGAAAGAAAGATTGCTAATCATTGGGATTCCTGCTGAACAAGTTTTGAGGCTACAACAATGTTCAACATATTTTCTATGCACAATTTAACAACAAAAAAAACCACATGATTTTCTGCACAGGAAGGTTATTTTCTATGTGCAAAATTGTTTTTTTGCACTGAAAATTGTGTTTTCTGTATAGGAAACTTGTTGCACAGTAAGAAGATGTATGAAGGGGGAAAAGTATGCAGAAAATCATGCACACATTTTAAAAATGTGGACAGTTAAAATGAATACATTTGAAAAATACTGACAACACATCAAGAAATGAATACAAAAATGTGTATGTTAGGAAGAATATGTATGGAAATCAGTATAAATTTTAATGTAGGACAAAAAAAATTGCGGTATGAGGAATGGGTGGTACAAGAATGCAAGTGACATTCAAAGAGATGAAACAGAATCAAGCCAAAGTGTTAGTCGTGTTGTTAATCATATCATATTGAAATTTCATTACAAATCTACTGTGAGCAAGACTAAGCCTAGGACACTCCCACAGTCGGTGCACACCAACATACAAGTACAAGAGATGACTGGTATATCACACACTGCACAAATTCACTTTACATGCTAGGAATGAGTTTTAATTTTGCAATGGCCAGAATATATCTGTGGCTTCCCAGTTATTTGTGAAAATATAAACAGTTCATCAAAGCTGATCTTGCTTCAGCTTGTAAGATCAAGTTGTTCAAACCACGAAGCTATTTCTCAATAGCTAGGGACACTGCAGACACCCTAGATAATCACACCTTAAAATATGTGCAGTGTCCGGAATGTCATTCCTCAAAATGGGGCCAATTTTCTTTGCAACAACTCCTTTTCAGCAAGAGCATACAGTTGTAAGATAGCTGCCAGATACTGACTTCCCTTAAGATTGCTGTCAAAATTTATTGATCCAAGAAGTTAAGACTAGCAGAAAATATCTACAGTGGGTTTTAGAACAAATACATCTTGGTAAGTAAAGAAAGGAAAAGACTACCTGTGTATTTTATAGTTATTTAAAGGGGGAGAATGAATCTCCAACTTATTTTCAGAGCAATTACTTCTACTGCATTGTTGGCCATTAAGTTCAGCATAAGTTCACAACCTGGAAGTTGAGTACAGCTAACAAATGAGAGCTGACTGAATAAATATTTCAATATTTGGACATTTTATTTTTTTAAGATTGGTAAAAGAAACACATAATCTTAGGTTGGATTCCTTCACATAGTTTATTTTGTCATTGGCCTAAAATCTCAACCCTCCCCATTTGTAAGTGATGAATGTGTGTGGAGGGGATTTCAGAAGGCATGCAATTTTTCACTAAGCTTCTTCTCAAAGGCAGCAATGAGTAATTTTAGCAATTTTCTTCCTGTTGCAAAAAAGCATGCAGTTTTGGAAGGCTATTTACTTTTTCAGAACTTATCCTGTGCCAAATTAGCACATGGCTGTTTTGTAGAGAAACAGTATTCCCTGCACAGGAAAAAGCATTTTTTTTATATATATCAGGAATATTAGTTCAATGCAGAAGTATTAATTTCTGGACAGAAAACACTGTTTTCTATGCAAATCAACCACATGCAAATTTTACGCAGAACAAAGCCCTTTCTTCTGTTTAGCTTTCTTCTGTTAGGAAAATATCATTTTCTGGGCAGGAATTAAGATTTGTGTCTTGAAATACTTTTTTTCATGCAGAAAATGCTGTTTTCTGCACAGAACAACAACAGGTGAATTTTTTCACACAATTGTGGGAGAAAAAGAAGTTACACTCAAAGGGGAACATAAGGCCATTTCCACCCTAGACTGTTATAGTGCTATTATTCCACTTTCAACAAGCAGAAATGGCCTAAGAACTTCCACCAACTTTCCTCATTTTGCTGTAATGAGAAAGAGCTTGTCCTCATGCTTTGCTTTGTATACAAGCTGACCAACTATTTCCATTGTGATGGGGAAAGGATTCATGTCATTCAGATCATTGTAAGACTCTGCCTGCTTCTTTTTTAATGCTGATTCCATACTACTTTACCAAGATGTAATGTTCTAGAGCAGTGCTACTCAAAGTAGTGGGCCCCAGACTTCTGTCATTTCCTGAGTGATTAGCTGCAGTCCCTGGCATGCTTCTAAGATAGAAAGAAACAACTGTACCCAGTGAACACAAACATAGTGGTGGTCCCTGGGACAGTGGAAAAAGATAATTGCTGCTTTAGCACATCAAATAGCCCAAGAAGCTCTGCTGTAAAGTGTGGGCAGCTACCCAACATTTGGAGGCCTTAGATGTGCCTCACTGGACTTCAGAGGACTGTACCACTCTAAATTTTATAAACAAAAATGACTCAAAATGCCTACCACCCCCAAAAGACTGTTTTAGGCTCAAAAGATAACTAAAATGGAAAAAAAAAAGAAAAGAAATAATTTCCCCTTCTAAAAAAAGTAGTTTGGAAGAAGGGTGAAAAACATGGAAAAATTGCCTCTCTTGCCATACATGGAAGGCATATTTTGAACAATTTCTCCTCCTTCCCCATTTTGAAAGTCTTGGGATATATGCAGCCTACAGGTTGCCCTTTCCCCTCACCTGCTCTACTAACTGCTCAAGTAACTATGTGGTTTGCAGCTACTCACACCTCTTGTAAGAGATTGAGCACTGCACAGCTAAATAAAGCAACCTGGATTTCAGTGCTAGACTCAAAAGCAGCAACATTAAGGGAAACACAAATGCACCCCCACATCACATGAAGACAGACAATGATGACATCAACCTCACAACAAGCAACTTAACAAGTAACCCCTCGCCCCACCCGGGGCAGTCCCAGTATAAACACAACAGACAGTAAGAGATTGACTTACTTAAAAAAAAAAATCTAACAATCTCCAGATCGTTCAATTCAGGACAAGGATAACTACATGTTAAGTGATGTAATCCAAGAAAAGAAAGCCACCATGGCGTAGTGGTTTGAGTGTTGATTTGGACTCTAGCACCCAGGGTTTAAATCCTTGCTGAGCCATGGATGGCCAAGTCACTCTCACTCAGCATTAAGGAAGACAATGGCAGCCTCATCTTAATAAATCTTGCCCTCTATTCCTTAAAAAAAAAAACCTATGTAGGGCTGCCTTAAATCAGAGCCAACTTGAAGGCACATAACAACAGCAGCAATCCAAGAAAAATATGACCAATAGTGATATAGATATATGTGATACAGATACAGGATTAAAACATTATTTGAGAAGTAAGGTCTGATCAATAATGTCTCAAAATAATAATTAAAAAAAAAACACCTCTGCATGAATCCATAGGGGGCAACTCCACAAAAATTCCTTTCAGGATGGCAAATATCCTTTGGCTAAGATCTTATTTTACTTTTGGCGGAGCATAAAGCTCTACCAAAATACATAACACTGGAAGTCCAGAGCTAGACAGCACCCAAGTAGATATCCTATAGTCAGCCAGTGGCCATCTGGCTAAAAGTTGAAGTCAAAGCTTGGAGTGCACTCCAAGGCCAAAAGCCATTGTGCACTCCAAGGAAGAAACTATAACGACTGATGAAAATAATTACATGAAAACTCCTTATTATAACACTATCAGTCACCAAGAAGATTCTGTCCTTTGAAAATAAATCAATAAGCAGCAAATAGTTTGTGATAGCTTTTCACCCTTTTATCTTCTTGTTGTTCCACCGAGAAGCATGTTGTTGTTGTTGTTGTGTGTCTTCATTTCCAACTTATAGCAATCCTAAGGCAAACCTATCCCAGGGTTTTCTGGGGCTGAGAGTATGTGATACACACAAGGTCATCCAGTGAGTTTCCATGGCTGAGTAGGGAACTGAACTCTGGTGCTCAGGGTCCTAGTCCAATGCTCAAACCACTATGTCTCACTGGCTCCCATGCTGTATACAGTCAGCCCTCCACATTTGTGGGTTTCACTTTTGCGGATTTGATTACTCACGGATTATTTGTTGTCACCTCTGCTGCCTCTGTGTTGGGCCCGAGGTCCTCTGGGTAGGCCCTGTGTTGCACACTCACACACTTCAGGTCAGCCTGCTTTCACACTAACAAAAGTATTCGGGGGGTTACCTCATGCTGTTGCATTGCTAGGTCAGGCTGCCCTGTATGCTGCAGTCCTGTGAGAATAGCCAAAGAATGTTAACGATGGGTGCTTCACTCCCCATGCTGTCTGGTATGGTGAGGGGAGAGCAAAGCCTGTTTAGAGACCATCTGTTGCCGTTTCGGGCTGGTAATGAGACGGCCATGAGCCTATCATGCACCTGGCCCATGGGTGCCTCAGTAATTGGTGTCTGAGGGGGGATAGCCCCTTTCGCCACAATGGGTTGATGGATTGGCAGCCTGTTTTGCCACTTGCATACGAAAAGCCTATATAATCTGTTGGAACAAAGAAAACCCTGCTCCGTTGCCTGCTTTGCCTTTCTGACAGAGTCAGGGCGTATGTATACTTGTGTATCTTTCATTTTCTTTTGCTTCTTCGCTTAATAAACTGCATCCTCAAAGACCAGAACTGGCTTGGTTCTTGCCTCCTAGCATCTCGCACTTTGAACCTTGCATGGCTACGCAATCCAGGGAGGGTCATGTGTGCTACACTCTGTCTGCCATTTTTAATATGGACTGCAAGCCTCGTGAGACTGAGAAACAAGGCTAGTAAGTCCCTATAAAAAATGGTGTGGGGCAGCAGTGGCGATGGCAGTACGCCCCACCAGCCACCTACTTCTGCCTTGTAAAGGAACCCTGATGCTTCAAAGGAATCCATGGTGGGTTGAATCATACTTTTCTGTGTGTGTTAAATATGGTTTGGGAGGGCCTAGAGTTATTAATGGTTTTTTCACTTTCACGGGGGTCCTGTGCCCCTAACCCTAGTGAATGTGGACGGATGACTGTACATCCTGTATAAAATTATATGGTGCCTAATACCATAGAGTTCCATCCGTACATTGGAAATGCAACTTCCTCTTCTGCAGCAAAGTTAAAATAGAGTGGACAGATGCCTAACATGCTTGTGTTCATTGAGAGTATATTCAAGGAGTAGCAAATTCAGATTTGAAGCTTCCACAGCTAAATAAGTTAAAATGACCTGTCAAAAGCAGTTCTGTGCTGAAATCACAAAGGCTTTTTGGAGAAGAGATGAAGCAGTGAGAATAATTGCAGTCACAACATTTAAGATGTGCAAAATGGCATCTTAAAAGTGTTGGTGAAACCCAAGGAAATTAATTCTTTTCTGAAAGCTTCTGGGGGAAAAAAACAAAGCATAACCCTTAAGCCACCTTTCTTTCTTTATATTAAAGGCAGATACTTTAATTTTGACATGTGGAAACACAAAAGTCAGACTTCCAGCTTTAAAAATAAATGGAAACATATTATACTGCATGCAGCTAAGTACACATGCATGCACAGTGTGTTAGAAAGATAAGTAATAAGAGATAAGCTCAGCAGCTTCTCAATAAAGCTCCTTTCGAATGTGCTAAGATTTAAATCCAGCATAATTTAAGATGCATCACAATGAGCCCATCTGTGCTTACACCAAAGTGAAATACATTGTCTTATATAGAAATCTTTTCAAAATGTATGGATATATGAATGCAGCAGGAGTCTGACACTTTACAGAGTCTCGCAGGACGCACTGGCGTTGTGAGCACTCAGATTAAGTGCTCTCAAATATATTGGTATGGACCACTAGCATATATATCTAGCCTTGCCTGGGATTTTATTTTCTCATAGGTAATACTTGTTAGAAAGATTTGAGATCCTGTGTCTCTAATTCCCCAAACTGTCTTGTCCAGTACCTATAACTTTTCCCCATAGTCTCCAATCCAATTTGTATTCAGAGTTATTAACATTCAGAGGTTGGGCTCCTGAGGGAATACAATGCCCTTCTCCTTGCTGCTAGGCCTCATCTCCCTAACCACTGACCTATTCAAGATATACACATTTGACTGAGGCTAAAGAGCTCTCTGGCTGAGAATTCTAAAGGTCCCTAAACTGCAAATCCCAGGATTCTATAGAATTTTCGTAGGAAGCCAATCATATGAGGTCTTGACCTGACACAGCCAATCATATGAGGTCTTTGCCTGACACAGACAAACTTTGACTTTTATATATTAGGGCTCAGTTTGACAGAATTCCCATGGAAAATGAGTAGCACTCTTACAAGATGTGAGGTGCCAGATGCTGGTTGCTGGGAAAGACACAACAGATGGCAACATTGTACGCGTGCACTTCACTTGTGCTATGCCAACAGAAACAGTACTGACCACTACATTAACCATGGAGTAGATGTTTTTATCAGCAGACCTCCACTGGACCTCTGCTGCCACTAGTTGCATAACACCACTCTGAAGGCATCAGGTTGTACCTACATGTCCAGTTAGTGCCTGCTGTGGGTAGGGAACTTCCAGGCACCAGCCAGTTGAAATTTGGCAGCCTGGAAGAAGGAAAAACAATAACTCTTCTAGGTCTCCAAGGAGTACGCTGCAGATGTGGAAGCGCAAACACATTCAGAGGCCATTGACAAGGAGAGGCACTGGATACTTCCTCCCATAAGGATCACAGAAGGAGATATGGTGGTGCAGTGGGACATTGTGCTATTGTTTCACACTTAGGACTCCAGAGTAAACACATAACAACTCAGAACATCCACTCTGGTGGTGTTCCTTCCTGTGCTAACTAGTTCCTGTGGGTATAGAGGAAAATTTTTAGGAACAAAGTTTAGCACCTTGGACAGCTAACTAAAAGCCAGAGTGGATTCACTTCTCCATTCACTTGGAAGCCACCCATCACCACTGTGATTGCCTCCAACAGTTTTTTTACAGCACCACAAATAGAAGAAGATGTTGCTAGTCTCCAAGAACCAGGAGATATGCAGATGTGAGCTATCCTCCCCATCTAACATCTTTCTGCCTTATCATTTTGATTGATGTGATAGCTGCTCTGTTGATGGCCCCTAATGAATGCAATAAGGAGAACAACTAATGTGTACTTCTTATGCCTTGCAGAGGAGAGGTGGCACAAATGAGAACAGCCTGGAGGCAACTCTAATTATTATTGGGATTTGGAGATGGTCCTACACACCACAGACTAATACTCTGGATCTAACTTAAAACAGACCCAAGTCAAGTTTCTTCAGGGAAAACAAAATCAAGAGTTATGCTGGCATTGTAATCAATTTATGTAAACAGACTACAGTGAGTTTTTGTTTTTTAAAAATGATAATTATATTTAGAATTCCTTATGTAAACTGATCACCTAGTGTTGAGAACAGTAGAAATTAGCACTAACACACAGGTGTGCATGGAGCTGTCATGCCTTACACATTTGTTTTGGAGGTAAATTTATGTTTTCCGTCATGCCAATTTTTTTTTAAAAAAAATGAAAATAAAGTAAAGAGCAGCAGGAAGCTAAGCAGGCTCTAATTTACATTGCTTATAAATTATTATTGATAGCTCAATATACGATTTACCAATTTGGAGATAAAGTGACTGATGTGTTTTTAATAAGCATAATCAGTTATTCAGAGACACCACTGGATTGCAGTGACACAATGTTGCTTAGAAGCCAATAATGACAGATAGGATTAATATGAAAAGGCATGGCCACTATTATTCCTATCTATGCAGCAACCTTGTGTATTTTCAGCCTAAAATATGATTATGCCTGGATAATCAATGGAGCTATTTATACATCCTCATGTTAGACTCAATTAACATTTAATTAGGTCAGAATTCACAATATAACAGACATATATTTATAGGAAATGTATGAGCAGACTTACTGTGTGTAGGGAGATGTAACACAATCACTGACAAGCAGTCTGCCAAACAAAACAATCTGTTTTCTATGTCAGAATGTGAAAAGCTCCAGTTTTTAATAACTTATACAAATAACTAGTTCCACTGAGAAACATATCTGTACAGAACTAGCAGAAATACAGAAGATCTAAGGGCCTAGCAGTGAGTAACTTGTGTGAGTTGAATTCTATTTATTTTTATTTGTTTATTTAATCAAGTTGTATCCCAATTTTCTCCCAAAATGAGACCCAAGGCATCTTAATATAAGTTACAATGGAATATAGTTAAAAACAAGGCATAATACAAAGTTTAAAATAATCAAATAAGCAATTACATTAAAAACATTACTTTGATAACAATTTTAAAAGCAATTAAAAGATGATGTCAGAAGCCTAGATCAGCTACCTAGTTACATCTGCATAACTAAGTGATCTCCTGGCTCAACTCCCTCCCAGGCCACCTTAAGAGCCAGCTATCACACTGGATGAAAGACATTCATCCAGCTTCCAATCAGGGAGCAAAGAGGATGATACTTCTTCATCCCTCACATCAGTGAGTGAAGCAGCAACAGGAGATCCTCCTTCTGATTGTTGCAGCCTTGTTCTCTGGTAGGAGAGAGATGGAAACCTCCTTGCACTTCAGTTGGAAGCTAAATGATCCTCCTTTGCCCAGTCCAGTGACTAGCTCTTAAGATGAGCTAGAGAGGTATTTATGTAGGTTACCAGTAAGACTACATACTCCTACTGAAATCAGAACAGTCATATCTTTAGGTTACAAATCTGCAATATTTAATATCTACCAATAATAATTAAAAAATGGCATATTTCAGTTAAAAAATTTTCTACAACGGTCACCTAACACTCACAGGTCCTAGTAAACAAGAAGGTCTTTGCTCGCTGGCTGAAAGACAGCAAAGTAAGAATTTGATGAAGGAAATAGTTGATCTTGCTCAGAAACAAGATAAATATTTATAATTCAGAAGACTGAACCTAAAATTTAGATCAATCCCTTCTTGTTTGGTGACCCTGTTAAAGCTAGAGATGTCAAAACAGGCTTTCCCCACCAGCAAGAAAGTTCACTATGATGACACATTTCCTGTAGTCTTTATATTTATATAGGCTGGCTCCATCCCAGCAGGTTCTTTTATAACATTTATAAAATGTTGGATTGTGTATATTTTTCTTTTATAACATTTACAAAAGAAAAATATACACAATCCAACACAAAATAAATGTTTAATATGGCACAGTGCTCTGCTTAACTCTGGCTACTGAAGGCCAAATGAAAATTGCATGGGATTTGGTGAATACCCAGAGAATTTTGTCTTTGGAGAATACCATCTGGTAATATGATTGTTAAATATCTCTCATGTCACTGGTCTGAGTAACTAAATCAATATCAGACAGGTAACTAATTAAGATAGGCCTCTTGTTATTAAGTAAACCTTACAGCTGACTCAAATGTGACATTACTATTGACCTCAGTCTCTTGGCCCTACCACCCTCCAAGTATAACCAGTATAGCTCTGGCTTCAGGCATGTTCTTTCACCTTCCAATCTGTACGCACACTTCCTTACAAATCCCATTTTAAAAAAATAATAAATGGCAGCCCATTTGGCAACAGAGTGAGAAGAACAACATATCAGAATATCCTACTTGCAGAATTAAATTATATAAATATAAAAGAGACTGGAAGGACCCATAACACACTTCCCACACTGTTGGAATCCTCTGTGTCTAAACACTCTAACAATGAGGCAATAACTACATTATAGACTGAGAAAAGCAGAACACAAAAGAGGTGAATATTAATTATGTACTAGTCCTGCTTGAAAGCTCAGTGCTGAAGGGAACTAAAAGCCTGTTTTAGCCCAGTTGTGATGCAGTTAATATATAGTCTCAGTGATGAGACACTGCACTATTTCAAAATAAGACTGTTGTACTTTTGCTTGAAGAAGAATGAGCAACATGCTTTCTAGTACAAGGTACTACCACTCCATGGTTCTTGACCTGTTTCTTAGCAGCAATAATCTCCCAAAGGCCAATGCCTTGGTGTGAGAGCTTTAGGTCAGCTGTGTCCACTGCAGCTTTTCATTTAGAAAGACATGGGAAATCAAAACAGACATTCATTTTTCCTATTAAAGGCTTGTTTTTAATTCCTTCCACCCTTGCATCTGAAAGGTGAGGGACACAGAAGGGAAGATCTCTCAACATCAACCACAATAAGCATCTCTCTGCTTTCAGCAGTTGTTTCCCACACCATTCCAGTGGTTTTCTTGAATCCAGAAAACGCAATGGGCAAAGTAAATGAGTCAGTGTTTCTGAATGGAATGGACAAGTGGGCCAGACAGAAGAATTGGTGTCTGCTCTCTTCGGGGTTAAGCCTATCATGGTCCACGGAATGTTGTGAGGGACAGTACATGGGAAGGGAGACCTTAAAAGCAGTTTAACCTGGGCTAGCTAAAAAAGAAAAGAGAGTAGGAAACCTTTTTTAAAAAAGGAAGGGGAGGGGAGGGGAGGGGAGAGAAGAAAAAATGAATGTAGCAGCAAACTTAAGACTTTAAAAAAAAAAGCATATTTATACAGTCGTGGGAGTGGGATAGAATGTAACTGGATCCAAAAAGATGGAAATCATGTTCATTGCCCAAATTTTCAAAGGGGAAGGGCAATTTTTCTGGAACCTATTGCACTATATGCCACTCCCAAAAAGGTTCATGCTAAATCTTCATAAAGCCCATGCTAAAATAAAAATCAGTTAGCCTTAACAATGCTGACACATTTCTTCCCCTCCCTTCCTCCTTTTTATGCTGTGAGAGAGACTAACACAGCTACTTCTTTGAAAAGGTGGGAAACATCGTAGATTTCAGGGAAAGGACACAGTTGTAACTGAGGGAACTGACTACTGTGAGCCAACTATTGCTTATGTTTAAAGAGAAAACTTGAAAATAAAAGCTTTGCTGAATGAATGAGTGTGGAAACTTTAGGCAAGCTACAGGGCTCTATTTTGCAGCACCTGAAACCCTGGCCACCTAAAGTTTATCAAAGGCAATTTCTCTCTTTCAGGAATCACCTAATTTTCCTGAAAATAACTTGAAGTGGGTTCTAAAAAAGAAAGAAAAAGTGAGTGGCATAAGTGTGTCTGACACAATCTAACTATATCGTTGACCCTTTCCTGCTATACTGTTACTAGAACTGTGTGGAAAGATCATGCCGTCCTTGCAAAATAAAGTTACCCTGAGAAGTTTCTTTGAGTGAGAGAAAAATAGGCTTCACACCATACCATATTGAGCCCATGAGCTGGAGCATGCATGCTTGTAATAATCAAATTTGATTAACAGTGTTTAATCTATTTTTGCTTTCACTCAGGCATTGTATAAATTCTTCAAAAGGGTGAATGGTAATCTAGATGTCAGCGTCTCACATTTCCAGGCACTGTGAGGAGAACTCACTCAAATTAATGAAATATTTCATCAGAAATATTTGAGTCTCACAGCTTGAATCTCTAATTTCCAACACTGCCCTTAATATATCACCTTTTCAGAGCTGTCTACACAGAAAGGAGACTGAATCACTTACTATTTCGGAAGCTCTCACTTTCTTCCTCTGAACAAGTAATAGCTGCAGAAACTATTGCAACTAGTTAATATCTTACATAAAATCTGACAGATCTATGTACGCCACTTATAGAGTTCAAAGGAGGGGTTTTTCTTAATTAATATCATGTACATGGTCACAGTTAAAATAACTTTTAAAAATTAAAACCTTTCTTGCACCATTTCAGGACAGTGAAAAACTCTGTGATATTGAAAGATACAATCAGGTTTATTTCAACTGGTCTGACTGCTCACATTAAATTTTGACACAGGGGCCATAGACATACTGCTGAGGTGTTGATGCAAGATACACACAAGGATTTTTTCAATTGTGGCACAGATGTGCGGAATGCCGTCCCCAGTCAAGCCTGAATGCATTGTCAATAGGTACCTTCTGCTTTTTGGTAAAAGATTGCCTGATTAAAGAGATCTGTAGGAGCTCTTCTGTAGGAAGCCAACCTGATTTGATTGCTTTAATACTTGAATATTATTTTAACTTGCCTTTATTTTATACAGTAGCCCTTCCACATTCATGAGGGTTAGGGGCACAGGACACTCGTGAAAGTGGAAAACATGAATAATTCCCTCCCCCCATAATTCCCTTCACATTCCCCGCTGGAGCTTCACCCTCCCATTCCTTTGCCTCTGCCTGCCCTTGCATAGGGGGACAAAAAAGATAACCTACGACTTACCAGTATTTTCCCCTCAGACATAGAAGAGGGGAGTTTTGAAGTTCTAATTACTTCTGGCTGCCATCTTGAGAAAGGAGCATCTGACCAATCAGTAGCCAATACTTAGAAGAATGTACAACCACATGGCTGAGAGGCCATGCCCTCAGAAGTGGGAGGGGGCTTTCCTCACCCAAAAGGAAAAAACCTCCATTTTAAGCACAAGCCTAGCAAGCCTGGGCTGATGAATGCAAGGGTTGGAAGAAAGAAAATGTGAGGGGGGGGAGGCAAGCACGTGTCTTGTGAATAATCAAATTCATGAAAGTCAAACCTGTGAATGTGGAGAGAGGAGTGTACTTCTATATTGTTAGCTGCTGGCAGAAAAGCAGGAAAAAGGGAGAGGGAAACAAGTCATGTATGAACAATCAATAATTTACCACATGATAAAATGAGCAGATTATTCAGACAACATGAAATAGTTGAGTGTTGGGCTAGGACTCTGGGAGATGAGGATTTCAATCTACACTCCATCATGGAAACCCTCTGAGTGACTCTAGGCACTTCATACTCTCTCAGAGGAAGGCAATAGCAAACCTCTTCTGAATAAATCTTGCTAAGAAAACCCTGTGATGGCCGGGGGGGGGGGGGTCATATATCACAGTCTGCTTGAAGCACACAGCAACAACAATAAGCACAAAATGGTCATCATGGCAAACCAGAGGATAAATGGTCTGCATCTAGTTAGAAATATAAGGAAGAGGGGGAGGACAAAATCTCACAATGTCAGCATGAAGAAATATTTACTGGATGAAAGCTATAGGTCAAAGTATCTTGCTGTGCATTTACTACACCAAAAACAAATGTACTGAATGAAGCCTCAATTTCTAGATTAATAATTCCATCCATTTCCACAGTTATCCCTGCAGTGCTGCTCAGAGTATAGGGTTCAGTACTTTCAGCAGAATCTTCAAAGTTTAGACTTAAGGCTGGAGCAGATTCATTATCCAATAATACAGAAACCATCAGCTGCCACTGTGCTCTTGATTTGATTTGATTTACACTTTGCAAAAATGGGGGAATCTTGAAATAAAGCAAGTAGTTAACTTGTCCTTTCTTTATATTTCTTTTTGTTACATTTTAATGTCCCTCAGCTTCAGCAGAAACCCCTTCTTGACTGCCCATCATTTATCTGCAACAAAAGCCCTAGTGCTGCAATGTGACAAGAACATGTCCCCTAGTATGGCCTCTAGTTTCCATACTCTGAGAAAAATGGGGTGTAATCACCAGACTGAAAGAGTGCAGGCACTTGGCAGAAAACTATACTTTTCTTTCAGCTAGTGTCCCTGACACCAACAGTCTCAGAAATCATTTTCTCACTCCGCTGGCTGATGCTTGGCATTTGCTTCTGTTTTTGTTTTTTCGTTTTTCCTCTCCAAGCTAATAGTTACAGAACAGGATTGATACTAGGGATGGAAATTCTCAATTTTCCCACTTCCTGAGTGATGTTAAAGAAAAGGCATTGCTTTTTCTTCCCATAGTGTCAAAACACTCAAAAACTTTTTTCTGCAAATGTCAGAAAATTGTACAACTTCTTGTAAAAGTTACGCAATTTTTTCCCTAGAACTTAAAAGAAAAAAACCACTGTGCATTTTCAATAAATTCACACAATTTTGGTCAGAATTGTGGAACTTTCTGAAGAACAATTATGCAGTTGTAAGTCCATTTCTGGCCAAGACAAAGGCCATTTCCACACTACACTGCTACAGTGCTATTATTCCACTTTCAATATCCTATGGAATCCTGGGGTTTGTTTAGGGAGGGGCATTTAGAATTCTCAGCCAGAGAGCTCTTTGGCCTCCTTAAACTGCAAACCTCAGAATTCCACAGGATGTAGAAAGTGGAATACCAGCACTATAACAGTGTAGGGTAGAAATGGTCTCAGTTTTTTTTTTGTGCAACATTTTGATAGAGTGGGAAAAGAAAGGACAGGACTAGAGTGCACAGATTGGATAATAACAAGAATTAATAAATAGAGAGTAAGCATCGTGACAGTCCATACTTTGCAGGGGGAATTAAAAAAAAAAGGAATGGTCTGCAGGTCCACCATTGGGCTTTTAGAAGCCTTTGCGGTTGCAATGAAGAATGATTCCCATTTCCTGCAATTTGGCAAGGACACTTTTTTTTTTCATCTAATGGAAATGTTATGCATCTTCTTATTGTTCCCCAATCAAATCATTCCAATGAAATAACCTTATGATGAGGAAGTAAAGACAAGCCAAAAAGACTGCAGTGAGTCAGTGGTGCATATGTATACAAATGATAATCCACCCCTAACCACTGCCTAAACTATGGAGGTATTTGGGCCTTAGGCACTACTCCCCAGCCTTTCTGAAGTCACACAATAGGCCATTGTCAATTCAACACACTGCTCTACTACTTTCTCACACAGACACAAAACAATACATACAGTGGGCCAAAAACATTGCCATCAACCTCTCTCCCAGTAAAGGAATCCGAAACAATGAACCCCAGGGCCTCTATGCTGAGTAAACCATACCTTCTGCAAGGTCAAGGTCACTAAGAGGGAGGGTAATTGTTGCACTGTGTAACCTAAGTTGTGCAAAATGCAAAGGAAATTGCAACAATATTGTTCTTTTGGTCCTTTGGTCTCATAGTTTCTGTCATCTTGTGACTTGGGAGAGGGATTCAATACTAAAGTGTGATACATATAAGCCCTCTATATGCCACCCAGTTACTCTGGTTCCTTGATGCCTTCCCATCCCTGTAAATCACTCTAACCACCAAGGCTGCTGCTCACCTGCCTGCCTGTGCTTTCTCCATCCTTTTTGCACAAATTCCTCCCCAAGCTCCCTCCATTCTGCTGTTCTTTTACCACTTCTCTCTCTGTGTCTGCAACCCAGTTATTCCAGTGCCCTGAGGCCTTCTCATCCCAGCTGAATCACTTTGCCCTCCAAGGTTGCTGCTCTCCTGCCCCCATCCCTTTCACTGTGCTGTTCGTGCAAGTTTTATCCAAAGAACATCTACCGGGAACAGCCTGCTGTATGTTCTCTGATGGTCAGAACCTACAGGTATTCTCCTTAAGCCTTTCCCTTGAACCTTTAGGATTATTCAACCATTTCATTTTTCTGTGTGTGTGTGTGTATGTGTGTGTGTGTGTGTGTCTGACCAAACAAAAACATGTTAATCAATCCTACAGATTTCCATCATTAAGTCCTATGCACATTCATAGAAAAAACCAGAGGTTTCCAAATACTATTGTCACTATGGGTTGGGGTACCCAATGACACAAGCAGATAAGAGTATTAAGCTGTTTATTATGGAAGGCTGTTCAGGCTGTTCATTTGGAAAACACCAAAAGGAGATAGAAGCCATAGTAAAGATGGCATATGCAATGCTGTTCTGTTGTTATACTTTAGGGAGTAGATAAATCATTACAACAGTAACTTCTCTAGAGGCAACTAGTGACGGAAGAACTATATTGACAAACAAAAAACAATATTAGTTTGATAGCTCTATCATGCTACCTGATAAAACATCAAATGTGAAGGAAAAAAAAATCTGGTATCTATAGTATTGGTGTGTTTTTTTCTTGCATATAAAATGTATCTTTACTGTAATTTTCCTGATCTTTTTGCTGTGATTGGGACATGGCAGCAGTCCATTTACTACAACTGGGGCCTATTAAAAAACAAGTTTTGAATCAACCTAAAATGTGTCAGAAAGTATTCACAGCCATTGTTTATGGTGTAAGGATAATTTAGGAGAGAACAATTAGCTGTTTTCCTCCTGCAATTAGCTCTCAAGTCACATCATAATGAAGATTTTTTTAACTTCAGACTTCAAAATAAATCCCTGAAAAGCATATTTATCAGTGAACTGAAAATTGTACAGTTTGCAGTTTCTACTCATAATTTCCCCAAACCCAACCCTCATGCTGAAAAATAAACAAACTCATTATAGAAATCCAAGGAATTAAAAGAGAGCTTTCCCTCTGGGAGTCATACCAAAAAGACCCTCATTAACAAACTTTTCTGAAATCTAATGAGGAATAATATGGGTTTTGAGGATCTTTAAAAATCCATTAAACTCTTAGAAGTTTCTGTACTGTGTTTACTATCTACCACTGGAACTATTATTAAGTAAATGAATGATAGGACAAAATTATAGCACAAGGTTACTGGGCATTATACAGAGCAGCAGAAGCCAAAATGATCCGTCCTTGCATTAAGAAGACTGTAATCTAAAGTACTTTTTCATTATTTAAAAAATCAAGCTTTAAAAGTGATGCAGACCGAAAGTGCTTCAGGGGAGGAAGAACACTGCAATGGAACTTCCTTCTTTGCACCCTGATACAACCAATAGATCTCAGCCATGACCTTAGGGCTTCCAGAGTCTGGTAGGGATGTGATTCTTTGCTAATTCTGTTCTTGAAGGAAGTAACAAGTAATTTTACTAATTTTCTTCTTGCTGTTAGAGCAGAGCTTTCCAAACTTTTCATGTAGATGACACACTGTTTTAGACATACATCATTTCGCGACACAGTAATTCAGTTTTACTACCAAACTGGAGGTTAAACTAACCCCTTATAAGAGATACAGACACATACATAAATTGTAATAACAAAATGTATGGAGACACAACATATCTCATGAAAACCTTTCATATATTTTTTAAAAATACATAATTTATAAATAATAACATACATTTCCAAGATTGTAGGTGACACACCTAAACACTTCAGGTGACACACTAACGTGCTGTGGCACACCATTTGGAAAACCCTGTGTTAGAGTCTTTAAAAATAGTGCCAGCTTAGAAAGCTATTCACAGTTCAAGACTAATTCTGCGCAAAAATTTGTGTTTTTCACAGAACACACAATTTTTTACACAGAATAGGTTGAAATATTATATTTCTGGGCAGAAAAGTGTTTCTGCACAGAAATGTTAACTTTATGCACTGAAAAATGTTGTTTTCTGAGCAAAACAACTACATGCAAATTTTATGTAGAATAAGTCTTGAACTGTGAAGATTCTTTTCAATCCAGGAGTCTTCTCGTCAGTTTCTAAACATTTTTGAACTATTTTTCACCTATTTTTGAATATTCTTCCTATCTCTACAATGCAACAAAGTGGCTACAACTATTTAGATATAATAGCACACCTTATATGTGGAAAAGTATGCAAGATCAGAATTCTAGCATGCACATTAATCATTTCACAAAACCAATTTGTGTGTGTGCGTGTGTGTTTTCTTAGGCAAAGGATACTCAGAGGTGGTTTTGCCAGTTCCCTCCTCTGAAATATAGTCTACAGCACCTGATTTTCCCTGGTGGTCTCCCATCCAAATGCTAACCAGTACTAACCTGCTTTGCTTCCAGTATCAGATATGATCTGGTACCTTTAGGGTATTTAGGTCCCAAATCAAAATTACTTTATAAAGTATCAGATTAAAGAAACTGGGTTAATGAAAGTCAGTTTTCAAGGAATAAGTCCTAGTTGTTAAATAAACATTTCAAAGCATAATCTTACTCCACTCCAGATGGTATTTTTACTTATAACTTAGTTCACTGAATCTAAAGTCAGAAATAAATCCCTCTAAGCTCAATTGAAGTGACTCCCAACTAAACCAGACACAAGATAGCTGCCTTCTCAATTAACAAAGCAAAACATTCACCTTGAACTCTATTTTAAGTGGGGAAGTCTAATGTAGTTCATTAATGAGCATAAAATATTGTTCTTGATATAAATCACCTATTGTGAAAATAAATTATTATTCGACTGGTGATCACTGGTATATTATTTCAGAACTTCCCAATGCCAGGATCAGGAGTTAGCAGCATTTAGCATCTGCTGAGACCTATTTCCCTTGAATGAAAGTACTGGACCTTCTCTTCTTCTTCAATGTCTTCAGACAGAATAATGTTTACAATTACATTGGCTAAGATCAAATGGAAAGTGTAGAGAAAAAGTTCCATTGTTAGAGTTCTACTGGAATGTCTATAAGCCCTACTTGTGTAGTTCTACTCAATCACCTATGTCCGACATTGTCCAGACTGGAGTCACCATCAGAAAAATGCCCCATCTACTCATGCAACAATTCAACAGATGCCTACATGTGTGACTGTCAGAAATGCCAGCCTGTAAATGTGGGAGAGCTGGATCACCAAAAGCAATGCCAAAGAGCAACAGTCGCATTAGAATAAATAGATCTTCTTTGGCAGCCTTGTATATTTTCAGACAATTTCTTTTATCTTCCCAGTGGTTCAAAAGTAAATAGGGTGGAAGATTTTGGTTTTGCAGTGCTGGTGGTGCAGAAATCTCTTTCCTGGCCTGGAGCAGCAGAGAAGAAGGGAGAATTTTCTAATAATAGAAAGGTAAGTAGAACACATTGAAAACATATGCACAGTACTGTGGCCCAAAGGTTTTGCCTACGAAAAAGTGCTCCATTGAGCAGATCTGCTTCATTGCTCATTGATGTCTGACCTAAGTAAAACAAATGTTTTCACACCACTGAATGGGAAATTCTACAAAGATGTGAATCTCTGTTGTCATGCCTTATGAAACACTGGAGAACCCAATACCAGCGTGAACATGGCCACAATTAACTAGATAATTATAAAAAGATTTCTTTCTCAGCGTGGACCACTGACTCGTGACTTAACAAGTAAATGTGTTCACAAAAAATCTACCTGAAAACTGGAAGGCTTCATAGCCTCAAAGGCGAGATAGCTAATGAAGGTTTCCTGTGAGTTAAATTTAAATGCCCTAGAGCACTAGATTATATTGACTCTACAACCTCTAATTATTACTTGTCCCGATATTGACACACTATGCAAATTAACATGGTTCTTGTCACACAACTAAGGTATCAACTAATATATATGGGAGGGGGGAAAGCAAGAAAATAAAAACCAGACAGAATAGTGTTGTAGTAAGATCACTGAGTTTGATTAAAAGATACTACGATGCCACTCTTTATGATGGTTTTAAGGGAAAGTGATATAATTTGCAGAGCTCATCAGTAAAATGTGTGGAAGATGGGAAGAGACAGAACATGGCAGTTGAAGAGAAGGAGGGGGATAAATGGATATTGTCATTCAGCAGCATACGAATGTGGGGGCAGGGGGGATTCACCCGGGGCAGCAATCTTTCTGGGGCATCCTGGCCTGTAGCCAAGCCCCTGTGCACTCTGGCCACGCCCCCACACAACACAGTCACACACCCCGTACAGTGGCCACACCCCTCGCACCGTAGCCTCCACTTCCACACACTCCAAGCTCCGCCACTGTTGTCATTTGTACATACTAAGCACTCAAAGTCCTCTGGTTGGCTGGATTTGTTTATTTATTTATTCAATTTATATCCCACCTTTCTTCTTATATAAGATCCAGGCTGCTTACAAACATATTAAAAACATGAACAATTAAAAAATCATACAAAAATTGAATGAGAATTAAAGCACAGTTCAATTAAAATCACAGGATTAAAATAATCTAATACACAATCAAAACACAGTTAAAAAGATAAAAACTGATAAAAAATCTTTTACCTTTTCCTCCTCTCACAATACTTTTTTTAAAAAAAATCCAGCTCTTTCTATTGCATTCATACTTGTGAATTTTGAAAAAAACTTTCTTTTTTGAAAAAAGAAAAGCAACCAAGTGAGACTGTCACCCACCGCTAACTTGCGGAATTAAGTGGAATGAAAAGAACCAAAAGCCTCATATACTCTTCAATACCATAGCAGATCTGGGCCAACAAAATCTTCACATAAGAACTATATTTGCTCTGCCAAGTGTTAAACAGTCCCAATATTAAATGTGGACATTTATGGAAATGTTTACTAAGAACGGCAGCCACTCCACTGAAGGGGTCCCCTTACTGCTTTCTTGTCTCTCAAAATGGGGTAAACAAATCTGGGCTGGTCATGAGGGAGAGCTCACTAGAGATAAGTAAAATGCCATTAAAAGCAAGAGAAGAGCCCTAAAGCTCTTCTGTTAAGCTTTAATGTTACCCAGCTAGGCTATCAACAACCTTATCTTGCCTGTATTACAAGTACTCTTTCCAATACCCAAAGCAGATTGCCTATGGCATGCTTTTCAAGACACAAGCAGATATTTCCAAGGTTGCCTCTTTCCAGCATAACCAGATGGTGCAATTGCAGGTACAGGCCTCCAAAGGTTGTACTACTTGGAACACTTTGTGATTGAAGTCAGGAAGTCAATGGGAACTAAGCAACCTTTACTGCACACAGGAATGTAGCCTAAAATGAGTAAAAATGAAGGCTGTCCAGGTGAATGGATGAGCTATTTGCTGTAGATTTAGTGCTCTGATGAAGGATGATGCTAACTGCTGGTACATCTCATCCACCTTCATTGCAAAACTGAGTGAAAATAGGATTTCATCTATTTCACTTAACCCCTCCAAGGAGCTACATTAACCATGGAATGCCAAAAGCTGCTTACAAACAAGCGGGTTAAAAAAAAAAGGCACAATCTACTATATGAAGGTCAATGTTTGTCTGTTTGTGAGTTTGTCTGTTTGTCTGCGTCAGGCAGGCAAAGACCTCATATGATTGGCTCTGTGAGGTGAGAAGACCTCATATGATCGGCTGGCTATGAAAATTCTATGGAATCTTGGGGTTGGCAGTTTAGGGAGGGGCCTTTAGAACTCTTAGCCAGAGAGCTCAGGCCAGTTACTATGGAGATGAGGCCTAGCAGCAAGAAGGAGGGCAGTGTATTCCCTCAGGAACCCAAACTCTTTGTGTTAACAACTGTGAATACAGATTAGATTGGGGACTATGCGGATAAATTACAGGTAGTGGACAAGGCAGTTTGGGGAATTAGAGATACGGGATCTCAAATTTGGGTATTTCAGCCACATCTAATTCCCAAGGTAAGTTAAGGTAATTCCTAGGGTATTTCTAACAAGTATTATCTATGAGAAAATAAAATCTCGGCCAACATCAGATATATATGCTAGTGTAATATAAAATATAAAAACTAAGATTACGATTTTTCAGAGCTTATTAGGCTACAACGATAATCATACAACTGGCAGTTGTAATGGTTTTAGAAAATATCAGCTGGGTGGGTCCTTTGGCGACCTCAGCATTTTTGCAGTCACTGTGCATCAGGAGAGAGGGGTGTTGCCAGATGTTGCTGTAATACTTCCTGGGCACTATGAAGCATGGAATGAGTGTGCGAGATGGTTTGGGAGAGAGGGGTTGGGTGCTACACAGAAAGGAAGGGAGCACCAATACCTGGAGAATCCAAAACAAGGCATATCTGCACATGTAAGGGACATTTACATGTGCAGAGGTCCCCAACTGAAATCCAGCCATAGTCTGCCACCTCCTTCAACTGTGTGCCTAAAGATATTTCAGGATTTCAAGCTCAAATTCTGTCTGGAAGCAACAGGAGCAACAAAGAGTATCACTGAAGCAGTAAGCAGCCACAAAGAGATGCAGCCTGCCAGTCAAGTTCCAAAGGGCAAAGCCAGACTGCATAACAAAAAAGCAGCTCCAGTATCCAACAGAGATCCAAGCTGTTTCTCAGCTGCCCATGGATGCATGCAAAATGTGAAGCTATCAAGTCCATATTGGTTTACAAAGACGTCTGTACCTTGCAGTCGCAGAATTATCACTATTATTTCACTTTCCTCTGTTTGACAGTATGTTTGCATTGTGATTGAAGTTTTGGTTTGTGAAAAGAATCAATTTCTTCTACTATACATTGAGACAGAAACATTTAAGAAAGGTGACCTGCTATTTCCCTTTCTATAAAGATCTTAAGAACTAGTGCAGACATAGTGCTTCACCCAACAACATATTAAACGCTTGTCACATCTAACATTCAATGGCCTCAACCCAAAATCCCCTTAGTGCAACATGTATGTCATAGCAGCACTACACAACTCCAGATGCAGAGTAGCAACATTTCAAGTTGCTGTGTACCTTCAGGTCATTTCTGATCTACAGCAACCCAAAGGTGAGCCTATCACAGGGTTTTCTTGGCACAATTTATTCAGAGGGGTTTGTCCTTCCCTTCTTCTGAGGCTGACAGAATGTGACTTGCCCAAGGTCACCAGTGGATTTCCATGGCTGAGCAGCGGTTCAAACTCTGAGCTTCTTGTGTCCTAGTCCAACATTCAAACTATGACAATACGCTTGTTCTGCAACACTGAACATCACATGTCAGTTACAGGGTCTCATTGCACTGCACAATGCACAATACATGAGACAATGTCCAGAATGCATAACCACAATGAATAATCACAGTTTAAGTATAGGATGTACAACCATAATGAAAAGTAGGGGACGCAGAATCACAATGAACAATTTGCAAAGATAAGGCACTGTCTGCTCAACTCTGCTTCTAGTGCTATCAGCAAAATACATCCTCAGTGGTGGAGCTTACAGTGTGTGGAGGGGGCAGGAAGGGGTATGGCCACAGTGTGTGGGGGTGTGACCACAGTGCGTGGGGCCTGGCCAGGGCACGTGGGGGCATGGCTATGAGGCAGGACGCCCCCAAATCATTGCCGCCCGGGGCAAGGCGCCCCTCCACCTCCCCATTCCTATGCCAGTGTACATCCCTTGCGCAATGGTGACATTTTGGCTCTGTATGTGTAGCATGACTTTTTCATGTGTATTTTAGGCTGTGAACAACTCTTGACTTTTACATGTTCAGACTGATATTTCCGTAGATCTTATGTCCATGTGTATCTAACTTTTATTCCATGAACTTGGGAGACACACTTGCCCACCTTCATGAGCTCAATACAGTAGGTGTAAAATATTTTGGTGAAAGAGAAGAGGCAAGCTTACTTCATGGTAAGCTTAAACAGGAAATTCCTATCACAGACTGAATATAATGCAGAATATCTGCAAAATATCTGAGAGAGAGAGAGAGGTCACAAGATTCCTCCAATTCCCTTCATTTAGCTTAGAAACTGCAGAAAGCATAATTAGCATTTTTGATGTCCCAGACTAGCACGTAAGCCTCAACCGCCTCTAATGACATACAGATGCCGGTTTGTAGGAGCTGTAAATGCTGTGGAAAACTGCAGTTTATCACTCGCACAAACATATGCAAAATACATTAAAGTAAATGGAGAGTTTATATCCAGGAAAATTTGGCCAAATACCTCCTGGTTACTACTGATCTAATTAGCTGCTTATGAGCCTTTTGTTCCCCTATGATTTCAGATCTTCAGAACCAGCTTAGAAATTCTCTGTTCCATTAAATAGGTATCTCATTGATTCCAGAATGGAGGGTGACTACATATATACACACACACAGAATATGTTCAGTTGTTTTAGACTTATGACACTAGCCAAAGGTCAGGGTTCTTCAATCATATTACCTTTAGCGTTCAACTATTTTTCTTTCAATCAGGTTCTACCTTTATAGTATCAATGCATGCATGCATCTTGGCATAGTTGCAGATCATGTGGGAAAAATGGTTGTTTTAATGGTTTTGTTGCTTTAATGTGTAACGTATTTCATTTACCCTTGAGTGAACAGCAGTCTTATGGGCTATAGTTATAAAATAATAATTGGGATTTGGGTAATTACTTGGAATAATCAGAAGAATAAGAAACCAGTGGAAATTCTCAGACCTCAGTCAGCTACTGAGGGGCGGAAATTTCTTTCTTTAAAAAAAAGAAAAATCAGAATTTACTGAAATTCCCAATATATACATGCAGGAGAAAGCAAAACCATGAGATCTCCCTGTTACTATTGTAATCTCAGTATAAATACTAGATATTGCCTTGCTTCCACCGTTCCTCAAATTACAGTCCAGTTGGCTTGTCTCATCAAACTTAATGGGAGAACTGGGTCTCAATAAATGCACATCCCCACCCCTTCATAAGTTGCTATCTGCATAGTTCCATCCTGATTTCCATTTCTTTCTTTTTTTTAAAGTAATTTTATTACAGTTCCAACATATAAAACAAACAATTATCATTGTATTCTTAACTGTCATATTACAACTGTCTTCCTTCCTCTCTGGATTACAATCTTTATCATTCCATTGAACTGTTATCAATGCATCGCAATAAATTGTTAGTATTATCTACTTAGTTCGTTAGTTCCTGTGTTTCTACTCAACTTTACTTGTTCCATGATATTTCTCTGAATTTTATCTTGTAAGAACCTTTAATACCATGAATTATGTATTATTACCTGTCAAGACCCCTCTCGCTTCCAAAATCATCTGCCATTCTTTATAGATATCATCATCTGATTTCCCTTTTAATCTCTGTGAAACAATATCTGCATTTCTATTTTCAATAAAAGTTGCCCACCATTGTTCTGTCATTGGTATTATATCACTTTTCCAAAGCCTTGCAAATTCAATACGGGCAGTTGAGACCATATACAGTATTATTCTCCAATATTTCTTTGCCGCAGTTCCCTCTAACATATGTGTCATATTTAGCAAGTACATTTCAGGAGTCTTATCAATTTGAACCTGCAATACACCACATATTATCTCATGAATTTCATTCCAATACATTTTTGCTTTAAAACATGTCCACCACATATGAAATAGTGTGCCTGCAGTCTTTTGACACTTCCAACATTGACCTGTACCCATCTTATAAATTATCTTTAATTTTTCTTTAATTAATAGATGTACCATCTATGAAAAAGCTTCTAGTAGTTTTCTTTAAGGTTCTGAGCTACCGTGAACTTCTTTGTTCGTTGCCAACTTTGTTCCCACCATTCCAACTGAATTGAATGTCCAATGTTCTGTGCCCATTGTATCATTGCTATTTTAATTGCCTCATCCTCACATTGTTGTTGTAATATCTCTTGATATAAATGTGAAAGTAAAGGAGGTGGATTTTCTTGTAAAAGCTTCAACAGATTCTCTTGTTCTTTCTGTTCTATTCCTTGAGTTTTCACATCCATCTGAAATCTTTCTGATAGTTGTCTGTAGGGAAACCAGCTTAACTTTATACCTTCAATTTCCAATTTCTCTCTTGATTTCATCTTAAAAACATTTATATTTGTGTTCATATTTGTTTTCTCCAATATATCTTCATATCGCAACCATTTTTCTGTGTCTGACCATCTTTTCATTATGTCTTTCATAGTATTCAATTATATTTAATACTGTCCTGATGTTATCTCGCATTGTTCTCTTCAGTAAAAAACCATTCTAGTCTTCATGTATGTTATCTTGAAGAACCTTTTTAAGTCTCTCAGCTAAAATAGCAGCAAACATCTTGTAGTCTGTATTTAAAAGTGAGATAGGTCTGTAATTCTTAACATCGGTTAAGTCTCTTCCTTCTTTAGGTATTAAAACTACGTTAGCTTCCTTCCATGTATTTGGTATACCTTCTTTTCTTATCTCATTCATTGTCTTTTGTAATGGAATTGAGAGCTCATGTTCCAAAGTTTTGTAGTATTCTGCTGTGAAGCCGTCAGGTCCAGGAGATTTACCATTTTTCATGTTTCTGATAGCTTCTACTATCTCCATCATCGATATTGGTTTATTTAATGCCATTTTTTGTTCTTCTGTGAATCTCATTTTATTATTTTTTTCTAAGTAATCTTCGATTTCCCTCCGATTTTTAATTGAAGAGATATTACTCAACAACTTTACATAGAATTTAAAAAAAGTCCGTTTTATCTCCTCTTGCTTTGCAGTTTTTCTTTCCCCAATTCTAATTTCCGTTATTGTATTTCTTAGTCTTCTTTTACAAAGTAAGTTTGCCAAGAGTTTAGATGGTTTATTAGCCTGTTCAAAGTAGGTATGTTTCACTCTGCACATTTGGTGTTCTATTTCACCCAAATTTAGTTGGTTGAGTTCAGTTTGACAAACCTTCAACCTCTGTCTTATATTAGTATTCATTGGGTTTTCCCTCAACTGCTTCTCCAGCTTTCTCATTTTTTCCAATATCATTTCATCAACTCGTTTCCTTTCTTTTCTTATTTCAGCTGACCACCTTATTAGGTTTCCTCTCATCACAGCTTTACTTGCGTCCCAAATTGTCTTCATTGGTAATTCCGGTGTCATATTTTCCTTGAAATAGTTATTTATCTCTATTTTTGCTTGTTTAATATATTTTTCCTTCTTGAATATGTCTTCATTAAACTTCCATGTTCTCTTTCTAGTCATAACTCTGAGAATCACTTGTACAGGATTATGATCTGAACATAGATTGGGGAGAATGTCCATTTCCGATGCCTTCAATAACAGGTCTTTTGATATCAATATCATATCAATTCTAGACACAGTTTTGTGTCTATCCGAGTAGAATGTGTAGCCATCCAATTGTCCATTCTTATATCTCCATTCATCATAAAGATCTAGATCTTCCATCATCTGGAAAAAACTTTTACATAATTTTCCACTGTTTCTGGGCACCAACTTCTGTACTGATCTGTCCAATGTAGGGTTTATAACTCCGTTAAAGTCCCCAAGAACTATCACATTAGTATTTCCAGTTTCCTGTAAATATTTCTGTATTTCCATATTAATTTTGGGGAAGAATTCTCCTTTAGCACCGTTTGGTGCATATATTCCCACTATTAACATCTTATCTTGCAATGTATCAACTTCTACCGCCAAATATCTTCCATTTTTATCACAGAATTTTTGCTGTGCACCATATTTTGCATTAACGTATATCAATACTCCCCTTTTTTTCTGATCAGTTATAGTAGCAAAATAGCTATCTAATTTCAGATTCTGAACATACTTCATGTCTTGGGTTCTACTCCGTACTTCTTGTAAACAAATTATATCCCATTTTTGTTTCTCTAGATGGTGAAATATCTGTCTTCTCTTATATTCCAAGTTGAATCCTTTTATATTCCAAGAGTATATTTTGAGCCCCATTTTGCTGTTTTATTTATTAATTTATGTAATCTGATTCAATTAATCTTGTATGCCTTCTCCCGCAAGTTCTCCTTCCTCTTCTCTTTCTTGCTCTGGGTCCTGTATCTGTCCTACCACGCCTTCATTCTCCTCTGCCTGGATCTGTATCCTTTCCTCGTTTCCTTCCTCTTGTAATTGCTGTTCTTCTTCCCTTCCTTCTGCTGATGTTTTCTGAAGATCTTTCTTCAATCTTTCCATCATTTCTTTAGCTTTGTGCACTGTATTTATTCTGTAACGCTGTTGTTTGTAGGAAAAAGAAATGTCCTCAATCTTCTCCCATTTGTAGTCTACCTGAAGCTTCATCAAAAGATTTGCCAAAGGTTTATAATCTTGTCTCTTCTTGAGTATTTGAAATGTTATGTCTTTAAACATTCTGACATCTTTTCTTCAATCTTGAATGTTCCTTCGTAGCTCCGTTGTAAGATTTTGTCTCTTGTAGTGGTCCTAGTGAAAGTTATTATAATATCTCTTGGAAGCTTTCTTTCTCTCACTGTCCTTGAGGATACTCTGAACATCCTATCGATGCACATTTCCTTTCTGTCTTCTTCAATGTCTAGAAATACAGCCAAAGCCGGTAGCATTTTCTCATATAAGTTTTCCGTACTAGTTTCAGGAACGCCCCAAAAATGAAGACATCTTTCTCGATATCGTAACTCTTGTTGCGTAATTTGAATATCTTCTTCCTGCTGTTTCCCTTTTACTTCAGCCATTTCAGTTTGTACTTGTATGGCCTGTTCTTTTATTTCTTTTGTCTCTACCTTTATCTTTGAAACATCCTTTGTTAAAATTTCCAGCTTCTTTCCCAACTTATCAATTTCATGTTTCATATCTGTTCTCATCTCTTTTCTTGTTTCTTTTAAATCTTGTCTTATGTCTGTCTCTGTCTTCCTGATATCTTCTCTAATATTCCTCAATTCTTCCATCATTTGTAACATTAAATCTTGTGGCTTCTGGAATGTATCCGTGGATGTCCTTCTTGCTGGCTGGGTAGTCATTGTTGCTGCTGCAGCCGCTGTGGCCTTCCTTGTTCTTGCATCCATGAACTTTCTTTAAGAATAAAATTTTCTCTTCTACTTGTTATTCTTTCTGCTCCTCTCTGTTATTTTAATTCAATGATCTTGGCACCAATTATCTTGAGACCTTTTATTTCGTAGTCCAATGAATTGTCTTAATGTGCTCTAAACATCATAAACTTATATAAACAAATGAAATCTTAATTGCAGTATAATACTATATGTGTAAATGAAATCTTAATTATGTTATAACAATGTTCAATAATGTATCTTAATAACAGAAAATATAATAATACAGAATATAATTCTCCACTTTTTAGGTAAATTCACTCAATGTTATTTACAAAGTAAACCATGAAAAATCTTAGTTCTACTTTAACCACTAAGGCTTCAGCCACTCCAGATTCCCCCTCCCAAATGTGTTTATCCAATCCTCTTCAGTTCACTCTTTTTCCAGCTCTGCAGCTACGACTTTGGATAAGGAATGCAGCTCTCCGTCGCTGTCTGCGTGGGTGGGGAGTTTTCAGTTCTCACTGTTTTTCAAAGTGAAGAAACCTTCATTTTTAAGACTCAAATCGACAGGGTCTAATACCAAGTACACTATATGAAATAAATAAATGAAAATAGATGTCCTTTTAAAACAAAGTCGAATAAAATATTTTTTGAAGCTCATAAAGTTCCCAAAATCGGTTCCTTGAAATAAAGTTCCTTAAAGTTCAAACACTTAAAAAGTTACAACCAGAGTCCTTACTTTCTGCTTTTATTTCATTTAACTTCTTTATCTATTTAAAAGTTCCAAATCAAAGTCTCGGTGCCAAGTTCATTAATCCACTTGCGGAAGTTTATAAAAATTCCAAAGAGTTTTAAATGGGAGCAAATGGGAGCAAAAGGAAAAAAAAGAAAGAAGGACTCACTTTGTCCTGTGGCTTGCCAAGTCCCACCAAAAAAAAAAAAACAATCTTCCCCAGCACCAAAAAAGAGTCCACTCCATTCCAAACAGTTAGGAAGAAAAGAAATTCCAAAATATGTATGTAAAATGCAGATGACAGAGGAAAAAAAGCCCAGAAAAGAGCAGCACTGTTAAATCCCCTTCATCTCCATTCACCAATTTATAAGCTCAGTGTCTTCAGTCACTTAAAAACCAACAACAAGTTCTTGCCAATTAAATCCAACTCCAGTTTACTCCAAGTCTAAATCCAAGTCTGGTCTAGTTAGATCTCAATAATCCACCAAGTGAAATACAGGAAAATTGAAGTTTATTCAAACTCACCACTCTGGTCTCTGTAGCTTTAAGAGATCCACCATTACGTTTCTGCTTCCTACCACCAGGGTCTCTTCCAAGCTGCAGTTATATTCGCTGAAACAGGTACATACCTCTTGTGTTTTAAATTAAACTGTAATCCAATTGGGCTGTTACTTGCTATCTTGCCTTGCTCTCTTGGTTAAAAGTCGGCGGCGGCGCCTGTGCCGCTAAAATGGCGATCCAGAAGGTCCCGTCGTGGTCCTGCGATCCTGCACAGCTCCTCCACTCTCCCCCTTCGGGGAGGGCTCGGTGCTGGAATTTGGATCCCCTTCGGACCTCTTCCGCACCCCCCTTACCGAGGGGATAGCTAGCTGGAATTTGATGGCCCCAATCCAGCTGGAAACCTTTGGGTGGTGGTTCGGAGTTGCGCAGCGCTACTCTGGATAGCCTTTCACACACGCCATGCGGCCGGAAGTCTCCTGATTTCCATTTCTGTCATACACTAGACACTAGCATATCTAGTATCTAGTCACTACAGTATAACAGGACCCAGGAATGTGGGTGGATGGATGGCTAGATGACTGATTGATTGATTGATTGATTGATTGATTGATTGACTGACTGACAGGTACATTAAGTAATCTCTTCATTATTATATCAATCTAGTATTACAATTTTTCCCCATTTTTTTCTCTAAATAAGTGAAGATATCCTCTATGTGAAACAGACTTCTGCTTCCATATTCTTCTCTAGACTACAGTTCAAAAAGCAAAAATTGAAGATGTAATTCATAATTAGCACCTCATAGTTCAATACATACTTCAACTTAGCAGCCCTGTGTACAGAATCATGGAATCATTGTGTTGGAAGAGACCACAACAGCCATCAAGTTTAACCTTCTGCCATGCAGGAATATATACTAAAAACATCCCCAGCAAATGTCCATCCAGCCTCTGTTAAAGAACCTCCAAAGGTGACTCCACCATACTCCAAAGCAGCATATTCTACAATCAAACAGTTCTTACTGTCAGGAAGCTCTTCCTGATGTTTAGGTGAAATCTCTTCTCATGTAGTTTGAATCCACTGCTCCATGTCCTAGTCTCTGGAGCAGCAGAAAACAAGCTTGCTCCGTCTTCGACATGACATCCTTTCAAAACTTTAAACATGGCTATCATGTCACCTCTTCACCTTCTTTTTGACAGGCTAAATATACCTAGCTCCCTAAGCCGCTCCTCATGGGGCATGGTTTCCAGACCCTTCACCATTTTGGTCACCCTCCTCTGGACACGTTCCAGCTTGTCAATATCCTTCTTGAAATGAGGTGCCCAGAACTGGACACAGCAGTCCAGGTGATGACTAACCAAAGCAGAATTGAGTGGTATTACTGCTCTTCACCTAGACACTATACTCGTATTGATGCAGCCCAGAACCACATTGGCTTTTTTAGCTGCCACATCACACTGTTGGCTCATGTTCATCTTCTGGTCAACTAAGACTCCTAGATTCCTCCTAAATATGTGTGTATAGAAGAGCAATAAAAAGGCACAAAGAGAGTGAGGTCTGGATACATCTGTTGATCAGGGACAGTGGCTTCTTATAAATATTGCATAGAATTGCACCACTCAAACATAACATGTTAACTTTCTTTCTGGCAGTCATCGACAGTTCAACTGCCTGCTCTATCAACAAATATTAATTCACATTGGAAAATAAACCATTAAAGCAATCCATAAGCTTACTGTAGAAAGAGGGTGCAAAGAGAATGAGAGATATATACTTGCATTAAGGTACAGTAATTGTTCAGTTCTTATAGCACTATTTTACCTCAAACTTCCCAGCAGGGCAAAATGGCCTCCAACACAGCAATAAGACATTTAGTAGTAAATCCTGGAAATAGTTAGAGTGTAAATGAGAGTAAGTATTTGCTACTGTAGTAAATCTTTGACAATGCCATCTGGGTCTTCCCTTAAAATGAATTTGAGAGTTTGAATATGAAGCCAAGTTTCTTTCTTTAGAGCTGCATAAACACAACTAATTACAGGGGAAAAAAATAAACTAGAAAACTGAGGAGTCTTAATTATAAATCTGACAGGAAACATGCCCAAGAGTACCTCTTTTGTTAGAATTTGTGGGAAATTTATGGCCCTCCAGATATTGTTGGTAGGAAACACCAAGCATCCTTCACTCTTGGCTAGGCTGACTAGGAGTGGCAGCCCATTGGAGGTTATCTGAAATGTGGTGCTGGAAAAGAGTTCTATAGGTACCATGCACTTCAAACCAGAACTCTCATTAGAAGCAAAAATGTAGCAACAGATGGGAAAGAAATGGAAAATGGGGAGAGAAAAGAAAGAAAAGATAGAAAGAAGAAAGAAGAGGTAGAAGCCTGTAAAGTTATATTTTGGACTACAACCCACAGAATCTCTCAGGTACTAAGTGTTGTGGTCATGCTGTCTGGGGATTCCGGCAATGACAGTCCAACAAAGTAAATTTCCCAGGCTCTGGGAGTGGAGAATTGAATTGAGTGTGTGAATAATGTGGGCTGCAAGTCTCAGTGAGCTGCAGTTCTCAGTGACTCTCAGTGTTGGTTTCACTGACTAGGTCTGTGTTAGGAGTTGTAGTTAAGCAGCATTGGAGGTTTTGTTTTTGTTTTTTTCCCCCATACCTGAATTAGAGTATTTTGAATAGCAACAATCCACACTGCAACATTTTCTGGCAAGTCCTATTTGTGCCTCAAAATTCTGTAAGTACACTGGGTTCTACAGCAGGCAAACATGGCGTTCCTCAGCAGATGATACTTTTATTTCTTACTTAGATGTAGTACCTTCTTTCAGGAAACTCAGAGTGGTGTACGCAATTCCCGCCAACTCCATTTTACTCTCACAATATCCCTGTGGAGCACATTCGATTTAGAGATAGTGACTAGCACAAGTGAGCTTTGTGCAAAGTTTAATGGACTGCATGGGCAATGATACCAAAACCTCTCTGTATAAGACCTTTGTAACTGCATAAGGACACCATTAGAGATGACACTTGGTGAAGGCGCTGTGTCTGCGAGGAACTCAATCAGCTCAAAAATTTAATTAAAGCAGAACCAGCTCTATGCCCATACTTTTTATTTGCAGTGTGGTTCCTTGCCTCATCTACAAAGCTTAATCCTTTGTTTTCTGCTGATGCTTCTTACATGGTGAAAAAAACAGCACTAGAGGAGTTTTTGTATTACTTTGTTTTAGAAAGGATAATAGCGTTGTCCCTGCCATGTCACAGAATTAGCAGGAACTGTAGCTGTTGTGTGGCAGCTCATTAGAAAGTATATTTGAGAAAGTTCCATATGGCAGGTGGACTGCTCTCATTATCAACTATGATTTAGAAAATGACAAAATAATATTTGCAAAAGCATCCATGCCCACAACAAATCTAGCGCCCAGCCACATTCCAAGTTATACTACCTAGACAGATGGCCAATTGTATGCTAGTCAAATGGATTGAGGATACAAGTGGAGATTAGGAATGCAAAAACTGGACCTGTTGTCTCTGGAAATAAAAAGGGAAATGGGAGACAATTCACTGGAAAGCTATTTAGCACAAGGAGTACTGTTAAAGGTAGAAACCAAAGGTTTGGTATAAACAGTTCTATACCAGCCAATGTATGTAAATTTTGGAATACAGGTAAAGTGCCTGGTTGTGATGCAGAGTTTTGTACATACACTGAAAACCTTACTCCATCATAGATGCCAATGGAGGGGGGGAGGAAACATGGTATATGTAAAGCTCCATCACTAGATCTTTATGATGAATACATTTGCTGATTTAACTTAAATACATAAGCATATTTGTTTAAACACATCATTGTATGTGTTAAATCACAGTTTTGCAGGTAGAAACATGTTTCTAACATGTTAGAAACACATTTTCTTGCTCATAACTTATAGACACTAAATAATACTATTTAAGACTTACATACCATTCCATTGTTCGGACCAGTTTGCATACATTAATTTGTAATCCTTACAACAAATTTGTGAAGAAGGATAATATCATGCCCCCATGCTTTTCTGTTCTTTTATTTATATTCTCCCAAAGCTGGGATTCAAGGTAGATAAAGGAAAGAAACTGGAGCAGAGAGAATTATAAGTCACCTGAGGTCACCTGGTGAGATGGCAAACATGCATGAGATTATGATTGCCAGGTCAAAGAGCACCCCAGGTCCTGAGATTTCACAAGCATAACCTGACACTTAGGGGAGGTGCCTAGTGATGTCAAAGGGGGCAGGGCCTGATGATGTCATTAGGCCTGATACCTTAAGTATCAACCACAGTTGCTCAAAATATGTAATTCAAATAAAAAATGCAAGCACAAGAAAGAATGAAGGAGAAGAGAGTAGATCTTTTGAGAGTCTACAGCAGCTACTTGGAAGGAATTTGCAACTACAGGAGGCAATTGCACGCTGCAAAAGAAAAGTTTTTTTTTTCTTTTTAGGGCAGTGTTCTTGCTCTGAGATTCCTTTTGTTGCCCTGAGACCTGGAGAAGTGGGGTCAGATTCTGAGATCTAGGAACCTATATGAAATTCAAACCAGGCATTTCAAGATTTGTAGATAATCCCTTAATCACTGAGTCACCTCTAATTTAGTTTGTGAAACAATTTTATCAATAGAGCACGGGTCATCTTTGCCCACTTGAATGAATCACCATAACTTCAGTATGAAGAGTTGGGTAATGCTTGTAAAGTTTTCAAGAGTGATCAAAATCTTTCATAAGTTAATTGGTTGAACATGATCTATTGACAGGTTGTTGAAAATGCGGGGTTTCACTGAGGTGTTTCTGTTACAATTGTGTTAAGTATGAACAGAATATCCCCAGCAATAGCAGCACGGGGTTTTGCTTAATTTGCAGAAGGGGCTGACATGAACATTTGGTGGCTAGTGACCCCATAGTCTCTAATGGTTTCTAGGAAGGCTGTTTGTGGTTGATCACAATGGAAGGCTGCAAAATGAAAAGAGAAAAGGAAATAGAGGAAAGTCAAAGAGGACAAGACCTAATGAGCTTGCAATCCACTCCAGAATCTATTCATGATTTATCTCCATTTTCTTCCAAAGGTAGCTCCTTTGTTTTCTTCAATGTCAGCATGTTTCAAACAGAAAGTATACATTTAGGATGGAACTAATATGTGATTTTTATCTTAAGTAGCACTACTATTCAAATGGGAAGAAACAACTGAAATGATATATTGTCTTATTTACTGTGTGCATAATCTCAGCAATCCATCCATCATCCCATAACAATAACTGCAATTTTTAGCTTCTTCCATGCTATGATGACAAGCGCTGGAACAAAAAGATTTGTTGTTTTCTCTTTCTTCTAGAAATACAAATACTAGCTAGTGGTTAGTGTGTGTTTTTCTTCAATGACAAGAAAAACTAAAGGATTTTCTCAATGCATCAAACACATAGTGAACTAATGTTTCCCCTGTCACACTGACAGGTTTGATGGGCAACCCTGAAACAGCTTTTATCTATGTACAAAGCAAACAGCCCAGCAATTTAAAGATCTTTCAATTAAGGTAAGAAAACCTTTACCTTCTCTTCACCATTACACAGAAAACTTCTAAAGATAAAGTGGCAACAATTAATCAGTAATGTGGGACTGGAAGTCCTGGGGGGAGGGGGGACTGTGTCACTCTTATACAACAATTTGTGCTTTAAATAAGTCCAGTTGTAAAAATTCAATCAAGAGCAAGAACGCCCAGCTGCCAGTTCTTAAGCTGTCCTTATCCCATGAAGGCATTTTTATCTTCATTCTTGCAAACTCTACCAAATGCTAGTGACTAAGTGCTAAATGTTTGTCCTGTATTGCCATTCAGAAGGAAAGAACACCTATCCTTGAATGGTAGAATAAACAAAACTTATTCTACATGTTCATGTTGTATTTTTCTTTCAGTGGTACACAAACAGGGTTGGCAGAACACAGACTGGAGATGACTGATACATCCGTAGGTGATTTGTAGCACACAGCAAAAGGATTTCTGATTCCCACTTGTTGAATAGTTGCAATAACAAACCAACTTTTCCTGCCTCAACCAAGCTGCTGGAATGAAACAAGCATTTGTTTACCCCAGTGTATGAAAGGACTGTGACTTGAGTTTGGCTCTGGTAAATGGAAATGTACCAGAGATGATTAGTTTGTTGATTCTAAGAGTGGATCCACATGGCACAATTATAGCATTTTGAAACCATGTTAACTGTCATGGCTCTACCCGAAGGAATCATGGGATTTGTGGGTTGACAAGGTTCTTAGAATTCTCTAATGCCTTTCCTTTTGAACATTCTGCCAGTGAATTATAAGTATCTCAAACCACTACAGATGCCAGGATTTCATAGGATGGAACCATGATTTTTCAAGTGGTCATATCATTACAATGGTGCAGTGTGGATACACCCCTATCTTTCCCAGTTGACTTTGGTTGGTGGAACAAAAATAAAACAAGATGCAAACAAAGGAGTTCAGTTCTGGTTCCTCTGAAGGCTGCCTGTCCAAGTTGCATATAATACCCAAGGTTATGCCTTTGTGCATGTGCTCTATCACAGTAATGGCTTTACCATTAGCTGGTGCTGATATTAGTATAATGTCAAGAGACCAGAGAGAGGCCTTGGAGCTTATTGGTAAAGGAAGAAGTGATCTTCCAATATACATGTTTTGGCCACATCCAATCCAGAGCACCAATGGCCATGTTTGTGTTTTCATAGGCTACTTTGTGATTCAGACATTCACCCCAAGGTCAGGATAGTCAAGTTTCCTCAAAGATGATCATAATTTAAAATACAGTTTGACATAAGCTAGCTGGAAGACACTGCCTGGGTTCAGATGACATGACAAGCCAGGGCACCATAGTATAAGCTGTGTGCTGGTAGATGATACCTGGCTCACTTGCAGCAGGAGCAGGTAAACAGAGTTTTGCTGTCTCGCTTCTTTGTTGTGTCACCTGAATCTGGGCAGGTTTCCATCTCTGGTTTGTTCCAAACAAACCAACAAAGGAAATCTAAAACAAACCTTGGATATCTTCCTCGATTTGTTGGGAGAGAAACCGATTAGAGAGGTGAAGCTGCTTGCATTCAGATGATAAAATGAATAACTCATAGTACAAAGCTTGGCAGTTCATTTATTTGTGGCTACCACAAAGGGAGGTGATCCAGCAGCATGTGTCAGCTGCACAGTGTATTACTTATAAGCCACATTTCCTGTGGTTCCTTGGTTTATTGTGAGTTCTGATCTCACACATTGAGTGTTCTGTCTCAGACAGTATGAAATCACACCAAGATAGAAATTGGTCATTGATGGTCAGGCAGATGCTTCTGCAAAAATCACAAACAGGAGAATGAAAGTTGCATCTTGAATCACATCTCAGAAAGCAATGGCATGTGTTAAGAAAGCTGCATCTATTGCTGCTGAAGAATGGATGCAGATGGCAGGACATGGCCCTCCCAGTATCTTAGTCCCAAACTGTTTAGGGGTTCAAATAATAATATCCAGCACCTTGAGCTGCATTTAGTCACCAATACAGCCAATAAATTTCTGAAATACTTTATCCTGGTTAAGATTTTAGCAGCGTGTTCTACCAAATAAGTGGGTTGCAAACAATCTTTAAGGACAGCACTATGTACAGTCTGTTCCAGTAGTCCAATCAAGATGTAAGTAATGCTTGCATGAAGCCATTGTTCTGTGTCCTAGCCTCTGGAGCAACTGAAAACTATTGAAATTGAGGGTATCAACAGGTAAATAAGGTGCTATTAACTTTTGGCATACACTGCACAGTAAATATGAAGTGCAACAGAATCAGGCAAAGAAAGCAGCCTAAAACAACTGAAATGTATGCTTACAACAAGGTGTGCACTTCTTACATGTCTTGTTTCAAAGGCAAAATCTGCCCCCTCCCTGCTGCCATGCCACTCCAATTAAACAAGGGGATATCAGCGGCTACAAAGATGGCTAGTAGCACATGGGCCCGATGAACCTATGCGACCCACCCCTGCTATACTGTTTAGGGAAGCTGGAAGAATACCGACAAGGTGCTAAACTGTACTGTCACTTTATGTTCCAGTTATAGATAACACACCAAACTGTTTCATCAATGTTTCTTACAGCCAATAAGTGGTTTTGCCACAATCCCTTTTGTTCCCCCAATATCCTGTAACTGTGACATTCAAGCTGTAATTTGGGGGGGGGGGGTCTAGAAATCTGCAGATCATTGTGCCATATTTATTAACGAGACTTATTAGTCATCCAGCTCATGCAGATGTATCCGAATGTTGATAAAACTCCTATCTCCCAATTTTCTGGTTGGTATTGGGATTACTGTGAAATCATTAGCAAGCCTGGTTCTGATAAATGCTGACCTTGAATGAACAGCTGGCTATTCCTACTGTTGACAGTATTTATGCAAATAAAGAGACTTTGAATTGTTCCAATTATATCCTCGGAAGGAGATTAAAGTCTGGAGGAGATTAAAACAATCCAACGAGGGGGTCAAATAAGTAAACCCACAAGTGTGTGGTTTCATTTATGTTTTTTCACTGTCTGAAACAAAGCAACTATCTTTATAGTTTTCTTGCTTGCTTAATTGTAACAGAATGGCAGCCTGCTGGGAAGAGATAAAGTTGAGAACCTGAAAAACTAGAGCTGAAGTCCTATACACATCTATATCCTGTTCAGCTCTTAGTTCTGAATATACCTGCACAGGGTTGTGCTATATATCTCTATATGATCATGGAAAAAGTTTCAATTACATGACCCATAAGTAGTTCAGCATGATTCACTTTGTAAGCCATGGAAATAAAGGTGATCATGACCACCAGGTTAGTTGACGTAAGTAAGTGATGTGCCTCCAAGTAACCTGTTGACTTAATGATGCCCCCTCGAATTTCATAGTTTTCTTAGGCAAGGAATACTCAGAGATGGTTTGTCATTGCCTTCCTCAGAACATAGTCTAAAGCACCTGGCATTCCCTGATGGGCTCCCTTCCAAGTACTAACCAGACCTGAACCTGCTTAACTTCTGAAATCAGATGGTGCCTTCATTGATCTTTTAGGAGCATTATAATGACTGAGGAACATTTTTCCCCTATGTGAGTAAGGCATTTTAGAATGCACACACACCACACACACACACACACACACACACGTGTATACATACATATACATACATAGGTACATGCATACATGCATATATTCTCAAATCCACTGTATACAGGGTATCCATTGTACATAGACAGTGGTTTAGCAGAGCTGGGAAATCACAGGCTTGAAAATCCAAGACCTTTTTATTAGCAGAAGCAGTGGTGTCACCTACTGTCCTTCCTCCAGATATTAATGTTCCCTCTGGCTTAGCTGGAATCTTCACCATAGCTGGTGGGTGGGTGTCAGTTTCTTTGGCTACATTATGAGGACCCCTGATGTAAAGTACTTAGGATAGCTTGGCCTTAAACGTTTAAGGTACATTAGGTTTACAAAACACTTGCTCCTGGTAGAGATGAAAACTGCCACAACCAGTCTGTTGATATGCATCTACACAGCTGCCTGCATTTTGGACTCACTTTGGGAGCACAGCAGTTGGAATTGTTATGATGAATACCTTCCACACATTTATTTTTGAATCACTGCCCCAGACATGTGTTTGTATGTTATCTTATAAGTTTGAAAATACCTTATGGCCAAGAAATTGTCAGATGCTAGCCCTTCTTGCTATTCCATCCTTCCAGGGACAGGACTCTGCACATGGTGAACCATTACCACATAGTGATCTATGTGGACCCTGCATTAGTTTATTCAGTGCAAGGGAACCAGGTTTCTATGAAGAAATCCTACTTGATCGCCCCTCTGATTAAATTGTGCAAGTTAGTGAGTTCCTAGACTTTTTTTTTTAAAGCTGCATACAGAGCACACTGTTTTAATTTTTCAGTGCCATGTAATAAACATCATAGCTATTGCCAATAGTACTAACAGTAACAGCAGTTGTAGTAGGTCCGCATTTTTTTTAAAAAATGTACATATTAAAACTCGAGAGAACAGCTAATAATTGGACTGTCATGAAATGTTTGTTTTGTTACTTGAGATTCGCAATTGAAAATGACAGTCCAAACTGCTTCAGACATATTCACATTTACTCTGCAATAACTCTGATCTGACAACCTCCCCAGCAATATTGGCAGAAATTTCTGTTGGTGTAATTTGGTACACCAATGTCAGATGCTACTAATGTTTTAACTGTGTTTCTCTAATTGCTGCTGTTATTATGTGCTTTCGAGTCATTTAAGGCTTACGGAGACCATGAGGAAAACCTATTATGGGATTTTCTTGGCTATATTTGTTCAGAAAGAGTTTTGCCGTTGCCTTCCTTGAAGGTTGAGAGAGTGTGACTTGTGCAAGGTCATTCAGTGGGTTGTAGTTCTGCTACTCTTAATTAGCTAAAATTTTGGAAAGTATTTGCTATTAAAGCTAAATGAAGTCTCAGCATTTAGGACAAATACCTCTGACCAGGGGATTTCTGTACAAAGACTTCTGCATAATATTCTCCCAGTACTCTTATGCAGTGGAGTGTTTCAAGGAATTATTCTGCAAAGAAATCCATCTTTTTTATACAGAGGAAACATCTCCCTGTGCAAACTTTACTCTTTCCTATGCAAGAGATTGAGAGAGAGAGAGAGCATATTGCATGGGAGAAAAAAAATGCATGCATTTTTGTTCAGAATAATTCCACATAACATGTTGGAAAGTGTGAATCCATCTCATTGTGGATTCATTCTTATGGATGGTGCAACCATAGCACTGTGGAGTCATTCAATCTGATGGTGTTTCCAATACTTGGAAATCCTTTTCTCACCCAGAGAATGAATAAAAATGATCTTTCTACCTTATCCTCTGATGCCTCTCTAATAGGTATAATGGTGGCAGAAAAACCCCTTTCATGTCCTCCTGTGCTTCAAACACAGAGGGCCAGGCATCAACAATGGTTACCAGGTAGGCATTTTCTTTGTGGCTGCTCTTGATGCCGCAAAGAGACTGCTCACCTGGACAAGCAGCAGTTCATTACGGCTGCATTGTGATCTGATTAACCAGGGATCAAAAGCCATAGAAAAAAAAATGTTACTTAGAAGAATCTGTCTAAGAAGTGGCCACTGAGAAGATGAATACAGGCATACCTCTATTAACAAAGTCTCTGATGAAAAAGCTCCTTTTTACAAAGTCTTTTTATGGTCCCCATCCCCCTCTTTCTTCTTTGTTTTCATCTAACTGGAAGCTTTTTGAAGCAACAGGATGGGGAATGGAAGGATGGAGAGACACAGACTTTCAGTTCCAGGTTTCACCTGAGTATCTGCATTAGACAAATATCTAAATAAATAAAGCATCAGGTGAGAATACCTGCATGCACTCATGTGGTCAGCAACACTGAAGGGGAGGATAGGAGTTTGATACCATCCATAGGAGAGACCAGAGCGATTGGCAGCTGGTACAGGGTGTCAGAATACAGCATGCAATGGGGGCAGAGTCTGAGGCCATTTAAGGTCTGACTGGCCCCTCACATGTCTTTGGATCTTCCCAGTGTGGCCCACCCTCCTGCCTTCAGTGTAGTGTGAGACTTCTCTGATTGCTTCAGGGATGGGCAGGGATTTTTCCCCCTTTTACCTGTCCCCCTCCCCTGCTTACCCCGTACTGCATCTGTTGGACTTGGGCAAATGGCTTTGGATGGTAACTTTAAATAAGCTTTCATCTGACAGGTAGTGGTGGGGGGAATATAAATCTTTGGTGATCACCTTTGGCACATTTTTGGTGTGGGATAGATCTTTGAAATCTGCTTTTATAGGGTTCTGGGGCATTGAGGTTGGGGAAGGAGGCTGCCCTTGAGGTTAACTTAGAATCTGGACTCTCACTTAAAGAATTCTGGGGCTTGGGTGGGAGTCCTTTCGGTTACTTTCCAATTATAGGTGGCTGGGGAGCAACCAAAAGTATTTGGATTGCCCTCAGGACCGAGGTGTTTTGTCCAAGGCAAGGCTGAGGAGGTTGTTACATGATTGACACCTGGGTCTCAGCTGGATCTGCATCAGGTTGCTCGCCCTTCTGGCTTCAGTTCCAGGCCAACACAATGTAAGCAGGTTAGGTCAAATAAAGTGGCCCTTATTTAGACCAATCTTCTGTGTCTGGTGTTGTTATTCCATGGCTGGTTATCAATCAGTGGGATTCTACAGCAGCCAATCCTACTGTAGCTGTGGGCTGCCTACCTAGAATAGCAAAGGTACAGTGTAGCTGTCTCCAGAATCCACTACCAAGCATAACGTGAACAGTGAACAGAGAGAAAAGAAGAGAGCAGACAAATCTGCCTTATCAGCTAGCCCCAGCAAGTAGAGGGACAAAGAAACATAGCTCCATTAGTTTGGCCATGAAAATTGAAATCATAACCAAAGTAGAAGCTGGTGAAAGTAGAAAGCATCCCTTGTCTTTTCATTTCATGAATAAAAAGTTTTTTGAAGCATGTTGCACTGTTTGTTTGTTTGTTTGTTTGTTTGTTTTCATGTAGAAACCTATCCCTATTCTTTCCATGTTATTCTATCTCTGGTACCAAATTTTCTGTAAAAGGAATAATGGCCAAAACCATATCTACTTTGTCAACTGACGTATATCTTTATTTCTCACTGGAATTTGAAGAATTACTATGGTTAAGCTACACGTAATTATATGCCATGTATTCAGGATCCTGCATCCTTTCTTGATCATTTTCTTCTCTAAATTTTGGCGCTGCAAGTGGTGGATTCTGACACTCCTGAATGTAGAAAGCAAGTGAAGTCTCAATGCTTTTCTGCAATGGCTCTGCTTACTCACACACTAAACCATGCACAGACAAAAGGTTCATTGTGGAGCAGCTTAATGGAGCTTGCTTAAAACACAGTCTCAAAATTGGCTCGAGTGTGACAATGATTTTTTAAAGAAACAGAGAAGACAATAAATTAAATTGGAAAAACTGCATTGCTGGCAGAAGGGGAAAATGGAACATTTCCTTTTTCTTCTACAGCTGTCAACAGAATGACATATCTCTGCTTGTACGTGAATGACAACCACATTAATAACAATGAATAAATCTGTGTCTCTGAAAGCATTAATATAAACTCCTTGCATAACAAATAGAAAAGACTGCAATATTATATTTCTGGAATGGATGCCACAGACTTCATGTGGGATCTCAGAAGTTCAATCTCCTGGCAATGCCAAATGCAGGCATGCATAACTTATGACCCTACATGTGATGCTCCTGCAACTGACACCAACTTCCAACTGTGGCCAGGCTTGCCAAGGTTGATGGGAATTACAGTTCAACAACAACTAGAATCATAGAATCACAACATCATAAAATTGGGAAAAGGCCACAAGGGCCAATCCAACTTCCTGCTATGCAGGAATATATAACCAAAGTAGTCCCAACAGATGATCATCCAGCCTCTGTTTAAGACCTTCCAAAGAAGGAGATTCCACCACACTCCAAAGTAGCATATTCCACTGTCAAACAGCTCTTCCCACTAGAAAATTCTTTTTAATGTTTAGGTAGAATCTCTTTTCCTGAAATTTGAAGCCATTGCTCCCTGTCCTAGTCTCTGGAGCAGCTGAAAACAAGCTTGTTCCATCTTCAATATGACATCCTTTCAAATATTTAAATATGGCCATCATGTCACCTCTTATTCTTCTCTTTTCCAGGCTAAACTGTTAAGTCACTCCTCATAGGGAATGGTTTCCAAGGCCTTTTACCACGTTGGTTGCCTTCCTCTGCACATATTCCAGCTTGTCAATATCCTACTTGAACTGTGGTGCCCAGAACTGACACAATATTCTAGGTGGGGGCTTACCAAAGAAGAACAGAATAGTACTGTCACTTCCCTTGACTTAGATACTATATTCCCATTGATGCAGCCTAGAATCCATTGGCTTTTTTTAGCTGCCACATCACAATGTTGACTCATGTTCAGACTCTAAGACTCTTTGATCCCTTTCACATATACTGTGGTCAAGCCAGTTATCCCCCACTTTTCCACATTTTGTTAACAAAGACCAATTTTAATTCCAAACTTGCTTTCAAAACTCCTTGGTCTTCAGGATTTTGTTAGATACACTCTATAGCAAATCCTGGGACCTGCCATAAACAGGCATCTTCAATCTGAGACAGAGGTATGATGGCCTGGAGAAAACCCAGAAAAAAATGGAATATTTTTCCCCTGTCCCCCACCCCCCACCCCGTAATCTTATTTTTCCAGAAAAACTGAGGGGTAGGGAGAATTATGGAATATTTTCTTTTAGAATGATGAGTAAACTTTTTTTTAAAAAAAGATATTCATATATTTACAGCCTCCCAATCATTTTTTTTAAAAAAAAAAACTATGTAGCAAGCAGGCTTTTAAACAAGACTATGCACAGCAGTGAAGAGCTAGGATGGTATAATGGTGTGAATCCTGGACTAAGGCCATTTCCGCACCACACTGTTATAATGCTATTATTCCACTTTCCACATCCTGTAGAATCCCAAGGTTTGCAGTTTAGAGAGGGGCATTTAGAATTCTCAGCCAGAGAGCTTTGGCCTCAGTAAACTACAAACCCCAGAATTCCTCAGGATGTTGAAAGTGGAATAATAGCACTGTAACAGTGTAGTGTGGAAATAACCTCAGACTCCAGGAGACCAAGATTTAAATCCATACTCAGCCATGGAAAGCCCCTGGGTGATCTTGGGCAAGTCACACTCTCTGCTGCCTATGAGGAAGGCAACGGTAAATGTGCTCTGAATACAGATCTTTTCAGAGGACATTTACCATTGCCTTTCTCATAGGCAGAGAAAGCGTGTGACTTGCCCAAGGTCACCCAGGGGCTTTCCATGGCTGAGTAGCTGCAAGATATTATTGTCATCTGCTCGCAAGTGAGCTCTGACTTAGCCCAGTGATAAGGCTGTCCTCCATCTAATGGTGCTGTTGTGTGAGCTATCGGCTGCCAGTCCATGGTGACTTTCCAGGAAAGAAAGAAACAATTGTAGTCAATGGGCACAAATTTGGCACCTGTCTCTGACATAGTGGGGGGCGGGGGAGTGCCAGCCTCCCACATCATTTAGCTTGAAAGGTACTCATATACAATTTCAGGTAATTGTATTTCCTGGTCCTGGATTTCCTTTCTCACTTCTTTTTTACGAAATGAGTGTTTTATGGCTACTTGTCACTAGAGGATTGTTTTTTTCCGAGTGTAGAGTATTTCTTCAGCTCTTACTAGGTTTTGCCTGTCTCGTCTCTTTTCATGATTCTCCTAAACTGAAAAAATCATAAAAGTTCAGGCCCTTGCAGCATACTTAAATTTTAAATAAGCAAGTCCCATTTGCAATTGTTTTTCTGGATAAATTGTACTTTTAATGCACTAAACATGATTATTTTAAGCCAAGTCATACAGAACATTTTATGTTCCTAAAGTAGCAAAGTGAGTTTCAATCTGTAACAGGTTCTACTATTGTAATTTCCAGTTTTCCGTATATTTTTCACTTTTTCCCCCACGGCTTGAGAATTTCCGGAAATGTTACATTGCTAATCAGAGATCACGTGACAAAGGAACTGCATACAGATGGACTCTGCTTATGTGACTTCTAGAGCCAGTGGCTTGCATCACATTTAAGCATGACACAGCAATGAGGGTATTTTATGCAACCAAGAAGCGTCAGTCAGATTTAGTGTCATAACAAAAATATTTTGTATTTTTGTAATGTTGTGATTCTTTGGGTACCTCGGCAGGTAACACCAATGAAAACCATATTAGTTCCAGCTAGGAATGCAAACAAATACCGAAAAGTCAAAGGGAGATGAATACTTCTGCAAGGCATTGTATGTCCATATTTTCTTTATTTCGGAAAAGAATATATGCTATTGAGCATTTTGAAGAGGGGAAGAAAGAACCTATCAATGATAGAAAGGAACAACAGGTAAATCTTGATGCATTTGCCTCTCTGGAGGACATGCCCTATTAGATTGCAATTCATTTCCACCTTAATTCTGAAACTGATATACAAAACCAGACTCGGCCTGTTTCCTTGAAGGGGTGGGGGGAGAGAAAGAAATCAATGCATATAAATAATCCATTTATTTTAATTCTGGCAATTTTCATTTTTTAAAAAAAAAAATAATAGTATGATATGGCTTAAAAGTTATATGTCAGTATATTGTACAAATATTTGGAAAAAGATCCCTGCATGTATAAATACTGTGATGCTAGCATTCATGAGCCTCATTGTATGTGCCTGCAGGCCTCCGAGTTGCTTTCCAAAGAACTTTTCATTATTCTACTTTTTCCATTGGCTTTTAAACCCTCATTTTCCTCCAACATTTTCACAAAGGTCAAAATAAAGTTGTGCCCTGTTTAATCTCCAAGGCAGCCCTAAGCAGACTCAGGGAATAAGTGTGTACGCATGCATGCAGCCAGAAGAACTGTTTTCCAAAGATGTCCCTGTAGCTATTCACCTGGCTGAATAGGCAAAATGCTTTGATATAGAAAAATGGCTTGCTCTTTAGCCAAGTGAGTGGCTACGTTATAACTGTTGAAAACGCTTTGTTGCTTCACTTACTTTACCTCCCTACCTGCTATATAGTTAAGGGAATACACGAAGCTGCATTATACTGAGTCACTCCATTGGTCGATCTTAGCCCAGCACTGTCAACTCTGACTGGCAGCAGCCCTCCATAATTCCAGAATTCAGGATTCTTTCCTGGTCTCCATGCCTTGGTGATCTTCCCTCCAAGTATCTACCCTGCTAAGCTTGTGCAATCATATGAGCAGATGAGATCAATGGTTTTAGCCTTTGGTCTGAGTTTGATGCCATGATTTGTTTTTGTCTCATCATTCATAGCTATGAGAAACTCTCATTACAGTCAAGGAAAAAATAATGCAAAAGAAAGGGCTTTCAGAAATGCAAAAAATATAAGAGGCTGGGGTACCTGCTAAATAGGCATCCTCATCTTACACTCTTTTGAAGCAGAAAGGTGCTCTTACTTTCCGTTCTGTAATGTGGCTGGTGGTACCCAGAATATAGCAGAACCACAGTGAAGGCACACGCAAGGAAGCAATTAGTAGAGCTTGTTCACCCACAGGAATGGTTTACCAGAGTAGGCCTGGGAAGCAAAGCCTCCTCTCTGACCTGCTCTCAGTGGATTTGAAAGAGTCCCAACCAATTTGCTGTCACAAACCTTCCCACCTAGATTTCTACATTTCAGTGGATTTCCATTGTTGTGGAAATGATGCTTGCCACTGGTTGATTGGACCAGGAAGGAATTTTTACCAAATCTCCAACATGGACCTAGTGCAGCAGAGGTTTTTGCTTTCCTCATGGCAGTACTTTGGTTGCAATTGCACTGAAGTTTTAATCAATTTTGTCACAATCTTGTACACCTGATATTGCAACCATTGGTGTGAGTCCATTTTAGAGATGAAATGGGGTGGGATGTATCCCTCCCTCCTCAAAAGATGGCTCCCTGTAAAGTGTAGGCCTAAACTGCATAGCCTAGCTTTCATGGAGGTCAGTATGATCAGTGTGTGGTTCAGTAGTCCAAAACTCCCACTGCTCCCAAAGAACCTCCAAGCAAGAATATTGAGAAGAGGGAAATTGTCCAACTGTCACACTGTCTAGTGAATGGACAACTACCCTCCAAAGTAAGCAGAATGTCACTCCCCAGGTCCTTTCACACTATACAATTAAAACATTATGATTCTACTTTAATTGCCATGGCAACATCCTATGGAATATAAGAGTTCTTAATGTGGTAAGGCACTAGAACTCTCTGGCTGAGAACTTTTAAATACATGCAAGCTTCATTTTACAATACCTCCATTTAAAGCATTTCAAATTTACAACATTTCTTCAGAAATAAGAAAATAAATGAAAGTCTCATTCACAATTCAGAGCTATCCTCACGCACCTCTGCAGTTTACTTTGGTGAGATAGGTAAGAGGATGAGGAAGGTGGGGTGAGTTGGAGTTTTAGCATAAGAAAAGCGGAATTGAACTGAGTTTCTTTTACCTCCCTGCATTGAGGGGGGACTGGAGAGGAGGAGGAAACAACTGCAGTTTTGGCATTGCCAGAAGGAATGGCTTTCCTTTGCCTGCTTAGAAGGAGCGGGCTGTAAGGAGGAGGTAGAAACTGGAATCTTGGAGTTTTGATGTAGGTGGTGGGAAGAGTTTCCTCTGCCTGCTTAGGTGAGGGAGTCATGATGGGTAGAAAGCAAGTTGATAACTGTAACAATGCCAAAAAGGGTAAGTTTGCTAACCACACTGCAGTAAAAATGATAAAGAACCTTGTGGGATCTTAAGCTTGCTTATCACTGAAGACTGAGTTGAAAAAGCAAAATCATTAAGTATTATTTTGAAGGACTTTTTTCACTTTTTTACAGCAGCTGGTTACTGTAGAAGTCACAGAGGTGTTGTGCTGCCTTTCTTTATCCCAATGTGGTTTCTCGACCTGGGAAGCCTGCTAGACAAAGCATAGCAGAAGAACATAGTTCTTACCAGTTGCTCTCTGTCTGAGTGCTCGTTTGATGACTACCTTGACTAATGGTAAGCCAGCTCATCCCAACCAAGCTCCCTTGCTGCCTCTCCTGGTCCCTTTGGAGATCAGCTGTAAAATTCTCTTGCCTAGAAAAGGTGAGCTCTTAAATTTTATGCCTTAAATCGTTCAAAATTAGTCACAGGTTGAATAGAATTTCAAACTTTGCAGCTACTTCAGCTCTGTCAGAATGCATCCTCTTCATTACCAATGTTTCTCTATGAAACTTCATGCATCCCTTTACATTAGTCTCAATTTACATCACATGGCTAGGAGGCAGACCTAATGTAAACTGAGATTTGTCCATGCCCTTTCCTAAACTGAGGCCATTTCCACACGACGACGGTCTTCCACGTTGTCTCGCTGCAGTCCTGGGTCCAGAAGCAAGCACGTCAGCAACGCTCCCCTTTGCACCCGCTCGGTCCATGCGGAAGAGAATGCAGTGGCTCCACATCTTCCTTCTGCAGTGCAGCCCAGCTTTTTCCACTGCTGTGCTATGGAAGGAAGTGTTGCCAATGCGCTTCCACGGCTTCCGCATGGCCAGAAGTGACAGGAGCGCCGCATGATCGCAGATACAAAACGGATTTTTTCCATTTTGCTAAAACTGCACGAGCACAACGCTCTGTGATAGGATGGCAGGCGAACGGCAGCGATGCCATGCAGAAGTGCGACCTGCCGACTGCTGCCATCCTGTAGCAGAAACGAGACAGTGATGTCATGCAGAAACGGCCTGATAAGCCCAGGATTCCATAGGATGTTGTCATGGTTGTCCAAATAGAATCGTAGTGCCCTAAGGTATTTTTGTTTGTTTATTTTGAGTGGTGTTTTGTTTTTTTCTTTTTTTGGTATGAAAAATTCCCTGCTTTCAGAAAATAGTGAGTCTGCAGCCTGAACTGAGTAAGGAACTCTGATAAAATGGCCCTGTAACCCTCTGCTCATGCCCTCCCCTGCTGTAGCCACAAAAAGAGATGTGGCCAGTTTTCGTTCTAAAGCCTTTTTCTGTGACAACACTGCATTTCTATAAACACTACAAGTGCAATTATATTTTGGAATTAGCTCAGCTTTCACTGAGGCTGCCTTGGGTGATCACTGTTAAGATGCAAGGAAAGTGCAAAAGAAATTAACTTATTTCTTTTAATGGATCAGTCCAGGCATTTACTATACTTAGACATGCTAAAATAGGCTGATCAAAGGCACATCATTTTGTTCAGACTAGATGAAAACTAAGGACAATGAACTCGGCTTACATATGTGTGTTCTGCATTTCCTAGGTAGTCATATCTATATATTTTCTTCCCTCATTTGCCCATAGCCACTCCCTGCTTTTTTTTCCTCTCTCTACAGCAAAATCCAAAGCTCAGCAAAAGTAACTGCGACTGGCATAAGACCAGTTGTACAGTTTTCTGATTTGCTTCCAAATTAGTTTGGCATTGAAAACACTGGAATTTCAAGCCTTATGAATAAAAAGTAAATAGTCTTTTAAAAAGTAATCTTCAAATTAAAAATTGAAGCCAGCACACCTTAAAATTGTGCATTAAAAGCTTAAATGTGTGGGTTTTATGTGAAGGATTGAAACCTATCAAGGACTAAAGAAAAGCGTTTCAAAGAAAGATGGGGCTGGATTGAAAGATTACAGCTATAATTCTGTACACTAGATGTTTCCAATCCGGTAGCCTCCAGACATCTTGGATATGCTGAATGAGAACTATGGGATTTGTGGTCCAATATATCAGGAGAACACTGAGTTGGGAAAGACTGTTGTTGGAAGATGCCTTATGTTAGACAATTGTTTTCTAAGCAAAAAGGTGAAGCGGCTGCTCATTTAACCTCTACCAGCAGAAGCAGAACTAGAACCTACTCAGAGGAGGCTGGCACCATTTATTTAAATAAATAAATAAATAAATATTTGGGGGGGTGCTGCGTTTGTATCTTTATTTTTATGTCTTTAGTTGATTTGATAGTTATAAAATTAATGGTGCTTTAATATGATAGCTTGTTTAACTGTTGTGATGGAGTCTGGGGGTGTGGCTCTCCTGAGCGGCTGAGCAGCCCAGCAAACAGGTTGCCAGGCAACCAGAACAGCTCTGCAAGACAGAAACCCAGTTTTCACTTATCCTGCATCATATCCAGGATGCAGAAACAGAAGGAACAAATGATTCCAAGCTTAAGACCAGTTAAGGAGGCACTTTACATATCTGTAGCAAAATGTTTTTCTCCCTGCAAGCCAAAAGAGAAGCAAGAACCTAAGCATTCTCTCTTGTTGGTTTCTAAAGATGCTTCAGGACTTAATGAAGCAGGAAAAAGAAATAGCAATGACACCTTACTTGCTGCCTGGGTTACTGACGAATTACCTGTCCAGCTCTTTCTTGGTGGCAGGACAGACTTAGGTGATACCTTTATAAATATAACCCTTTTTACGCTTCATAGATCATCTCCATATTACAGCAAGCAACCTACAAGCAACTTGCCTTTGTGAACTTATTTTTCCCCCCTAAAACTGCTGTGGTATATTCTTTGTAACAAATGGCATGTGATCACACTGATCAATCAATCAATCAGTCAGTCACTCCACATATTTCAGCTTAGGAAATGAAAATAATTTATTTTGTAAAAAAATGAGCAACTAATTTTTATCACCAAAAGAGGACACCTGGGACAAGATGTATTTGGGGCTCCAATATGCAGAATCCCTTCAGCCAGAATTCTTCTGCACACTTACAACATCTGAGAACTGTGGCCCAAAAAAGTAACTTTCCCAAGTTCTCCAAATATTGTTCTTAATCTTTAAAAATGTTGCAGTTGATGCCATTCTATCAGATTTCTCCCTTGCACCTCCAATCGCCCACAGTTAAACTACAATGCAATGAGATTATGCTGCATGATGCTTGCATTAGTTGTCAGAAAGGAGAAGGAGTGATGAGAAATGAAGCGGTGGTAGCTGAATGCCTCTTATAACATCTGAAATACACTGCAGCCCCATGCCTTGTATTTTAAATCAAACAGTTCACTAACTAAGCACACTCCCCTGAATCTCAGATTCAAAAGTCATGGCTGGCAACTTCAGAGATTAAACTTTGCAGGCATACTCTGATGGGGTTGATAGATGTTCCATTTCACCCACCGCTCTTGCATCACATGAAAACGTTCTTTCGAAAGATAAAGACAAGCTGTGAGGCCTTGATACCAGCATCAACTCTTGTTGCAGTATTATTTTATGGCATCCTTAACTGTGTCTCAAAAGGCATGCATTAAACATATTATCTGGGAAAGGTGAAGAGCTTGTGTGCTATAACTTGTTTCTCCTCAACCTCTTTTTAGAAAAAAAAATAAAATCTTGCATTATCTCTTCAATGTCTGTTTAGGTTCTCTCTGAACAGAGAGAAGACATCAAAGAAGAAAACATTAAGAAAGCCTATTATCTTTTTCTGTTTCATGCATGCAAAAAAGAACAAATGCTTCCAGATGAGTAGCTTGACAGCAGTGAACACATTTAGATCAAATATTACAATGCCTTTATATTCTGTTTTTAATCTGTAGTGCTATATCATTGGCCATGTTGGTATAAAACAGGCTGCTTGAACTTCTTTGACTGCTTATATGAGGTTATTTGTTCTATCAAATCATGCTATGTCTGTCTTTTGACTGCAGATTTAACTAATCCTTAAAGGGGACAGAACATGAAAACATGGTTAAATCTTGTTAATGAAAGTTGAGTGAGAATTTCAGCTGTCTTGTGGTTTGTTTGTTTTGGAAGAGCTTTCTGAAATTTGCAAAAATGTCTTCACAAAAGCTAAAGAAAGAAAATTGTGACTTTAATATTTGAAATGTAACAAAATGGAAAACTAAGCAATACACTCATTCAGACTTCGAGTGTCTCAAAAATCCCAGCCTTTGTGTTCCTGTGTATTCAGCCATGTTTGTAACTGCTACATATTCTCCTGCCCCTGACAGTCTCTTTATCTTTCACTACTAAATAGCCAGTGGATACAACATGATCTTCTCCATACAAAAGTTAGTGGATAGTTAATGGTTAGCTAGTGGATAGAATATGATCTTCTCCATACAGGAAGAAGTGGTACCTAGAGAATTTGGACAGTAGACACGCTTGAGAGTTTGGTTTAGTTAGTTTTTATTATTCTTATTATTATTATTACTACTACTACTACTACTACTACTCACAAAACTTTGGAATTTTTTCATCAATTTAATTGAGGGTTTAAAAACAGTTTAAAGCTATGTATTTTGAGTGATTTACAATACCATCTTAATGATTCTTCCCTTTGGAACAACCCAGTAAGGCAATAGCCTTATTTTACAGATGGGTAATTGAGGCTGACTGATAAAATTGGACCTAATCTAGCTTGTCCAGTGATAGAAACAAAATGAGAGAGAGGTGGGCACAGGAAATGGGGCAGGTACAGAAGGTGGTGGCTAAATTTGAAAACTATGGGGGAAAAAACACTGAAATAAGATGAGAAACAAGAGCTGAGATTCAAGCTTTTGCTCCAATTTGTCATCCTTCCATCTTCAGGCAGTTTTCTTCAAGCAGGATTGGGGTTTCTACTTATGGTAGAAGGCTTTTTATAGATACTGCTGTTCCTAACTGATGGTTAAATGTTCATTTAGCAAAGAACATTTAACAAACAAACAAATAAATGTTGACACAACACTAAACTATAATATTCAGCATAGAGGGGAACAGTCCCTTATCTTCTGAAAACATGATGATAGCTTTGGGCAATATATGTTAGATCAGTGGTTCCTAACTTTTTCTTTATGATGGACCTCCTTTAAATATATTTTGTTGCCATGGACCACCAAAACTTATCTCAAGATTTAAAACCCTGAAGTGCAACAAATATTTTTTTAAAAAAACTTTTCAAGGGTTTGAGGTATTGTAATGAAACTTTGTATAAACGATGTCTATCACCAGCAAAAGATGCCTGCCCGCCTGCCCACCTGCCTTCCTTCCTTCCTTCTTTTAACTGTAAAAGCTCATAACATTTCTTTAAGCCTCCATGGATCCCCTGTGAGGACATCACAGCTCCCTAGGGGACCACAGACCACATGTTAAGAACCACTGCATCAGACATTTAGGGAATCATCAGGTAATAGATCTTTGGATATATCCTCCACTTGTTAGCGTGATCTTCAAGTCCTCTGAAAAATACTTGCTATTTGACAAATATATACGCAGTGACATTTCAGTCAAACAATTTCCAGGAGCAATCTTTGTGGATACTTTCAAGCACTCTGCTAAAAGTACAAATGGGCAGCTTGTAATGCCTTAGGTCAAACTAGCTCACATCATGCTGTGCCTCAACACTGTTGCCTCAGCATGCTAAGGTTTGCCTAAGGCAGCTGTGGACATAATATGGTGTGCAGACTATGGGTGTAGCTGCACTGCACAATTATAGCAGTGTGGTAGCATTGTAACTGTCATGGATCTGTCCTATGGAATCTTGGAATTCATATTCAGGCATGGTGCTTAGAATTCTCTCTGCTGCAGAGCTTTAATCTATTTCCCTCTCCAAACTACAAATGTAAAGATTCCACAGGATGGAGCCATGTTATCAAACTGTCATAATCATCTGGTATGGCTATACCACGTATTTGCCCCCTAGGCTCACACCTCCTGATGCTCCTATGCCAACCCTTCCTCCACAATCAATCTTCCTTCCTTCCTTCCTTCCTTCCTTCCTTCCTTCCTTCCTTCCTTCCTTCCTTCCTTCCTTCCTTCCTCCCTTCCCTTCCCTTCCCTTCCCTTCCCTTCCCTTCCCTCCCCCCCCCCGGGGGGACTCTACAAACCATATATACGTATACGTATGTATGCATGCATGCATGCCTCTGTGTGTGTGTGTGTGTGCGTGGAGAGAGAGAAAGAGAAGTCTAAAGCCAGAGACACACACACACATACACCTCAAAAATAAAACAAGTATCTTGCTGTCTCTGTTCTAAGGCAAGAACTCCACAAGGTGCTTTAAAAAAAAAAAAGGCAGATCAGAACTTTGCTGATAGCTGATGTAATAAATAAATTAACAGGGAGATAGTTCCTTTGGGTTTTTGTCCTAATTTTGTGCAACCTTAACCCTTACAAAAGACAGGATAAAACATACACACACACACACACACACACACACACACACACAGAGTACATATGGGTATGACTTAGGTGTTATAAAAATTTTACCCCAGTTTACAGATGACTATACCAACAAGGGAGAAATAAAAATCTCTCAATTGTAAATATTTTGTTAGAGACAGGCCATCTCTAGCCACTGACATAGGCTGTTGAATGTTGTTCTTTCATTTGATGCCTAAGTGTTTTCTCTCTGTATGTACTTTCTTCAGTTTCAGTCAATAGTAACTGCACAGGACTAACACAATCTCCCTTTGCTTAACTAAGGATACACACACACAGCAAGACAAAAAGGAGAGAGAGAGAGAAGAAAAGGCAGACAATTGGTGAAAAAAGACCCAAGCAACCAGTCTCCTCCTCTTACTTTTTAGCAGTCCACACAGCAAGGCAACTTTTATTGCAGTTTAAATTTTGCACTTATACAGAAGTCCACAAAAATCAATCTTGAAAAGGTTCAAATTTTGTGAGACCACCGCAAATACCTTCCACTTGTCCCAGTTTCTTTCATTTTCCTGTTTTCTAAATGAACCAAGTCAGGATTTGCATCCAAACCTCCAGCACACATGGCTGGATGATTCACTGGCAAACCACATTATGCCATTTATTCTCTTTTTCTTTTCAAAATAAATAAAAAATAGGACACCCTGGGATCTTTCTACAATAATCACAACACAAAGAGACATTCTGTGGCTGGAATGGAATAGTAACCTACACAATTGTAACCTCCTGTTGTCCCTGTGTATGTGCTTTTTATGTTGCTATATAAGAAAGTATTCAGTACCTTCTTGCTCAATGAACGCCCCTTCCTGAGCACAACTGACCTTCCCCCCTACTCCGGAGAGTGCCCATAGCCAATTAGTGGCTGGGGAGAGTCTGAGTACCTGTGTCTGGCTGTGGGTTCTGTGGGAAAAGATTTACAGTGAGTACACTGGAGGGAGCAAGGAAGGGAGGAGAGGGAATGAGAAGGAAGTGTACTGGCCGAGTGTAATGCTTCATTAAGCTTCTGTAGGATCTCAGGGCACTTCCACACTCCAGTGTTGGAGTGCTATTATTCCACCTTCAGCATCCTGTGGAATTCTGGGGTTTGCAGTTTACTGAGGCCAAAGAGCTCTCTGGCTGAGAATTCTAAATGCTCCTCCCTAAACTGTAAACCCCAGGATTCCATAGGATGTTGAAAGTGGAATAATAGCACTGTAAGTGATGTGTGGAAAGGCCCACAGTCTACATAGTAGGTAACACTTTAACAATTTCCCTGTTACATTATATCACAATTAATGAAACATCGGCACTCTAAGACAATGTCTAACTATATCTTGCTCATCAGAATGCTTTCTATTCCTGTCCACCCATTTTTGTAGATGAAGAATTCTACAGTAGAATCCCTTTCATGAAAGGATCTCTCTAATGGTTTCTCTAATAATAATGCACAGAAAAGTCTGGGCCAGCTTCTAATTTGTCATTATTTGCTATCAAGTTGACTTCAACATAGGGCAATCTGATGAAAGACACACCTCCAGGAACCCTGTCCTGTTCAGGTCTTGCAAATGCAGGGCCATAGCTTCCTTGATTGAATCAAACTATCTTTAGTGTGGGCCCCCTCTTTTCCTACTGCCTTCCATTTTACCAAGCATTATCATCTTTTCCAATGTGTCACATTTTCTCATGACATATCCAAAGCACAACAGCCTCAGTTTAGCCATCTTTGGTTCTAATGATTTGCTCTAACATCCATTTCTTTGTCTTTTCAGCAATCCATGGTCTCCACAGAACTCTTTTCCAGCACATTTCAAACACGTTGACATTCATCCCGCCAGCTTTCTTCACTGTCTAGCTTTCACACCCATTCATAGAAACTGGAAATACCATGGCCTCTTTATCAGCTTCTGATAGTATTTTATTACTGTGAACTCAAGAACAGGGCCCTTCTTCTATAGCATCTATTTATGTATGGGATTTTCTAATAGATAGATAGATAGATAGATAGATAGATAGATAGATAGATAGATAGACAGATAGATAGATAGATAGACAGACAGATAGATAAATAGATAGATAGATGACAGACAGACACATACATAGCATATTCATTAGGATAAAGATGACCTTTGGCAAGACTAGACAGATTTTTTTTATAGTATCAATCGTTCACCATATTTGAGAAGAGAGACTCCGCACATCCCACCCACTATCCCATTAGAACTTGTAAAAGTGACAGCTTTCATGAGGAGGGTGTTTTACTATATTTTGTTTTTTATTTTACTATGATCTCCATTGTCAATACTATTTACTGCTGCTACCGCTACTACTATTACTCCTCCTACTCTTACTCCTTTCTGCATTTTGTGTCAAAGAGCAATGCAATTGTACCCATGCCTGTAGTTCCTTTGGACTGAAAGCATGAAAAATGGTGCCTCATAACACTCCAGCAGGAGATTCTTTAAGAAGAGAAGACACTAAATCTGTGGGGAAGAGTTATAGAAAATGTCACAGTCTGCCAAGTAAGGTGTTGATTCTTGAAATGAATGCTCTGTTGGCACACACCCTAATGCATTGAATGGGGACAGTGCCAGATGATCAATCTGAGGATTGGATTATCTCAGTTTCAACATTTTCATCTCCTAGGGAATGGTGTGTTGAGCTTGAAAAAAGGACTAGCAGAAAATCCACAATGGATAGGAAACATTTTAACACATCACTCATCCACTGTCTAACCTCTAATTTTTTTTTGAGCAACATTAACGACCAAGATAGTGTGTAATATGTAGTCTACCATTACGTTTGGGCAATACGTTTTGCTTATGTGTTGTCTATACTAGGACTGCAAGACTATGGATAAAATCCTGTGCATGCCTACCTTTTTATAAGCCCCATGGAAATGAGTGAGGCTTACTTCTGAGTAGATACACATAGGGTGGTGCTGTGAACTTATTAATTGGGCTGCAATGTTAAGAAAACTCACAAGCTGGGACTGTCCACCTAAACTTCTCCTCTCTAACAGAGGAAAGAGATACCTCTTCTATGATACAACTAAATATTGTTTCTACACAAACAATTCACAATGCTATCTAAATATATAATGATTTTGAAAAAAAACCCAGGGATGAAGCAGAGAAACTCTAGTGGTTTGCTATATTTCTCATTCAGATTCCTTATTTTTCCCTTTTATCCATTCCTCATGGTGAGAATTTCAACTGAAAGTTCAACTACCCATCATTTCCTTTATTTCTTTATATTATTATGGCCAAGATCCTATATTGAGGAGGTATGGTATGGATCCCTGCATACAGAGTTACACAATAATCATGCTACCTAACTCTTGAGTTGGGTGCAGTGTTGCACAACTGAACAAAGTCACTGAATGTGCAACCAAATATAAATAGATATGTGCATGAATACACAATGCATTCATGCACAATGTGCAAAGCTCACCAATGTCCAATGCATACCCATGTGAAGAGGCAGTACATGCACAACTCTGCTTCTGTAACCTAAAACTCAATACGGATGTTTAGCATGAGACAAAAATGTCCTACCATTTCCATAAGGGAATGTAAACATGCATAGGACGTCAATATGATTCCATTCCATGTAAGTACCATGAACAGCGACCAATAAGCAGGCAGGCAGGCTGAGAGACAAAAAGATTGCTGCTTGGTTCTTGGATTATTCCAGAACACATATTTTTAAAAGGCTGTGGAATATGTTAGAATATGATGCTGATATTATAATCTGGAGGAAAGCACTGTATTTACAAAAGAACTAAACAAAACTAAATCAACATTGATAGTTTGAAGCTAAGTCTTTCCCCAACCTGCTTCATTTTCTGAGATAATCCAAAACTTTGAGTTGAAGACTGGAATCACAAGCATACATATGAGGAAGGAGGAATATTACGGCATAGTTAGATAAATAGATAAATCTCGAATTCTCAGAGACAGAATAACATTAAGTGGGGTTGGGAAGGAAAAGAGAGGAGCAATGGATTTCCCACTGTTTCTCAAACCCTGCTGGCTTGAATCACCCAAGGCAGAAGATGGGCAGGGGGAGATTGCTTTTTTTTCAGGTGGCTGGATCTTGTTATACACAATCCCTTCTTCAAAGCATAACTCTCTGTGTGTGTGTGCGCGCGCGCGTATGAGAGAGAGAGAGAGAGATCATTTGTGCCAGTTCTAGGGCTGGCTAGTGTAGTTTGTGCAGCCCAATCAGGTCCATTGTGAATGGAGTGGTCAGTGGCAGAGCTTGGAGTGCATGGGGGGGGATGGGTAGAGGGGTGGACAGAGGAGCAAGGGCATAGCTACGGCACACGAGGACAGCATCACAGCACATGGGGATGGAGCTACAACAGACGGGACAGAGCTACAGCGCATGGGAGTGGGCAAACAAGGAGCCGTGGCGCTCCCAAAAAATTGCCATTGGGGGCGCACTGCTCCCATCACCCCTCTGTCCTATGCGACTGGGAGTGGTTACAGATCCAGCAGAGTCAGAACTGGATTGTCCTGGCCCTAGACCTCTGAATGCCCCATTTTAGCAGCAGCTTCCCAAATGTCTGGGTACAAGAGGGATACCAACCATGGCAGACCTCATTTGGAACCATGCTTTTCTGTCTTGCAGGAACATCAAGTGCTGATGTTTACAGAAAAAGCCACAACAGTCATTGGATGGTCTTGGCTCAGTCATTCTCTCTCAGCCTAACCAATCTAGCTGAGCTATCACGAGGATCAAGTGGCTAAAGGAAGAACTATAAGAATCACCTGCAGCTTCCCTGTGACATTATGGACAAAAGTATCACTAACAGGCTATATCCATCATTTTGTGGAAATCAACGCAGAAAAAAGTTTCCCAACAGCCCCCCTCCCCACAGTTATCTCTCCATATCTCCTTTGTAACTTTGTTTTTGGGGGAGAGGATAGGAGACTTGCAATGGGTAGAAAGGATTCATCTCTTCACAGATCACTGGATCTCTCCATTTTGCCAGCAGAACACCCCTCTTGGATGCTGACCAATAACAAAAAGGAAATATGATGAACTGAACACAGTGGGATTCACTTCCAGAGAAGCATCACATCATTAACATTGCATAAAAAGGGCACTGCATTGTCCACATGTCATATAAAAATTGCACAGACCTTCTTAAATTTCTACCCCCCTCCCCCACATTTGATCCTAATGGGGAGTCAATTCATGCAGCTGGAAACGCATCATGAAGAATTTTTCAAGTGTGTATAATCAAGAAACCACCCAATTTGTACCGTAAGGAAGAAAGAAGATTCTATTTAGGACAACTTACAGATGCAGTCAATAGTGCAATTAATGTTCTTAGCCCAGCTTAATAGTTGCTAATCTCTATCACCAGTAAAAGTAATAGCAAACCAAAAAGTTTTAAAATCCTTTGCAGTGCAGGAAAAAAAATATGGACATGACCAGCACCAAGAGTAAAAGGAAGATACACTGGCTGAAATAGAGTTACAGATATTCCTCTGGGAGTCTATAAATGAATGGATTTCAATCTTTTCATCACTGAATGGTTAGATGGGTCTCAGCAATGCTTATAAGATGGAGAAGGAGTTAGAGTAAGTGACAGAATTGGATCAAGGGTAACCTCATCCATATTTTTTAACAGCAGACATTAATGGACCTGCTGTCCAAAATGATATCTGGATTGGCAATGGCACCTTGAAGGCAAGGGAAAAGGGACATAAAACCATCATAAATTCAGCTTTAGCTGCATTTAACTTCAGATTTAAACATGAAAAAATCAGCACTATATTTTATCATATGACAATCCACTGCAAGTTTTAAGCACAGGCACTTTGAAGAATGAAGAACTTTGTTTTGTAGGAGAAGGGAATGCCCAGTATCCTACATCCTAACAGCAAAATCATCCCTTAAGTACAAATCCTTCTGTAGGCAAAATGATACTATCTATGCAAAAGGCAGATGCAACAGCAGGCTTGGGGGTAACTCCAAAGTTTGTAGAAACATCAAAGGAACCCATCCCACTGAAAACCTTTAAGGAAAAAAAACTAAGGGAGCAATTTCAACTTGCAAGATTTCAACACTCTAATGCTTGGCTCATTTGTACTCTGTATGCATACACTGGTGTTACCTATTAGCACGTCTCTTAGATTGTTAGGAACATAGGAAACTCCCTTAAACTGAGCTGGACCATCAGTACATCCAGCCTAGTGCTGCCATTTGTGGCACTGGCTCTCCAGGGCTTTCAACAGATCCTTGATGACCTCCCATCCAAGTACTTACTAATAAGACCCAACCTTGCCCAACCTGATTCTGAAATCAGATGAGATTGAGAGTGTTCAGGCTAGTACAGGGAGGATATTAACTTAGGTTGTCTTTTCCACAAGCCAGAAAGAAAGTTTGCCTTCCCCACAATGTGAACCTTGAGTTGTGCTCAGTAGGATCATTCCCAAGCTTTTTGTTCCATAAACAAGTTCCTCTAGTTAACCAGCTCTTTGTTTACAAATAACAACCAGGTTCCATAGTGGTTCTGTAGTAGGCCACTGCATGTATGGTTCTTCAGAAAGCTGCATCATTTCTCTATTACAGGAACAGACAAATTGTGGTCCTTCAGATCTTTTTGGATTGTAACTCCCATCAACCCTATCTAGCACAACCAATGATCAGAAATGCTGAGAACTATAGGCCAGAAATATATGGAGGGCCGTGTTTTGTCCAACCCTGTCCTATGAAGAAAGATTGCATTGTATTGAAGAACTGTTTAGTTTTCATATAAAGTCATCTAAGAGGAGTAAGGACGTAAAGAACAACCACAAGTTTTTCTGATCCTTGACTAGAAAAGGCATTTTGAAACTCTGAAGCAACTCATTGAGAAAATGGTTAACCAGCATGAGATTTTCCACACTTCAGTCTCTTTTTTTAAAGAAAAAAAAGTCAATTTTAGATATTACACCATTGTACAAAAGGTAATTTCTTTTGTTTTGTTTTTTACAGAAAGAAAGGGGCATTTTAAAAGAAATGATTTCCACCACCACCACCCCAAAAAAAATGCCAAAGAAAAGAAAAGAAAACCCTTGTAATTTTACCCAGTAGCAAGCAAACTTTTGGAATTATTTGCTGAAAGAAATAAGTGAAAATTAACATCATTAAATGGGAGACATGATAAATTTTATAAAACTATATAGAAGTATAGAGGAAGTCCAGCAAGAGGAGTCTTTTGTTTTTCTTTCTCCTGCATAACATTGGAACCAAAGGTCATCTCCCTCAAATTAATAGTGAGATTCAGGACTGATAAAAGGAAGCACCTTTTCACATTGCACATAGTTAAAACTATGGAGTTCACTTTCCTAGGAAGCTGTGATGACTGCCAACTTGGGTAGCTTTAAAGGAAGATTGGACACATTCATGTAAGATGGGGCTATCAGTTTAATCCATCAGCTTGCTGGCAATCTCACAAACCATTTGCAAAACAGCAATACTTTACTAATAAGCTTTCCTCTACCATGAAGGACTAGCTATCCAAAAACTGCCTCACAGGTATATCAAGAAAGATACCCTCTGCTAAATACTTGGTAAAATAACAAGTCATAGTAATTATGTTCGTAAGAGTACAACAGCTCCCAAAATGCTATTTTAGTGTCATGGAGACTAAGCAACCTTTGTGTTTATGTGACAAAACCCTTTCATAGTTTTTAAGGATATAAATTGTGTTTCTGTTGCAAATTTAAAGAACAAACACTAAAGCATTTTGTCAGGGAAAGTGGCTATCCTTTGCAAATGCAATTGCTTGCTTTCTGTGCAATGTCATTTGCAATTAGGTCTTCAAGCCAGGAGAGAAAACGCTGTAGTAGTTAAACAACTGTTCAAGCATGAAGAGTACCACCTGCTGGCTATCTGTTATACTACAACACACACATTAAGGCATCTGCTAGTAACACAGTTCACTTGAACGAAGGCAATCAAAGGCAAAGTTGTACAAGGGAGCTGGCAATCATGAATTCATAGAGGAAACTGCATGTTGGACATACCTGATAAACACCGTATTACAGTGGTTATTTGATTCATTATAGAATACGGGCTGGATACAAATAACAGATTATACCATGCAATCTTTCTCTTTTGGGGGGCATGTATAAGGTTCCCCCCACCCCTAAATTACCAATTGAGAATGACACAGATGAGCAGCAACAAAAACTGGGAATCATACTGAATAATGAAATTAGGTTGGCTTCATTAGCACCATTACACTCCTAATTCCAATTTACCAGGGTGTATCTATGAGAAGAATCATTGTAGAAAAAACATGCTGATCTACAGAGGAAAACAAGACAATAGTGGTATCCGGTTAAACAGCAGTTCAAACAGAATGATGCCATAAGTATACACAGAGTGTGACGCCTCCTTTTTCTCTCCTCTGCCTTACCCTTTGACAGATGTTGCTTCTTACAGCTTGGACGCAGCTTTATTTGGAAGTTAGACAGGCTAAGTCATTTTTGCTAAGGCACAAACAATTTGCATTACTATTTAAAACTATGCTGAAATAGGGGTAAGGAGGCAAAATCTTGTATAGAGCCCAAGCCTCTGGGACAGTTGATACAGTGCATTTAGAGGTGTAGCTGCAGGGGAATGGGTGAAATAAGTGTTACATCAAGGCCAGTGTAGTATAATGGTTTGAGAGTTGGACTACAATCCTGGAGGCCAAGGTTTCTTTCCCCTATCAGCCATATAGGGTGACTTTGGGCACATCACACACACTAAGTCCCAGAAGACCCCATTATAGGTTCACTTAGGGTCACCCTAAGTCAGAAACAAAGGCACACAACAACAATATGAGGGCATTGCCCCCCTATAAGAGTTATTTCCCCTTCATTAGATTTTCTTTCCGTCTCCAAATTTCTAGCACTGCAGAAATGTCACTTTGCCTGCCCCTTTTCTTTGGATGCTTACGTTGCTTTTCTAAATGTTCAAGTGATATTTTAAGTTGCTGAAATGCTAGAATTTTAGGGACTGAAGCAAAATTTCATTTTTTTGATGGGGGATAGAATTCTTATTGGGGGCAATGTTCTAATTTGGCTCTTCCTGTAGCCACTCCCCTGAATGCATTATAGCCCAGCAAGTGACTACAGTCTATGTTGCTAAATTCTGGGAGGGGAAGAACCCCACATCTTGCTCTGGCCCCAGCACGTCCAGTGTAATATAACAAGGGACATAATCTGCTGTATAATTGAAATGGACGTGTATAGTTGGCATTGTTGTTGGATGTCTTCAAGTAATTTCCAACCTATGTTGAACCTAAAGTGAACCTACCGCAAGGTTTTCTTGGCAAGATTTGCTCATAGGGAGGTTGCTAATGCCTTCCTCTGATGCTGAGAGTGTGTGACTTGCCCAAATCACCAGTGGGTTTCAATGGCCAGATGAAGATTTGAACCTTGATCTCCAAGAGTTTTAGCCCAGTATTCAAACCACTACACTACATTGGTTCTCATTTGTTTGAGAGCTAGTTGTTTGTGGCATTTTGATTTTTGAGGTTTTTAATAAGAAAGCAAAACTACTTTTTTTTTAGTTTTAAACAATAATTTACAGCTATAATAAGCTATAATGACAGGTAACTATGAGGCATGTTAGAAGTAGAACTAGAAGTGGAATTCAGAGTTGGGCAAAATTCAATAGTCCAGGGGTCATTTTATGTCCCCTTTAGAGGCTGCACCAGCCCTTTTGGATGAGCGAGAAGTGACCAGAAGATTCACTTCCATTTACCCTCCCCCCAAAAAAAAAATCTTAAGGGTGCATGCCTCCCACAAGCTGCATGATTCTTATCCATGCTGTAACTACTTTTTTTTCAGATTGTATTCTTGGGCTCTGTTGCCCCTCATTTTAATACTATTAAAACTAGTATTAAACTAGTGCATCAGATTTCCCATTTAAAATCCCTTTGAAATCACTTTGCAACCTGAGACTTGCACATCTCAAAAGCTTATATTCATAACTACTGGCTGAAATCCAGTTCAGGAACATTGCTTTGAGTACCATCATTGTGTGAGATAAGATCAGCCTCAGAAAGAAAAAATTGATTCTTCTTGTGTCTTGAATCAGCCTCTCCAAAGGACAGTAGCCACTGGCCTTTGGACAAATAGCTTTAAAGAAGAAAAACTGAGTGGGAGTGCGGCTTAATATTGGAAGGTTCATGCCAATGAAGAAAAGAAGTTTTTTTTTCCACTCCTTCACCTGAGGAAGGGAGGCCTGTAGCAGATTAACAGTGGTAGCTTGTAGAAAAAGTGAGGGACGTCCTTCTCCATGCAGTAGTGGGAAGTATTCCCCCGTTCAGGCCATGAGTCATGCAAGCAAGGTAACCAATTGTGAAGAAAGGAGCTGGGCAAACTTCACTGAAGGCTCAGGAACTGCTGTGAAGTGAGGCTGCAGAGAGGAAATGTTACAAAAGCTGAGGCTCATCTCTGTCAGAAGGCAGATAGCGAAAAGTTGACACAGAATTCAGGACAGATGGAATAGAGGCAGAGGAATGGACTGTGGTTTGAGGGAGCTGCAAATAACTTAGTAGCTCAAGGGTTAGTGTATCATTTCATTATGTCTTAGTAAACTTCCACTTCTTTATTTTTTTAAATCAGTGTTTCTGTCTGTTCATATTAAGTTTGGTGGAGGGCCTGGTCACATTTACTATCTAGAACTTGCCAAGACAACGCAGTCACTGGTCCACAATAGAGAGGCCACCTTCAGGCCCATAAACCCACTCCAAGAAGGGACTGGTTTCAGCCGAAAGACCAAGGTGAGGGGCAGGAATCCAGGGTAGGAACTACAAGGTCAGCCTGGCAAGGGGTTCCATCCCACCAATATATTTTGCTTGTGGGCAGAATGATGGTTTAGGAGAAAGGAAAGTTAAACAAAGGAGACAGTGAAGGAGGCTTAGACTCCTATGTCAAAATGGAAAGGACACAAATTCCTTCACATTTTTTCCCAATTTGACAAAAACAAAGCAAAACAGCAGAAACAGCAGCAGCAGAACTGTGAGCGGTCTGAGCATAGATCTCTCCTATCCCATGATGTAGACTCGAGTCAATAGACTCAGACTCAAGTTGGACTTAAGTCACTTTTTGACTCGGCCTCGACTTGGCCATAAATGATTCACTGACTCAACTTGACTCGACTCGAGACTTGTATATTTTTAATGACTGACTTGCTGCCCTTTATTCAGTAACATAACACGTTCATCCAAGAACCTTATGACTTTGAACAATGCCTCAATTTATTTTTGCCTACTAATCACATAACAATCTGTCTGAAACCGAAAGTGTGCGCACATTTCTCAGAGGGGAACAGCAAATGGATTAGGCAATGGGCTTGAGGTCTGCTCAGCAGTGTGTCCCTGCTGCATTTCAGAGGAGCCTTCTAAAACTTTCCCTACGAGCAGAAGACAAGACTCACTCCCAGAGTGCAGGTGCATTTCTCAGAGGGGAACAGCAAATGTATTAGGCAACAGGCTTGAGGAGGAAGGATCTTTCCTTCTAAAGCTTTTGAATCTTCAGTAATGAGGAGTAAGAAGGATCCTATTCCCCACTTTCAAAGCTGCAGATGGAAAAACTGCAAACGTGGAGAGCCGATTCTGCTTACATTGTTGAAACTGAATTTATTTCACTCTATCCAATAATTCTGGAATTTTGGTTGGGGCATAAAGTTGGCTTCCAGACTTGAGACTTGACTTGAAAGTATCTTCAAGGACTTGAGACTTGGAGGTAGAGACTTGAGACTTGACTTGAGACTTGGAATAAAAGATTTAAATATATCACTGCTCCTATCTACTTTGGCTTTGATGTTCTTCAGATCTTGAGCCAAGTCAGAAGAAGCATATGACTCTTCTTCCCACAGATTGCATCAGAATTATGAAAAGATACCCAAAGTCATTGGTGCTTCCTTGTAGTGTGCAAAGCCACCCTAAGGCAGGCGGCCTATTTGTGCTAAATGAATGCAGGAAGTTAACTTTAAGGAAAATGGAACCCTTGACATGCTGCAAGGTTAATGTCTATACAAATTACCTGCTTCAGCAAACGCTAACAGAGGACATCAATTTGTCAAGGAGTTTGTGAAGGAGTGTGATTAGACTGAACCCTTACTTCATCAGGACAAACTTTTTCCATTACAGATAGTAATTAACTCTCATTCAACCACTTGGAAATTATTCATATATGAAACATCTTTGTTAAAAAAAATCTCATGTCTTTTCTCCAAGTAAAACTGCTTTGACAAATTTCACAAAATCGAAGTGAAATTGGAGGATTCTTTAAATGGAAAACATCCAAGGAACTTCTGAATTAGTCAAACACTTCAGAAAAATTTTGTAGAGTTTTTGTAATCACCAATAGTGGGGGGGGGGGCTAAATTTAAACATGAAAGTAAACGAGGGGTCACTTCCCATTTATTTCTAATGGTTTGCAACAACCCCACTCTCTAAGGCACAGGTTTCTTATATTTATCAATACTGTAATTCAAAGTGTTTCTCTGCCTGGCTGTTTTGCTATACAAATCCATATGCTCAATCACAGAGCCACCCAACTTGGTGTGCTATCTGATAGAATCAGAATATGGAAAGCAGTAAGATTGTTGATCTAGAATTTTCTTTTGGATACCTCCCAAGGAAACATTATGGATTTCTGAATTGTTCCTTGACCAAGAATGGACTTTTATGGACTATTTTGACTAAATTTGTTACTCAGCCTTAGATTGATATTGGGAACATGTCTTGTGTGGGTTTGCTTTCCCTTTTCTGACACAATCAATAGCTTTACTCAAGTCATAGAGGCTCATAATTTACCTTCTCAAAATGTCCTTCAATAAGCTCAAGGAAGCATATATGGCCTTATAAAGTGACCTCCCCATTGTATCCTCACAGGAAAGGTAGATCAGGCTGGGAGAATGACTGGACCCTGGATATCAAATGAGTTTCATGCCTCATAAGGAACTAGTTTGTTTTTTTAAAAAAAATTGTGTATAGATAATAGTTTAATTCTCTTTAAAGCTGACTTTTTATGTTCTTAAGTATACAGTCAGCCCTTCACATTAGTGGGTTTGATGTTCACGGATTTGATTATTTGTGAGTTTCTCCAACCCCTGCCCTCCCACCTCAGGTGCTTCTTTTTTGGGGGAACCTTCTCTCTTGGTGGTTCCAATCTGGCTGCATAGCCCTTTAAAAACCCACCTCTGCTCTTCCTCTTCCTCTACTAGTCTCTGCCTGGCTGGCTAAGGATGGCTCTCTGCCCAAATTCTGAGCACCACAAACTCTGTACCCATGCCTCACACACACCCAAGGAAGGAGATGGACAAGAGAGAGGAAGTACAGGACCACCATGCCAACCATCTCCTTTCCCTGACCTGGTTTAGACTCTGGATGCCCACTTCCCCCCCCATGCCTCAGCCCTCTTCCCACAGACACACAGATTTTGTTATTTGTGAATTTTTCACTTTTGCGAGGTTCCTGTGTTCCTAACCCTAGAGAATGTGGAGGCCCAAGTGTATTATAATTAATTTGTTATGTCACCTTGAGTTCCAATCTTGGGAGAAAAGACAGAATATAAATAAAGATGGTGATGATGATGATGATGATATCGGTGTTTCCCAAGTCCCATTCTAACATTCTAAACACTATACCACAACTAATCAGTGCTGTTCCACTATAGACATGACCCTAAAGCCAATTGTTCCTCTCAGCTACAACACACCCATAACTGAATGGTATATCAATCAAAGTGTCTATGTGTGAATTTAGGCTTGGGTTCATGTGTGGATTTCGGTTCTGTTGGATTTAGATTTATGCAGAAAGTTACCAAAACAGACTTATGAGAAGGAGAAGCAAGAGAGTGGTTTAAAATGTATACCCTCCAATTGTCCTCATTTTGCAAGGATAGTCCCAGTTAATGCTCTGCCATCCCACTTTTTCACTTGTTTTTAAAATGTCCCAGTGTCTCTCTCCTTCTCCTGCTCTCTCCCTTTTGTCCTCAGCTACGTCAGTTGTTGCAGTTGGGGCAAACTGAGGCCGTTTCCACACTAGACTGTTATAGTCCTATTATTCGTCAAAGGCCCCTCCCTAAACTGCAAACCCCAGGATTCTATCGGATGTTGAAAGTGGAATAATAGTACTATAGCAGTCTAGTGTGGAATTGGCCTGAGTTCACAGTGCAAAGGTACTTTGTACTCAATTAACCGAGCAGGTGGAAGACAAGAGACTGGCTCTTGCCCTTCCCAGTAGCCTCATACAAAAGCAAACTTTTCAAGCCTCTTCTATCTTGCCTGTTTTCCTTTACTGATAACTTTTGCTGTCTTGATCACACTCTGAAATTGCTTGGGCACACATATCCTGATTTTTATCTATGAAATGAGGAAGGGTATGTTGACTTTTATTATGACAAAGTATCAGAAAACTACACTGAACATATCAAAAAGTTGTAATAACTATATACTCGTCCATGTGTGTGTGTGTGTGGTAATTATCCCTCCCTTTTTTTCCTCTTTCCTCATATTCTTGCTACTCTAGTCTTTCAAGGGGATTTTAACAGCAAATATGCACAGTATACTAAAATACACATAATATTTTTTTCTTACTTGCATTTAAGATACATTTAAATACAAGTGAGGCCCTGAAAGCTTTGGCTCCACATCACAATGCATTTTTCGCCCTACTAGCACAGCTAATTTCATCTCCTCTTTAGAGTGTGCTTTTTTAATAATTGTGATTATTGTTTATTTTCCATTTACACTTGTCATAAAGAAACATCATCTTTCGAAGCAGTGCACTTTTGAAAGGAGTGTGTCTGGTTTCAGAAATAATTATTTGAAACACAAACTGAAATGTAATCACATTGGATTTAAATTAGAAAGGCTAATTTAATAGGAGATAATGTGCAAATCATTTTCTTACAAGAACATAGAGTAGTTTGTCACAAAAAAGGCAGCACATTTGCATTATAATGGGCTTCCTTATCATCTCAGTGTATAATTGTTTAGAACATTGTGATATAGCCACTAGCAACAAACATTTTGAAGCTGCATCTCAAGAGCTGCCAAAAATGTATATTGCCCTCCAAAGTCCTCTGCACACTATACATTTGTGACAGGGGTAGGCAACTTCAGAGAGCCAAGACTGTTGTAGTGGCTTGAGCATTGGACTACAGCCCTGGAGGCCAGGGTTCAATTCCCTGCTCAACCATGGAAACCCACTGGCTGACCTTGGGCACATCACACACTGTCAGCCCCAGAAAACCCCATGGATAGGTTTGCCTTAGGGCTGCCATAACTCAGAATCAACTTGAAGGCACACAACAAGAACAGGCAACTTCAGGAGTACAGGGGCCAGGTTTCTGTCTTCAAAACCTCCAGGAACCACAGGGACCTGGAGAGAAATGGATAAAACCTGGAAGCAGTTGGAAACTGGCTTCTTATTTTTTTGGGGAAAAAAATGTTACAGTGCAAAAGGCTGAGACCTAGGGAAGTCAGCAACGCTCCCCTCTTCACCCGTTTGGTCCATGCGAAGAGAATGCAATGGCGCCATGTCTTCCTTTCGCAGCGCTGCCGGGCTTTTTCCATTGCTGCATTACATAAGGAAGTGTCGCCAATGCGCTTCCATAGTTTCCGCATGGCCAGAAGTGACGGGAGCGCTGTGCAATCGCAGACGTGAAACGGATTTTTTCCGTTTTGCAAAAACTGCACAAGCGCGACACTCCGCAACAAGATGGTAGTGGGATGGTGATGATGTCATGAGGAAGCGCAACCTGCTGACTGCTGCCATCCTGTGGCAGAAATGAGACAGTGACATCGTGCAGAAAGAGCCCTAGTTTAAGGAGGAAACCACAATTTCTAGACAACACAAGGAGAGCTAATTCATCCATTTTGGGCCAGCAAAAAAAGAGTGGGGGTTTCTAGGCCCACAAAAACATCCTCAAGCGACATACATGGACTCAAATTTGCATTTTGCTCACCTCTGGTTTATGTCTGTCGGGAAAAAAAAGATGTTTTCAAAGATGATTAAGTCTTAAACCACAGACGTTTCACAAAGTCGTAAAATGGGCAATATCACATAGGTTACGTAAGTGCACAGGAAGCTGCCTTCTAATAAGACAGTCTAAATTCACCCACACCAGCCTCTCTTTACATTTCTTATCTATTTCATTTGAGGAAGACATCCCAAATTTCAGAGGGAATTTAACATTTTAGATGAAATTTCAGTGACTACTACAACTGGTTTCCATGCTCAGTGCTTGTTCAACTCTTCCATTTCCCCTTCTCCTAGATCCTACACTCACCTCTGGAGTCTCTTTCATCTCCCCTAGTAACTAACTAGAACATTTATAGAGAACCACACAGATCAGATCCTTAATTGATTGTTATGTATAGAACAAACTGAAAGAAAATGGATATATGCTTGCTCCATTACCACACAGTGTTGGCTTCATGTCTGCAAATCTTGAGTAAGATACCTCTGTACCCCTGCTGAGTGAGTGTCCCATTTTTCTCACTGTCCTCTGTGTATCACTACACAAAAGAGGGCAAGCACTGAAGTTCCTTCACTTTTTTGCTGCTGACAAGAATGACATCTGAAGGTGCAGTGATGGTAAGGAGGAGGAACACATGGATAAGGGCAGCAGGTAGATTTACTGACATGAGAGGTATCTGAAAAAAGCAATCCAAGATGTTGAACCCACCCCTTCCCAATATGATTACACAAAAGCAGAAGGTAGTAAGAACAAAGAAGTGTGTGATAGATGATGATGCTGTGATTGAGGAGCAACTGATTGTGCAGGAGGCCGAGCCAGTGACTGAGCAAGTCAACCTGCAAACACCCCCTGCACTAGAAGGACAAACAGAGACTGAGTTTCCCCAGCCAGCTCATGACGGAGAGGGAACCAGCAGTGATGCAGAGGAGTTGCAGCCAGCTGTGCCCATCAGCCCGCAATCACGCAGAAGGCTGAAACGGGCTGTGTAGAGGGAGGCTGCCTGGACTAGGTTGAGGAAACAATAACGAGTAGCACCTGCTCACAGGAGCTATTTAAGTCTGCCGGCGTGGCTGCTTCTTGTTTGCAGCAAATTATTAGCAAGCCCTCACAACCTTTGTGTCTCCTGCTCCCTGAAACCCTCCGGATGGATCTCTGCCTCCTGAACCCTTGGACTGGACCTTAACCTGGCTCGGCTTCTGTCTTCCTGGTGTTTGGTATATTTGGACTCCCCAAGTGTTCCTGACCTCTCTCCTCCCTTGCTGGCTGTGGCCCGGTAGGGAGAAATTCCTGACAAAGTGCAACATCTAGGCAGTGACACTGGTGGCTCCCAGATCAGTGAATTTTGTTTCAGATTTCGTCTGAAATTTAAAGAAGCTATCCAAGATGCTGAGCATTATCCCCAAAATAGGTCCAGACTTGGGGTAGATCTGTTTGGCCATTTCCAAACTAGCCTGTTACAGTGCTATTATTTCACTTTCAACATCCTATGGAACCCTCAAAGGCCCCTCCCTAAACTGCAAACCTCAAGATCCCATAGAATGTTGAAAGTGGAATAAAAGCACTATAACAGGCTAGTGTGGAAATGGCCTTAATGTCTGGGCTAAAATGAAGAGCAGATTTGTTATACCACTGACATGGAAGCAACCAGCTGCCACAACCTCTGGGCCTGTTGTGTAGGCTTTGGTAGGTGCCTAGAAAGGACAACCACCAGCAGCTACCTTCTATCTTACAATAACAATTGCCCACAAAATAAGTGTAGGAAACAAAAGTAAATTGTAATTTTTTTTCATAGCAAAAAGTGAAAGAAACCAAATTGAGGAAAGTATACCATTTTGTTTAGCCAACAATTACCTTGGATGCTCAAGAATGTCTTTATACAGGCCACATAAATAAATCATGCTAGTTTAGTGTTATACATTAATTTGGATGGTTTCAAAAAGGGACTGGACAAATTTAGGGACAATGAGTCTATTAAAGGAGGGGGTTACTAGTCATGATGGATGGATGCAACTTCCAGGATCAGAAGCAGCATGCCTCTATACATTGGTTCCTGGGGACAGGAGCAGAACCCATGACTTCATTATGGGTTTCCTACGGGCAACTCGTTGGCTTTGAGGTGGTACAGGACATTGTGCTAGAGTGGCTTTGCATCTGTTGGAAGCAAAGATGCTTCAATGCTTGTATAAAGTAAGTAGTGAGAGAGGAAAGTCTCAATAATGTCTTCCCTTTGTCTCTCCTGTCTTTCTCTGTCTTTGTTCTATGTACTCGAACCTTTTGCCTTCTTCTTACCTGTTGAGGTCCCTTTCCCTTCTTTCAAGAAGTTACTTGGTCTCTTTGTTCCCTTTCTCTGGGAAGAGAGCACCTATGGAGCTACAAGCCCCACTGTAATGGTTGCTAGCTTACACCCACATATGAAAGCCAACCCTTACAGTCTCTTGTAACCAAGTATAGATCAACTTCTTTCGTCTATCCCTTTTCCTATCCTAAGATGCATTTCCCAAGACAATGCACCTAAATTTTCTACCCCACAAGAGCACTTTGAGTAACTACTACTGTTTCTAACACAAGCTCATGTGGTACCAGCCCTGCTGTACTCTGCTTAACACAGATACCAAATATTCCCACAGGGCTGACCTCAACAGAGCTGTCTCATGTCCTATTTGATTATCACTGGTGGTACAGTACAAATTGAGAAGGTGATTATTTTTGTTGTTGTTGTTGTTTGGTGCACAGCTTTTCCAGTTTGTCTGGGAAGTGTGAGAGTGGAATAGGAAAGCAACAACAATAACAACAACATATAGCCAGTGAACGGCAAATTATGCTACCATCAGTGGTATATAGATATGTGTACAAACCACATTGAAAACACCTGAAATAGGACCACTGAGGAAATTCAGCTGTTTTGACACAATTCACAGCAGTAATTAGATTTTCCATATACACATCCCTGGATACAAAACTATTAGTGTCAATAACTGATATGCAAGTGAAATATAGGGAGAGTTGAATAAATCCGGGTGAAGATATTTGTTAGGAAAAAGTAACAGATAATTTATTATCTATGGACCAAAATGTATAGATTTAAACACGGCTGTTATTTTTTTTTTTTCCTCTTCAAAGACAAAATAATAGCGCTGCTGCAAAGTGAAAAAGCAAAACTGATCTCAGGAAGAGGGAAAAAAAACACCATATAAGTGATTCATGGCTAGATATTTATTTTTGCTCCTGCTGTCCTGCTCAGGAGAGATAAGGGAACTAGTAGTCATCTAACTGTATCATTGCTAAGTTGCTTTGTGGCATTTTGGAGTCTGCTAAAGTACTGCCAGCAATGCTAGAGCCTATCTTTGTTTCCAGGTAGGTTATCTTCCTACAGATTTCAAACAAGAAGCACTGTGAGTGAGGAGAGAGTAAGGGGGGGATCTTGCCTTTGAAACATGGATGGATGCTGGAGGAGAACACTTCACTTAGCAATCTGCCAGGAACTAAGGAGAAATTCAGGCAAGGGAAGAGAAGGATAAAGAAAAGCTTTCTGATTGTGAATTAAACAGAGTTAAATTTCTAGCCTTATTTGTTATTTTCTGTTTGGTAAATGATGCTGATGCATAGGGAATTTATAAGTGGCATTAGAAACCAGACACCAATAGGGATGGGAAAATTTGTCAGTTTTACTTTCTCTGACATTAGGTTTTTTCAAAATTGGTACATTCTGCACAAAAATAAAACAATGCAGAATTTTTTTTACTTTAGACACAACTGAGTGTTCCTGTTCATCTGGAGGTACAGTAGGTCCACCATATTCAAGGATTCCGTATCCACAGATTCAACCAACCACAGCTTGAAAATATTAAGAAAAAAAGCCACAGAACAAGCCTTGATTTTGCCATTTTATATAAGGAGTGGCATTTTACTACACCATTGTAGAGAATGGGACTTGAACATCCACACATTTTGGTATCTACCGGGAGCAGCTGTCCTGAAACCAAACCCTAGTGGATACCAGGGGCTCACTGTAGATCCTTGAGGTGGGGGAGAAGGACTGCTTTATTGCAAGACCTAACATATAGGATATTACCTGTCATATACCCAGATGGTAGGAGACTTATTTGGCTGCTGAAGTCCTAGATGAGCTTCTGCCTTCCATCACTTCCAGTGTTTCATTTGCTATGCAAATTGGCATATAGAAAAGCACTCAGGTTCCCTGATGAGAGAATCTGATCCCTATGACATGCCAAAACTTTGTTGTAGCAAAGAAAGCATTGTGCCCAGTTTTTACCCAGGAAATGTGAACCTGCATGGCCAGTACCTCTGTGATTCTCTTACAAGTAAATGCTGTGGTGAGACCACCACTGCCTCTAATTGTGCAACAGCTTTCAGGCAAGCCAAACCTTGTCAGTTTACAAACCTGAGTTCCCGTGCAATGCAAAATCTTGCTAATCTGCAAACAAGAGATCCTTGTGTGCAAATAAAAGCTCCTAGTCCACACAGAGCAACAAATAAGAATTCCTGTTCTGAACAAAACCTTCCTCAGTGGTGGAGCTTGGAGTGTGTGAAGGAGGGGGGCATAGCCGCAGTGTGTGGGGGCACGGCTGCAGTGCAGGAAGCATGGCCAGGGCATGCAGGGGCGCGGCTACGAGCCGGGACACACAAAAAATATTGCCGCCTGGGGTGAAGGCCCTCCTCCACCCCCGCTTTCCTAGGTGACTGACCTTCTTCAACTTTAATTAGCTCCTCATTTCCACCCAATAATCAGAGATAAAGGTAAAAGAAACTCAATTGTGCCTGGGATGAATTAGGTCCAGGGCTAGCCATTCTCCACTTATGCTTTAACAGCCTACACTACATATCACAGCCAAGTTCCTGACACTGTATTCCTTGATCGTCTTTGTTCCACCTTGACTATGATTATGTTATTCAGACATTAAAACTCAGGATTGTTTGTTTTTAATTTGACCCTATTTTGTTCTCATGAGGCAATGAAAAGAAGAGACTGAATCTGGACATCCGCTTCAGAACTTTCTCTTGTCCTTTTGATATTGGCTTATCAAGCAAGCCCATTCATCCAGCTGATGAAAGTCTTGCTTACCCAAAGCAAAAGGAATGAGCAAGTGAAACATATTAACATACGAGGCAAGCTTTTTCTGAACTATATGGATGAAGTCCAAAAGTGGGACGGAGTTTCTTTAACATTCCTCCGCACACAGTTAGTGTTGCTTTACATATTAGAAAATTATGTTTGACAACTTGACATTTTAATTCCTTCAATCCAATTAAGCTGTTAGGAGATTCAATTACTGCATAACATGGGTCGGGAACTCCTCTGTCTGTAGTGCCCTCCTTCTTATCCCCCTTCTATTTTCTATTGCTTTTTATTAACAGAGTTGGAGAACTCATTAGGAGCCTTGTTATCATTAACATTATTAAACTTTGTCTTTCTCATTATCAGGAACATTTTTATCTCGGCTGTCATTAAGGTCCAGATCATTTACTTCAAAATTACTCCAAGTCTATGAAAAGGATAGAATGTAATTCCATTATTTCCCAGACTTTTCAAATATATTTTTTAAAAGTCTAAAACTTCTTCCAATGTTTGCAGATTATGTGCAAGGTAATCTCTGGTTTATGTGAATGGATCAGGATAAATAAAATAATAGTGTTGTCAGCTCTATTGCCAAAGAACACTCAGGTGGATTTAGAACAGCTGCCCTGGGGAATGTTAAGACGTACAGAAAAGCTCATAAATAGAAAACTGGCTTAGTGTTGTATCTTTTAATGGCCAACACTTTTAAACTAATAATAGGCAATTTAGATAACGATGATGGAATACTAATTGGGCTAACCTTTTTTTTAAAAAAAAATCTGATCTAGTCAGTTAAGTACTTAAAGAGCAGAGACTTAGCAGTTACCTTTAGGACCTAAGATGAGCTATGCTGGACCAGACCAATGGTACTCCATCATTCTGTTCACTTCATGCCACACAGCTGTTTAAGGAAACCCATAAGGAAGACATGGATACAATAGCACCCATTTATTTTCTGTTCTCCAGAAATCAACACATAGAGGCACATTGCCTCTGATCCTGGGCAAAACATATATCCATCATGACAAATAGCCACTGATAGCTCTGTCTTCCATAATTCAATTTTTTCTTAATTTGTCCAAGTTAGCAGCTATCAGTACATCTTGGGCCAGGTAATTTTATAGATAAGCATGAGCAGTGTGAAGATGTGCCTACTTTTGTGTTACCTATTCAGTTTCAGCGGATGACCCACGCTTCTAGTATTACAAGAGAAACAGTACATGGTGTTATACACACCTAGCATGTCTCACTTGCCTTTTTCTGAAGCCAAATTGGAAATCTAAGGGGAAAAGTAAGTTCATATAGAAAAATACAGGTCCATCTTTAATATAACAAGAAAAGTGGCTTTCTCCAGCATGCAAATATTGTTTTCCCTCTTAGCCCAACTAAGTTTAATGATACAGTTTGCATACCTTTCCTGGGAGTAACTCTCTCCCTCCCACAAAGACAGTGGATTCAGCGGTATAGCTACCAGGGAGATAAAACGAAGGCATTGCTCCCAATAAGAATTCTTTGTTGCTGCTTGCCTTCAAGTCATTTCAAATTTATGGTGACCCCGAGATGAACCTCTCATATGGTTTTCTTGGCAAGATTTGTTCAGAGGGGGTTTGTCTTTGCCTTCCTTTGAGGACGAAAGAGTGTGACCTGCATAAGGTCACCCACTGGGTTTCCATGGCCAAGAGAGTCTCCGGAGTCATAATCCGGTGCTCCAGCCACTACAACATACTGTCTCCAATACGAATTCTGCCTCAGTCAAATGAAGTTTTCCCTCAGTCTCCAAATGTCTAGCACTGCAGAGAGTAAGACACCGACAATCATTTACACCTTGAACTCTTCTATTTGATGTATTCTCACTTCCTTGGTAACTTTGCCTGTTTCTGTTCTTTGGAAGGCTAAACTGTGTTTCTAAATATTCACCTGAAGTTTTAAGTTGCTGCAATGTTAAAAATTTGGGGATTGAAGGAAAAATGAATTGGAGTTGCAGAATTTTTATTTGTGGTACAACACCCAATAGCTACACCCTTGGTGAGATGTGATATAGTGGTTTGAGCACTGAACTATGACTCTGGAGACCAGGGTTCAATTTCCTGCTTGGCCACAGAAACTCCTTGAGTATGTCGCACACTCTCAGCCCCAGAAAATCTCATGATAGTTTCATCTTAGCATCATCATAAGTAAGAAACGTCTTGAGTGCATAGAATTGGTCCACATATCTTCTTGCACAGCAACTATCACCATAAATTTCACCTCCACTTCTCACTAGCAAATAGATTCTTAAGCTTACTCTCAGACCAAGTAGACTACAAGGAGAAAGAGGCAATTTTGAAACATTCTCTTTTCTGTAAACTTGTGTTGTGGTTTGTATTTTATTTCCTGAGGGGACTGGGGAAAAATCAACACTAACATAGGTGATGCAACTTATCCACAATCAATTCTCCCAAAAATGTATTTTGTCCAGGCTCTTGGCCTGATTTAAAAAGAAAAAAAGAGTGACGCATACCATTACCGGGCTTTGAATCCTGTTTCTCTGTCTTTTAATCTCCACAAGTAATTCTTATGTTAACAAAAACAGCTATGGCTCCCCTTTCAGATACCTACAGTCATCATTCATAACTACTCTGTCTGAAAAGAAATGTCAAGATACTGAGTTAAATGTCAGCAAACTTGTTGATTTGTAAGTGGGAAACAAACATATATGAAAAAGAAAAGAAATGAACAGACGGCTAAGACAGTTTACAAAACTGAACTCCTGTACTGTCAGGTAAGCATTTTAGTTCAATCTGATGCTCAGTATGAATACCAATAATACTACTAGTAGTATTCAATGTTAATGCACGTTAAAAGTGGCATGAAATGAAAGATTATCAACTTCTAGCCTGAATTACTTGATTTTTCTTGATTTTCCAAAAAAAATCTCCTTCATGGGCAGTCTTATTGAATAAATCAGCAATGCTACACTTAATTAACAAAGTGGGTTAGCTAAAGTAACTTGGAGAGATTTACAATCTAATAAATGTGAAACTGCCTTTTAACCTGGTAGTAATTTGAGATGTTTGTTGAGTTGACAGAGGGCTTCACTGAATGCCAGTCTCTTTAAGCTCCCTGAACGAAAAGCACCAAACCTGATCAGATCAAAGATGAGCTATTGATCTTGCACGAACCACATGATTAATCTGGGTTCTAAAACGTCTTGCTTTTCACTTACCTAAGTTTGTGGATCTTACATGTGTAAATACACATTTGATCATGGGTATTCTGGGATTGCAAAAAGGTGAAGCATTGAGGAACTAGAAAGTTGGTACTCTTCCTACAGTGTTTTCATTACCATCTTGCTACTGCCTGTTTCATCTTCCTGAAACTCTACTTTTGTGATAGTTCTGATACAACTGTGCAAAAACTCAAGTGGTCAGTCTCAGCCTCTCTCTCTCTCACACACACACAGACATACACACACACACACACATACTGCTAGCTACGGGTTACTTTTTCCAATTTTGAAATACCATTTAATAGCATCTGGGGCATCTTCACAACTATTAAAAATAAGCCTTATCAAAGTACAGATGTTCATTAAGTATTGAATACAACACCAAGAAATGATCTGGATTGTGCAACACTGTAGATGTTTCCTACCAAATGTGTTTGGATGAAATATTACACCAGAGTTTAGTGCTACATTAATGAGCTCCCAGCCTGTGGACTCTCCCATCTTTTCCTTCCCTTGTCTGTCAAGGTTTTGAAGACCCTCTGCTTTCAACCAACCACAGTTTGCCCAAGATCAAATTGTGGTTTTTATGCTTTGGATAAAGCACTGTTAAGATGAACCAGTTTCTGGTTTAGATGAAAGAAATAGTTGTGGATGGTCAAAAACAAAAGCAAATGCTTATGATCTTGCCCTTATGGTAGCACTGGACGAAAAGAGAGGGAGAGTCAGCAAGCTCTTGCACATAATGATTTAATAGGATCACTAGGTTCTTGCCCTTCGGGCTAGATTTCTCAATGAATCAGAACTGCAAGAAGTGAATTGTAAAATATGAGTCTCCAGAAGTCAAGTTAATTCTGGCATTTTTCTAAGTAACTCATCATTATTAAAAGAGCAGTCTTTCCATTTCAGTCCTTACCTCTTGTAGAACCCTCTTCATTTTCAATAGCAATGTTTTAACAGCTGTACAGTCTTGCATCATCAGCCGGAAGGGCAAGGATTCCATTCCTCCACCTTCTTCCATGGCTGCAAAAGGCCATTCCACAGATGGGCTGCCAGCAGGTTGATTGACACGAGGGCACCTTGCTTCTCCCCGATCAACCTCCTTTGACAACTTCAGAGAAAGATTCCTGTCAAGAAAGAATGTAAATATACTACTGGTCAACAAACAGCTTTGAAGAGGAATCTTAAAAGGCAAAGCATGGTTGAAGCAGAGACTGTATTTGTTGATACTGCATATGGCAGTATCAGTACAATATAGATGTTGTGACATTAATCAGTAGACTTCAGTGTTTTCAGATCTGGGATCACCCAGAAAGCACAACCTGCATTGCCACGATCTTCATCAACATGACCAATACCACAACCACTATCAGCTCTGCAGCATGACACTTTAGCCATGTTCTCTACCAGATATAGCAGAGTAGTAACAATGGCAAAATCCTTCATGCAAACTAACATTTAAAACAAGATGCACAAGGAGAAGGCAGCCAGTGGTTTTCAAAAAAGATCATGAAAGGAAAAGTAAGTTAACATCTCAGGCTGACACCCTGTTAGGTATTTACAATCTTTATTATAGTCTATGACCAGCATTAGATATTTACACCATCCTAAACTGACTTATGATCACGTAGAGGTGAATTGTTACATCGCACAATGCTTGTATTCTGAACAGGGAAGTACAGACATATTTAGATCTCCAAGAACATTGGGTAAACAAAGCCAACAGCATGGCCTTTGAGCCATGGGTCACATTCTCTACCTGATATCAGAGTGCTATGGGATCTATTGCACTGTGGCTCCCAGAATCTTATGGGGCTTGATGTATGATTGGAACTCCCATTGTGCAACAGGATAGACAGGATGTTCCAATATGCATTGTTACAGTTCACTTGTGCGTCTTGTAAAGGATGGAGCTACAACCTCATAAAGATACAGATCATAGCCTCCGATGCAGGATCTTGGACTTGGCTAATAAAGAAGAACTGGAAAACATTTGAGTCTCTGGGCACTGTTTTAGGAGTGTAAAGAACTGACACACAGTGAAATACTTGGCAGTAATGAGATCCAACTATAAAGAGGTAGAATAAAGAAAGCCAGTGCATAAGAGGAGGGAAGTGGATGTCTTTATATGCAAGAAAGATGAAATAGGCTACAGTGTGAGGAATAGATATTAGTGGTTTCAGATCAGATAATGGGAGGGGAGTATTTCAATACTCACATCTAGAGAAAATAAAAGAATGATACGTGGGAGCGGTTTCTCGTCTGTTTCTTTGTATGCCTTTTGCTTCTTTCCTATCCCAACCTCATTCTAATCTCATTCTCACTCTGCCCTCCCTCTTTCTGCATTGTCCTGTTCTTTTCAATAAACAGGTAGGATTCCAATCAATAGGTTTCCTGCAAATTATTATTTGAAGACCACTGATCAAAATAAAAGGAATGCATGATTAGCATTAAACCTGGTTCTACACTTTGGGACAGGTGCCTATATCAGTGGCAATATATTTCACAGGGAATGCACCCAGGCTCCACAAACAGTTAAGCCACATCCAGAAAACAGTGACAGGTTCAGTCACACACATGAGGGGTGTCTGAAAGCAAGGTCTAGGACAGTGGACCCAAGCCACAAGCAATCAAGTCCTACCAAGCCATTCATCACATTCAGGGAGGAACACTCACAGACAAAGACCACTAACAAGCCAAAGCCAGATGCCAAAACAGTTCAGAGTATTAGAAGAACGCCAGGAGCACCAAGTAGCAAAGTTAGGAAGTGTTGTATCCAAGAAAATATGTTATCACTGGAAACTCATTTCTCAAGTTGCTGCTCACTTCTGCCCCCACCATGAAGAAGCATCTATCTGGATGTAACAGACCATTTCTGCCCTACATTGTTATAGTCCTATTATTCCACTTTCAACATCCTGTGGAATTCTGGGGTTTGTAGTTTACTGAGGCCAAAGAGCTCTCTGGCTGAGAATTCTAAATGCCCCTCCTTAAACTGCAAAGCCCAGGATTCCATAGGATGTTCAAAGTGAAATAATAGCACTATAACAGTGCAGTGTGGAAATGACCTTAGATTGTAGCTCCTCCATGTGAAATCCTAACTCTTTGTGTGCAACTGTGGCCAAGCCCTCCTTACTGGTAAAGCCATTCTGTTCTGCCTCTATAGGGACTGACACTCTTGGGAACTTCACAGCAACTCTGCTTCTGAGTCTTCTGTCAACTCCGCTCCTCTAGAAGGAGTGAATCCTCTGCCATCCTTCTAGACTCTGGTTTTGGTAAATTTTATGGGGATCTGCTTTCCAGCAGGCTCAGTGGTCTTGGAATTTACATCTAACAAGGACTCCTCTAGTGAGGCAATGACATAAGAGGAAGTAACAGTGTAGAGTTACAACACATAACATTTGTGGGGACAGTACGGTTTGCAGGAATTACAACACAATACTTCACAGAGTTATACACTCTAAAACATATTGTTGTTATTGTTGTTGTGTGCCTCCAATGGTGACCCTAAGGTGAGGCTATCACAGAGTTTTCTGGGGCTGAGTGTATGTAATTCACCCAAGGTCGTGCAGTGGATTTCAATGGCTGAATAGGCAATCAAACTCTGATCTCCAGTGTCATAGTCCAATACTCAAACCACTACATCATGCTGGTACTCACTCTAAAATGTATCCCTAGGGTTATATCCAATGTTAACGTTAGCAGAAAAAATGTAAGTGACAGCATTGGTCCACTAGTGGTGACAATGCTGCAAGTGCGCATGGAACTAAGCACCACCAACTATTGCAACGAAGTCACAATGAGTTGCAAAAGTGATTGTGCAAGCAAATGATTTACCATTCACATAAGAAAGAAAATTGGGATTTCCCAATCTGGTAGAAGCCAGTACCTGGTAACTTGTATTCTGGAAAGTAAGGATCAACTAACTCATAAAAACAGGGGAATAACGGTCTGCTTGTTCCATAATCCACATTGAAGATCTTATGCTGACACATCTCCAAAAACAATTTAAACAAGATGTGGGGAAAACACATGCTAGGAAGGGGAGGACTGACAGCATAATTTGTGTCATTTGCAGAGCTTGGGGAGTTTTTTTTTTAAGTATATTATGCAATTATATTTACATGATCCAAAAAAAGGTTACCATTATAACAATGTTTTTTTTAAAAAAATGAATATTTACATTCTGAAGTAAATAGTTATATTTTTGTTACTTAGAAAAATAAATAATACAAGACCCTGAACTGTGATACAAAACAGATTCTTCTGCTTGCATCCCTGCCTTAACATCTACAACAGAGCACAAGACAAAAGGTTCATCAAAAGATAACACTCGAAACATTGGCATTGGTGGTTTGATTGTCAGTGGGATGATAATTCTTCCCTGGATTTTAATTAAATTTTTTAAAAAAGATATCCAACATGCTGAACTCTATCTACCAAAGAGATTCAGCACCTTGGCTACCTCTGTTAAAGTTCACACTAAAATGTAGAACAGATTCACCATTCCATTGACATCAATCACCACCCTCCATTCACTTGAATCATGTAGAAATTCTTCACCATTTAGTGAGACCACATCCCCTCAGCTACAGAACTTACTGAAAGTTGTACCAGAAAAGGAGTGAAGTTATTCCTCATTTAGTTACAATAGAAATTACAATGTAGGTATATCTTAACTATTAAGAAAAAATGAATTAATTACAAGCTGTCCTTTCAGATCAATTCATTCTGAGTACTGGCCACGTGATATTTAATCCAGTGATATATTACCTCATGCTACTGTTAGAAAGATAGACACCTTACAGTATGTACTTTGTGTAATTTAGTTTTCTATACGAAGCACATGGAATATGGAAAATAGTAACACAACTTTCTCAATTCCCACTGCTACCTTGAAAATTAGAATTGGCACTTCACGGATGGATAGATCTTCAGAGAAATGAAGACTTCTGTGTGTATGCAGGCATATGAAAAATGTAGGGTGCACTTGGGAAAAAATGTTAAATTGAAAAATACATTGAAGAGATCCTTGATATACAACAGAACAGCAGATATACAAAAGAACAGACAAACATTTACAATAGGGTGTTGTTTTTCAGAAGCTGCTTATATTTTTTTTTAAAAAAATGAACTCACTGATAATAAAAGTAGTCAAAAGAGTGTGAAATTAGCCATTCAAATATACTAGAACATTCCCGAAAATGATAAATTAGATACGGATCTGGTTAAAAAAAAAAGTCTACGTTTTACCCATGTGACTCAAGTTTTATACCATTTAACTGTCCCAGTTTAGCAGGGACAGTCTTGGTTAATCCTCTGCCATTCCATCTTCCCAAATGCTTTTATAATGCCCCAGTTTCTCTTTCTTCCTCTCACTTTATTCCTAGTGCAGACAATTCTACTGCTCAAAAAAATCTCTCCCCATCCCAATTGTGGGAGCCTTTCACACTATACCATTATAGCACTATAATTCCACTTTAACTTCATGACTGCTGCTGCTGGAATCTTTGGATTTGCAGTTTGGGGAAGCACAAGAGCTTTTATAGCTAAGAATTCTAAATACCTCTTCCCACACTGCAAATCCCAGGATTCCACAGGATGTTGCCATGACAGGTAAAGTGCAATAACAGCACTGTCACTGTGTAGTCTGAAAAGAATCCAGGAGGAAAAATGCATGCAAGAGTCATAGAATAGAGTCATAAAATCACAGAGTTGGAAGAAACCACAGGGGCCATCCAATCCAACCCCCGCCATGCAGGAACACACATCAAAGCACTCCCGACAGATGGCCATCCAGCCTCTGCTTAGAAACCTCCAAAGAAGAAGACTCTACCACACTCCATGGCAGCATATTCCACTGCTGGACAGATCTGACCATTAGGAAGTTCTTCCTGAGGTTCATGTGGAATCTCCTTTCCTGCAACTTGAATCCATTGCTCCTTGTCCTAATCTCTGGAGCAGCAGAAAACAAGCCCAGCCCCTCCTCGACATGACATCACTTCAAATATTTAAACATGGCTATCATGTCCCCTCTTAACCTTCTCTTCTGCAGACTAGACATATCCAGCTCCCTAAGATGCTCCTCATAGGGCATGGTTTGCAGACTCTTCACCATTTTGGTTGCCCTGCTCTGGACATGCTCCAGTTTGTCAATATCCTTCTTGAAGTGAGGTGCCCAGAACTGGACACAGTATTCCAGATGAGGTCTAATTAAAGCAGAATAGAGTGGTACCATTACTTCCCTTGATCTAGACACCATACTTCTATTGAGGCAACCAAGAATTGTGTTGGCTTTCTTAGCTGCCACATCACACTGCTGACTCAAGTTCAGCTTGTGGTCCACCAAGAATCTTTGCTTGAAATCAGAAGGGAGAATCATGCAGCCCTCCAGATTTCGCTGGACTGTAACCCTCACCAGCCCTAATCCAACACCCTCACAATTTGGCAGAGATAGTCCCGATTAATCTTCTGTTTTCCCTGCATTCCCTGTTTTCCCTGCATTCAAAATGTCCCATTTTGTTTCTTCTCTTCCCACTTTCTCCCTTTGTTTCTCACCAAACATTGGTGCAAACTGACTCCAAAGGGCAAACGTACTTTGCACTTGATTAATTCAGCAGGGGAGGAGGGGAAAGGAGAGGGCAGAATCTTTCCCTTTCAAACAGGCTCAGGCAAAAGCAAACTGCTGCAGCTTCTCCTGGCTTATACATTTATCGTTATTAATAACTTTTGCCCTTGCGACCAGATTTTGATGTTGATTAGCCATAGATATACCAGTTTTTATCTGTGAAATACTGAAAAGTCAGCACAGCTAAGGGTAAGAAATGCAAGTATCTACCGTCCAGCAACATGTGAAGAACTTCATGATTCCCACTCCTATTAGTCCCAGGTAAATTAGACTAGCTGGATCAATGAAACTTACATAAGTGTTAATTTGCCAAGCCTTAGGTATTAGTTTAGGTAAGATCATTTTGTCACAAAATAAGTGGGATCAGATACTTTTGGAGAGGGTGGGTGAATTCCCCCAACAATTTCATGTTGGAGACTGGTTGACTTATCACAGCTACATCTACTGAAAGGGTTATAAGTTCCCTTTCTTTTTCTCTTTAAAAAACACTCTCATAGTCTGTTCTTGATCTCTGCATATTAGGGGTGGACTTTTTACACACAGAATGAGCCTATATTAAAGAGAAAGGAGGGGAGGAAAAAGAGAAAGCTGAGTAAAAATAGAGCACTTTGCCACCTCGGGTTTTCATGTGAAATAAGATACAGGGTCTCTACACCTTTAACAGTTGCACAGAAGAGGACATTCCAGCAAGTGATGACTGTCACATAAGCTTCACCTGCTGAAATTCTTCTCCTACACAGCCTTTAAAGCAGAGTTGGGCAAACTGAAATTCACAGGTAGCATGCCGTTCCCAGGGCCATTTTTGTGGCCTCCAGGTCTCCTCAGGGGTCATTTCCTTTTGCTCCAGAATGTTTCCCAAATAAACTCTAGGGGGTGCAGAGGACATTTCTTCCATATTTGTGTTGGGAGCAAAGGGACATCAACACTTGTAAAGTGATTGGTGACATAAGGGATTCTAAAGAGCTCACCTACCATTTGGTTTCACCTCTCAGTTTCTTTCTTTGATCTATGTGATCAAGACCTTTTGCTTCCTTCCTGCCTGCAAAGATCATCACCTTCTGCCATGAAATTGATTAGTCCTTTCTCTCCTTTTGTTTGAGAAGTGAGTGTTCATGAGGTTCCAGCCTCATAATGGCTCACATCCATATATAAGAGCCAGCTTTCAGGGGCTCCTGTATTGAAATGTAGGTAATCTTTTATCTAACTTTTTTCCTATCCCATGGTGGAGTTCCTGAAACAAATGTTTTCTCTTTTAACCTTACAAAAGCATGCAGAGTACTTTCTCCTGTTTCTACCACAAGCTCATCTTGCACTGGTTCTGCTGCAGTCTGCTTGATATAGATACCAAATATTCCTACAATTTGGAGGCCGACTGTCAAGGTCAGAGACCTGGGCGGCGAGCCAGCCCAGAGAAGGGAGTGTGAGAGCCAGCAAAGTCCAGCCGGGAGGAGACAAGCAAGCACTTTACACAAGGGAGTTCATTTACCAGGGCGTCAAGTGAAAGCCGTAGTCAGAGTTCCAAAAGGCAAGGGTCAAGAGTCCAGAGATCAATTCAAGGTAGCAGGAACCGGGTGCTGGAAGCAAGGAACAGGCAAGAGGAGGGCTTGAAAGAAGTTTGCCACAAGCAAAGGAAAGCTTCCGGGTAGGCGGTTATACAGCCCAAGACACAGGTGTGGCTAGTCACTGCTTCTTGAACTTAATCAAGGAAGCCTCCCTTTGCTCAGCTCTCTTGAGTCTGCGCCTTGTTTGTGGGCTGATTGGCACAGGCTCCAAACCATCTTCAGAATCGGATCTCTGTTGCCCTGAAGGAGCAGGCAGAGGAACGTCCGAGCCTGCTTGGTCCATGGCAACAGGGGGAGCTCTTGAGCTGCAGGACTCATCTCCAGCCAGAGCCACAGGGACCGACAGCTGCTGCTCGTCATCAGCAGCTCTGACAGGGGCTCCAGTTATCACACCCTCTCCCCCCCCACACACACCATGGGTCAAAAACATTTTTTGCATTTTTAAAAATGCCCTGAAATGCCCCAAAATGTCCATTTGGGGGTGTGGGCTACATTTCTACCACATTTTGTGTGCACTTAGGCCAGCTTAGGCCCAGGAGAGCATTTTTGAAACAGGAAATGAACAGGAAAAGAATTTATCACTTCCTGTTCTTAAAAAAGGCCTCTCTTGGGATTAAATGGTGAAAAAAATGATGAAAGTGTCCCTATACGCCATATGTTTGTAGGGGAAGCGGTTTGGTTGGAATAGATACAGTGGAGAGGACCAGCACTCTAAGGTCTCCTGTGGGGCTAATAAATATGGCTCCCTATCTTTCCACAGTTGCCCATTAAAGGTAGAGGGGCCCTTTCCCTTACTTCAAATGGCAGCCTTATGCCTTCCAATCAACCCAATTTTGCAGGGACAGTCCTAATTAATCCTCTCTCATCCCTTTTAATTGTCTTTCACCTCACTTTTCAGCTACTTTTAAAAGTCTCAGTTTCTCTCTCCTCCTCTCATTTGCTCCGTTTGTCCTCAGCTTACTTCCACTGATGTAAACTGAGTGCAAAGTTCAAAAGTATTTTGTAATTCAGCAGCAGACAAAGGAGAGGAAGAAGAGAATCTTGCTCTTTTGAGTAGCCTTTCTTGTCCACACTCTGATGTTGCTTGGCCACACATGTGCCAATTTTTCATCTGTGAAATGTTGGAGGGTATGCAATCCTGCTGTTCCCTAACCAGCCAAAAAAAATATAAACCAACCCTTCACTGGAAACTTTCAGGAAATTCAACTACCTCCAGTCTTTCACAGTGGCTTACGTTGGTCTCCCCTCTCCTCTCATTACTAAATAGGCCCCTGCCCACTACTATTATTAAGATTATGGAGGGGCAGGTATGGCTTGACATAAGCCCCAACTCTTAGGGCAGTCAGCTGGGCCTGGTAACCAGGCAAGCAACTGGACATACTGCAGATGAAGGGAAAGGAGTCACATCTTTGCTAGCATATTATTTTCACCCTGGTTCACAGATTCACATTCATCATAATGGGATGCTTATTGTACATGAGAATTTTGACAGGCTCAACATGGCAAACAGATGGTTGTCACAAAGATTGACTTTTTTTCCAGGGGGAACAAGTGAGGCTGGATGATGAGAGAACAGTAAATTCAGGTGACATAGAGAATGTTGGAAAGCACTGCCAAAGCATGATGAAATGACACATTACACAGTAATGACTTTACTGTTTCAACAATGACCCTGAGAATCCAATCACTCTGCTGCTTCTTTGACAAATGTGCGTATATGGGGGCAGGTGCGCATAAATAAAAGAACCCACTTTTCCTGGATTTTCAGTTTCATGTTGCTGATCTTCATATCTATGTTATTTGGCAGCTCATGAGAATTTAAACGTCACTGTCACGAAGATTCAAAGATTACTTAGCTTAATCTTCTTAGTTCTCATCAACAGGACTTGCAATGTTGTCACAGTCGAATTAGCTTGAAAACACACTACCAGTGCCTTCACAACTTGACACCAGCTTAGCAAGGAAGAGGGTAACAAAACAGTCCAGTTCAGGAAAACTCTACATGCCGATCAAAAGGCCACAGTGAGCATTAGACTTTAATCTTTAAAGAAAAAGTTCAGCCAACAGCTTTGGTGGCACAAATCCCCTCCTTAAAGGGATTTCAGATGGATTCAGGTCATTTCTACACAACAGAATCCAGGTGGAACTGTGCTCATGGACTGGATCAAAGATGTGATTTTTTAAAATGGCTATTAAACCATTCCTTTACTATGAAATCCTCCTTACATATTCATCCTACAACTCTTTGGATTTCCATAACCCTAAATCAAATTAAAGGCAATTTATTTCTTGATCCAAGAACCAACAGAGGTTTGCCAGCATGTGACCACATTCCACTGAGACTGCATTGCACTCAGTTAAACCAAGTCTGAATAACTTGAACCCAACTCTCCTGTGAGTCAGTTTTCCTCACTCCTTAAGCTTCCCCTTTTCTTAATACTTTGAAATGTGTACAGCAGACATAAACAAGGGATTAAAATGCATATCATGGGGTCAAGTACACGTGATTTGACATTTTATCACTTTTAGCACTCTGCATCATCTAATGTCATTTTTTTTTCAGGCAGTGACTTTTTAAAGCCACATCTCAAGGGAGGGGTGTTAAAAGGAAAAGACAGTTCCTCTCATTGTTAACAGTCTATGCACACATTTGTATGTATTTCCATTTACACTCATATTCACAGTTATATTCACTAACGACCGAAGTAATTGTTTATATCCATTTTATCAATAAACCTTCCTGGGCTTAAACAGATATTTTAGTCAAAGACTCTGGGAAGTTCTCCCCGCTCATTCAAGCTATTGCAAAATTTAAACATTATGAACTCTTGAACACCTAGATATAGCACACCTTTATAATTAACATCAGAAGATCACTACTGTATGGTTCCATATATCCAAGGCAGCTTCCCATTCCTTCAATCATAGCCATCACAGGGGCTGAACTACTAATGGCAGTCCAGAGCTCTGCAGCCTAGAGCACCCTCAAAATGGGGTCTCACACATACCTTTTTTAAAGAAAAGTTTCAGTCATCATCTCCCCATAGGAATATATGTGAGTGGAGATCCAGATACCATGTTACTTCTCAGCTGAAGCAAAACCACTTTTCAGCCCCAACAGTCATGTATGATAACACCAAGATCCTACATCATGCCTGTAAAGTATAAATCCACAATCATGTAGTTACATGGTGATTCTGCTCCACCATCCTTCTGCTGAATGTTGACATCACACATTTGCCAATATGTCTCTTTATTGTCCCAACTGGCAATGCACAGAGGATGTTTCTGTAAATCTAATGAATACAATGGTATACTGAAGGCACAGACAAATAGTTGCAAACCCTCCAGGAATGTACAACTGCATAGCGGGAATCTTGTCAGTTATTCCTGATTACAGTACACTCATTAAATCAACTGCTGAATGTTGCATCAACACATAGGTAAACACAATTGATTCAATGGCTCTGCTTTAGTCAGGACTCATAATAGGATTTAGGCACTTATGAAACTGTTACACTTATAGAATTCTGCTTATGAATCTATAAACTAAGTATGCCTATTGTACAACAGCCAAAAAAATGGATAACCAAATGTGTCAGGAAATGTACATGAATGTATATTACCAACAGATTTCCAGCCAATATGTTTACATTCCTGTAGCTTATTAAGGTAGAAACAGAAAGCTTGATGATCTTGTGCACGTTTGAGCAGCTCTGCTTTCCAACACAGTAGAGGCAGCCTGGATGACAATGATCCAGAATATTAGAACATACCAAAAGGGCAACAAACTCTATGTCTTCACAAGAAGATGTGTAGGGAGCATTACATGCATATGTGTATACTTCTTGATCCTAGATGTACAACTGGAAGTCCTACAAAAAGCCAGGGTTCTGGATGTTGTATGCAATTCTGTGTTGTGCATAAAATTCTATACACAATATACAACTACAGGCACAGAGAATGAGGTTGAAGTTTGGCACTACAGAGCTGTTCAACCTTCCACATACTGATTTCAATGTACATGTGGAGGTAGTCATAGAGCAATGCATAGATGTAACTATAAATAGAATGTTTCAGTATGCATAAGTGGGAACCCTGCAAAAGACCACATCCTCTAAATGTACCGATCGTTTTCCTTCTAGAATACATCTGCAAAGAACAATATAACAACACTAGTGTATATAATAGGTGTTGCCCAGGATTTTATTTTCTCACAGATAATACTTGTTAGAAAGATTTGAGATCCTGTGTCAATTCCCCATACTGTTTTGTCCAGTACCTGTAACTTTTCCCCATACCCCCAATCCAACCTGTATCCAGAGTTGTTAACATACAGAGGTTGGGTTCCTGAGGGAATACACTGCCCTTCTCTTCCTTGCTGCTAGGCCTTGCCTCCATAGCAACCAGCCAGCCCCAAGAGCTCTCTGGCTGAGAATTCTAAAGGCCCTTCCTTCAACTGCAAACCCCAAGATTCCAAAGAATCTTCTTAGGCAGCCAATCATATGAGGTCTTTCCCAGGCATAGCCAATCATATGAAGTCTTCTCGCCTTACACAGACAAACAAACAAACTTTAACTTTTATATATTAGTAGATTTATATAGGGGGCACAAGCAAGTTCATTGCTTCTTCTCCTTGTGAGTAAAACTGCAAAAAAGAGCACCTGGATTAAAATTCAGTGTGGCTACAGAAGAGGAGATAAAGGCATCACCAGGGCTCACTTGAGTCTGTCCTGCAACAAATTGGCCATCCATGTTATCGTGCATTCAGGTCGTGAACAGAATCTTAAATTATGTTTTCAAACAAAACTTTTATTTGGCCCTAATCCGGAGTCTTTTAATGGTCTCCTTTGCATTAATTAAGATCTTCACAGATGTTTCTAGAGTCTAACAGCTGCAATGACCTTCTGTCAGATTTAAAACTTAGAACAAAAATAAATTAAGTGGGTTAATTGTAAGACATGGGAGAACATTTATAAGAAAAAAAAATGGGCGGGGAAAAAAGCACTCAGCCTGGTTTAATATCCAGGTTGGTGCCAAGGCTGGCTACAGAGAAAGCAGAAACAGCCACTGAAAAAGCAACAGAAGTGAACTAGATAGAGCACAAGAAGTTTGCTGCAGGGGTGGCTAGTGACTTAATAACAGAAGTTGAGAGTTGGAAAGAACCACAATGGCCACTGAGTCCAAACCCTCGCCATACTGGACAGTGAGGTGGTGAATCCAGTGCATGTTTTAGCTTGAACTTTACAGACGATATTGAAGGGGCTGAATCCTACCCTGCAAATAGGTTGGCATCTTGGAAAGCACCTGTAAAGTTTGACTGTATCTCCCCACTGGAGCCTGCCCAGGCCCTGCAATCCATAGGAGAAGCACTCCTCTCAGTCCCAATGCCTTCCCAGGCACAGTCAGTGGGAACACAGGAGAGGGCATTCTTAGTGGCTGCTCCTAGACTATGGCATTCCTGTCCTTGGGAAGCTAGAATGCACCCCTCCTCGCTATTTATTCTGCAGGCAAATGAAAACTTTTTTTCTTTAACTCAAACAAGCTTTTAGAAATGAAGGCTTTTAATGGAAAGGGCTGTAAGATCTGTATTGTTTTAAACTGTAGAGTTTTACTGTTTTTATCTTTTTAAAATGCATGCTTGCAATTCTTTTAATGTGGTTAATACTTTAAAATGGCTAAAAGTTTGATATGGCTAAGAGTTTAATTCAGTTTGAATGCTGACTGTTTTTGTGTTACAATTACATTGAAATCATTTTAATCTGTAAGCCATTTAGAGCCCCAATCTTAAGAAAAGACAGGATATTATTATTATTACTACTATTATTCAATAGCATGGGAGTAACAAGCCAGCACTAACTAGATGGCCCCAACAGAGTAATGACAGTGCGGACATGCAGCTCTGATGAGGGTGAGTAGGATTTGGGTCTTTCAAATCTGATGTTATCATGAGACACAGACAAAACGAAACTTGTATCACCTGTTTTCTTAGCTTGGTTGGTTGGTTTTCATTGTGAAATATGTCTCCCCAATTAGCAACTCTTGTTCAGAACAAATTTCAGAGTGTACCAGAAAGAGAGAGGCTCACAGACTGGCTTACAAGTTGTTAATTTGACAGTTCTCTGCCCTCAGGCTTACTATCTAAATAAGATGCACAAGGGAAAAGGCAGGGCAGTGGGGGGAAGAAATAAAGTCCAGCAAGTACCGGATGCTCTTCTCTTCTTCACAGGCCACAGCAGTGGCAGTTGTAATAAAAGGAGGACTTTTATCAACTGCTGGGGCCAAGGCATATAGAGCTGTGCTTGCCTCCTCTTCTCTCCCGTACACTCACATTCTTGTTGATTCTCTTAAGATGTTCTGAGACCGCTGTGGTCACTTTATATCTTTATACCACTTCATACCTAAGTGTCTTTGTTTAAAAGATTTGTGTTGTGCTTTTTAACAATGCTTCCATTGTGGCTTTAAAAAATACAGTACAAATATCACAATTAAAAACAGGATATTAAAAACTAGTAAGCAGCCAAAAGAAAATGTATCAGCTTGATACATGGACTCTTCCAAATCACAACTGGAGGAAAGAGTAAAAAACGGTAATGTATATCCAATGTACATCCCATGAAAATGAAAGCAATGGCCAATATTCATATGCACATCCCACTGGAAAAAATATATAGAGCCTCTATGTTTTTTGCCAAAAAAAAAAAAAAAATAGACAAGATTCATCTTGGTGTTTCCATGACAATCCAAGGCCATGGTAGAAAAATGGAAAATACAGTGCACAAATAAGACAAAAGGATTGGTTTCACATTTTCCTACATGTAACAAACTGCAGAAGACTTGTGTCTAATTGCTGAAGATTCTTCACATCCATAATGTAAGTAATTTGATTAATCAGTGAGGAAGAAAACTGCAACTATAAAAACCATCCTATTTCATTATCACATAAAATAGTGAGAAGCTAATGTTATTGTTAAAAGAGCTTTTATGTTAAGTTCCTGTTTTATGGCCAGTTAAGGAGAAACCTTAATGGATTTTGAGACATAACTCATAAAATTCATACAAATTGTGGATTTATTTTTAAACTCTTAAAAGGCAGCAATCTCCCCCCGTCCCCCAATCATTTTAGGAAAGCATTACTTAACTAAACATGCTGGAAACACACAATACCAGCAATATGCATTTCAATATGCTCAACATACGTGACACTTACATAAAGAAAATAAGTAGCAGTACAGTGCATCAGGACAGTGTTAATTAAATCCAGCAGTAGGTTTTACTGTCTGTATTCCTACATGCCTATTTTCTTTCCTTTAAGCCTATGCTAACTCTGTAATTATTAATAATGTGTGGTTTGCCACCAAGGTGTACTTGGGAGGGAGCACCAGTTACAAGAAAGATGTCTGCAAGAAAGAAATAAAATAAATATCAAAAGTTGGATCCCAGATTCATACAATGATAATGCAGAAGCAAAAGGCGACCTTTGAATTTGAGGGAGGTGGAGACTTTGATTCAGCAATTAGGACAGGCAAGGACATCTCTGTAAGTTAAAGCTGTGTACACTAGCAATATGGCCAGGAATGCTCCAGACAAGGAACCTAAATTATCATCAGAGATAGTAGGAGGTTTTCCCGAGACAGCCCTTCCTTTCCCAACTGTACAGGTGCATGGTGTGGCTTTCCTGTATTGGTAAGGGATTAGATGAGATGACCCTTGAGGTGCCTTCCAAATCTACTCTTCTATGATCCCATGATTGTAACATTCCAACAAAATGGAAGAAAAGCAGGATATAAATGAAATAAATTAAACTTTCTGTGGTTTCAGATAGGTTTTTTCCAAACCTCTGTACTCAGGGTTCTTCTAAAGAAGATGGAACTAATCAGAGTTATGGCCACATGCCAAGCATTCTGACATATCCAAATATATCTATTCTAACAAATGCAGGGGAAAAAACTGTCTTCAGAAATTTAACAGCATCTCTGCTACTTGAGAATTCCTGAGGATTTAACTGGAAATTTAGCAACACAATCCTAATTCAAAGATACACCAGCTATGGAGGGTTTAGGATTAGTCACAACTCCTTTTCTTCTGGCGGAAATTCCTTTGTACTGGCAGAAACACCTTTTTTGTTGTTGTTCTACTGTCAAATTTTAAGGGACTGATAAAATAAGCTGTAATGGGAATTCCTCAACAGGATAAAGACTTATAGTACAATGTTAAGTAGGGTAGCCAGATGAAACAAGGGGACAGGTCTCCTGCCTCTTTAATGATTAAGTAAAAGAGGGAACTTCAGCATATACTGTTTGTCAAGCAAGCAATACCTGCTGAATTTCTCTCTTCTACTCAATCGTTAAAGGGACAAGAGACCAATTTCTTACCTCACCTGGCAGCCCTAATTTTAAGTCAAAGATATTCTGGATATTATGGATTAGGTTTAGGCATAAATCTCTCCTGCCAGCAGAAATGTTGCCAGCTGATTTTAAAGATCTGCCAACATAGCAATCTGTCAGCAGAACAGGTCCGCTGGCTAAGATTTACCAACAAAAGGCTCAAAAGTAAGGCAAAAAATTGCCAGGGCAAGGGAGGAGCTGGGTAACATCAAAACTAAAGCTCGTCCACCTCAGTGATGCCGCTACAATGCTGGCAGGAAATTAGATCAGTGCAAGGCTTATCCTAAATAATTTTCAACACTTCTAGGCTGCAAGGAGTTTGCATTCAGCACCACTTCAGCTAGCCTAGAATTGGCTCAGCTAAAGCTTGGCCACCTTGACTACTTAGGACTTCACCCTAAGTCAGAATTAAAATCACAGTCAGACCATTGCTCATCTCCCAAGAATATTTTCTCAAATTTTCAAATATCAACAATGAATCATAATCAAGTGGAACACAACACAGAGCTCACTGGAAGGCACAGCTTCAAAGTATTTATCCTCAATGTCTATAATTCCAAAACACTCACTCTCTTGTCATAACATAAATATTAACATCATGTCATTACTGCTGTCATCACCACCGCTATTACCACCACCATTGTCCTATGAAGGACTGAAGATGCTTCCAAGTTATAGGAATCTATCTAACCCCCAGGACAATCTTTGAAGTAAATGGCTCCTAAACTGGTGAATGGAGCTGAGAAGGCTTGAAAACAGAAAAGGGACTGTTTCTGTCTGAAATGTCAAATATTTGGATGCTATAATCAACTTGCCATCTAGGGTGTTCAGTGCAGTAATGCACCAAATTGTTGTGATGTCCATTGTTTTATAAAACAACTGTCATGTTCAAGGGTTCCAAAAAGCTAATTTTTTCACAGCTCCTTTCATACCTGGCTGCAGTTAGTTGGCTGCCTTGATTTCTATTGCTCTATTGTTTCCTGGGTGGAGGGACATTACCCATCATTTTTGTTCCATGTTTGTTCCTGACTACCCAAAATATTGACAGAAATTTGAGCACCAACAGTATGTGCACTCACAGTTTTAAAGGAAATCCAGTTCATTATTTTGTCTATTCCAAAAGTATACCTTAAAAAAATGTTTATTTATTAATTGTTAAATTTATGTCCCACAGACCTAAACATCAAGATACAATTCAGAAGCAAGGAATGCATGCAAACTCTGGACCTGCGCAGAATCTGATCATGTTCCCTGAGAAAAGTTCCTACTGCCACAACAAATTTATTCCCCATTGGAACCACTTTTGTCTCAAAGGACTATATCTAGTATCAATACTACCTAGAACAGTGTCATTAAAATGAACTACAACACACACATTTTCTCAAACTAATTTTAACAGTTTTCATTTATTGCAATAACTCTACTCCAGACAGGAATACCAATGGATTTAATTGATATGGATTAAAGCTGAGGATGTGAAGAAATGTTACTATTGTAGACATAGCGGTTGAGACTCTCTACCTTAACATGACAAGGTGGGACTTCCAGGATTCTCCAGCCCTTCAAAGAGATTGGCACCAGCAGAAAACTAAGATACCAAATGTTTCATAGTAGTTGCTGCTGTTTTATAGTTTCTGAAATTTGCACAAAATCTATTTTGTGTAAAAAAAAAACACCTTCATATGAAATACCAACAATTTATCAAATGCTATTACTTCTACTACACAAAGCTACTTATTGCATTTTTCCACATGCAAAAATGCACACATTTTCCTAGAGGCTAACCAAATACTTACCTGGACTCACGTGACGAACATCACTGCAGAGGAAGGTAAACTTTTGATGGTCTCCATGGAGTGAGACCAGAGTGTTATTTTTGATTGGTGCTAAGCACCAAATCAAGACATGTGATAGGGGCAACAGAGACAGTGAAGCAGTTCACCCCCTATACATGTCATTCGGTGCTTGATGTTGACCTACCCTCCCACCCTCAATGCAGTGTGAGTTAATCTGGTTGCTTTGGGGCTGCATAGGACTTTTTTCCCCTTTTCCCAGGTTTGTTTGTTTGTTTGTTTTTTGCCTATCTCATACTGTATTTGATGGAATTGGGAAAATTGGCTCTGGGTGGTTTTGTTAAATAGGTTGTCCTTTGGCAGATAATGGGGGAAATCAAATGTCAGTGTCACCTATTGGCACCCATTTGGTGTAGGATAGGGCTCTGGGACCACCTCTTTAGTGCCCTGCATCCCAGGGGGTTCGGTGAAGGAGGATACCCTTGAGGTTAACCTGGGAATAAGACTCTCACTTTTCGAGAAGTGCAGCTTGGATGGGAGTCCCTGGGTTACCTTCCAAGATGTTGGACTGGCGAGCAAACAAAGCAATTTGGATTGCCCCTGGGGCTCAGGTGTTATCGCCCATGGGTAGGCTGAGCAGGTTGTCACATTGTGACCCTTGCATCAGCTGGACCTGTATCATGTTACCCCCACCCCTTGTATTTTTCAGGTTAATGCAATTTAAATAATGTAGGTCAAAATAAAGTGGCCTTTAGTTAACCCAACTTTGTATCTGGTCTCTTTATTCTATGGTTGAGCATCAAACATACCAACCAACAAACCCACTCTCCTATAGCAGCTCACACAGAGGAGAATTTTTCAAAATTGACCAGGTGAAGATAAAATTAGTCATCCCTTCATTTAGGGATGAAGATAAAATAAGTCATCCCTAAATCTGAAGTGTATCTATGAATGCCAACAAATGCAACTGATTTCTATTCATGTTCCTCTATATTGGAATGTGAGAGTGAAAAGTGGAGGTTATGGCAAAACATTCCTCCACCATGGTACAGGGCAGCCTTGATTCCTTCGACAAGGGCATTGCGTTTGCTTGTAGGTATATATGTGTGCTCTGCATAGAAATACAAACTCTTACATCCTCTCAATAGGGAGTATCCCCTTCCTCTTTATTACCACACTTTATTCTTATAGACCCTTTTCTCTTCTCCATTTCAGCTGTATCCTCTTCATGATACTTGGAATGCATTGCCATTGACCAATGTTGTTCTTCTCTGTTCATGGAAGATATTTACAATTCAAGTATGACTAGATAATAAATGCAAACAGTAAGACCAGAGGAAATTTCTACTTGAGCAATATGCACAGGTAGTGGAAATAGATTTTAAAAACCCAGCACGATTGTTGGTTCCTCTGAGGAATGTATTCAGCGAAAGATGTAGGACACCTCCCATTTGTTTCCAAGAGGTTTCCTTTTATGCAGGTGTTGGCAAATGTGCACATGCTTATTAATTAAAGGAATCAAAGCTTAATTTTCAACAACGATGTTACAGGCAAAAAAAAAGCAATAAACTAATTAAGTGTGCAAATTAACATAATTGCTTTGTTCTTACATTACATAATTAGCCAGGGCCAAAGGATAATCATGTTATTCCACAATACCAAACACACACACACACACACACACACACACATCCCAAATCCAAAAGTTGGATTTCTGGGGTAGCAATGGAGTGGGAACAGAGGTTGCATTTATCCTATTTCAGATGAAAACAGAATGTTTCCTTACATTTCTAGACCGTAGAAGCTTACTATAAAAAACGAATTTCTATCTCCAAAGTCTGCAACATGGCCCCTTCCAGATGTGCAAGACTTCACTCCCATCAGCTGCAGACATCTGGGAATTATGGGAGCTGTGGCCCAACACTTATAGAGGCCCTGGATTGATGAGACTGTGCCACTTCATCAAATAATAAAATTAAGATATATTTCTCCACAGTTTAAGGGGTATCTGCAGTGATGAAAGCCTTGCCACAGACTGGGAGTGGAGACGAACAATGGTGATGGTGAGCATATTAAACATAATTAATATGAGGTGCTCAGTTTAATTCCATCCCCTCCTGCCTTTCACCTTTAAAAAGCCAAACCAAGACTTGCTTGGACTGACACAGATATCTCACCAGATTTAACTGCTTTGTTCAATGTCTCTGGGAACAACTTTATATCATAGCAAAGTTTTAGCCACAGCATACTTCTGGGACATTTGTAAAGCCATTTTCAGAGAGTTTTGGGAATCTCTGCTCAGCTACTGAGAAATGGCAGTACTTCTTGTAGTGCTGAAGTGAGGATAAGGCTTCATGGAGATGGGACTTTATGGAAAAGAGGGCAAGAACCTAAGAACTAGAAAACAACTGATGGGTCAGATATAGAGCCTCTCAGAACTGTATCTAGCCCAAGGGCCAGAGGTTCTCCAACCAAGAATTAAGGGTTCCACTACATGTACAGAATCACTGTCTCAGGTTTGGCATCAAAGAATGAGCAACTTAAAGAAAATGTTTTCATCATCATAGGCATGTTACACACATGTATTTACAAAGCCAATTCAACTAAGCATAGAATCAAGTAACAAGGCTGCATTACAATGAGTGAGTCTAAAATGACATATATTTAATGGAAGTCCATTGGTAAAATTTCTTGCTGAAGCAAATGTGGTAAAAGGACATCGCGTAATTTCAAAATTGTCTTCTAGGATGTCTTTTCCTCCATTACAGACTTTAAAAGTCAGTTTTTCTATCAGGGAATGCTCAGCCCTCTAGTTAAGCATCTGCAAAAATGGGTTAGCAACTCGTAGTGCCAGGGCCAAATTATCAACGTTTCAATTGATGTAATTGCTTCTGGCCCTTCACAGCATAGTGGTCCAGTGCTGAAGGTAGGGAAGTAATTCTTTATTAACGTTCTCCTCAAAGGTAGCAATGGATAATTTCAGCAATTTTTCTCCTACTGTGAGAGTCTTCAGAAACCATGCAGTTTTCAAAGGCTGTTTGCAGTTCAGGACTTATTACGAGAAAAAGTCTAATACAGTTGTTTTGCAAAGAAATCAGCATTTGCTGCAAAAGAAACCGTCTTTTCTGGGTGGAAAAATAATATTTCAATACAAATATTAATTCCTGTGTGGAAAATACTCTAACTGGTGATTTATTCTGCATAAAATTTGTATATGGTTGATTTGCATAGAAAACAGCATTTTCTGTAAAGAAAACAGCATGTTTCTGAATTGAGGTATTATTTCCATGCAGAAAAGGCTGTTTCCTATGCAGAATATACTGGTTTCTGTACAAAACAACCATGTGTGACTGTTGCACAGAATAAGTCCAGATCTGCAAAGATTCTCATCAGTCCAAGATTCTCCTCATCACAGTTTCTCAACAATTTGAAAAAAATATTTTTCAGCCATTTTTAAAAATATTTTAGAACATTCTTTCCCTTCTTAGCTGGAGAAGTAAAATGGCACTTGCGTACACTTTCTTCTTCCTGAATCTCCTGGTATTTCTTTTCTTATCAATATTTTGTATCTTATTTGAGTAACTGAATAAAAATGCAGGGGGATCTGAGCAGTTCATCTCACAAAGTTACAGGGCTATAAACAGGGTACAACATGTGAAGATGTTCATCTTATTCTGCACTGTTGTACTACTTAATTTCCATACCATTGCATATAAAATAGTTCACACATGTTCACAAAGAGGACCCTGTATGAGGTACTGTTCCAGGACCCCAATTTACTTTAATCTGGCTTTACCTAGGTAATTGGTTATGGACTACACCCACCTCACTTCGGCTGCCATTTGGACCTTGACTGCTATTCTGTCTTGAATCACATTATCTGTCTCTTCGCATGGAGATATGGGATGGCTACCTTTGAATCCACACCTTCCCTAATATGTTGCTTGCCTCCAGCCCTGATCAGCTGTGACATATTTCTAACACCAAGGAGAATGTGAGGACATTCAGAATGCTAAGAATGTTCTGGCCAATATACCCAAATCTTACAGAACCAACTAAAATAAGAGTCACTATTAAGTATTATGTATGGAATCTTCTTCTTGAAACTGCAATCATAATGCATAATAACAAGCCTATGTTTAGAAATATACATCCCAACTTGTTTCAAGGGATTCTATTAAAATCTCCATACAGAAAACGGAGCAAACAATTTCTATAGTGCAAGTATCTGGTGCCATCGTTACACCACTGTGAATGTTATCTTATGCTCTCATCTTTGTTCATTGGAGACTGTTTGACATTTCAAACCAGATAACAGAAGCTGCCTGGAAGGCAAAAGGGGAAGGTTTCCCTTCATACTTGGTGCCATAAACACTGATGATTATCTGTACTCAATTGTCTTTGAAACAAAAGGCAAGGATGCAAAGACTGGCTCTACACAAAGAAAAGAATGATGATAAAAATCCTATTCTGCTATCATGTCCCCAAAGAGATTCACTCCACAGCCAATGAAAAACACCACAAAAGACAACTGCCACTAAAGCAGAAAGTTGAACTCTTATGATGGGACTCACAAATATATTAAATATACTGTTTGGTGCTTGCTTTATGCAGAGATTATGAGAGTGAGACTGCAAAGAGCAAATTAACCTAACCTTTTTATTGTCTTGGTATCACAAAGTCTAGAAGGAGGGGTTTTTCTAAACTCATCTTTCACTTAAAGCTCTAAAATGTGAATCTTAAAATCCTAAATTACATCCATGAACACACTGACAGCGTTTTAAATGTTCTGATGGTGAGGTGGGGTGGGGGGGAACTGAAGCATCACCTTGGATCAGTATGTTCAGAACTGAGCAATGCTTGATAGAATAGTTAATTTTTCTCCGTTCTCCTTATCAAGGCAGTGTTGCTAATGACTGTGCGTGAGCTGTATTGCTTGAACAATGCATGTTGTTCTCTGAAACTTGCTTGAAGGATGCATGCTGTTTATTGCTCTTAGAAACAACCCTAATGTCTATGGTAGCAATGACCTCCATAGGTTTAAGGTACCTGGGAACCTGTATGACTCTATTTGTATGGCTGAAATCTGTAAATTCCACTCAACAGACTTCCGAAACCAAGAGTCAGAATTTTTAATCTGCGTTTTGCATTTATGAACCATTAGCACAGATTTAGATTAACTTTAAGTGTGCACAGTAAGATCATGGAGGCCAATTTTGACCCATCTTTTGGAGTATTGAATTTAACTTTATTGAGACTCTCCTCCACAGTGAAATGAAGATTTGCCTCAAACCTCCGTCAAGCTCACACAACTCATGAACAAGTCAGACATAATAAAAGCAATTGCATCTCCTGTTTAGTATGGACTAAATAAAACAACATTACTGCAATTAAACTAATTGAGTTCCAATGAAGTCAATTATGCTAAACTAGTTGGAGTAATTAATAAACACCTCCATCTCAAGTCTACAGATAATTCATCACATCGTACTGTTACTACAATTGTACCTCTCTAGGTAATCTACTTTGCTGAACATTTACACTTTGCTGAACATTTACATTTGGCTGCTGTTGCACTGTTTCTTGTCATCTAAGACATGAAAAACATTCAGATTTATTTCTGATACCCAATGTTTCTGAACTTCAGAAACTTTATGAAAGCTTTCATTCCTATCCAGCCCAGGTCACATAATCCTGTTATGTTAAACTACTTAGCTTTAGTAACATTTGGCACAACTGTGATTTTTGTTGAATGAATGAATGAAAACTTTAACTACAGTTATTCTTTAATCCTAAACAGAAGAGGTGAGTTATCTTCATAGATGTCAATTACTTGGTTCATAAGCCTACAAGAACAGAGATTTATACAACCTCGCTGATCCTACTGGGAATATCATAAGGATATACTGGTGTATTGTCGCCTCCTGACAAGAGACAAAGATGCCACAGATCTCAACATTTGGGTCTCTGTCATTTACAGTATACAACAATAACTGGTGCAGCTATGCAATTTTAAGACTTGGACTGAATGGTCATCCTCCAATGGTTTACTTCAGTATCTGATGCCAGTAGAATTCAGACTTTCTTCATCACCTCCTGCAGCCTCGTGTTAAACTAAAAACAAACTTTAGAGCATTTCCCACCATTTTGAGGAAGGCTTTTAGAGTGCATAGCAGCTGCCAGATGGAGGGGGGATTGCCCAAACTAGTAGGTTCCAGTAGAAATGAGGGATAAATTCTGACAAATTTTCATCCTGGATGAGAAAAAGGTACCTCAGCATATCAAAACAACCTATCAAGAGGTCATTTTTCACATTTTGGGATGTTTTGCATTAAAAACATCATTTGCACAAATAATAAAAACACTTTTAAAAGGGCCGTTAAAATATAGTAATAATGGAAAAAAATATAATACTGTACAACTCAATTAAAATATTTTTCACAACAAACAGTTAACATAAAAGGGCCTGAGAATTTTATTATTACTTTGCTGTTGTGTAAAAGGTTGGAGATATGTTTGTTGCCTTGACAGCATATTGATTTACTCAAAGAAACAACCAACTATATATGTCAAATATGTGTTACATGTTTAACATTCAATGATAGCACCCCATGACCCAGGAATAAAATGGCATTTGATGCTGTTGACCAGATGATAAACACATTTGCCTCAGAATAAGCACCATTTTGCTATAGAAAAGGACTGTATACAGTTGGTCCTCCCTATCCACAGATTCTGCATCCATGGATTCAACTAATCATGGATTGAAAATACGCCCTCCCCCGAAAAAGATCCAAATGGAAAACTTTGATTTTGCCATTTTATATAAGGGACACAACTTTACTACACCATTGTACATAATGGGATTTGAGCATCCACACATTTTGGTATTAATGAGGGGTCCTGGAACTGAACTAAACCCTATTGGATACCAAGGACCCACTGTATTTTTAAAATTGTTTTGAGTTCTGAGACCTTTAGTTGAGATGCTTCTCTTGGTTCCACCCTCACAACACAATAGATGGGAATATGATAGAAGACCCTATCACACTACAACTGTGCTACTGTTCCATTGACCTGACAACATTCTGTGGAATTCTGGAGTTTCTAGTTAGGTGAGGCTCAAGAGCTTTCTGGATGAGAATTCTAAATGTCCCTCTCTAAACTGCAAATCCCAGGGTTCCATATGATCTTGCCATGGCAGTTAAACTGAAATAATAGCACTTTAACAATGTAGTGTGTTAGGCCCCTGAGTGCTTCTCCTAGACTCGGAACTCCTACATAGAGGGGCGATAACAGCTCCCTTCTCACTGAACTTTCATTGGCAGATGAAAACCATCCTATTCCAACAGGACTTGAGGAACCTATTGTTTTACAAGGAAGAGTTTTTTTTTCTTAGTGTGCCTTACTACATTTAAAGTCAGTGTGGTATAGTGGTCTGAGCACTGGAATATGACCCTGGAGACCAGTGTTTGATTCTCCATTTGGCCATGGAAACCCATTGGATGATTTTTGATGTTTCACATATTCTTGGTCCCAGAAAACATTGTGAAAGGTTCACCTTAGGGACACCATAAATCAGAAATAATTTGAAAACACAGCAGCAGCAGCAGCAGCAGCAGCAACAACAACAACCAAACCAAACAACAAACCTATTCCCTCAACAGGCTCCTTATCTTTCACCACTATATAGCTAATGCATACCACATGATCTTCTCCATACTGAAAGAAGCGGTACCTGGGCAGTACCTACGCTTGAGAATTTGACTTAGCTAGTTTTTGATTAGAACTCACAAAATGGACTTTTTGTTTTGCTTTTTTGCATAAATGAGAAATAAATTGAGGGTTTAAAAAACAGTTTTAAGTTATACATTCTGAGTGATTTACAATACCATGCTGATGCTACTTTGGTGCATCACACACACACTCAACCCCAGAAAACCTTGTAATAGGTTTGCCTTGGGGTCACCGTAAGTCAGACACGACTTGAAGGCACACAGCAACAACAACTTGCTGCATTTATCTTTTGCTTTTACATGAATATGTTTAATTCTACAGGCAGTTTAATGCCATTATAAACATACTGCTGTATGTCTTCACCTCCATGTGTTTTTAATGATATTTATTGGCATTATGTAAGCTGCCTTGAGTCCTAGCTTTGGGGGAAAGGTGGAACATAAAGTCATACAACACAACACAATTAAAGTAGAAATAAGAAAAGTTGGTACCTCTAATAATAGGCATACCCAACCTTCCAACCTCTAACTATAAAATATTTTAAAAAAAATAAGAGAAAAATAGAGTATAAATGGGACTGAAATATAAAAGCAGAGAAATCCCCTCTCCACTTCTGCTGTTTCCTCACTAAATGTCCTATAGTAAATTCTGTCCACAGGAATCTCTTCTGATGAGCCTGTGAAGCAAACATTTCAAAAGCATCCAGGGCAAGCAAGATAGTCTAGTGCTAAGTTCAGTAGGGTGCATGAAGATACTATACATTACGTACCCGATTTCATGGATAATATTCTAAGAGGTGCCTTAGCATATCCATCCCCTCGAATCTAAATCGACTTTGAAGCAAATGACAGAATAATCAAATCTATTCATTGTTGTCTCTAGGAGGGAAGGAAGGAAGGAAGGAAGGAAGGAAGGAAGGAAGGAAGCAAGCAAGCAAGCAAGCAAGCAAGCAAGCAAGCAAGCGATGGGAACTAGAGAAGTAACATTTTTATGTGCCATATAAGATATTTCCAAACCTGTGATGACAGGAGACACCTGTTATTTCCACACTCTGAAAACTCTACCAACTATCAAAGCCCCAGAGCCTCTGCATATTGCCAATTTACAATTCACAGCTGCTTCCTTCTAGAATTAATCACTCGAAAGCAAAGACAAATAAACAGAAAAACAGGCATCTTGGAATGAACTGGAGCATGGAAGCTGATTTTTTTTTAAAAAAAATAAAAACTTTGCTGAGCCATTTTAGATAAAAAAAATACAAAGCATTTAAGGCATAAAACAATAACAAGAACAGAAATGACATTTATAGTACACACAACTTAACTTCATATAACAATGATCTTGACATTGTTGAAAAGGAAGACTGTGGATAACACTGAATTAGAGATGGAAATAATATTCATAAATGTTTGAATCTCAGATGAAAGAGGGGGTTTCCAGAATGTCAGGAAACCCTGATGACTGGCTTGTGCTTTCAGAAGATTCATGAGGAATGCACTTGTAATTCATCCTTTACAGTGTTATGAGACCTCTCTCTCTTTTTCTCTCTCTCTTTCTCTATTCTAACCTTCTATATAAATCAGTTTAGCAGGCTTCTTTCTCTCTGCCTGGGTGTTCCACAACCTCTTATAGGCTGAGATAAGCTAAGCTAAGCAAGATTGAAACAATGTAATTTAAACAACTTTGCAGCTGGAGCAAGGCTGTGGCAGCCTCTCTGCAGATAAGAACACATTTTTCCCCTCCAAGAGCAGGGATCTTCATTTCTCCCAGCCACAGGCAGGGGTGAATTCTCTCTCTCTCAATCTGGGGAGTTTCACCTTACATATCTAAAAAACAACCGCTGGAAGTGTATATAACCCCCACCTGCTGAGGTATTTCTCTGCCTCAGGCCTATAGAGAGGAGAGATGACTGCTCATCCACAACAATGTTTTTCAAATTTTGATCTTTCAGGTGTTTCTCACTTCTGCTCCCAGCCCAGGATTCTGGCAACTAAAGTCCAAGACTGTGACAGGCCCTTTATTCTCCCTCAGATCGGTGTATCATTATCAGTTTGCCCCAACTGCACGCTTTTATGACAACTTTTGTGTGTGGGTTAGAGTTTTAATTGTTCCTCAGAACCAAACTGCATGTTCTCTTCATTACAGTGGCATTAGATAACTCAGACTGACTCAGTAGTTATAAAACAAACTGTAATATTTATTACAGTAATAGCAGAAATAAAGTACTTGTTAGAGTTCAGTTGTAGTACAGTGTTGATACATTAGAAGATTAAACTTCTGACAGACTTTGACATCAATCCCTGCTTTAGCTATCAGTTTCTTTTTCTCAACTGTTTAATTACAAACCAATGCCATCCCTTTGTGGCTAGTTTTCAATGAAGGCTCCAAACTAATACAGAAACTTTGCTTATATAGAATTCCTCTCAAGATCCCCCCATGGACACCACTGTGTTGGGTTTCATTCTGGAGGTGCTATTCCTGTTGCCTAGCAACCAGCCATCAAGTTGCACTGATATTACAAACAGCTAAACCCCAAAATGATTTCATCACAAAGACACTTATTTCTGCATTCATCTACCACGTAGTTGTAATCAGTACAGCTTGATTTGGTATCAACTCCTTCATCTTATCCAAGTGTATATTTGAACCTACTCTGGCTAAGATCTGAGTATTATAGACTGGTTATATTATTCTCTGTTTGTGACACATTCCACCTCCTCCATGGGGAATGGGACATTGTAGCCCTCAGTCTCCATGATTTATCAACAAGCACAATCAAGAATTCCACTCCAAGATGTTTATTAGTCCAAAATCATTACACATCCCCAAAAGTCCAGACTTCCCATATTCACTCATCCACAGGCTCAGGACAGTGATGAGGCCTTTGAAGCTCTCCTCTTGCAGGAGAAGTAGTCTTCAGGCTGAGCCATAATGGGCCACCAGGAAAAGAGTAAGAGCAAGATCAAGTTCTTCCCCATTCCCAAACCACACTTGGTCAAGTCCATGGGAGATATGACTCTGTACAGAATCCTAGAGGACTACTCATTACAGCTGGAGTATCCAGAAGGGGTCTCTAGCTCTTTTCCCAGTATCACTGGGGCTAAAATTCTTTTTGACTGGACTGTAGAGTCTTTATAGCTATGGCAGGCATATCCCTTCTAGTACAGAGATGAGTCTTCCCTGGATCTTTAGAAATGCTCTGGAAGGTAAAAGGGATTGGTAAGGAATCAGGTCAGGAACCAAACCTTTGGGGAAAGCCTAGTGATGAGCAATTCCAGAACTTTCTCCCTTTCTCCCTCAGAGAGCCCTTTTTCTCCTGAGTGGGTTGCTGGTTCTCTTGTATCCTTTTGCCATTGCTTTCTGTAGCAATCTTCTAAGACTGGAAAAAATCTAACACTCTGACTGCTTCTTCTTTTTCTTCCCTGTCTATAGTCTTAGCTGTTATACCTGTGTTGCCTCACTCCTCTTACTGCTTTTGAGTCTCCAGAATCTCCCTGCTGCTGGGATATTCAACTACACAGCTGCCAACATTATTCCCATCAGCACAGTAGCGTGGCAGCCTCTTAATTTGGCAGAAGCAGCAAGAGAGGAGGATGGTAGCATGGCAGTTCCTGTAACTTCCTCACACTGTTGTTTTAAGTTTTAGATTATCTTAAATTGTTTAAATTAATTTTATTTATACCCACTTCTTGGGATTCAGAGTGCGATACATCTTCCCTTAGGTCTCACTATGAACTGAGGCTATATTATCTGAACTGGCTTACAAAAGATGTTTTGACACTAAAGGTCTAACACTCAAAATCCCAGCATATGCTTTGTTGGATAAAGTTGTATTCACACCATGAAATCCTATAGCCAAGAAATATGACATTCGTATTATACTGATAATAGAGATATGCCACTGCCACACCACCACATACAATGTATGTTCAGCCTCTGAAGAGTGAGGGGATGATACAGAATGCAGAAGATGCAAAAGAGAGAGAAAAGTGCCCAATATTCTTGGAAAAAGCAACGGGGAAATCTGAGTTTGTCTTTTGCTCTAAATTCACATTATATTTTGTGAATTGCAGCTTTTGTCAGTTCTTATCAACCTGAAATTAAAACTGAATTCTCCTTTATCCCTGATGGAAGTGCTACCAATCAATTAGGGTGATGTCATCCATGCCGTCTTATTTCCATTTTCTAGATATGGTTGTGAAAACTGGACAGTGAAGAAAGCTGATGGAAATGGGAGGAAAATCAACTCATTCAAAATGTGATGCTAGTGAAGAGTTCTAAGGATACAGAGAACTGCTAAAAAGACAAATAAATGGGTTCTAGAGCAAATCAGTCCTGCACTCCTCTAGAAGCCCTAGGCTAAACTGATACTATAATACTTTGGACATATCATGAAAGACATGACTATTAGAAAAGACAATAATGCCTGGTAAAGAAGAAGGCAGTAAGGAAAGAGGAAAAGTGCATTACAGATGGACAGATTCAATCAAGGAAGCCATGACCATGAATTGGCGAGGCCTGAGCAAGGCTGTTGATGATAGAATCTCATTCTTAGGGTCACCATAAGCTGAAGTTGACTTGACAGCAGTCAACAACAAGAAAACCACATGATGCCTGTACATGAAGGGAGCCACATCCAATGAACTCAGTGCTCAGAACATATACTCAATTCACATGCCTGCATTTCCAGACACAGAAGGAAACAGAAGAATTCTCTTATGCTATCACCCTGAGTGGTACAGAAATTGCTTCAAGGAAGGGTTTGAATGTCTTATGCAGCTGACAATTCCAAGTTTAGGCCAAAACGGGCTTAATAACCCTACCTCATATGCACAGCATTATTTGTCCTAGGTAACAGTGAGGGAATTGGTTTTCAGTATCTGGAAAGGGGCAAAAAGAATGCATCCCATTTTCCATCAGAGGAGAGAAGGGCTTATATTTTTTTTTTCTTTTAACAATAAAACTGTTTTGCCACAGTCTGGTAGCAAGTGTGCCTGGGCCAGAATATCACATGAGAATGATGATATATCATAATGATGTAGATTGCTGTTGGAGCAATCTTGGACGCAGAATGGCGCTCTCACTGGCCGTTCAAGAGGCAAAGGTTTAGTTCTCTTTATTCATTCCATAACTCACGAAAGCACTATAACTAATTCAAAATGTAAAAATATAAACATGCACCTAGCACATGATCATACATGACTGGATGTGTGTAACACCTTCTCTCCACACATGACTTTATCTCTTTCCATTTTATCCCCACAGCAACCCTGTCACATAGATTAGTTCAACAGAGTGACTAGCCCAAGAGTACCCAATGAACTGCTCGGCCAAATAAAATTTTGGACCTGTCTCACCACTTCTGCATTTTATAAACCAACTTTTTTTCCCCGAGCCTAAGATTCCTAGAAGCCGTAAGAACAATACTCATAAAGAACTCTGATGCCACCTCCAGCTGATCTTGAGTGCATCAAAATTTAGCAATTTGAATCAGGAAAATTCTCCTAATCTAAGGAGTATGAGTGAATGAAAAAAAAATCCAACAAATGCTTTGAATTACTTTTATGCTTATGTTTTCATAAACAATATAGCCTCTATGCTCCGAAGTCCTTTAATCCTTGGGGGAATCATTTGGAAAAACAAGCAGGATAAATATCTTTTGAACGGATGCTGCAAAGCATATTCACACTTTTCAATTGAAGGATTTCTATGTTTGTTGGAAGTGTTACGATAAGCTATTTCTATCTGTGTGTCTCAGTTTTGTTTCTAATATAGTGCAATTACGGGAAGTGGTAGGTGGGGGAGGGATACTAGCAACAAAATTTCAAGTTTCATCATTTCAAGTCTATATGATAAATATCGAAGCATGCATCAAGGTCCATTTCTTAATGTATTAATACAGAGTAGCCAACATAGTTCAGTTCACTCCCTGTGGAAAATATGTCAAAACGCACTTCTCCGAATAAAGTATGTAAGTGAGAAATTCAAACTGAGAAACCATTTTTCTTCTTACTTCCCTCCCACCACCCCACTTGCCATATTGTTCACCATTGTGTGCCAGAGGGCCTCACAAGGCTAAAAAAGAGGGAAAAGGGAGGGACGGAGGGAGAGAGAGAGAATGAGTGGCAAAAACCTTTGAGGAGGGTGCAGGAAACAGCAGGCTATAGACTAGGGATTTGTTTTCACGCTAACACTCCATTTGTACATAAAATGAAAATGCTGAGGAGACTAACTAAAGCCAGCTTCTGTTTATTGCAGCAGACAATTGGTTGGCAATTGTTTAGCTTTACCAGAGTGTTGTATATCTTCTAGCAACTAGCATTAAGATCCTATTCAGCAACTGTTAAGAAAAAAAAAATTATGTCAGTATAGGTTTGCTAGAGCAATGATGTGATAGTGTTCTACCGCATCACACCATTGTACAACCAGCTGTATAGTGGGGGGCAATGCCTTGCACTCACCTCTTGTGCAATCAATACAATGTTTGTACAACCCTGATTAGGATACCAGCCTTGTGCAACCCATTTGAAAGTGTACTAGATTGGCTAACGGTATTTATGCCACTCCACATGGGGTTGCCACAAGTTGATAGATGACTTGAAGGCACATACTCTCACACAAAACTCACCAAAGAGGATTCTGGCCAGCATTTTCCTTCACGAAAGGACATCAGAATTTAGCCAGCTGAGTTAGCATTCAAAGGAAAATAAATAAATACAGATTTGAGAACAGTACATGGGTGTTGTTTCCGAACTCAGCTGCTGAGCCTTGGGGCATTTTGCAAAGCATTGCAAATCCAAACAGGGACTGAGTGTGCATACATAAATCTAGGTGACAAAAGAAAACTCTGCTATCCCACTTTTTCAGCTGCCTTTAAAATATCCTGGTTCTTTCTTTTCCTTCCACCTCCGCTTTTGGCTTTAGCTTACTTCAGTTGCTGCAAACTGAGGTCAAAGTGCAAGGCTGGAGAGTGTTTCAAACTGCATACCCGTCATAAAGTCATTTGAGTGCCTGATACCAAGGTGACAGTTGCCTGACAGATAGCTACAACTGGAATAAAGGAGATGCTTGCCCCACTATTACGGAGAGTGGAATGGTTACCTTAGTCTACAGGTGCTGGTAGGCATCCCTGTATCCCAATACAAAGAAGGGGAAGAGACACCACTTGCTCTTCATTTCAAGCAGCAAAATGTCTGGCCTCTTTTTCCTTTTTTTCCCCCTCATATAGTAGAATTAATGCCTTTGAGGGAATGTCAACAAAGCAGGCTTCCCACCATGACAATAAGTTGTGGATATAGGAAGGTGACACAATGTAAGACCCATCAAATTGGTCTTTTGCTCCTTTCATCTGAGGGAGTTATTTTGTGGTTGTTTCACAGGTGGACAATTAGCGCTGCATATAGCAATTGGATATGAACAGAAAAAACAGGTTTCCCTTGGTCTGACAATTATAATGCAGCTGCTGAAAACTCAATAGACAGCTTTATATATACTGGTAGCAAAGCTGTGGTTGAATCTGACTTGTCATTGTTTCCAAATCTGTCACTGGAAATAAACCATGGCTTGTTAACCAACCACACATCAGAATTAGAAGCTATGGTTTACTACTGGCTTATGAACTTTGGCTTTTTAAAATAATTGTCATAATGTCTGAACCTAGAAGTACAGCTTCTTTCTCCAGCTTCCTGTCACAAAACAGAAGCTTAAAAAAGGGAATCAGATTAGCAATGGAAAAAATGTGGGATGATACAGGGCTAGCACATCAGACCATAAGTAACATAAACCACAACTTAGTGAGAAATGGTGTGGACAGTACTACACTTCAACAAACAGCTTAATAATAAAAAGATGTAGGATGTCCCAGAGGTGACCATTATTTGCATCTGTCTTATCTACATACCACAAGACAGACCTTCAGAGAATGCATTGACCAGCGATCATAAAAAGTAAAAATATGATACAATATGCAATATAATTTATGTCTAATATAATTTAGATAACTATGAAGTTGATTGCTTCTCTTCAGGTTCTTCTCCCACATGCCATACAAATGTGGGGTTTTCTCCTGTATTTTTGGATCTATATTTGTTGAAAGTGTAGAATGAGTAACAGAACTCTCTCTTCTTTAAGGTAAAACACTGTCACTGACAAATAGTGTGTGTGTGTGTGTGTGCGCGTGCGCACGCGCCTTCAAGTTCCCTGCCAACTTATATTGACCCTGTGAACTTCACAGAGTTTTCTTAGGCAAGGAATACTCAGAGATGGTGCCAGTTCTATCCTCTGAAATACTGCCCACAGTACCTGCTATTTGTTGGTAGTCTCCCATCCAAATACTAACCTGGGCTGATCCTGCTTTGCTGCTAAGATCAGATGAGATCTTATGCCTTCAGGTTGTTTAGGCCCATCAATAGTTTTCCAGACCTTTAATACAGACATGTGAAATACTTGCCTTGAGCTAATATATTTCTGCCATTGGAACCAGTGGTTGTTGGCTGGACAACAGACCAGCCATTGTCTTACTGTGCATAGCCCCATGGCAACACAGGAATATCCATTCACACTTAGCTGCTAAGGTGATAGGGTGATAAGCCATGGTAGTTTTGCCTCCACTATTCCTTAGGATCTTGTGTGTCTATCCAACGGACAGAACAATTCATATTAAGGTCCTTGTAAACATTCTAAATCTACCATAATAATGCCACCATCTCCTCAGCCATTTGGCTTTGACGGGTCTCCTGTTCGTAAGGTAGCTATCCCTACAGCCAAGCATCTTTTCTTGGGAACAAAATATCCACCCTAAAAAAAATATACAGGATGATCTGGTTTTTACCTTGCCTGGTATAAAGGACGTCAGTCATGATACTGTTGCATTATGACTTATTTTATCTATTTGAGCAGCATATTAACTCACACATCTTGAGATGCCCCTGTCTCGCTCCTGAACAAGCAATGCATACGCGACTGATCATTATTACCTTTGAGACACATAATAATTTCAGGAAATGAACCATCAAATTAGAATTTTTTTAAACTCTGTTTCTTTCTCCCCTCGAACCCATCCCCAGCCTTTGCAGCATCTCCATGCAGTTGGTTTGATGGGAAATGAGGCACAGTGCTCCAAGAATAAAAGTAATAAGAAATCATTTATGCTACATATCAGGAACTGTAATTTTCTCAAATTCATAACAATGAAAAAGTAAAAAGAAGCACATTTACTCAACATAGACATACTGCCAGCTGCATAACAATATAAATCCAAAGCAGAATGGACAAAGATGACTTATGAATGCTATAGATCAATTCTGACCATTCTTCTCTGAAAGCAATGCATTCAAAACGGGACCATGTTACGCATTTTAATTCAACTGTCTTAATGCAGCAAAATTCAGCTGATGAAAGCTTGTATCTAGAAGAACCACAGCATATGAGCATGCAATGAGATTTCTATACAGTGGCCATAGAACTGCTGAGTGACATTTGACACATTTATATTGCAAACATCCTAGCACTCTTTGCCCAAGATATTCTGGAACTTCTAGCATTAAATTCTGTATATGTGAAAAAGAGAGAGGGTACTGAATAGAAACACAGGAAACTGTCTCATTTTAACTCAGACTTTTGGTCATCTAGGGTTGTACAGGCCTACGTCTGTTAGCAAAACCTCTAACAAAGAAGCTACATTTTACAAAGTCTTTTTATGCCTGCTGAGCCCTCCCCTTTCCTCCTGGTCCTCTATCTAACTGGAAGTCTTTTTAGCAGCATCAGAGTTGAGAGGATGATGTAGGAGGTCTGAAGAAACAGATTTTGAGTGCCGGGTTGCAGCATTGTGTCTACGGTAATGAATGCAATAAGGCTTGAGCTAAGAAATGGGATTATACTCTATCCAATCCTATGGCAGCTGTGACCAACTGCCTATAACAAGCCAGGTAAAAAGAAACTGCCTCCAGAATCTCTTACTGAGCATGTGTGAACAGCAGAACAAAAAGGAAAGAGACCAGCCTGCCTCTCCAGGTATCCCCTCCACACCAGCATGTTAAAAAAGCATAGATCTATATGACTGGCCAACAAAACAGAAATAATAAAAAGTAGAGGCTCATGAAAGCAAAAGTCATCCCTGGATGCATTTTATAAGAAGTCTTCAGGTGGTCTCAAGAAGATTCAAAATGCTTTTGTTTACTTATGCAAGGCACACCTGACATAGTTGTTTCATTTCATACGTGCATATTGCTAGTTTTGAATGAAAAGTGCTGAAACAGGTTGAACTAGTCTTCTTTTTTGTGGTGCAGGAAGCTACCCCTAATCTTTCTATGTTACTTCTCCCCTTGGTACCAAAGTTTATATTAAAGAACTCATGTTCAGGAACACATCAGCTTTGGTAACTGAATTAACTGAAGTAAACTTGTTTTGTCTACTCTGACTAGCAGTGACTCTCCAGCATCGCAGTTAGGGCTGGTCTGAAAGATCCATCCAGGTGAATACACTTGCTTTTTGATGGTCTTCCTTGGGGAGAGAGAGGTGAACAAATGCTTCTAGAGCCCAGGGGCATTGATAGAAATACAGCAAAGCTGCAATAAAACATCATGTTTAAAAGCTGGTAAAACAACAATAACGGAAATCAAAACTAACAGTTAAAATAAATTAGAACATATTTGTGACTCAATTTATGAGGCCAAAGAGTATCTAATAAAAATACTTTTGCCTAAGAAAGGTCAGCAGAGACTGGGCTAACTGGTCCTTCCTTGGGAAGCAGTCTCAGAGCCTGGAAGCAAGTACTAAGAAAATGCCCAGTTCTAGTCCCACTAAATGTATTCCAGATGTTTGGACATTTTGGACATGCAATGACACTCAGCAGAAGAACTGATCCCTACAAGACAGTGCTTCTTTGATTTAGGATTGCAATATAGGCCTGTTCTTGAGAAATTATCATTGCAACTCAATTTCATCAATGCATGAATATCAAACCACAAACAGCAGCATGTTGTGAGGAGCTTGGTTAGGACGAACCACTGACAGCATCTGTATGGAGACAGGGAGATGGAAGAGGAATAGAATTCCCACCCATACTTGTAACTAGGGGAACTGACTGAGAAGGCAACAGGTGTTCCAGCCCACCCTGTGCAAGTGTCAAGTATCTAACTAGATAGTCACCGCTTTTGTTGTTGTATGATTCAAGGCATTTACAACTTATGGAGGTGAACCATCTCAGGTGAACCTATCACAGGATTTTCTGTGGCTGAGAGTGTGTGACACACCCAAAGTCACCCAGTGGGTTGCTATGGCTGAGCCAAGAACTGAACCCTGGTCTCCTGGGTTGTAGTCCAACACTCAAACCACCATGCTAGCTCCAGTCACCCTTATGGATGTGAAAATCTCTCAGCTCTGATTTCACTGCATTTCTCCAAATCCCATCTGTATTCCTTCCACTGCCCATCAGGTTGCAAGATTCTTGTTTCTGCTTTGTTTTTCTTAATAGAAGAAGTGTATGTATAGAAATTTGTATTCATTTTCCATAATGTGCACATTTATTTTTTAAAAAAACCTATTCATAACATATGTACTTCTGTAGACATTATTCACCAATCTTTACAGTGTGTTTGTATGAATTTTTCAATTGTAGACACTCATACCTATCTCCATTTTTAATATGCAAAAATGATTTGGGGAACATTTTCTCCAAAACATATTGCAAACCTTGCAAATGAGACATTTCTCAAGCAAGGATGCACTATATCTTATGTGATATCTTAGAAAGTACATTGAGGGGTGGGGGAATTTAAAACTCCATCAAACTTCACTTTCATCCCTAATTAGTATATTTGACTATCCATAAATCAATTCTGCATTTACACAACGATGTCTATGTAAAACCTTCTCAGACTTAACAGTATGGCTGGGAATTTCTGCCTTTTTTTGATTGACATGTTGCCACTTCCCCCAGAGTTTTACCATCTTCATCAATTTAGAGATGGACAAAAAATTTTCTTCATTTCTTCATAAGAATTTTCCCCAATATGCAGGTTTCTTTATATTCAGGATGGAAAGAACTTGAAATATGTGGTGGGGATGTAATCTCAGTGTGGATAGAAGTGAGTCTTAGTATGCATCCAGATACAGTGTTTTGAGTGCTTAACACTCAAAAGTCTGAGCTATAATCTCTGTGCTGGACTAGAGTTGCTCTTCATTTTCTGAAAAGTTTCTCTACTTTAATATGGAAAGCAGACAAAATTTGGTCCATTCCATGCTGGAAATAACTGCACCTCTTCCTTTTGTTGTTATTGTCGATCTTTGAGTGGTTTCCAGCTTATGGCGACCATAAAATGAATCTTTCATGGGGTTTTCTTGGCAAGATATGTTTAGAAGGGGTTTGTTTTTGCCTTCTTTGCATCCATCCAGTGCAGGGGGATGGACTCTATTTAGTTTTTAAAGTATTTATGAAGATTCACAAATGTCTTCATATTTGTGAAAGAAAAAAACAATTTTGTTTAAAAGAAATGAAGACAGTAGAATAGGAAGCTGGTAGGTTTCCCCATTCATAACCATAACAAATGAGCTCTATTTGCCTTTCATTTTATTTGTTGGTGGAATTTCACAAACTTCACAAGGATTTCAGAATGCCTGTCACTGCTTGTTTCAGCTATGTGTTTGTTTCAGGCTTATTTATCTGAACTTTGTGTAACCTGAATTCTGGCTAATGGTTCATTTATTACTTTATATTGATTGGATCCTAATGTCATTAGGAAGTTTTAGAACAATAAATTCCATTCCTAGACTGACTTAATGAACAAATCCTTGAACGTCTGTCTTGATTTGATCTCTGAAGCCCATCAGTGTAGTTTGAACTGTTAGTTATGGAAACACTCTTACACATGTAGTACACAGTCGAGGAAATCCATCTGACCAGTTTTTAAATCTTAAGTGATAAAGTTTCCTCATTCTATCAGCTTTATTGAACAGAAAGAAGGAATGTAAGAAGAGGAGACCCCACTCTCAAAAGTATTTCTGTTGGACTGTTTTTTTTAAATTTTTTAGCTACTATTCACAATTTACTACTTTCAGTGATACAATTATTCCCGAAGTATAGCAAAATATAATTGGCTAATACCAAGAATTAAAAGAGCATAATTTTAATGAGCCATTCATTCCCTACTAAATCCATACAGCCAGGTATTTCTTCAGTGCCACTGTTAAAAGTAAAATCAGGAAAGCCATATGATACAGGGGCTGTACCATCTTAGAAGGTGGTTGGTTCATGGATGCTGTTGTTGTCGTGTGCCCTCAAGTCATTTCTGACTTCTAGAAACCCTAAGGTGAACCTATCATGGGGTTTTCTTGGCAATATTTGTTCAGAGGGGGTTTGCCTTTGTCTTCCTCTGAGGCTACCAGAGTGTGAATTCCCCAAGGTCACCCAGTGGGTTTCTATGGCTTCGAATGGCTTTTCTATGGCTTCAAATGGCTTCTATGGTTTTTCTATGGATTTGAACCCTAGTCTCCAAAGTTGCAGTCCAAATGCTCAAACCACTCCACTCCACTGGCTTCTCATGAATACACAAACACAGAAAACAATACAATCTGTGTCTGGTTCCCCTCATCAGTGAAAATATATCTCTGTTAAATCTGGATTTCTCAGAAGTTTTTGATACTAGTGCACTGAAGTTTTGATACCCTGTTGTCCTCCTAGACTGTCTTTGTAGATCTGTGTTACCAGTAAGGTAGGTTTTAGAAAGCGATGCTTGAGGGAAGAATCTTCCCAAGACATTGCAATGTTATTAACATGACTTCCTATGATATTTAACTTGTCTGTAATCCCACTGTAAAGTAGGGAGATGAAAAACATGTTATGTACCCACTGTACATTAAAATCTTCAGTGTAGGTGTCAGCTGGCCCTCCATATTTTAGTTATGGGACATGTAATAGGAGTTAAATAGCAGCTTGCTTGTAACAAGGTATGAGAACCAGAAACCATTAGATAAACAAAGCTAGGAATGTAGTGATAAGTGATGCCAGGCTAAACCAGAACTTCAAGGTCTCTTGTGGGTGGGATGAGAAACTCTTTGCCTTTTAAGTTTTGAATTTTGCTAATTGCCTCCAATTCACTCACTGAAGTCCTGTACTATCACGTATCATGTACGTATCATGCTCCTAATAAATAGTGTTTATGCACTGTTTTATTTGTGTGTGTGAATTCGGTTCCTGACAGTAGGGCCTCCTGTGTGTGCACCCACTGTCTGAGATGAAGCAAGTGTCCACTATGGAGAAAACAGCAGCCTAGTTGAAAAATATTGTCTCCCAGAGCAGTTATCTTATCACCTTCTAGCACCAAGCAAGCTGCTTTTATAATATTCCTAAACTCTTCAGATAGAATATTAATCTTGCCAATTGTTCCATGTTACTTTTATCGTCTAGTGATCATTATGATACAGCTCAGGAAATGAGACAACTGCAGTATGTCTGTCAAGAAAGAGTTTGAACACGGATCTTCATCAACTAATAGACTAGATACCTTTACAAACTATTACTGGAAATCACTAGATGCACTGGTGTAACGTATCAGTACATTCCATAGCAAGTCCTTGAACTGCTGCTTGAAGTCTTTTATTAAGCTATAATAGATGTTCACCTTGGGGAGTTTTTCTCAAAAACATAGTTTGGGTACTTTGACAGTTTTCCATGACCCTTGCTGGCCTGATTTTATTTTATTATTTAACCATATATGAAGTCAGGTATGTTGGTTTTTGATGTTCTGCACATGTCCACTTTTGAGCCACAGTAACTATCTTTTCAATATCAGCCTCTCAAAATTTTCACAAACTATTAGGACTTTCACAAGAATTTTCAGAACAATTAAGATCAGTAACCCCATTGACTACCAATGCAAACAGAATAAGAAAATATGCCTCATTGCCATGCATTAAAATAACAAGCATCATTTTTCCCCCTAAAAGATAGCAAGATTATATTCTATTTGTTTTATATTCTCTGCCACTCTCCCTATACAACTTCTGTATTCACCAACAGATATCAAGTTGTTTTAAGGGCAAAATTCACAACACGAAAAAGCACAGCAGACCTCAAGGAGACAGCAATCTCAATTGGTCTTGAGAGAATTACCGAGATGTAATTTCAAGTCCCAGATCACTGAATGTGTAAGCATTACAAAAGTGTTAAGTGAAATCTTGAGTTAACCGAAATTGAGATTACAAAGGAAAGTGATAACTATCAGGAGGTTACATGGGTACACTGAAGAAATCTGTTCCGTTAAGATTCAGTGCTTTGGCTGAAATATTTTACCTTCTGGTAACTGCATCACTAAGTGAAATGGGATATCTACACTCAGGAATATCTATAGTCAGAAACTTACCATTTATTATTCATGCTTTAAAGAAATGCAATGTGATCTAAGCAAAACTCTCTTCCACCTTAGTTATGCTGTCATGAGACAATATTTCAGAAGCAGTCCACTTAGAATGAGCATGCTAACGCTCAAGAAATTACTGATTTAGATATTCCTTCTAAATGTGATACAATAATATTTAAAAAAAAATTAGCAAAAGAATAACAGAATGTGGTTCTGCAGTCTCCTCTGCCCAAATAATCCTTCAAGGGCATACAGTCCTCCCTTTCCATTCTTTCCCATTACACCACTCTGCCATTTGCCAGCAGATATAGCCATCTTATTATATGACACTATTATGACTTGAAGAGAGTGGTGTAGTGGTTTGAGCATTGGACTACAACTTTGGAGACCAGGGTTAAAATACCTCAGTCATGAAAACCCACTGGGTAACCTTGAGCAAGTCAGACTCACTCAGCCTCAGAGAAAGGCAAAGGCAACCCCCACCCCAAATCAAATCTTGCCAAGAAAACCCTGAGAGAGGTTCACCTTAGGGTTGCCATAAGTCACAAACAACTTGAAGGCACACAAGACCACTTACGGCTTTGAACTACTGCAAATGAGTCATAATCAGGCAGGCCTTACATGTTGAGCTTTTTTCCCCCCCCCTTCAGCTCCAGAGAGTTTTCTTTCCCTCACTAAAATACTTCCTTGAATTGAAATGAAACAGCTGGGGCATCCTACTTCAAGCACAATTTTTATATTGCAAAGTCAGCCACAATGCTTCTCATTGAAATGCATCAGGCAATGCTTTGCTTTTCCCATCACAATATACTCTTTTAATTACAACAATCATGCTTTTTTTCCCCTTCTTACACAGGAGGTCTGGAGTTTGGGAAAGTTAGGATTAACAAGGAGATCCACAAGAATTTCCCAGTGTAGCTTGTTTTGCTCATAATCCCTTGATAGAACATGCATATTCTTCACATTCTCACATAAATTAAAATGAATGGCATCTTTCTTTCTCTCTTTCTTTCTTTCTTGACCTTAAGAGAAGTCTCCAAATAAAGTAACACCAAAGGAGCTGAAATTCAGAAATGTGTTCCTGAAATCCGGGTAGCTAGGCCTTCTACAATGGGGAGGATGAATGCTAGAAACTTACAGAATCAAGCACAGGGTGGGACACAAAATCAAGAACACAGTGAAGAGGCAAACTAGGCAAGACTGATATCATCGAACATGCCTCTTTAAAGTTTTCCTTTAAAACAGCTGCAGGTAATTCAGAACAGGACTATGATACCGGGGAAGAATTTCCACCCATGCAAGTTTCTCAATGAAAATCCTACCATGACCCCAGACAAGACATGTAGTTTGACACATATAATTAAAGGAATTGACCGTCTGATTATTTACTGTTAGACTGGCCTGAATTCCTGTATCCATAGTTTCTTAGAACATAATCATCAAAAGATTCTACTGAGCTGCAACAAGACAAGCAGATTACAATGAAAGAAAATTTCTACATGAAAAAGATAAGAATCGATGATCCAGCTCCTGTAAACATCTGTTTTGTCTTTACAAGAACTTTGTCATGGCACACCATGCCATATCCTTTTGACTTTTATGTCACTTTTTCCAGTGCATGTTGCCTGGCTCATTTGCTTCAGGTATCAGAACGGTTTAATTAAAATTTGAATTTCTCTATATGGGAATGTGAAACAATGCTGAAAGTTATCTCCCCATATCTGCCAATTGCAGAGGTGTGGCACCTCCTCTTATAGTAGTTAAACTGTGGTATAGATGGATGCCAAGGCACAAAAGATTGAAGGTTTGCTTATATGACCTTCAACTACTTGCAGATTCTAAAACCAATCCAAAATTTCCCATGCAGATTTATCTATTTATTTTACCTCTCATGCCCTTTCAAAATGAATCTGGTTTGTGTGGCTTTTACCTCTTTTTTCTGAAAGTGTTAGCATCATCTCATCTGACTTGCAGAGTAAACCTGACCTGTTTCTATGGAAACAAATGTTAGTGAGACTGTGGCTGAAACCTTTATTACCTGCCTGAATCAATAACTCTAACCTTGGCACAATCATTCATCTCCTGTGCTTTCAGCCAATGGCTTAGAAAAAAGGAGCTCAACCTATGAACACCTGGTATCATTTTATAAATGTCACCTTCAAGTAGCACAAACTTTTTGTAATCCAACAAATCTATCTTATTAAGATGTAAAATTACAGGGGAATAACTGATCAATCAACTTTTTGGGGGGGGTGTGTAAATGACAGGCTTGGTGCAGTGGAAAGCAAACAAAGAGATGAAGCAGTGGCAGGCAAACAAACAGATGATGTTGTGGACAGCATTTTTCAGGCTTGTGTTATCCCTCACCACCCCTACTCCCAGTTGATTAACAAACTGAGAGAAGGAATTGATGGACAATGCAAGGAGAGTGATATATCACATCCTTCCATTACAAAAAAACCCCAAATGGGATCTGGGCTTGTTTTCTTATGTGTACCTGCAGATGTCATTGAAGGATTGGAAGCCACCTCAGATGCTGGGCAGCAAATCTATCAGCTGAGCAGAAACGTGACACAAAATGAGAAGCAGCTTTATGTGTCTATGAATAAAAGATTGCTTTTTTGGCTTTGCTGGAGAGAATGTTACAGGCAATGAGGAATGCCAGAAATCTTAGGCAAGTAAATTTTTGCAGATTGACCATTTTGTGAGATGTAGCAGGACCAGAATCACTACTTTCTTTCATCCTCAGGGCCTAGGTGCCCAACTTTCTGTATATCAGGAAAAAAGATATATAGCCTTCTTTGTGCTGGTATCCAGCTTCTAGGACTCAAATTCTACAGATGTTTGCCTGACATCCAACCTGCTAAGTGCACAGTTAAAATTATCATAATGCCTATTTTTAAATAAACAGAAATAATGGATTTAGTACTGTTTTAGGTATTTATTATTGCTGTTTTCACGTTTTTGATGCCTACTTGTTCATGGCTATGTTTTTATAAGGATTTTATCATGCATTTGTGTATGGGTGTGTGTGTAATTTATAGAACTTAGGGTCCTTCAAAACTGCTTTCTGAATTTTTGGTAACAATAAAAATAGCTTGAATGTTCCAAATAACAAGCAGAATTCCTTTATAAATGAAGAGATTGGGACATGATTTCAAGTGAGTTTGCATACCATAGTAATAAGAAACGCCATCAGAGATGCAGAGATGTAAGATGAGAGGGGACACACATACCCGAGGCCTGTTCTTGCCTCACAGTTTGTGGTATGGGGAAGCCAGTTATGTCTGCACAAAGAATATGTACAAAACAGCTCTGTAAATCTAAAATAACACTTTTTTCATGCTGAGCATCTGTGTCCCTAAAGTATTAAGGCAAGACATATTGCTATCTGAGTGGAGACGGAAAAGAAATTTGCAGTAACTGATTTTATTTAAAGGAATTTATCAGTTCATGGCCCACATATATGTCAGTTTCACATATACTTCAGTTTCCTGTTCTTGAAATGAAATACCCTATGTGAGATTCTCTTTCTCTCTTTTTTTTCTTTTCAAATTATATGTAAATAAATTCACATGACTTGAAATGTCTATCTTTGAAAAATGTACACAACCAAACTTCAAATATGTGTACAAAAATGTATAGATTCAGAATCATAGAAAACATGGTATCATAGAGCTGGAAGAGAGTTCAGCCCCCTGCCATGCAGGAATATTTCATCAAAACACTCCCAACAGATGGCTATCCAGCCTCTATTTAAAAACCTCCAAAGAGGTATTTCATTTTTTTTTCTGCCCAAATGTAGTACCTTACACTTCCCCCTGTTGAAATTAATTTTGTTAGTTTTGATCGAGCTCTCTAATCTGTTAAGATCACTTTGAATTCCAAGGCTGTCCTCTGTGGTGTTAGCTACCCCTCCTGATTTTGTGTCATTTGCAAATTTGATGAGAATGCCCTCTATTCCCTCATCCAAATCACTGAAAAATTAGAACAACAGTGCATACATTGGAAAAAACTGCATATCAAAATACACACAAATTTGAGTACAAACCAAAGAAAGAAAGAACCTACAAACTGGAGATTCAGAGATTTTCACATTTGTGTCCATGGAAAATAAAAGGGACAAGATGCAGTCCAGAATATGACCCGCGTGGCAGCTAAATCTTACTTCAGCTCTATCTACATCTGTGACAGACGGGTAAATTATAGTTCCCAGGTCAAGCTGTGTCCCTTGCACAATTTTTTTCTTCAATAGAAAGAAGGGAAAAGAACAGACATGAGGTCACAACTGTCAGTAAAACAGTAACGCTTATTTCACTGAAACAAGGGCTTCTTAAACTCATTCAACAAATAAACAATACTTACACCATAATTTGTGCCAGAACGTATCTGGAAAGAACTACAGCACTACGCAGAAAGTTCAAACTACTTTCCTTCTTTTCTTATTTTCCTGTTTTATCTGGGCATGTTTTTTGTTAACCTATTGCTTTGTTAGGACAAGAAAATGAAGGCACACAAGTTCTTTCTTCTGACTATTGGATTAAAAAAAAAAAGCTTCAAGTTATCCAAACAAACTTTCTGAGGTTTTTCTGGACAGAAAGTTTGGCTTATGTAAAAAGGTAATCAAACCATGACATCCTCTCTTTTATACTGTACTTAAATGCCAACTACGGAGGGAAAAAAATCAGTAATAAATTATTTTTCCAAGAAAATAAATTTTCCAACTTTAAAAAAATATATTAAGACAAGACATACACTGTATTTCCTGAAGTAATATGTTTCAAAAGAATTCCATGACTATGTATACCTCCCAATCACTTCACATTCATATGTAAAATGTGATATTTGGAAGTATGTGGAATTTTTGTTTCTCACAGTGAAAAAGACAGTTAGCTTTTGAAACTAGTGAAGTTCAGTGCTGAGAGCAAAATAATAATAATGAATATTTATAAAGCAACACTGACATTTTTGGAATAAAACAGCAAATCTCTACAGACAACCCCCCTCATTTTTCAGGAAAATACCCTCAGAGAAAATACTCGGAAATGTTTTGCCTTCCACTTGATACTCAAGGCTGCAATCTTATTCATACTTATATAGAAATAAGACCAGCTCAGTGTAGGGTATCTTATTTTTGAATAAAGAGGCATATGATTATCTCTTAATTGTAAAGACTGTGGAAAAAAATTAGAAATCTGTCTCATTACATTTTACATGAAACTAAGTTCATCAGCCTGTTCTCAGCCAATGAAACAAAAGTATCTAGAGGATGCTGCTGAAACAGAACATAAGGAGAATCACGTTGAAGCAGAATAATATAATCCAACATTGTGTTCACTTATTGGACAATCAGAAGCCTATGGGAAGCCTGTCAACAGGACATGCTTATAAACATACTCTCGATGTTACAGTTAACAGAATGGATATTCTGCTTGCATTTGTGGAAGTCTGTGTCATTTTAATCTCATTTGGACTTTTATTTTCTAAAGGAACCCTCTTTATCTCTAATTGCTTCCTTTACCTTGGTCATTAGCTGGATCATTCCTAGACACACTTCTGCCCCAAGGCCAGCGACTGGCTGTGGGCATGGGCCCCAGCACCATCTGGCTGCCCCCATGCATCTGGGAAAGAAGGAATAGCTTTTCCCAGTAAGTGTACGTAGCTTGGGCAACCATGATGTGCATTCCGGCTTGAAAACAAATGTCACTGAGCACAGCGAGACTTATTTCAAAGGAAATCAATTCTGACCACATGTTAATTAATTAATATTGCCTAATCAGGTAGAATGATGAACGGAAATTAGAAAGAGAAACCATAAGTTTGGAATGAATCTTAACTGTGACAATTCAAGACTAAACATGCGTTAAGAAGAATAAATTATAATGCCATATATAAATGTGCTAATTTAACAAAGAGATAGAAACATAAGTCATAATACGGTGGGAAAATCCTACAGCAGGAGCTCCCGTTTATTTTCAGTAGGTGTGTTCCTGCTGAATCGCATGCGTCCATATTCACAATTTATGTCTTTCATCTGCTGCACTAAACCAGATCAGGCTCAAAACTAAACCTAACATTTTTATTGCAGACTTATTGTAGATGTGCCTAGTTGTCTTTAATGCCATAGAAGTAAGGAGATGATGAGATGCAACTCAGTGCGAAAAAACAAAAAACACCATACCTGAAAATGCAATAAATAATTAAGCATATATTTACTAGCCTCTACCAGTGGACTTAGGAGGCTTAGCTAAATTTCATAAGCTTGGGGATAACATATTTGCCTTTGGACAAATTGGTATCAGGAAACTACCTTTTAGCTTACTCTTAGAGATTTAAGTGCTTTTCCAGTGTAGAATTTCACCATGTAATTTGGCAGGCTAACCCAAGCAGAACTGTGAAAATGCTTCTTAAGGTACAACCTATCCACAGTGAATTGAACAAGAGCACCACTGTTAAGTAAGCAAACAGTACTTTTAGCCAAAGTTATTCAGTATAGTTCCAATATTTTTAAAAATCACACTGAAGAACCCCTTTGACTGAAGTGTATAAGGTCATGAAAATGAACTGATTTTTATTTATTTATTTATTACAATTTTGAGGGACCAGAAAAGTCTAGGTGGGCACAAGGTGCTGGTCTTGCTTGCTCATGCTTCCTAGTCCAGGAACACCTCCCCCTCCCCCCAAAAAAATCTCATTGGACATTAAATGAAGGGATGCTGAAGATACTTATGGAAAGTAATACACGCACACACAAAACACTTAAATTATCATTAAAACACCACCATTTTTCACTCATAAAACTCATTGATCAAAACTGTAAGGAAGTTCTAAGGCACCTTGAAAACAAGGCAGAAAAACAGGCATCCTTTACATGGAGGCACAAGAAGTTTGGAGTAGGGATATTGAGAAAGGATATTTGCAAAATAGTCAAAAATACTTTTCTCAAGTATCAGGAAAGCTGGCTGGGAGAATTGTGGACTGATGAGAATTCTTCAGTTTGGAATTTATGCACAAAATTTTCACTTTTGCAGCATTCTTTTTTGCACAAAAATGTGGTTTTCTTTTTTTCTAAAAAAAGCATATTTTGTACAGCATAACTCCCAAACTGTAAACAGTCTTTGTAAACTGCAGTTTTTGAATATGCTCTTGTAGCAGAAGAAAATGGCCAAAATTCTTTGTTGCTTCCTTTGAAAATGAAATGAAATGAGTAAAGTATTACATTCCTAGTTTTGAAAAACTAGAGGACTAGTTTCAGCACAGCACTAACCCACACCTTGTTAAGGACTTTTATATACATGAGGAGTGGACAAGTGTGCTTCTCCATAGGTTTCTGAAGAATTAATACAAAAATTTCCCACTACTGCCTAAATTGGCTAGAACAGATAGAAACTTTAGGCCAAAAACTTCTCAGAGATCACAGTTGCATATTCCAATGGACAACAGCAGGCGTACATGTCTTATATTTTTAGCTCCATGGAATGGAACTTCAGTGTTCAATTGGATTTTTTTCACTCATGGTGAAAGAATTTTAATTCATCGGCTAGAAGCTATCTCATTCCTATGTGAATCAACAGAGGCTCACAGCATTTCCTTTCCACAGAGACTCACAAAAATTTCTGCTGACTAGTACAAATACCAGATGCTGGGAACCTTCAGCTGTATAGACTCACATTCATGCCAGTTGTTTTTACCTTGCAGTTGACTGTGCATCCTTTTAAATGAGACAGGAAAGGGATAGACACTTCCTCCTAACCACACTTTCCATAAGTGACCATTAATAACAGCTTGCTTTTTCCTTTAGAGCTGCCAGAGTTGCATTTCCTCCTAAACCTGCAATCTGTAGTTAAAGTAATGAAGGCTGTCCAGCCTGTTAGATTTATTTTTAAATTGGTAGTCTTTCCCCACAAAAGTAGCAAATGATTTCTTTTTTCTTTCCACAAAAGAGTGTATGGTGAAGGGTTGGGTGGGAGTGGCAAACACCATTCTTCATCTTCTACCTTCTCAGAAAGCCAGATCTGACGGCAAATCAAGAAGCATAAATTGCAATTGACCCAAGTAGAAATCACTTTTGCTCTCAAGCTACTTCTGCACATAAGAAAAGCCAGTTGACAAATATACATACATACATATACATATACATATATATATAGAGAGAGAGAGAGAGAGAGAGAGAGAGAGAACAACTTCAGCCAGTTTAGACATCCAATGTAAAAGTTAGGATGAAGGAGCATCAGAGAGATTTGTGGCACTCTCTATGGACTTTTGGGCTGTCCTAGCAACCTATAAATGTTTTTTTTTTTTCCATTTCTTTCCTGCTCTGAGTTGTCTGTACACCTGTTTTTCAATGAATTTATTTAGAGGCTAAGGACAGAAATTACTTCATGTGAGGGTGAAGCCGTTCACAGTATGAAGAGAAATGAAAACTGCACATTCACCTTTCAGTAAGGCATGTACAATTCCCAGCAGAGAGTGGCTTATAGTTAGTGATGAGAGGACTCCTCCTGGCTCACTTTGTAATAGTCATAGCCTTTCCAAGTTCTCCTAGAGATTTCTTTCTCAGCGAAATGGTACAAGGGGAGGGCATGATGGGAAAACCCATTACTCGACCTGAAAGACAATGTTAAAGCAAGTGTGGGCTTGACCTATAACAACTCAGAACTGCAGGGGTTCTTTTCGACCTCCAAATACTCTAAATTTAGTACCATCTGTAATATTTATATATCAGTTTAATTTATACACACACACACACACACACACACACACACACATTGTGAGTGATCTCCAGTGTGAGGGGGAATTGTAATAGGAATCCTGCTTCTGACTGTCCCACTGGAGATCCCTCATGGGAGGAAGTAGGAACATCAGTCAGCTGCTTCCTGATCAACAGGGGAACAGACCCCTGTTGCTCACAGCAGTTGCTTCCAAGTAAGTGATGATGGGGGCATAAGGCTGGGAGACATTACTCAGCAATGTGATTAAGGTGGTTACATAGCTAAGAGGCTAACATGGAACTGAGGCCAAAGACAATAAAGGAAGGGAAACAGAACAACATATATCAAGCTTGAGAGAATTTTTTGTAACTAATTTCTGGTCATCTCACTGTATACATTGGCTGAACAGATTCATTTATGCAGGTTGAAAATTACCAAGGAATCATCTATTAAAGGATAACAGAGCTAAACCACTTGTACTTGACTGAGATAGCTGTGCTTTGTTCAAACATAGACCACTGACTGACGCCACATGAAAATCCCCTGTATCGATACAGATGTGAACAAATCCCACCATCACAAGCAGCAGAAGCCCTCAGACTGTTTCAGGGCATTGCTCTCACTGCTATCTTTTCTCGCCAATGCTTTTTCGAATGCTCCCTACCCGAAGGCGAGCTGTAAAGAATTCACACTCCCTTCAAACAAATGCTTAAAGGCTACGCCATTAGCACACTTCGCATCTCTTTTCAAACTAGGAAGAACACATTTCCCTCTCAAGCATTTTTCCTTGTAATGATGACAACAACATTAACAACAGCAGCAGCAACAGAAATAACTGTCTGTCTGTATTCAAAGCCTTTCACATATAGTAGCCATCACTGTAACGCGGAAAACATTACACCTCGCACTCAAGGCCTGCCCAGCCTGACACCTCTTTGTGATCAGAACTGAACAGCCAAGGAGATCTCTGAACCAAGCCAGGGCCAGGACAAACGGGTCTGCCTCAGTTCTCCCTCTCTGAGAACGCAGTCCCTTCCTCACTCTTTCCCCCCCTTGGCTTCTTCCTTTCAGGACTCTCCCCCTTTACTGCCTTCCCTAAATCTGTCCTTCTCCCAGATGTAAGGATCGGCAGTGATTTATATTTTCCCAGACTGTGGTACTGTTGGCACTAAGGTCAAGATGATATTATTGGTAGCGTCTATATTCCAGGATTCAAAATAAGACTCTGTGACACTGTTTTAAGGAACACAGAACATCAAACATTTATTGTAACACTGTTGCTTTAAATGTGTTTTGTATCTAAATGTTTATAAACAGCACACCATTCTTCTCTCTCTCTCTCTCTCTCTATCAATTCATTCACTATCTCTCGTACATCCAATTTCTCAGTTCTCTCTCCCACAGAGCTCTTCAAATCTCCAACCTCTCCAAACACACCAAAAAACACACTCCCCTTCTTCAAACACACACCAGACAGGTAAAATCCGTTATTTTCCTCTTTCCACCAGCCCCTCCCCTGGGCCATCCAAGGTTCCATTTTACCAGCCAATCAGCTTAAACACTCTCAGTTGCCAAGGAGGCTCTGTTGTCAGGACCCCCTCCCATCAGGTTTGTCACAATCACTCCAATGGCTCTAGAAAGGAAAATACATTATTCCAATATTCTCTACTAGTATACATACCTGGCATTGCCCGGGATTTTATTTTCTTCTTAAGAACTCACCAAACTGTCTTCTCAAGTACCTGTAACTTTTCCCCATATTTCCCATTGCAATCTGTATTCAGAGTTATTTACATACATAGTTTGGGTTCCTGAGAGAATACACGGTCTTCCTCCTTGCTGCTAGGCCTCATCTCCATAGCAACCAGCCTATTCCAGTATCTGTGACTTTTCCCCATATTCCCCAATCCAATCTGTATTTAGAGTTGTTTACATACATAGTTTGGGTTCTTGAAGTAATACACTGTCCTCCTCCTTGCTGTTAGGTCTTATCTCTATAGCAACCAGCCTATTCCAGTACCTGTAACTTTTCCCCATAGTTACCAATCCAATCTGTGTTGTCTGGTGACGCTGATGTACTTTTTTTTTTTCTGTTGAATTTCTTTCTGTTGAATTTTTCTGGAAGCATGTTTTGTTTTGAATTTCAACTTTAAGACTCCTCACATATGGAACCCATACAATCTACTGGGTAAGGCAAAAAGATCTTGTAATTACAGCCATTTCTGCACTACACTGTTATAGTGCTATTATTCCCCTTTCAACATCCTGTGGAATTCTGGGGTTTGTAGTTTACTGAAGCCAAAGAGCTCTCTGGCTGAGAATTCTTAAATGCCCCTCCTTAAACTACAAACCCCAGGATTCCATAGGATGTTGAAAGTAGCATAACAGCACTATGACAGAGTAGTGTGGAAATGGGTTATTTTTCTCACATATGCCACCCAAACATTTTCTGGCATCCTTACTGACGGTAGGCCTCATCTCCATAGCAACCGGCCTGAGGCCTAAGAGCTCTCTGGCTGAGAATTCTAAAGGTCCCTCCCTGAACTGCCAAACCTAGGATTCCATGGAATCTTCACAGCCAGCCAATCATATGAGGCCTTCTTGCCTCACACAGCCAATCGTATGAGGTCTTTGCCTGTCTGATGCAGACAAATGAACAAACGCATGAACATTGACTTTTATATAGTAGATTAGGGGAGAATGTTGGGCTAATTAAACAATAGCTCACCTAAGGCATGAGACTGTTGGCTACTCTGACCTAAATTCAAGCAAGTGCCTTACCTCAATGCAAATGCATTCACAAGGTCCTAGTTCAGTCCCTGGCATTTGTTGCCTTAGGTAGCAGGTGATTGGGAAAGATATGCTTTAGATTCTGAAAAGCCCCTTCCAATTAGAATAGACTAAGAGTAAGGAGAGGTTAGCAGATCACATCTTCCACTGGTCCAATAAACATGGACAATGGTCAAAAATGATCAGAACTGAGGTTCAACAACATCTGGAGGGTCACAGTTCAGCAGACAATACCGGGTGACATGGCCAAATAATGTGACCCAATAAATGGGTCATTGCTATGTACCCTGAAGTAAAACTACAGTAGTTTCTCAGCACAAATTGCCTAGACTGAAGGACTTCAATCAATCTGGAAATTTCATATGAGAAGGAAAATGGCCTTGACACTGATGATACAAGATACTCAGAGCCTGGAGAATTATGCATTACTCTCAGAGGTTTTCAGTTAGAACTGCCTGTAATTCCCTCTTCTGGTAAGCCTCCCAAATGACACAAGCATAAGAAAAGGTCTACCTCAAGAGCAGGATGGAGACATTTGCCAAGGATGTTCTTTGTAAAGCACCTTGAGTCTCAGCCTGGGAGAAAGGCTGAATATAAATAAAGTGGTGGATGGAGGATGCCACAGCATCTGTACACCCTTCTGCAACGACAAGCCTGGAGGAGCTGCTGGTCACACCACCTGCTGCTGATGCCATCCATAGCATGTCATGCTAGTTCAAACCAGGTATAAAGTCTTGGGCAGGCAGCATGGCAATAGACAAGTAGGTGTGAGGAATATCACTGTAAAAAGTTTAGAGCAAAGAGAAGGCAAGGAGGGAGAGCATCAAGGCAAGAAGAAGAGGAAGGCAGTAAAAGAGAGCACGAATGATGCCAAAGTCCAAGCTGACTACATTTAAGAAAGAAAAAATGCAATGCACAAATATAGATGTGTGATACCTGACTTGATAACCATACATGTGAAAAGGATCTAGGAGTCTTGGTATTCCACACATTAAATATGAGTCAATGGTATAGTGCAAGAGCCAGAAAACCCAATGCAATTTGAGACTGCATCAACAGTAATAGTCTTCAAATCAAGGGAAGTCATACCACAGCTCTATTCTGTTTTTATCAGAACTCACCTGGAATACTCTGTCAAGTTCAGGGCACCAAAACTCAAGAAGGTTGGAAAATGTTCAGACCATGTTATGACCATTTTCATAAAAGTTCTAAAAACCCAGCTCTACAAGAACCAGTTTAGTTGGGATCTCTCTTGGCATCATTAAGAGGACTCTATTGAAGAGGGAGAGGCTAGTTGCTGGCTAAGTAGAATGAAAGGGTTGCGAGGTTGTCATCTGGAGGTGATGGCAACACTGGGTGTCAAGGACTGCAGACAAGACATGGACTATACTTTCCAGTGCAGGAAAAATATGAGTGGCTGCCTCATGGCTCAGATGTTCCTACCAAAGCCAGTCTGTGTCCCTCAACATCTCAAGATGGAGCTTGTGCCAATCCACAGTCTTTCAGGTTGTCCACACTGCCCATATCTTGAGCCTGAGCATGTACCCTTTCAAAGTCCCTTGAAAGTCCCAGATTTTGCACACACTCACCACCTCATTGGGATCCAGCATGCATTCAACACCCCACAGAACAGATCCCATGTGCTCCTAACACATACCAGGACCCTCTCGATGGCACTTATTTTCAGGCACATAAGCCTGCCCTTCCCTCCTTCCTGCCTGAAACCTGTTTCAAGGGCTCCTTCCTTGTCCATAGGGCAGCAAGTTGTCACTCAAATCAATACATGACACAATTACCACAAAAGAGTATTTGTGGCTTATTGGTGAAAACCACAGAAAGCATTCTTAGGGGCTGCTCTCAGGTTGTGGAATTATCTCCTATGGGAGTTCTAGTTGGCCCCCCTCTCTTCTTACCTTTTGCCAGTAGGCAAAAACTTTTTTCATTTAGGCAGGTATTTGGCGTATAACATGTGGCAGAAGGAGCTTTTAATGGGGTTGTGTTTTATCTTTTCTTAAAATATGTTTTATCTGTATTGTTTTAAGCCTATTTTTTTTCATGAACTATGACTTAATTGTTAATTTTAACTTTTGTATGGATAATTTTTTAAAAAACTGTATCCTGTTTCTTAAATGCCTGTAACCCTGGATACTGCAAAAATGTTTGTAAACCTAGATCCTGTATAACAAGAAAAGAAGGATGGTAGCTAGCTTCACACACAGATAAGCAAGAACTCATTTGTGAAGTGTGATTCCCATGGGGTCAGCAGCCTTGATGACACCAAGGCTAAGAGTTCATAGATCTGAAGATCACCAGAAGTTTGTTCTCAAGAAAAATTTGAATTAGGTACCTCAAAATTTGAATTAGGCACCAAGCACAAGGGTAGGCCCCTCCTATGCTTGACCACTTGGCTGCAAAAACTCTCTAGCAGCGTTCTCAGTTTTTGTTTTTGTTTACTTTATAAATAAACAAGTACGACTCATTTGAGTCTCTTGTTATCTCTCTATGCCTCTTATAACATGCCATAAAAAGGGGGGAAAAACCCCTCTCAGCATGTTACTATTCCAAATATGCATGTTCAGTTGCTCAGGCTTACTAAGACAAAGATGAAGCTCAGCTTCATCAGTCCCCCAGTATTGCTTTAGGCCAGTGGCAACAAGCTTCAGAGAAGTGAGGGTGTTTAAGTCTAAATAAAGAACAGATTCTTGGGCATCGAAAAAAGTAACAAATTAACACTAAGCAGCTTGGTTCCTGACTGTACGTATTAATGTGATTCCAGATAAAATCAGTCAACTCACCCTGTGTTTCCACTAAGTAATTGGCTAAATTTTCTGCCTGTTCAGTTAACAGCAACGTGATCTGTGGCACCACATCCATCTCCATCATGCCCTGCAGGGGCCATAGTTTGAAATCTGGATCTTCATTTTATATCTTCAAATAAGAACATTCCAATGGGGATCATTCAAAAGACACTAATTTTCACTAATTTTTTTTAAACACTGGTTGGAGATCAGAGAGGGGGGAAAAAAACAGCAAAAACCTAACTGACATATGCAGTCACAATTCTTCATAAGGTTTTTCACAGCCAAGTTGGCAGAAGTAGAGAGGTAGATGTTTTTTTCTCTTCCTATGCATTTTTATGGATGGAATACAGAACACTGCTCACTAGGAATGCTTCCAAGCTTCTCCTCATACAAATTTCAACCTAGTTTTTCAGGTTCTACATGATCTGGGCTTATGTCCCAAGTAGGACTGACATGTTAGGAATTTGCCATATTTCCATTTTCTGTTTTCCAGTTCTGAAAAGTATGCTGCAGCTTCTAAATCTGATACAAATTTTATAACATCTCTCCTACACTGCCAATTTTCATGTGTTCATACAGATAAGAGGTGGGGGAAGTGTGGTCTGTGGGTCATATGCAGCACCTCAACTTAAAATTTGTGGCTTCTGAAGTGCCCTGGCAGTCCCCTCAACTCCTCAAAGAGAGAAAGATTCCCAAAACATGCCCAAACACCCCACTTTTCCAGGATCACCTCAGAAAACCCCCAAACCACCAACAAATGATTGATTCATATGCCAGTGCATAAAAAACCGCTCTTTTTAAAGAATGTTGGATAGATATGATTGTGAACTTGCATGAATTGGTAAAACAATAGGCAGCAAAAGCACAATTGATGGGATTTTACATATGATTGTATCAAAAATCTTTCTCTTATGATGGTATACCACTCTACAGGAATGTGTGTACACACATCAGCAGAACATGACACATAAGGAATCTTGATATAATCATCAAGATCATTCTTCTGAAATTGTTAATCAATGCAAATATGCATTTTGATAATTGAGAGAGGGAGAAAGAGCTGAGTGATATGAAGAAACCTAACACTCCAGAAGAGTCTTTTGCACACATACATAAATTTATTTTTGAAATTCTCCTGAGCCCTATCAAAATATTTGGTATCCATGAGGTTGGAATGTGTGGTGCTAGCACTACCCCTCCATGTCACTACACATATTGACCACATCTCAAGGTGGCATGTAATGAGCGTCATTCTGATCTGGTGCTTCTGTGCATCTACAATTTCCTTCACAAAGTGGGAACCCCAATTGACCAAGGTTTCTGCACTGTGAAGGAAGCCTTACGCGAATAGATATGCCTCTTCAAGACTGATTCCAATCACGTCTGGGAAGGAATGTGATCAGAAGATGATGCATTGTACAAAGAGCAACATTAGATAAATGTGTTCAGGTTGTCCTATACATATGTATGTGTGTGTCATGTCCTGGTTAACTTGTCCTCACAGAAAACAGAATTCAAGTGGAAGTGTTCCTTTGGAGCAAGCAAGCAAGCAAGCAATACAGCAACTTTCCCAAAAGTTGTTGAGACTATCAGACATTGGATGGTTACAAGTTTTATCCCCTGTCATGTAAATTTAGGTGTGCATCGTAAAAATCATAAACGTCACATCATCCCACCAGAACCAGATTTTCCCACACCCTTTTGATGCTTACACATCTTTCATCCTGGGAGCTAGATAAAGTTCCTGTCTTCTTATCTTTGCTTTGTCTGTTCCCATAACACCTTCCTGCTAGTTTCACATTCTGCTCTTCTGATCTTCCCCACTCCTTGCTGGATGACCATGTGATATCATATATTGCAGCGATTACCCCTTTTGGCACCATGGTGCCTTTCCAACCTACAACTGGATACATAATTCCAAACAGCAATTGGCAATTGATATACTATAGCAGTAGCAACGTATAGCTCCCTTTCATGTATTAACCTCTACTATGGCAGATACTATTTCCCGGAGAGCATACTGTGGCAAGATCCGTACCTCCTGACAGTGTGATGCCCATAAAAGTGGTATGGCTGGTAAAATAATTACTTACATAGGAATACACAAAGTAGAACAGAAAGCAATGTAAATCAGAAGCACAGTAACAGAACAGCCCTTTCCCATCTCCTCTTACATACACACATGCAGATGTATGCAGAGAGAGAGAGGGGGGGGGGGATGTCACTCAGCTGCTTGTGTCCCAGTTTCCATCTATGAAATGTTAAGTATATAATAGATGTTCAGGAGTTGCAATTCACCTTTTAAATAGGTTGCAGCCTCCCTAAACTTTTTTTTAAAACATTGTTTTCAAAAACAAAAGTGGATTTCCAGTCAATTATAGACAGATGGTGGTGGTGTTTTGGCCATTTTTGACAGTCCATCTGGCCCCCAGAGTGTCCCAACAACTGACCTCTGGCCACCAAGCCCTCCATAGTTGTTCCACCCCTGTGTTTTAGCTAGATTTGGTGACAAAAGGATGGAGCACAGTACAGTAATTGCTCATTCAGGCTTCCATGTCATCTGCCTTCTCACTTAAAAGATTCCTCAACTTGTTCTTAAAAAAAGAGTTCCAGTTTGAAAAAGAGAAGTGTACACATAGGCTTTTCTCCATTCTATCATATTTTCACTAATCTGTGTCCCTACCTTTCAAATCATAGCAAGGTGAGGAAATTTATGGTATAACGTATGTTCTCAAACTGAAGTTTCCATGTTGAAAGGAAGAGGCCACTAGAAATTAGCCATAAACCTGTAGACCCAGAAGTCAGAATGTTGACAACAGCATGGGACTATATAATAAAAATGCTTTACTGGGGAAAATTATTGCCAGTTTTGAACAAAACCTTTCAGCAAGACCAAGTGAGTGGTGCCTTGACATTTCTCAAATCACTACTCTCCATAAGCACCTCGATGATTCATACACAAAAATCAATGGTAACTGGCAAGGCAATACTTTTTCCTAAGATGACAGGTACGCAGCAGTGTAACTCTATGCTTTCTGAAATCCAAAGGTAGAGATGTTATTCTCATCTTTTCACCATGCACGCGTATCATAATATGCAAATATTTTCAGAGGTGTGCAAATACTGTTCTAAAAATGTATTTTCCACAAAATAAGCAAGCCCATGAAGCCATAGACAAAAGTGAGCCTAGTTCTAAGTAAATGCCACAAAGGGCACAAAAACAAGAAGTCTGTAGAAACGATGGTTGAAATTCAGCATGTGATTTAAGTCTACATAAGTGGACTTACATCTGTAGGAAACAGAACTGAACAGGTTTGCAACATCCATATTCAGTAGGGTGCTGCCATGATGATACTACATAGGAGATCCAGCAAAGTGACTGTTGCACACTGGTCCTGATGTGCCAATGTCCATTGGTCTAAATACTCACTGTATGGTGACATGCATCCAGACAATGGCTAGGGACTGCAAATGTACATCAATCACACCTGGTGTACATCAGGACAATAGGTAGGGGCTGCAGCTGCAGACTGGTAGGAATTGATGCACATTAGAACATTCTTGATGGTGCCCTACATCTTTGCAATTCACTAGGAGGGTTCTGTAGTGCCTCTGTTACATGGCTAAGTATGCATAAAAATGTACAGTTTATGCAGGTTTGCCTTCCTGCTCCCTTCTTCCTCTGATTTTAATTCTGAACAATGCTGTCCAGGTTGTTAATCTGCCAAACTATTCACCTGTTTCTTCTCTCCATAGATCCTTTCACTGGCTGCCAGTTCGGGTCAGAGACTGTTTCAAACTTTTGGTCCTGGTATTTAAAGCTGTGCATACTAACCTTCCTCAGTACCTTGCAGCTCGGCTTGTGTGGTATATTCTATCCAGGACTTTGAGATCTGTAGGCAAAGGATTATTGTCTGTTCCACCACCGCCAAGGCTGTCAAGGCTGCGAGCCTTTGAAGTTCTGGTTCCACATTTGTAGAGCAGTATTCCTTTAGACCTCTGGCTGGAGGAGGATCCACCCGTTTTCATAAATGGTTGAAGACCTTCCTCTTTGACTCACCATCTTAAGCCACTGAGCTGTGTTTAAGGTGCTGAGATGGGCAGCAACTGGTGGGATGTTGGGAATTTCATTCCATGTACTGTTGCAGTATTCTGTTTTACTGTCTTTGTCCCTGACTGTATATGTTAATGTTGTACCCTTTGGTGTAAAGGGTATTATAAATAAACATTGTTGTTGTCATTGTTGTTGTTGTTGTTGTTACTATTATTATTAAAATGTACTCCACAATAAAGAATTGTGGCCACTGTTTAAGATGGTTCTTCAGCTGTGCTTGGCTTGGGATCACAAACTGGGCAGCCACATTATTCTCTATGGATCTGAACCAAAGGGTCAAATGAGTAAATCCATGGCTGAGATGCTGTTTGAATATGAGCTGGCAGAGTGTCAGGTTCCACCAGTGAGTATATTTATATGCAGGTCCAGGAATTGAAGAGGAAGGAAAAGGCAGCCAATCCAGCAGCTGAGAGTGTTTTCACTGTGCCTCCATGACCAATTGGTTGCCATTTTGTTCAGAGGCTCCACCTAGGCACCGTCTGGCAGCTGCTGTGCTGTTGAGCAAATCTATTGCATGAGAAGGTACTGGATACCTCCTTATACAACATTAGAAAAAGCCAACCTGCTAATATAATGCCTGCTTACAGTAACAAATCCCCCTAGAGAATTCCAGCCCATAGGAAATGACAGATTTAAAGACTCTTCTGACTCTTTGATGAAACCTATATGTCCACAAATACCCTTCTTCCACTTCAAGATGATACCTATATGCTGTGGAGCCACCAAAGCCTTGACACACAAAATGCTTGAAAAAGGTTACCACTGAAATTCAGCAGTACCAGTAGGAATCAATAATTGGTTTGCAACCAAATTTCAGCAGCCAGCTGCAATTTCAGTGTGCTGTAAAGTATGTCTTGTAAAACAAAGATTTTTAATGGTGGTGGTAAGAGGGGAAGGTTAGAGATCTGGCTCCTATTAATTAATGTTTAATGCCTTTCTCCCCATGATGGGCTCAAAGCAACATACAACTCCTAGGTGGCTTACAAAGGACCACCATAAAACTGATACATTTGTGGAAGCTTATTTTACAACAAAATCATTTTTAGAAGTAATTTTTGATATATTTATTATTTCATTATTCATTTCATTTATGAAGTAATTTTGCTATAATTAATTATAAATTTATAATAAATTAACACAAATATAGGAAAAAAACTATATTTAAAAGTTGTGGCCCCAGCCACTTCCAAAAATGTGAATACAGTATTCAGTTTCCATTATCCAATGTTGAATGATGGAACACGCCAAATAATTTCAGAAGAAAATCAGCTTGTGTTTTAGATATTATAGCAGTCTTTGATTGTGTAGATCACTGAAATATTTCAAGATTTTCTATGTGTTGTTGCTGCTGCTGCTGCTGCTGCGGTGTGCTTTCAAGCCATTTCTGACTTATGGTGACCCTAAGGCAAACCTATCATGGAGTTTTCTTGACAAGATTTGTTTAGAGAGGTTTTTGCTTTTGATTTCCTCAGAGCCTGAGAGAACGTGACTTGATCAAAGTCATCCCGTGGGTTTCTATGGCTAAGAGAAGATTCAAATCCTTTTCACCAACAGAGTTGGAATTATAATCCAAGGCTCAAACCACTACACCACGCTGGTTCTCTGTACCTTGGTTCAATCATTAATCAGAATGGAAACTGCAGTTAAGAAATCAGAAGAAGACTAAGACTTGGAAGGGCAGCTATGAAAGAAGTAGACAAGATCCTGAAGTGTAAAGATGTATCACTGAATACTAAGATATATCCTAAATACATGGGTCTGCACTTTGGAAAGTTCCATAATGGACTCTGTTTGGATAAACCCAAATGCTGCAGAGAGAAGCTAGGGCATCTGCCACCTCCCCTTTGCACTTGTTTGCAATTAGGCTTACTTGGGGCACACCAGGGAGAGGGGGGCCAAGTGGTAGCAGGTTTTGGGCTCCTGATTGGCTGTAGAGTGCTTAAGGAAGGGAGGCCCCAAAGGTCACTTTTACTCAAATACAGGAATACTACCATGGAAAATGGAATACAGATAACTGCAATTCAAATCTAGTTAAGCCTTACCGTTTCTTTTATGAAACATTTCAATTTCTATTTGACTATTCAGCTAGCTTCCTCTATGGCAAAAGACTTCACTCATTTTTGTTAATGTTGCAGATTTTCAACCCTTATTGGCATCAGTTTAAATTTGCAGTATGTTAAACTGCACGAAGCGTGTTGAGGGATAATTTAAATTTTTGCAGAGCAGTTGTCAGCACCAGCTCAATGCCTTATGCACTGTGGTACTCCAGTAATTGTGTTAGCTTTCCCTAAGAAGAAAGGAAATGGTTTTATGTGGCATACAGTACCATGTCATTAATGTACAATAATGATTTACTGTCTGTGCGGGAAGAGTTAAGCTCCTTAGCAAACTATCTTCTGCTATATTTAGTGAATGTTCTCTTAACCTATAGCAGGACAATGTTAATATTGTAGAGCAGGGTGGGCAACTTCCCCAGTTCTGGACGTTGTATACACAGCTTGCCTAAGCTAAAAAAACCATTATTTCTTCCATGCTATATGTATTTTTGCTTCACTTTCTAGTGGCTGACAGGGAACAATTTTGCCAGATTTCAGGAAGTACTGGGCCTTTTTTAGCCTTTAGAGAGGCTTCTAGTTCCTTAAGAAGTCAATTCTGGTCTCATCTAGACCAGAAACAACTTAAGGAACAGAAACTACAGAAACTGTTCCCCATAATAGCTAGAACCACATGTTGTTCATAGAATCATAAAATCACAGAGTTGGAAGAGACCACAGGGGTCATTGAGTCCAACCCCCTGCCATGCAAGAAGAAACATCAAAACACTCCTGACAGATGGCCGTCCCACCTCTGTTTAAAAGCCTCCAAAGAAAGAGACTCCACCACACTCATTTTCCACTGCTGGATAGCTCTGACCATCAGGAAGTTCTTCCTGAGGTTCAGGTGGAATCTCTTTTCCTGTAGTTTGAATCCATTGCTCCTTGTCCTAGTGTCTGGAGCAGTGGAAAACAAGCCCATTCCCTCTTCAATATGACATCCTTTCAAATATTTAAACATGGCTATCATGTCCCCTCTTAACCTTCTCTTCTGCAGGCTAAGCATACTCAACTCCCTACAACAGGTGTATGTTGTTGTTGTTGTTGTTATTTTTCAGTTAAAAGAGGGGAAAGGTGAGGGCCATAGGTTGAACTTTGCCCTTTCCTGTTTTAGAGTCCAGATGTTTTATACATGCTATGGGTAAACATGCTAAATTCTTTTTTCCTTTCCAGATGAACATAACTTATTCTCCCTTGACAAATGCATCCTTTTCTTCTTGCCTTCCTGTTTAGGGTGTTGGAACTCTGCCCTCTTTCCTTTGTGGTGATTACCAATACTTTGGTTGGTGATTGGGAAGTCTATTAATTTTGCTTTCTCCTACATTCAGATTCTATCAATCCTGATTTTTTTAAAAAAAAAAAATGAACTGAACTGAAAGTCTCATACTTTCCTAATTCCACCTTGGGTTGCCATTATATTTTGAAAAATCGCGGTAGTGCTCACACTTTATTTTATGTGATGTTCCATATACTGGATGCAGAAGCATGAGGACAAATCCATTTGATTTGCATTTTCATAGATAATGACTTAATCCACAAAACCTCCCAAACAAAATCTATGATGTAATCATCATTCAGACGCCACACTTCTCTGAATTTTATAAAACAATTTTCCATTTTTTTTAAAGTGACTTATGAAATCATTGTACAAAATGCATATGTTGAGGTGAAGGGCATACAAGTAAAAGCATAGGAGGTTTTATTTACATAATGTGTTCATTATGAAGAAATGTGTACAAAACACGTGTATGTATATCAGGGAGAAATGTGTACAAAAATCCATAAATATTTGCATTCAATTTTTTTAAAAAAATGCAAGATGATGCACAAATGGGATGACACAAACTTGGATTTGAAAAATGTGGCAATTACAGAAAGTGAAATAGATAGCTGTGTCCATCCCTAAGTGTTATTCAGATCATATAATGGCTAACAGGCAAATTCACTGTTCTAAGAAATCTTCCAGAATACTTTTTTCTTCCATTCATAATGCAAATTAACTCATGCAGTATCTTCTTGATACATGCAATGTTTGTTTAAATATTTTGAATACAACATTCCAATTTCTCACATCAAATTGCTTAAGAAACAATTTAGCTTACAATTCCATGGCCGTGCCACTACCTCTGAGAAAATGAATGCACTTGAATTTTAGTCCAACATTAAATGGGCTATCCACAATGCTGAACTGATTTGGTCGTAGTGCTTAGCACCTTTGATAACAAATGTAACATTCAGATTAAAACTCAGAACAGATTCACCACCACACTAACAACAGAGTGGCCAGCTTCCAATGTTAAAATGCCCTCCTGACTCTTTGCAGGTATATCTTGTTCTATTAGGTGGTTTACTATAGGCTATGGCATGATCACTTTCAAAAATCACCCCAGCCCCCAATTCTTAGCAACTAATCCCTGGGCCACTTTGGCTTTGGACTGAAAGAAGTAACATTTACAAACCTCTCTTCTGATCTAGCTATTCAAGGTAAAGTATCCCTCCAAAGGACAGGACCCTAGAACAGCAGTTATAAAGGTAAATAAGTAGAAACCTATTATTTTTTAGAGGCTCATAAACTGGAAAGCAGATAAAAGCCAGATAAAAGCAAAGGAATACGTGTTTCATTTTGCTTCAGTAGGTGTTTGACCCCATTAGAAAAAGACACGGCCATCAGCTAAACAGGTTTGAAAGCAATGGCTATATCATTATTGATTTAACAATCTGGAGTGTAACCCTTGTGTCCTCATCTGTTGCCTTTTCTTTCCCTGCTTCATTCATCTTCCTCATGTTGAGTAAAACTATGGCAAACACAGGAGGCTTTTAAAAGGAACAGTGTCTGAGAACCCTCCAATGGAAATGAAACTGTCCGCTCAATGCAGGCTGCCCATAAAATACTTACATGCATGTGTGTGTATGAACTCCAAGGAAAATTTGCTACTAAAATGCTCCTGAAATTCCCACACAATTAAACATGGCCTATTTACAGACGATTTAAAGATGACTACTACAGGGATGTAAATTTTCCCTTACAGGTATACCTGCATTAACAAAGTAGACGTATTCCAAGATTCATCTACTACAGAACAGAAAATTTGGTTCCAGAGGCAGAAAGGAGAGGGAAAGGTTCCTACACTACCAACACAAACTAACAAAAAAGCCTAAAGTAACAATATATGCATGTGAAAAAAAAAAAAAACAAGGCCAGGTAAGCTTTGCATAAGCAAACAAAAACATAACAAACCTTTTAAAAGATTCTTCCAAAATGCAAGATGTCTGCCAATCTAAATGAATACAGTGGCCCCTCCACTTTCATGAGGGTTTGGAGCATAGAACCCTTGCAAAAGTGGAAAGCCCATGAAAAACTCCCCCCACCCCTTCCCATTCCCTGCTGGGGCTCTCTCCTTCCTGTTCCCACACAAAACAGAAGGGAATGGGCAGGTTGGGAAAGCCTCGTGTAAGCCTTCTTTTCCTCCTCCGGAGATCCCCTGCTTCTAATTCCTGTGCAAAAGGGAAGGGAAGGGAAGGGAAGGGAAGGGAAGGGAAGGGAAGGGAAGGGAAGGACGGGTGGGGTGAGGTGGGGCGGGGCAGGGCGGGGCAGGGCGGGGGAGCCTCATGCAAGACTTCCTTTCCCCCTCCAGAGATCCTCCTCTTCCCATTCCTATGCAAAATGAAAGGGAAGGGAAGGTGGGGAAAGCCTCACATGAGTTCTCTGCACTGGGGAAAAATGCATGGGAACAGGAGGAGGAGAATGCGGGGGGAACCACGCATGTTCATGAATAATCAAATTCATGAAGGTCAAACCCATAAAGGGAAAACTGTACAATTCTCCCAGGCTTCTGCTGAAGGACTCAGACTGAGTCCCTGAAAGCATGAACACAAAGGGTTAACCTATACCCCCTTGAATTGACAGAGAGCTTTGGTGATGAAGGAAACAACTCTTTAAGTTGTTATAAAAAGTTTATTTGAACTAAAGCATACATATTTACGGCATAAAGCAGATAAACTCTGCCAGTGGAGACAGCAAGCAAGTCAATCATTTTCTCCATCTGTCTCTCTTGCTTTCTCCACCAGCATACCTGCTGCTAGGATTTTGTTTCTGCTTTTTTTGCCAGAGGCCAGTATCATATTTGTGCTCATCTGCTACATTTTTTTCTCTCTTTTCTAGAAACTCACTACACACGGGCAGCCAGTGGCTCGCATACCAGTCTATGGACCACCACTTTGAGTAGCACTGCTGTCCAACTGCTGCAAAGTTCTTAGAAATAATGTGTTGGGGAATAAATGTGTAGAAATCTTATTTTAGACATTCTATCCACTTCAAAAAAATAATTCCATAATCATTTTTTAGGTGTTTTTTTTCCTGGAAAAATAAGTCTTGGAAAAATGTCCCTCCCCCCCCCCCAATTTCTCTGGTTCTTCTTAGTCTTCACATCTCTGTTTCTCCTAAATGGTCATCTGCAGTAGTAGCACAGATCATCACACTAGACATAGGAAAGCTAGTTGAGAAGGCTTAATACATTTAGTTAAGCATGAATAAGCTAAATAAAAATCTAATTCAATTAAATTCATGCCTGAAGGGGGAAATTTACCTATTCCTGTTATGTTTAATTGCCATTTAAATTTATGTCAAATGATTGCATTAAAAGTCTTACCAGAATTAAGCTTTAAAAAAGCCATCCAAGATTTTACTCCCACCCACTGTCCCTGTATTGAGTTCAAAACAAAACAGCCTCACGTATTTTGGAAAATACCATTTCTCATCCACCCTACCAAAAACTCATCTCTTGCTTTCTTTTTCTCCCTCCCTTACACAATCTTACCTTCTTTCTCCCCCTACTACTCCCTGACTTCTTTGGTTTACTGATTCCCACATGGATCCCCACAAAGATCCCAGGGTTAACAGCTTCAAACTTCAATCTCCTGACCCAGATGAGGAGTCTCAATGTGAAAATGGCTTTCCTTGAGTTTGAGGCATAGGCTCGCATAGTAGAAGTGGGACAGAATTTATTATTAATCCTTCAGGCCTGCCACATTTGTGAAAAAAGATACATAATGAATTCCCATATTTGAGTTACTGAGGCCTCATCTTCTCGCTCATTTACACTGAAAAGGGCAAAGCCCCACAGCCAGTTAGAGGTGTTCAGCAGTGAAAGCTATCTTTAGCAAAGAGACACATTGGACAACACTTTTTTTCTTTTATCTTGTGCTACAGCTCATGTTAGTTGACAGCATGCCTTGATGGACTACTTCTAATGTAATGTTGGCATTTGTTTATACATTATATTAAAATGATGTTGTTTCATTAACCTCTTTTTCATAAAATTTTATGTGACTTGTCAATGTCTCGTCTGACTTTTCCAGGTGCCTCTGAGTTTGGTTGATGTAAAATGAATGAGAGTGTTTGTACAACAGATGGAAGATTTCAGGTCCTTGCAAGGGCCACACATGGTGCTTGGTGCATGAGTTGGTGTGTCCTGGAAAAAACTGAAGTGTGGCAACATAGATCTCCTTTATTTATCCATTCTTCTCTTGGAACTGAACAGCAGCTGTAGCCTGCAATACAGAAAACCTTTCCCCCAAGCAATCTGGTGCTTTGCAAAGAATTTGCAAAGAATTTGCAAAGCAGCAGAATTGGCAGAATTCTCTCTCACGGTGTACAATGCATAACTTTACACATACTTAGCTACATAGTATAGATGCTAAAGAACCTTGTTGAGAATGAGTTTCTTGTTTTACTTTAGATTTCACTGGGTTTATTGCATCATATTATATATCTTTTATAGTACCTACTGGTCATCTCTTGTGGGAAGGCGGGACACATAGTTAACAAATAATAAAACAGTAGAAAGAAGTAAAGATTAAATGGCAGAATGGACACTTAGAAGGAAGGAAGAACACACTTTAGATGGAGGAAAGAACATATTTTCAGTGCTGCTTTCAAGAAGCTAAAACTGCAGGAAGTGGTTTAGTCAAAAACCTCCTGTCTAATGTACTATATATCTACATCAATATCCATATCAATGTCCATATCGATATCGATGATATAGATATTTCTTTTACTTGCAGAGACCTGATGTGTTATTTAGATGGTGACACATTCATGTGTTCAAACATTTTGCAGGTGAAAAACAGGACATGTATGGCCAAGAAACATCGGAGTGTAGTCAAGACAGCAAACGTTATTCACAAGGAAGAACACACATGCTAGGAGAGGGTACAGAAGTTTGTTTTTGCTTGAGAATAGCAAGAGCCAGTCCTTCTCCTCTCGTTTCTCCCCTGCTGAGTTAACTGAGTGGAAACTCCTTTTTTTCACTTTGAACTCAATTTGCAGCAAATAAAATCAGCTGAGGGAAATGGGAGGAGGAGCGAGAAACTGGGACATTTTAAAATCAACTGGAAAAGGGGCGTGGTAGAAGATTAATGCTGCCAAACGGACAGTTGAAGGGTAAGTACCCCCAAAATGCTATTCACTCAAAGAAAAAAATCTCCCCTTACTCAATTACATGTGTACACTGAGCATGATTCAATGCCAAAGCCAGATCCAAAGGCCTTCTCGCATTAAGAAGTGTGGTATACCTGGATAACCTGTGCTACTGTGGCACTTGTACTGTACCTTATCCACCTGTGACTTAACATTTTAACCAGGACATTAGATTTACATTAGATATGTTTGATTCACTCCAATTCAAAGAAGCAAATGTATATCATCCCTTCTTTTACTTTCCCTCCTTCCTTCATCAAGATAATGTTTATGATACTAAATATTCAATGAAATTGAAATCTTGACACACCAGCTGCTAGTAGAAGAACCCTATGGTACTGGTCAAAAAATGGGAAACTGAATCAGTTTGCAAGCAACAACTAGTTCAAATAAATTGGTGGTTGTTGTTTTGTGTGCCTTCAAGTAATTCCCAACTTAGATGATCCTAAGGCTCTATCACAGGGTTTTTTTCGGCTGAGAATGTGTGACACTCCCATGGTTACCCAGTGGGTTCCCATGGCCAAACAGGGAATCGAACTCTGGTCTCTACGGTCATAGTTCAATGCTCAAACCACTACATTATCCTGGCTTTCTAGTACTATATCTCATATGGCAACTATCTGTTCAGTGTATTTGTTACACACCCAAGGGGTTTGGTTAATATAAATTAAACTTCTTCCATGAATAGAAAAATATATGTGTATATGTGAGGTACAGAGAGACTACGACACAGTTAATAGGTCTTAAGAGACATAAATATTATAATTAGCCAACATGAAACCAAATAATGAGCACTAATGCAGATAAGACAATAAATTAGTGCAGAAATTATTTTAAAGCAGAATCTTAATAGAGTCTTTACTCTAATGTCTCCGTGTATTTGCATTTTTGAAGTAGTCTACAATACCAAATAGCATGAAATACTGGTGTCTTTTTAAGTTAATATGGCACAATGGGAAATTTAATTCGACTTGACACTATAGTTAATTTATCATCCAGCTGTTGAAGATACTCCTTATAAACCACTCCATTATCTGCTTTTAAACATTTGTATGTTCAAAGTTAAAACCACTAACACTCAAATATATGTTCTAGAGGATTTTTTCCCCCATTATCTCCTAAACTTGTCTTCTGTGAAAAGGGTTTAGAACAGGTCTTCTGGACTTTTTTTTTCCTTTCTTCAGAAGTGCTTTTGCTTAATTAATGAGTAACCACAACCAGCCCCCGCACACCTGGTATTTTAGAAGTTACAAGGGCATCTGCATCTATCACTTTTTATTTAGGAAAAAAAGTTTTATTTTTAAGTATTTTAATTTACTTCGTTCCGTAGTTCTTGAAAACCTCTACAGGAGATAAAACAGATTGTAAATTATCTTATTTATATATCCTGCTTTTTGCCACAAGTGCATTCAAGGCAGCTTTCAACAATACTGAAAACAATAAAATACAATCAACTAAGTCAATACCCAATATCTCTTACAAAGGCAAGGCAGAAGAAAAGGGATGACACTTTTTTTCACTCCCGCCTTTGAATGAATACTTCCAAGGGACATAGCAGAGGTTGTTTGGATGCTTGAAAATTACAACTAAATTAGATTTGGTCCAGTTTTTAATTGCTTGATTCAATGACTATTTCTTTCTGTACTTTCTTAAATTAAATGTAAAAGAGCCTGAAATGTAAAACCTCATATAAAACTCCAGAGCAACCAACCAACCATTTCTATTTCACACTGAAGGTGATAGTGTCAAAAAGGAGTTAGCAATCTGAATTATTTTTCAGTGAAACTGTTCAATCTTTCTCTTACAATAAATACTTTGACTACCGTGCTGAAATATTTTGATCCTACAGTTCATTTTGTGCATGTTTAATGTATAGAAGTATTTAGAGTAAGTGTAGTTTTTATGGTTCTAGATATATACACACACACATGGTGTTTACATTTTACATTTAAAACATGTATAATCATGTAACTATGTAATGTGTACATGTGCTGAACATTATTTTTTTTAAAAAAATATGTACAAAGACTATTATTACACCTAAACAGGGGACATAAATACAAGTAATCAAGAACTGCTGGTCAAGCTAGCCTCAACAACAATGTCCTTATACATGTTAGTCCCAACTTTTAAGTTTCTGGTCTGTCCATGATAAACAAGGGAGTGTTCTAAACTGGCTTTTTGTGTTTGCTAGAATGCAAGCAGAATCCCTTATACAGAAAACTCTGAGAAAGCAGGATTCTCAGCCATACAGACCTTCTACTCATGCTGAAGCAATAAATAAATAAACATCTTTTTAAAAAAATGGGTAGAAGACTCTCGCTTTCTGGGACAGTTGGAACAGGATTTATTAAGATAATGGCCAATTCATGGGCATGGTCCTTCTCAGAAGTACATTTGACAAAATCCTTACAGCTAAGCCTTAGCTAAGGTTCCAGGACTTCATCTTTCTATGGCTCAATTCTGGTCAAGAAAGGCTGCTGGAACCAACATCTAATACTCTCAGCGCTAGTTCTTGCCATCCTCTTGCCTGTACTTGGGACTGTGTTTGGCCTCAGATTGCTCCTCCCCATACCAGGCTCTGCATATAGTCACTGTCACAGGAAGCCGGTAGTTAGGGAACACAGAATCATAGAATTGGAAGAGACCACACGCACCATCCATGTCCTGGGGCTGAACCTCATCCTCTTGGAATTCTCATCTGCCCCTCAAGGGGCCTCCAGATGGCTGTGCCTTCTCCATGACATCATCATTTGTGGGTTTCCCAGCCTTATATGCTTCTCCCCTTCTATAAGTTTGAATTATCTCTGCTAAAGCCTAGCTATTAGTAGTATGAGCTTTAAATTAAAGCACATTGGCAGATTTCAAAAAGCTACCCTTTTCTCCAGTCCACTGGTAGAAAGCACCCCCCCCACCAAGAACTCTGAAACTGAATTTGACTCACAAGCTAAAAGAAATTCTCCCTTCTTGTCTCAAAATATAAACAGCAAATCCTAGAGTTGTGGATGTTTTAAACAATGTAATTGGTTTTTGTTTTTATTTCAAAATAATTTCCGCCAAGGTTGTGGTTCTAAATCAGGGTTGGTCAAAATATGGCCCCTTAGATGTTTTTGGACTGCAGCTCCCATGATCTCCATCTAGCATAGTCAATGCTGAGGAAAGCTGGGAGTTACAGTTCAAGAATACCTTCAATGCTGCACACTGCCCTCTTCTATTCCAAGTGAAATAAACACTGTTTAACACTGAAATATTCATTAAAGAGATATGATGGAAAATATACTTATGGGCTCAATTATAAACTGGCTTATGTGGTATCAGCTTGCTAATTTCATCAGGCACCCACACATTAAGACTGGAGCTTTACCAGAGCTTACTCCCATTTGAAATTTTGTTAGACACTATGGATGGCAGTGCTAAGGCACTTGTCTCCCATATATATAACACTTTGATTGATTTGATACGGGCCCCTCAGATGGTCTCAGAAGGACATGGGAAATTTACTGGGATATCTCCCTAGGAAAAATAGGATAGTATGTTGGGCAAATGCTTTTTCAAAAGTGTGTCTGTCAATAAATGTCAGTAAGGGAAAATAGATCAAATTTTTTACATAAATGATTCCACTGCAACTCTCATACATAGATCCAACTCTTTCTGTAAAGTTAAGGGAACCTATCATCATTTATGGTGGCACTGTAGTAAAATATCTAAATTCTTGCATCCGAAGAGACACTATCTTTTCTGAACTAAATAATATCACTAACCATCACCTTACAGAGACTCCAGAACTGGCCCTCCTGTGCTTTTTTCAAGGGAAAAAAATGCAAATGCATTTCACAAACTCTTAATTCACTATTTATTAGTAGCTGCCATATAGGACATCACTCCATTCTGGAAAGATTTAAAGGGGCTATCTGTGACAACCTGGTATAATAAGGGATGGCTACTAGCTCTGATTAAAGTTTGTTCGTTAATTTTTTCAAATAACCAAAAGAAAGAAAGAAAAACTCAATTTACTGTGATCTGGAACTGTTTTATTGAAGATATGTGGGAGGGAAGAAAGATAATGTTGGTCTTTCAAAGGCATTCAAGCTTTTTAGGCTGACTGTGTAAGGAACCACTTTTGATATCTTTTATTTTGTACCATGTCTGTATGACTTAATTGAAAAGTAATTTTGTGTACCATCATTGGGAGGAGGGATTAGGGATGATATTACAGTATAAAATCAATAAAAATTAATTAAAAAACACTGAAGTATTAAACTCTGTCCAGCAAGCAAACAACAGGCTGATTCCTCCCAGGTTGACTCAGAAACTACTTGTCAATTACAATTATTTTTACAGAATTCTTCTCACTAGGACTTCCAAATTGACTCATAAAGTCAGCTGCAATATATTAAATTGCTTTAAAATCTATCTCATGTCTTGCACAAATCTTGAAATACTAATTTTAATTCAAAAGGACATGTGCAAACCCCCTTAATGGTGTGTGTGTGAAAGCCCAGAAAGAGTTTTGAGCCCTGAAGAGGGGCAAAACTTAGAAAAGTTACTTTTTGGACAACTAGTCCCAATATTCCTTGGACAGCATATGAGCAGCCTATTTTATATGAACACTAATCAGCATGTAGGACTCCTAATAAAAATAAATTGAAGTTAAAAATCATTTTCATTTCAGGTGTAGAATCTTGTTTTCTACAGTTAGCTGTAAGTGAACACTGAAAGAAATAATATTCAATTTGTATTGCCTCTGAGCATTACAAGCTAGGAAAATTCCCATCCTAAACCAGCTAATTATGAGTTTCAGCAACATTACAACAGTAAATAGAATGTTTTGCTAACTGCTGTTTTTTTCCCCATTTTTCTGGGTATTTTTCTTTCATTCTGATATTTACTCTGCCACACAGAAGTGCTGAAGCTTAAATAGAAGAGGAAAGAAAATGTATCACTCTATTTGTACAATCCCCAATACAGCATTATTTGAATTTCAGTACACAAAGCAGTAGCAAGGGATCAAGAAGCTTATTTCATTTTGTTTTATGCCTTTAATTTTCTATAAATTAATTTAATTCATCAATAGTATTTGTACTATCAAATTTTAAAATTATTTTCACTCTTGGCACTGAGGAGTATAATTTGTAAAAGACTACACACACTAATAAATACTGGGGATTCCTAGGAGAACGGTAAATTAATGCAGCATATTTGTTTCCACTTATTTCACTGTGAACAAGTGGAACATTTCTGATATTTTCACATCTTCATGTTTTAGTCATCATCTGTAACACAGTGGTAGCGCAGCCATTGCAACAAATCAACACTTTAGGTAATGTTTGTGCCATTAGAACTAACCATGTTGATCATGTTGCTTGGTTCTCCTGACAAACCTTCCTATATACACCTGCTTGTGCTCTAAAATCTCTGAGGACTCCTTCAGGTGACTGAACCTACTTAGGACACTGGTGACAAGGGCTAAGATTCAATATAATGCTGATGGAGCAACATATTTATGGAGATCTCCAGTCTTGCGAACTGTCAGAAAGGGAGGACAGAAGTGGGCAGGCTACCAATGGTATCCATCTGGACAAAGCATAGAATCATAGAACCACGGAGCTGGGAGACACTAAAAGTGCCATTTAGTCTAACCCTCTGCCCTACAATGGTGATGACACACACAGAAATTACATAACACAAAACAAATTGATGGCAATTGAAATATTAGGAAATTCAGAAAACAACTGGAGTAGAAGAGGAAGCAAACACCTTTTCTTTTCAGTAATGGATTCCCAAACTACATAGAGCCAGATTGGGGGGAGAGGGGGTGCTGCACACAATGTCCTTTTGTCGTGTCCTCTTGCTGTTGTGTGCCTTCAAGGTTTTCTTTGCCTTTCTCTGAGGCTGAAAGAGTGTGACTTGCCCAAGATCAGCCAGTAGGCTTCCATGTCTGAGTGGGGATATGAACCTTGAGCTCCAATAGCCATACTCCAGTGCTCAAGCCACTACATCATGCAGGTCCTTAGGGTCCTGACTAGCACATACTTCAGTCTGTTGTGCTTCCCAGGCAAAAGGAGGAAATGCATGTGCAAGGTAATACTATATGTTTCCATATGCAAGCTCGAAAAAAATATATCCACCTGCACAAATGGGAAGATCCAGGGTAAAGATACTGGGCAGCAATGGTACCTTGTTTCTCAAATTGTTTTTCTCAGGTCAGTGTGCCTAATCTTATATTTTTAAGTATTAAGACAAGAAAATTTGATTTGCGTATGACTTCTAATTCATGTTACTGCTGTTATTTTCTGCAGCTCCTATTGCCAGATGAGTTTTTAAGAGGGATTATAACTTTATCTATTACTGTTTTTATCTTCTTGTTTGTAGTGTTGAAGGATATTTTATCTTTTTCTTATTATAACATTTGTTTCACTTTTATCTGCATATTTGATCTGGAAGCATCTGCTTTCAGCTTATAAATGTTTCCAAAGTCAAATGCATAGGACACAAGTGTTTAACAGGTGGCAAAACAGACGGTTTGTCTTTTGCTTTAAGACATCAGTGGGGAACTGATATTGCTACACAGCAGCTCCCATAATCTTTGATAGCTGGACATAATTGGTGTGGTTGACGGGACCTAGACTTCAACAAGTTTTAGAAGGCCTTTAAAGAACTGGTGGCCACCAGATGTTGCTGGACCAAACCTCCACTATCCCAGATCATTAGCTAGCCTGATTGGGTTGATAGGAATTAGAGTCTAGGTTCTGCTGACCTAGATTAACAGGAATGAATGAGTGTTGGAATTGTCACTATTCTCATCTTTCTTTTGTGAACTGCCCCCCATGCCCAATGGCCTTCTTTTTTAATCTTGCAGAATATCTGTCTCGGTTCCATATTATTTTAATCCAGGGGCAGAAACTGTGTGGTGCATGCACTGCATCTGTCTGCATCTCCCTATACAGTCCCAATCTCCTCCCAGAATCCCACAGCCACCTCTAACTGCCAAGCAGAAGATCTGCCTAAATACAGACAATTTCAACCCCCCCCCCACCGTTTTAGGGGAATATTTTAATTTTATGTATGTATATATGTATGGATTTATTTGGTGGAGAGAGCATCTGAAGAGGCACATTGTGTCCACAACAAGAAGGAACATCTCCTGAGAATACCTTCCCTCTGCAGCATGGTGTTTTGCAGATGAGGTTGGGGAAAGCAAGGAAAGGTAAAAAAAATTAACTTCCATGACCAATGAATCTTTCTAGCTCCACTGATGTTTTATTAGCTGAGCTGATAAGAAATAAACATTAAAAGGAGCATAGTGAAGGTCCATAATGCTGCTGTACAATTAATTTTCAAAGAATGTGACTGAGTTCAGATGAAATAATAAATTATAGTTTGTTAGAATTGTACATGGCTGCTCCTTTTGGATTAGAAGGTTGTTGGAAACTTCTATTGTTGGCTTTAATTGGCCACATTTTAACATTATATCTGAACTCTAAACTCTTATTAATTTTAACAATAGTTCAATGAAACAAGCCAGATAGTTTCATCTGAAGCTCACTTGTTTTTAGGCCATAGTTATCTAGAACTGGGGCAAAGTACTTTGACAAGTAAATATTCTCTCACACATACAGTTAATCCAACTTTCAGGAATTGAGTAATTCTACACATTTGGGGGTGGTGATCTCACTTTTAAATATAAGGTGTCCAATGATTTACTTCATTTACTTAATCCATCCAAATCTTAATGCGACTCCAAGAAGCACAGCCACCTTCCTGAGATAGTGTGGTACTAGCAATGATGTTAACAACTAAGCTTGCTTTGCTGTTCATGTTATGTGCCCATCAAATTGATTTTGACTTATGTCAACTCTATGAATTAGAGACCTCCAAGAGCCCTATAATTCACTGCCCTTTTCAGGTCTTCCAGGCAAAGAGTTGGGGCTTCCTTGATTGAATCAATCCACATGTAGTCTGCTTTCCTATTATCTTCCACTTTACCAAACATTATCATCTTTTCCAGTAAGTCATGTCATCTCATGGCATATCCAAATTACAACAGTCTCAGTCTAGACATCTCTGTTTATGGTGAGAGTTCAGGCTTGCTTTGCTCTGAGAACTATTTATTTTTCTTTTTAGCACAATGGTACCACATTTCAGCTGAGTTGATTTTCTTACTCTTCGTTTTCTTTCTGTCCATCTTTCACAGTGCTACATAGAATCTGAAGCACCTTAAATTCGACTGTTAGTCCCACCTAGCTCAGACACACTGAATGAACACATTAAACTTAAGATTGATACAAATCAAGACTACTCTAGTTGGGACTCATGATATGGATTTAGGCCTCCTCAACAGGGTTGCCATTTCCATAGCCATTCCAGGGACAAGGGGAGAGAGAGAGCTTCCTACAGTGGCCACAGGTCTGCATGGGCTTCAAATGTAAAACTTTTCTGCTACATGCAGAACCTTGGACATTTTCTGGACTTTATAATTGCCTATGTTATGACTGGAGAGGGTAAGCTTTTAAAAGGGAGGGTTTTTTTGCTTTCAGTGCATGTGTGTGTGCCTACGTGTGCCTCTGTGTGTGTGTGTGTGCCTTCTGAGTTGCTAACAACTAAATATCCAAAGGAGCAGAGTTCTATTTGCATCAAAACAACTTGATTATAGAGCATGAAGCTTGTCGGCTTTCCAATTATTGATACGATTGTTATAACTTATCAGGAGGCAAAGAAAAAAAGGAACAAACATTTTCCCACTTAACTTGAGTGAATGAATGCATTTCTGAATTTCTTACTATAGCATATAAAAAAAAACAGTTTTCATCTGCACAAGAAAATATTCCAGTGATGTTAATGTGATCTGACAAACAATCTTAAACAGTGTTATTAGAAATGTGGAGGTGGGGATGGGGAGTGAGAGAAAGCTGAAGCTTAAGGCTGGAAACCGAAAGTGAGAGAAAGCCAAAAGAGGAACCTTGCTTCAGGACAAGGTTGTGTACAATCCACATATACAACTTCCAATTGTTATTCATAGAATTGGACTGTGGCTGTAATTGGTTGTGCTAGCTGAAATTTGACATAGCCTAGCGGTTAACAGCCAAAGAAGTGGTAGCATCCAGGGAAAAATGGAGGAAGTTACAGAAGGAATAAGTGAGGGAAAAAGGATAAGCTTTGTCCCAAAGATTACATTTTAAGTGATTTTACTGTTGATGAAAAATATTAAAAAGCCAAATTCATCTATCAATATGGCACATTACTACATATTCAAATACAGACAAAGACTAGCAGACTTGGTTATTCATTTATATAAACAGCTATGTCACTAAACCATTGTTATTATCCTTCATGGGCAACCTGAGGCCATTTCATTTGACACATTACATTTTACTTTTAACTCCCATGGCTGCAACTTATGCAATCCAAGGGTTTACAGTTATAAAACCCTTGTGGAGAGGTGAGCTCTCTGCCTGAGAATTCTAAATACCCCCACAAAATTGCAAATCATGGGATTTCATAGGATGCAACCATGATAGTTAAAGCATGAAGAGTCCTATGAACAAAAAGAGCTCATTCTAGGATGGGGGAGGAAGAAACAAACTTTTCATCAATCCACTAACATAAATAAGACAATGTAAACAGAACAGTAGTAGAAAGAAAAAACTGGGCTGTGAGTATAACAAAAACACATATACACACATTTTCAGGACCCTGTGGTAGGCATACACTGGCAAAACTTTGCTCATGCTGATCTATGTACTTTGAGAGATGTTATGGAAGGAGACATCCTGTACCACTTTATGTAACACCTGTTGCCACGACTGTGCAACAGTCAAACGGAATGTCTGGTCATCCCTCTGGCCTTGTTTGGCTGCAGTGGTACACCAAGGTACATTCTGGATGACCTCAACCATGTGTGGAGAAAGGAGTAGTCTTAACGTGGGGATGAAAATTTATCTGATTTTCCTGGATATGCAAGGGCAGTTGGAATACATCCTGGTGCACCCTGATAGAGTGACCAGGAACACCCCACAAACATTAGCATTGTACACTTGGTCCAGAACTGGGAGCAAAACAGCAGCCTTACCCTCTAACCACTTCCCATGCAGTGTGTGTATGAAATCAAACCATTTATGCCAAAAATGCTGTATATATTCACAGGTTTGTTATATAACCTTCTCATGGGGGTATGAAGAGGGGATGTTACCCTAACAATTTACCCCAGACAAAAATGAATGTTTTTTGTTGGGAAATACCTGACTTTTTGGGTGAAGAAAGAGAAACAAGGCTTCAGAGTACAAAGCTAGAGAATATTGACCAATGTGCAGAAAGAAAGTCTTGAACAAACTGGCAGGAAATTTATCTAATAAAAGATTGAGTGACTGTAAATCACAGGCTTTACTTGAGGATTGACCGCTGTACCTACACCTCAACATCATTCTTCCAAGTCCGCCATAGAATTACAATCCTTTTTTTAAAAAAGAAAAATTCGAACGGCTTCTTTTTTAAAGAGCAGAAATGTTCTGTTCCAAGGAAGACTTTTTCCATTCAGACCAAGATCTACTTTCAGTTGATTTACCAAAACTTTATGTTTCAAGTCTCTGATAGGGGTTGAAAGAATATTTTAATGTAATTGAGAAATAACAGTCAAAAACCGGTTTCTCAAGAGCTGAGCAAGCCTACTGAGGAGAATCTTAGACTGACAAATGTCTTCACAGTTCAGGACTTACTCTGTGCTAAATTCACATATTTTCCACGGGGGGGAGGCATTTTCTGTATAGGAAACACTGTTTAATGTGTGAATTTTATGTAGAATAAGTTCCAACCTGTGAATAATTTTTGAAAACTTTTTTTTAAAGAATTTCTCACAGCAGGAAGAAAATTGTTGAAATTATTAATTGCTTCATTGAAAACAAGAGTTAACTAAGAATTCCATCTCTAATCTATTATGTGACCAGTAAAGCCCAGAATATTTTAAAAACAAAGATGCATACTGTTGCAAATTGACTTAGAAGGAAAAACATTACTTTCTGAAATGTAAAGAGATATAAGAGACATTCACCTACCAGCCCCCGCAAGCTTCCCTGTCCACACTGAGTTTAGCTGCAGTGCTCACAATATCGATGTATTACACTGAGTAATTCTATTTATCATGCAAAATATTCGGAATGGATTGGTCTTAAAGAAGTAATTAAGACCTATCAAGTATACACAAGACTTGCTTCAAGAAGAAATGAAAACCAGTAGCATTGGTTTATTGATATGGATACGGACCAACACAGCCACAGGTATATTTTGGACTCTTCTTGGGGAACCAGTATGGGCACTGTCATGATGTGTGCCTGTACTTCAGTGTTTATCACTATGCCATTGGCTATGACGCACAGGTCTTCACTGGAGACAGGCATGATATTTAATATTATTAAACCAGGCTGTGACATAAATAGCAACAACTACATTAATTCAATATTATGATCCTGGATAGGAAGCAATCCCAAAATAATTTAGTGCATACAACTGCCTTTTCAATGATTACAATTCTAACTTCCTTGGGGAAATGCAAGGTACAAATAATAAATCTCGCTTGCTTTGGTCCATAGCCTTCTTTATCCCTGAGTGCATTCTGTTGGTCTAAGTTCAAGAAACAAAGACCCCATCAGTGACCTGCAATTTAAATGGTCCCAAGTGAACCCATCATCCCCCAAAAAGGAAAGAACAAACAAAAGACACTTATTCTTTCATCTCTGTATTCCTTTAAGATTAATATTTGCTACCTCAACCTTTCAAACTGAGTGCAAATTGAGTAACGAAGCCATGTTACTAAGGGAATTTGATCAGAATTTGATCAGGTTCACTGTTGTAGTTGCTGCTGCTGCTGCTGCTGCTGCTGTTGTTGTTTTAATTTGGCTTCTCAGGGAAAGAGAAAGAGATTAATCTGAAGAAAACATCTGAATAAATTGAATTATAAGACAGTCATGTCATGATCAGGATGCTAAACACTCTTAACACTAAATCATGTCTAAACCTTACTTTAAAAACAACAACAACATAAATTTAAATCAATTCCAAGCCAAATTATTATCACATTTATTTATGAATCTGATATACAAATATATGCAAGGGATCTGTAGGGCACCTTAAAAGAAAGGAATGTGGTATATGGTGAGGACAGGGCATATGCCACATTAGGCAAAATGAAGCTTCATGAAATAAATTCAGGGGCCAGAAAAGGCAGACTTGACCATTTCTCCAAAGAACACCTTCTCTCCTGCCATTCTCCTCCGATAGAAGGCATAATTGTGTGTGTCACATATCCTGTCCAATTTTACAACACCGAACTGCTGTATCACCAGCCCCCTTGTATTAATGAAGGATGCTATTCGATTGCTAGCATTCAACTGGAAGTCAGTTTGCTTCTGTATATGATGTGTGGTTCCGTCTTATATATTACCTCAGGCAGCAAAATATCTTAGGCTGGCCCTGGTAAAGAGATGGTGATGCTGATACAATGGAAATAGAATATCACGTTATTTAAATCAAACAACTTGTTCAGCCTGAAATATTTTATGGTATCTTTTATGGATTTCTGTCAATGACCTTTTGTTCCAGGCTATGGTCATTCAGAAGAATTCTTGCAACTCAAAGATCCCTTCTTTTACCATGGGTCTATAGTGGTACACACCATGTTTTTACCATCTTACATGCCCTTAAAACCTCAGTTGAGGGCCCTCTTTTGAGATTCAGTCCTGACATCCAAACACTGAGATGTGGTCATGAAGTTTCTGATACACTTGCAAAGGACAGTAAGTTCATAACACCTCACAGCTGAGTTACACCATCAGAGAAAAAAAATTCTTCATTTACCAAGTGATTTTCCTACGGCAAAAGAAACACATTTCACTATTAAGTCTTTATCTGTTCCTTAATACATGATGACTCATAGAGAAACATATGGACTATTTCTGCATACAGTGTCATGGCAGAAGTAATGTCAAGTGACACCTAAGATTATCATACTTGTTGCAGGTCACATGACAGATACAACCAATTTTAAGTACTGGGAGAAACAGATAGACATATGTGGAATTGAGGAATTTGTTCCCAGCATAGCATATTTGCTCCCCATTTCTATGTGTTGCTTCTCATTTCAAAATGTTGATTACATTTGCTGGCTTACACAGAATGTGATACAACAAATGGAAAGTTGAAATATCTGCTACCAACAGTGCCCTACACTTGCTCTTCCTAGAGGGAGTCAATCTACTTTTAGATATCAATAATAGCCTCAATAAGAAAGATGTCCAACGGACTGCAGAAGGTGTTTCCGCTGTCTTGAAGAAAGGGTACATATATCAAATACTGAGCGACTGCCACTTTCCAGCTAAATGCTATTATAAATGTTTGCATGGTCTTCCCAGGGAGAGGAGGAGGCTGTCTGTCTGTCAACCACTGATAAAGATTCACTCTGTAAATCACTGTAATTTCCTCTTAGCTGTCAAGAGGAAGATTTAATAGGATGATAAAGAAAATTGATGGGGGAAAATTATGTTTTACTTTTTAAAGGACTTGTATAATTTTATGTACTTATTTCCAGAGTGATTTTTTTAAAATGGTCTATGGCATACACAGTCCTTAATTCAGTCAAACAGATGATATCCACTCATGACATTTTTGATAGAAACTTTGTTCTTGAATCCTGACAGAAGAATTTAACAGTACAATAAACTACCAGCATGTTTCCTGACACCTCAAAACATCTCTCAGCACTGACAATTTGTTTTTAAAGCAATATTTCTACCAAGTTAGTCTTTGTAGCTTGTTGCTAAAAATAACTGAACCACAGTACAGTATAACAATACTCATAACATATAGCTATATTCTCCACTTAAGCATATGGATACAGACTGATAACAGTATTGCATGAAGCAATCAAAAAAAAGACTCCCTTCATGGTTTTGTATGGATGAGTACATGAGAGTGAAAAACAGATGCTTATGTTAATGTGCTACCCTGGAATACATGTAACACATGTTTGAATAAAGAACTAGTCCCTGGACAAAATAACTGTTGCTTTTAACACATCTTTGAATGAACAGGTGTTATTTATTTTACTGTATTATTTACTCATTTAATTGACATCCTACCTTTCTCCTTATACAGGATTCAAGATGGCACAGCTTAAAAAACTATTCACATAAAAGTTTTAAAAAATAATTAAATGCCAGTTTAAAAAACAGAAGGTTAAAACAATTTGATACAAACTGAAAATGTAGTAAAAAGATAAAAACAGGTTAAAAAGATAAAAACAGGTAAAAGCACCACCCCATTAAAAGGTCCATTTACCTTTAAATAAAAATAAAAATCAAAGATCTACATGACTAAAAAGGTCTATGCCTGATGGTGAAAGGAACAGAGAGAAAGGGCCAACAGAAATTCCTGTGGGAGGAAAATGCATAATCTGGGAGCAGCTGCTGAGAAGGCTCTCTCCCATGTCCTCGCTAAATTTCCTTGTGATGGTAGAGTGAGGGAAAGCCTTCCCCTAGAGGTCTTAAAACTCAGGCAAGAATGAGTTATGTATCTTTGTATTGTCTATCAGCTTCTTCATCAGACCATTGGATAGCTGAATATCTGCAACATAAACAGATTGTCAGGAAGATCCCTCATGTGTCCAGAGCTGTTCCTCCAAAGCTGATCCTCTAAATTTTGCAAGGACGTTTAAAGTTTACATGCAAGCAAAGTTCTGAATTGCTCTCATTCTTGAGGTGTGCACAACATAAAGCCTATAAACTGTACACAGTACCCTGTTTAAGTAATGCAGTTCAATAGGCTCTCAATAGACCCAGAATTTGTCAAGTAAAACTGAATGTAGGCATATTATCATTGTTGAGGAAGGAGACGAAATCCATATGTGCAAGTGAAAATTGGACTCCAAGAAAATGAGCAAACACATATACCCAACAACTACATACTTCACCATGCATTATATAGCTTAAAATATTTTATATGGGTGGGTTCTCAGCTGAATTTCACCCATCTTATTTTTTCCACTTTTAAGTTTACTCTGTCACTGTCCAACATCAGACTGTTTTTTTAAAAAAAAATGTTTGGTATGCATTTCAATGTACACTTTTTCAAATGCTTGCAATTTTTTTCTCAAATGAATTTTCTAATGATAAAGTATTTTTGTCTACATTTCCAAAGTATAAGCATTTTTGTATGAAGGGTTTCACATCTACACATTTTATGTGCATTTTTCTGAATATACGTATTGTGTACACTTCATTAAAAAAAAAGATAACTGTATTGCAAACACTGGAAAAGTTTAGATTTCAATGCTTAACTGTATTCCAGTTTGGGAAGTGTGATTTTGTTAAATCTGACCTGATATGTGGATCGAATCAACTTTTTCTCACGTATTCCTGGGATATAATCTAGACAGCGGGTTAGAGGATGCTGACAACCAAGGCCACAAAAGAAGTACTATTTTGTATATAATTACCAGTCATTTAGCACTATCATTTTAAAAGTATGTGGAGGGAAAAGCAGCTCCACAGAAACTGAAATAAATGGTCAGAGAGAAAAAAGCTAAGTAAGAGTGCATGGTTCTAATTTATCTTTAGATTTATATAGATTGTATAGTTCTGATGCTTCAGACCAAAGATTAAACTAATACTCTTGTGTTACAACTGTTCTAATTTGACAGGGACAGTCCTGATTAACCCTCTCTCATCTCATTTCAGACACTGAATTAAACTATGGCTGTTTAAACTGGCTGGTTTTGAAACATGCTATAATTAACATTAACCACAGTTTAGCAGCTTTGTTATTAAGCAAGAACAATCATGAGAACGGTCATTTTTGTCACGTAAATACAACTCCAGAGTAGGGTGGATCATTCGCATCACAATAAACTGTGGTGTTTGAATGTGGCCAGTATTTCACAGATCATTCTATTAGTTCTGGCATATGCTGTATTGACTATGGATGCAAGAAATGTCTTTAACTAGGGTTCTTTAATAATTATACGATGCTGTTTTATGTTGCTTGAAATTATATCACTGGCTGTTTAATGTAGATTGAGAATTTTAAGGTTTTACTGTAACTTTCAGAAGTTCAATAAGATGTTGTATGTCCTACACATACAGACATAACTTATATATTTTGGATATCAACACACACACACACACACACACATATACATACACACATATATATATGTATGTATGTATGTATGTATGTATGTATGCATGTATGTATCTAGCAACTGTTCCACATTCTCCAACTGTCCTGATTTGGAAGGGACAGTTGTGATTAATCCTGTCATCCCACTTTTTCAGCTGCTTTTAAAATGCCCCACTTTATCGCCTTCTTCCACTTGCCACATTTGTCCTCAGCTTACTTTAGTTGTTGCAAACTGAGTTCAAATTGCACAAGTAGTTTGCACTCAGTTAACTCAGTAGCCAGAGAGGAAAGGAGGGGAAAAAATCCTGTCCTGCCCAGTAGGCTCAGGCAACAACAGACTCCTATACTCTGTACTAGCTTGTGTGTTCTTCTTTAACAACTTTTGCCATCTTGACCACATTCCAATGTTGCTTGCCCACATCTATCCCAATTTTCTTCTGTGAAATGTTAGAGGCTATGGTATGCATTCCTGATATTTCACCCTATCATGGCCTTTTGTGTGTGTTGGGGGGGGGGTCTTTAATGAACAAAACCTGTTATTTCCTGTGAAGAGGACTATCAAAAACAAAATAAAACAAAAATACTTACAAATCAAACTTGTCAGATAAAAACATACAGTCATGTTGAACATTTGGGGAGATAATCCAACTATTGCCTAAAACGGACAATCAGAACCAAAGTATTATATTTACATTTGGTTGGTTGGTTGATTTTTGGAAAGAGAAACCCTATGTTTCATATATCAACTCTAGCTTTTAGCTGTGATCATCCTTTGGCAGTACTAAAATGGGACATGTAATTGCTAGAATCAACATTTCTTTTTCTCCAAGAGCTTTGCTGCTTCTGTTTACTATCCAATTTTACAGAGATTAATTTCAGAAAAACACAGAATTTTTATACACAAATATGCTCGAGGGGATACAGCTATGAGTTGTCATAATATTCTCAACGGCAGAAGAATCTCTTTAGACAGAGCCTTGGAAAGGAAAATAACCTGGAGAAGTAAAATAATGTAAAAGGAAAAGGATTCTGATAGCATATTGTTATTCTATTTTCTCATTTACTATGGAAATGACAGGAGTTTGCGCCTGCTCACATTCTCCACTGGCTTTCATGATGGAAACAATTCAACACCATTTTGGATACACTGTACTTCAATTTTTATACAAACATTTTGAAACTGCTTATAGTGCTTTACTATTAGCCATACTCTATATGATGACTGTGTGCATACCAAATATGTGATTTCTACAATTTTACACTTAGAGATGAGGAGGATACCAGATTGTTTGCATTAAAATGTAAACAGGGTATTTGAACATTCATAGACTCATAGGATCTTAGAACTGGAAGGGCCCACAAGGCTCTGGAGCAGCAGAGAACAAGTTTGCCCCCATCTTCTATATGACATCCCATCAGATATTTAAAGATGGCTGTCAAACCACCTCTCAGTCTTTAGTTCTCCAGGCTAATCATATCCAGCTCCATGAACTGTTCATTACGGAGCTAAGTTTCCATGTGTTTGATCATCTTGGTCTCCCTTCTCTGGACATGTTCCAGCTTGTCAATATCCTTCTTGAACTAAGGTGCTCAGAACTGGGCAGAGTATTCCAGGTCACATCTGACCAAAGCAGAACACATTGGCACTACTACTTCTCTTGATGCAGACAGTATGCTCCTCATGATGCAGACTACAACTGCATTTTTTTTTTGTCTTTTTGTTTTGCTACCACATCATTCATTTGAGAAACCCCAAATGCTATGAATGGGTACACAAAAATGATCCAAGCATATCACGTTTCTGTAATTTTGTGACTTTCTAAGCTATGCCTAGAGAAGGATACTTTAGGAGATGATACCCAGAAAGTTGATGTAATCTGCCTTACTTAGAATAAAACTTTCATAAACTCTCTGTTAAGCCCCAGAGTGCTTTTGGCTACCTGGGACTCACACAGGTTTCTTTCTTCTTCAGGAGGCGGGAAGGGGAAAACGGTTTTACTTTGAGTTACTGATGTCTCTGTCTTCCACTGGGAAAGGTGGAGAAGAAGGTGCTGAAGAGCACATAGGTAGAAGCAGGAAGCTCCTGTCTGGCTATGCCTCTCTGCTCAAAGACTTAGCACAGAGAAAAAACTGGGACATGCCTAACCATAGTTAAAAATAATCACAGTTTCTTTTTTCCTCCCAGATTTGGAAGATATGGCAAGGGAAGTTCATCTAAAATGGAAACAAAAACTTCCATCTTCACAGTAGACAAGGCAGCAAGTCCAAGGCCAATCTGGTCCCATTCATATAACACTAAACAATGGGCTAGTTGTACATGATACTAAATGATGGTTTAGTGTTATGTACAAACCAGCCCATTTCTTTCTACCATTGATTTATCAGGTAGCTGTTTCTGTTATGACAGAAGAACATCAAATGTACTTACAACCAGATCCCACTGGATAGAAATAAAAACAGCATCTGTCTTTTTCCAAGCCTTCTCTTTATCAGATAAGCTCCCCCTTCCCTCCTCAGCTTTCCCTCACATTTATAACAAAGATAGATGCTCAAAAGACCAAAACCTGTTCCCGCCATTGTCAACATAAGAAAACTAGAGGAGCTATTTCATGAAATAAAACAAGTTTTTTCCCCTCACAAGTTTCACATACTATTGCAACTAATTGCCAGAAATAATGTGGCAGGTGCAGAATAAGTTACAGCAGAATGGCTCTAATTAACTGATAAAAATCAAGTTTGTGCATGCTAGGTCCAGAGATTTTTCCAGGAGTGTCCAATTTGCAAATCTATCAAAATGATGATTACCCTTTCCTCTTATATATGATTAGTTAATTGTTAGGAGAGGCAGATCAAGGGCTAGTGCAAATGAAAGAGACATAAATATAGTGTGCTAGGCCACTTAGTGTTTCCATTCCTCCCACAACTCCCTGAAAAAAACAATTATGAATCATTCATAAATCAGTGGTCCATGGAACTCACATCCATGGGATCAACTGAGATCTTTCTCTTAGCCAATGTGTTACCCTGACTTCTGGGGGTCCCCTGGGGGACACCTTGATTTACTCCAAAAATGCAAAGACTGGGGGAATTAGTGGAGCACTGGCCTTGGCAGAACGAAGGGCAGGGTAACCCAGCGAGATCTTTAACCCAATTTTTACAGGGTCACAATTTTTACAGGGTCAGACCACACAAAAAGCAGCCAAAGACTAAAAAGCCAAAGACTAAAAAGTAAGCTAAAAATGTGTTTTTATTGGGGGAATTCACTCATGCATGCACACAAGATACATACAGTCAAGCATTCACACAAGAGCTAATTGAAGGAGAAAGGGAGGGGAAAAAAATTATGGATAGAGAGGCTGAGGGTTTCTGCAGTTATATAGTTACTATTCCAGAAGAGTAATGAAGGGCTTGAAATGTGACTTAGACTTCTGTCTAAGGACAGACAGATTACGATTCAGAGTGACATAGTGGAGTCTTGCATTTTATCTGACTGCAACTGACTTCTCAAAACCAAGGGTTTATATACTCTCTTTTCCTCCCTGAAGGGGTGTGAGTTGATTGCTCTCCCAGCCTGGTGGACAATGGGAGCTGCAACACAGACAATGGAGTCTGGAATGGACTGATTGGTTTCAATGTCTTGGTTGAGAGGGGGTTTCTGGGCTATCTGCAGTAGAATATGCACACACTAAGGGTCCTTGGTACCTTATTGTTTTCTGATGTTGGCAGTTGATAGGATTAGCTCAGAGCCATTAAATCTGGCTTTCTTGGCTAATGTCAATGAGCTTTTGACCTGGCCATGCTGATGTTACCTCTGACCTACTTGCAGCCAGCGTCCCTTTCTTCCACATGGCCTTGCCAGCCAGAAGTATAATTTGTATTTTATGCCAACACATCTGCCAATTAATATATTTTGCCAATTAGACCATATCAAAGCATGGAAGTGTATAGCCTGGTAACACGCGGCTGATATTTTGGAAAAGGTGTGGGGGGGTTTTTCTTTTTCTTTTTCTTTTTTTTTTTGTTTCCCAGTATTGACAAACAGCACTGAAAAGCACTGAAAAATTTATACATAGTGCTTTCCCTGAAAATGTCTGCGCAAAGTGTATTCCTCTTTGGTCAAAGTGTATTTCTAGCCTATCAAGCACAACTGCTTTTAAAATTTGGAGACTATTTTCTACAGCAGGTATGAATAACTGAGCTTCTCCCATAATTACTTTGTGAAAAGTGAAGCAGAATTCTTTATGGCAATTAAATCTCTGCTGATATAAATAACGGACAAATCAAAGACAAATAACAGACAACTCAAATTTGGCTTTGAGTTTGCACCAAAACCCATCTCTCACTGAAATCCTAGAAATAATCCAGAACTTGACACTCTTAATCTTCATTAACTCATAGAGTCATAGAATCATAGAACTGGAAGAGACCATAGGGGCCATCCAGTCCAATCCCCTGCCAGTAAGTCACATCACCAAAGTAACTGATACTATGATGACATAGATACATAGTGCTTTGATGTTTGCTGTGTTTTTCATATCTGGAAATATCAACAAGAGAAAGGAAAGATAAGACAAGGAGACAGACTCACCCATCATTTCTAACTTCAGAGTAAGAAGATGGCATCTTGAAAGACACCCATCTGATTCATTATCACTTCTTTTTGTTACATTTAAGTCTTACAAATATGTATTACTTCTTTATATAAGCTTGGCCGTCCATTAACCAATTAAATAAAGGTTTTTAGAAAGCTGCATGCCAAATTATGATCTGATAGAGGGGGAATGACTCAGGAGAAGAGTTTGTAAACAGTAATTTTTTAAAACCCAACTACAATAAGATGGGCATTGTGTCCTTTTCTTCCATCTGTCACTGGTGAGACATAGGTGCTGTGGGCTAATTAAATGTTAATGAAATTTAAATAATCTGCTGGTTCCGAAGCATTAGCCAGGCAGTTGTAACTGCTGAACAGCTGTTGCTATTGACAAAACCACTTTAGTCAGCACCTTCAGCTGTGCCTCAAGATCTAGATTTGGCAAAGCTGAACGGAAATAATGGTATTTATGCATAACCGTTTTCAGTGGACCTGTAATTATTTTGCATTTGAATCACAGGTTAAAGGTCAATATGACAGTAGGAAAGGAGGATTTTTAAAAGAATAAGTTCAGTGAGTATGGCCATTTCTGCAGTACACTCTAATAGCGTGATTATTCCACTTTCAACATCCTATGGAATCCTGGGGTTTGCATGGCCCCTCCCTAAACTGCAAATGGCCCCAGGATTCCATAGGATGTTGAAGGTGGAATAATCACACTATAAGAGTATAGTGCGGAAATGGCCTACGTCTGAAAAGACTCTGCACGATCCTTTAAGGGCAGATTAGCCCAGTTACTTATTCTGATAAATTCTGTTTGCCTGATCTGTATGATCTATGTCAGAATTTCAGAATTTGGCAGAGTCAAAGAACCATGCAACCAATTTCATATCTTTAAGAGAGGCTAGGTCTTGAGTTGTCCAATCAATAGCTCCTCTTCTTCCAGTGCTTCTTCAGTGCTACAAAGCAACCCACTTTTGAGATGAAGTAGATCAACTGACTTAAATGTAGATCAAATGTAGATTTCAAATGTAGATCAACTGACTTAAAAGAAGCCAAATATTCCAACTTCCTTATTTTTTTAAATAAAAGAAGTACAATTTCAAAATTGGGCCCCTCAGACCCCCATAATGCCCCCCTCAGGAATGTGTTTTCTTTCTTTCTTTCTGTGTTACCTGGCCAGAAGAAAAAAAAAACTTCACAACTACATCAAACACATAAGAAAGGTAGGTATTCAGTGCTTATGTCTTTGGGTACTAATACACCTACTAGACACAACACTGGCAGCTCTGTGTGTGTGTGTGTGTGTGTGTGTGTGTGTAGAACACCACCTCACACCTGGAAATCCTGAATAGCACCTAAGAAAACTTCATGTATTACCAAACTACCCTTGTAGAAGATGAGTAACAAATCTGTTGAACTCACATTTTCATGTGAATTATTCAGTTCATATTTCCTGGATCTAAACATGGACCCAAACAAAATTAGCAGTCAGAAACAAATGGACTTGCTTGCAAATGGACTTTTTTGTCAGGGCAACTGCTTTAACTTAGTTATTTTATATTATTGATCAATAAATAAATTAACAGATCAGGAATGTGGAACATGGAAGCACTTTTAAAGTATGGATTGGTTGGGGGGAAAGGAAATGTTAATAGTGTCCTTGCTTACTGAGGAAAATACAATACGGCTACCTACTGAGTGGAAGAGATAAGTATGTTAAATCCAGAGTCTAAAATTGTGTAGCCATACCACACACCACTGAAAGCCCATGGAAACCCAATGGTTCACACTTTCTCAGTTTAAGAGGCATATGGCAAAACCTCTCTGAGCAAATCTGCCAAAAAAATCCTACATTAGTTTTGTTGTCAGGCTCTGCAAGCCAGAAATTACTTGAAGGTACACAACAGCAGCCACTGCTGGGCAGAAAGATGACATATTTCATTTGAATTCTTCACAACAGAATTAATAAATCATGGTTAATTAAACAGGTGGAAGTAAGACTGTTAAATTAGGGTCCTATCTGAACCACTGTGGGTGAGCAGATGGAGAAATGTTAGCTGTGGATCTCAATTGCATCACGGTTTGAGGTTGGGAAAAAAAAAACTAATGTTAATGGATTTGACACAGGACAAGTTATGACATCATGGATTCAAATCTGTTCTTGTCTGAGAACATTTGACCATAATTCCCAAACTGGGCATAATCAGGTAGGTAGCTATAAGGGAAGGGGGACAATGTGAAGACATTGACCCTCCAAATAATAATTATTCCCCCCACTGAAATTTTACTTCAATCCCCAAATTTTTAACATTGAAGTAACTAAAAATGTCATATCAAAAGACACAGCCATGTTAGTCTCTCTACACAGGGATCTTTTAGAACTGCTGAGACTGAACGAAAGAAAGAGTTGGTAGCATATGTTTTCATAGACTCAGCCTACATCATCAGATGAGCATTCAGAAGTAGAGTTTAGGCATCCAAAGAAAAGGGGCAGGCAGAACTACTGTGGGAATGCAAACACAGCAAATCTAAGAGTGCTAGGTATGAATGGTTTTTCAGTTTCTCATTCTATGCTACGCCAAAAATTTGGAGTAAAAATTGCATAGAGGGGGCAGAATTCTTATTTGTAGGGGTCATGTCCTCATTTTGCCTCAATCTTAGCTATATCTTTAGGCATAACTATAGTGTACTGGCCCAGTTCCCCTGCTCATGTGGGTGCTCAGAGCATGTGCAGAGTCTGTCATATTAAAGGTTCCCTCCACTAGACTATAAAATCTATGATACAAAATGATCAAGCTTCACACTGTTCTGAAGTTACCTGAAGCTTTGGTTACCTGGGCCATCCCAAGTGTCTCCTATGCTTTTGTGAAGCAGCAAAGGATCTGGGTGCTCAAAGCTCACACAGATCCTATGTTATTATGTCAGGGTTTGCTTATCTGAGCCAAACCAGTGAGACATTATTTTCTGTACCACACAATGAACTGTGTGGCAAGTAAATTCCATTCAAACAAGCAAGAGTGACTGTCAAAGGACGTGAAAAGCTGAGTGACAATTCTAGCATAGTTATTTTAAGTAAGACTTCTTTTATATTTTTTAAAAAATCATTTAGATTGGCAGTGTTTTCCACTAGATGGTAATATTTAAACCTGGAACAGCATTACAGAGTATCTGATCTGGCTCTGCTCTGCAAAAATTACTAGAAGCTAAAAATATGCCATTATTCCAAAAACATAAAGAACAATGTATTATCTTGCTGCCTAATTTGCCATCTCTGGGAAGAAAAAAAAATCTACTTGTAAAGACATTGAAGGATTTAATAACCAATATGCCAGCCACACTCATGCATTTCAAATTTACACAGACAGAAATTAGAAGCGGTACAATATTGGGAAGAGACAAGTGTCAAAATCAATTATAAACTTCAATTTCTTTGCTGTTACACTATCATGGGAGCTGTTACTTCCAAAGGAAATCATGGCAAATGGAAGCAACAGCTTTCGTTTATTGTACATGAGTTAAAAGTAAAATAAAGGCAGCAGTTCATTATGTGTAAAATCACATCTTGCCAAGTGGGAATTTCACAAGTACTTAGTTTTCTGCATTTCATAAATCTACTCTTTATACGTTTGGAATAATTTTAGATTCTTATATTTCTGCACTCCTCGTTAATTACTTTCCAAAAGTGTTTTATATCTGGAAATCATAAAAAGGGGGAAAGAAAAAAAAAAGTGACTATTAGTAGTAGCGCTCGGTTGAAATCTGTCTCCTATCTTTGTTGTTGTTGTTGCGTGCCTTCTGGTTGCTTCTGATTTATGATGACCCTAAGGAAAACCTTTCACAGGGTTTTCTGGGGCTCGGAGTGTATGATGTGTCCAAAGCCATCCGGTGGGTTTCCATGGCTGAGCAGCAAACTGAGTCCTAGTCCCACACTACACCATGCTGGCTCACGCTGCAAATTAGGGGAGGCATACTTGAGAGTGGAAGCACCGACATGAACAGGGCAAAAGTCTTGCCCGCATGACTCCTGACCCTGAAGATCAAACAGGCTACTACAAATCCCCTGGTCCCAGGTTGTTTGAAAGTTCAAAAGTCATAACCAGTGTCCTTCATTGTAACTGCAAATAAAGTAGAAGATTCTTCAATGCCTGTACAATATGTTCATCCCACTTACTAACCAAACCATCACGGGCAGAGCCAGGCTACAATTGCAATTGTTGTGAAGGGTACACTACATTATACTACAGTTCTCCCCTTGACTTTTGTATTCTATGAAGTGAGTTGTGTGTTCTCTTATTGATGGTTAACAAATTGTTTCTTGCTGACATTTAAAATTTTCTTTTCCTTCAGTGAGTTCAAGGAGGAATATATGGCTCTTTTTGCTTTCTCTGTTTATCACAGCATCTTTAGGAGGTAGGTCAAGCTGAGTGTGTGACTGACTCAAGATCACACAATGAGGTTTAGGGCTAAATAGAAACATAACACAAAAAAACAATAAGATCTATCTGTCTATGTATCTAACTATTTTCAAGGTATTGTTTTTATTACAACAGACTAACATGGCTATCCACTTGGAGGTGGCCAAGGAGACTTGAACCTGAATTTCCTAAATCCCAGACCAACACTCTAACCACTGGACTAGCTTTTTCGTCTTTATTTTTATGGTTGTGAATTACCTTTGGTAATAAATGAATTTTGCAGCTTTTTAACCAAACAATCTAAACAAATCAACCGATATGTTCTAGAGACAATACAAAACATCCCACTGCAGAGTAAGCAGTGAAGCATTTCCAGACCACAATGGTCCTCATGAATCCTCTAAAACAAGAAATCACAATAGTTAGGCAACATTGCTATGTTCTCCTCTTTTAAAAAATCCAGAACAACAACAACAACATCCTCATCTTTTCTACACAGAGAAAAGATAAAGGAAAGATTCATTCACAGTTCTGAACAAAAAAAGAGGATAATTCAAATGCGTTCCTGCATGCTGGGTATACTCAATTGAGTTCTAATGCTTCTAAAACCACGCTATAAAACAGTTCATAAGAAAGTTCAGCCCTGATTCTTTTTCTTAAAAAAAAAATTCTGGTTGCTTTGTATCCTCAACTACAAACAGCCCATCCCCCTAAATGCAAAGCTGGTAAAGGAAGGGCAGTTAGCTTGCAGACGTCTCTTGTTGATTTTGAATACTTTTTCTACCCCTTGATTCTTTTAAGACTGCAGTTACAGTCAACCTTCTGTATCTACATGTTCAGTATTCACAAATTCAACCAACCAAGGCTTCAAAATGTTTTTAAAAAATCCAAAAGGCAAACTTTGATTTTGTCATTATATATAAAGGATGCCATTTTGCTACACTATTGTACACAATGGGACTTGAGCATCCATGAATTTTGGTATCCACAGGGGTCCTGGAACCCAAACCCTAGTGGATACCAAAGGCCCGCTATACACTCCAACTAGGATGTAAAAAGGTACTGAGCCTTTATCAGCCCTGAAAAGACAATTTATTAGATGCTCCACAGAATGATTTTTTTGTTTTGTTTTATTGTAATTTTTTGCAGATGCAATGAGATCTTGCAAGTTTTTTTTTAATGTTGCAATTACATCAAATTTTGAAGAAATCTAGACCATATTCAAGCATTTTTATTCTGAGATGTGTAATAGCTAATTACAAAACAAGTACTTTAGCAATGCAGGCACTAATAACATGAGATTGAAGAACAACATAGCACACCCAACATTTCACAGACGAAAACCTCAACGCATATGGCCAAGCAACATCAGAGTATGGTCAAGATAGCAAAAGTTATTAACAAGGAAGAACACACATGCAAGCAGAGGCTACAGCAGTTTGTTTTTGCTCGAGTCTTTTGAGAAGGGCAAATCTCACCCTCTCCTCTCCTTTCCCCACAGTGAATGAATTCAGTGCAAAATATTTTGCACTTTGCACCCAATTTACAGCAATTGAAGCAAGCTGACAAAAAAGAGGGAAAGTGAGAGAAGGGGAAGGAAACTTGGATATTATATAAAAAAGTGAAACAACAGAGGATTAACTAGAGCCATTTCCACACTATACTGTTATAGTGCTGTTATTCCACTTTCAACATCCTGTGGAATCCTGGGGTTTGCAGTTCAGGGATGGGTCATTTAGAAGGCCTCAGTAAAGTACAAACCCGAAACTTCCATGGGATGTTGAAAATGAAACAATAGCACTATAACAGTGTACTGTGGAAATGACCTAGGTCTGTTTCTGACTAATTAGGACAATTGAGGGATATGGAATAGTTGCTACCTGCATTTTTTTAAAAACAAAAAACAAAAAAACCTTTTTTGTTAAATTAAATAGGCCATGGATGTGTCTGTAAGGATGTGTCTGGACATCCAGAAATAATAGTGAAACTTGAAAGCTCCCCCATCTGCATTAAACACCTAGGTATATAATTTCAAGCAACAAAAAACAGCAGCAGACAATGACTAAACTCTAGTTAAAGAGATTCCTGGCACCCTCAGTTAATACAGCATAATAAAATCACAGCTATAGGGTGATGAGAATGCTGTACCCCCAACAGACTTGGAATTGCACATATATGTCAAAAATGGCAGCTTTCATTACTATTTTTGCTTAATAACAGAACTGTTAAACTGTGGTTAATTTTAATTATGTTATGTTTGTAAACTAGCCAGTTTGAACAATTGTAGTTTAGCGCAATGCCTGAATTGGGACACAATTCTTAGCTTGGCTAAGGTGTTACCCTACTGACATACTCTATCCTGGGGACAATAAATTTGATATTAAATATGCCCACCATGCCAGAGAGGTTGCCCTAATGGGTACGTAGACAAAGAGGTTGAACGACTGAAAAGAGGTCAGGCCAGGAAAATCCCCAGTCATGTTCCCCTAGGGGACCTCAGGCTAAACACGTGCACATGAACAAAAGGTTTTCAGCCAATCTGAGTGAACTATTGGGTTTTCCCCAGGTTGAACAACTCCAACGTTAGTAAACCCTGCACTGCATCTGCATAAGCCAATCATGCAAACTACCAAGTTGCTATTGTGCGGCATTCTCCCTTTGTTTTGGCCCTTGCTGTTCCCGGGAGAGGGCCTGCCCTCGAGGTACGTTCTGCCCTATAAGTAGTCCTAGTTTTTAAGGGTCTCTTCAGAGAACACCCCACCATGCTAGCAGACTGGCACTCTGTTAGACAAGTGATCCCTCAGCCACTTCTCTTTGCTGAGCTCTGTTCTTCTCACCACTTCCTGGACTGAAGACTTCAGGATAGCTGCAGGGTCACCGCCTTTACACCCTCTCCACTGAATCCCCTATCAATTTTCACCTCTTTCCCTTTTTGATAGGCCTTGTGTGCATGAGTGAGTGTGTTGGTGCGTGAGAACACATTTATTAATAAAATCCAGTTATTGGTATGTTTGTCTGGCTTTTCTCTTGGTCAGACCCCGTAAAAATTGGGTAAAAGATTCTGCTGGGTTACCCTGCCCCTCATTTGGCTACAGCCAGTGCTCTGCTAATTTCCCCAATCTTTGCACTTTTGGAGCGAATCAAGGTGTCCCCAAAGGGACCCCCAGAAGTCAGGGTAACAAAGGTACACAAGAAACAAAGTCTAGAGATGGGTATGGAATGGAAGAGATAGTGTGCAGTTCCACAAGACTCTACATATCATAATTTTTTTCATGATAATCTTCCAGGAATATATAAGCAGCAGCTACACATTTTTATAACAGAGAACATGTTCTGTGAATTTTTCAACTACACTGTGATTCCACAGGCATGCAATCAACCAGCAAATAAATTGTACAAAAGTGTTTCTTTTCTTAGCATAGCCCTCTTCATCAATTGGCCAGTTCAACTGGCCATTAACCCAAGGCTTCAAATTGACAGAAAAATCATTCTGAACAGCCTAGGCGAAATGGTTAACGGAACAAAAATTATCAAACTCATTCCATAATGTTCTCTAAATTTTCAAATGGATCCACATTTCTAGTATAGACTTATTAAAAACAAATATATAACAGTACAAAATAAGGTCCCTAAAATAAACTTTGAATAATCCACTGTACAGATAAACAAGTTATAGTTGACCTAGCATGTGCTATACTATGCTGTTATACTAGAAAGACGAGGCATGGTTCCATGTAACATTGCTACAGTACAGAGAAATAAATGGGAATTGAAATCAGGATGGCTATCTTAGCCATTTCACACCAAATGAGTGATGTCTCCGGCCCACTTCAGATGTAGCTTGCTACATGAAGCAGGGCATAGCAAGCCTCAATATGCACACATCAAAACACACACTTCCTACTGCTTTCCATTCCAATACAAGCAGACTAAAAGCAGTTGCTTCCATTTTTAGACAAATCATAACCCCCATGATATCTATACTTGAGGAACTGTGGTTTGCTTGTTACCCCAAAACATGAGTGACTTAGTGGTCCACCCATGATGCCAGTACCTCCAAATGACAGAGGGGAATTAATTAGCTTAAAATTAGGAGGCCTGTGAGAAGGGGGTAACTTAATGAGATCTTTCCACCAATGTTTATGGGATCATGCAGGAAAGAACCAGCCAGAGATTCCAAAATATAAATTAAAAATGTGTTTTATTGAAAGATTCACACCACACGCAAAAGATCCAAACACTCACACAAGAGCTAACCAAAGGATAGAGGGAGAAAAGTTGTAGATAGAGGAATTTTTGGGTTCAGGTCACAATTAATGATCCAGAGAGCAGCAAAGAAATCTGTGATGTGGCTTAGGTCTGCACCTAAGGACAGTTCTCATTCGGGAATCGGAGAGACAGCATTGTGCTCAGCAAGGCAAGAGTCTGCACTGAATCACACAAAACTAGGGGTTTTTATACTCTAAAACTACCCTGTGGGTATGGGTGGGAATGGCTCTGCCAAGCAGGTGGACAATGGGATTTGCAACAAAGACAATGGGGTCCAGACAGAGTTAATGGTCTTAGTTTTTAGATAACAAAGAGGTAATGGCTATCTTAATTGTTCTGTATTGTGGAGAGGTTTGGGGGACAATGCAGGGAAACATCCAGGTGTGAGGGAACAGGGTTGAAATAATCACTGTTTGGTGGGAACTTCCCTTTTTGGCCATTGTATGCTCAGAGATGTTCCAGCTTCAGCTTAAGCCTGTTATCTCTGGAGTTGCTGGGTAATCTGCTTGACAATGACTTTGGCTACACCTAGAGGGGGTGTTGGCTGACCTACCTTGCAATCACATGTATATGTACATGTTTTATTTTATGCTTTCTTCAGTGGGTCTATGGATTGTAATAAATAAATGATTGACTGACTGACATTTTCAGTCAATAGTTTTCCTCTGCCCAGCTTGACCTTCCAGTCACCTCAGATGCCATTTTATATCAATGCCAATTAATGTAGTTGCCAATTAAATAATATTTTGCCAATTAAACCATATCAATCTTGGGGGGTATGTGAGGTCGTAACATGCTTATACTTTAAACCTGGAGTGGAAATTGTACAGCTTTACAGATATGGTTGGATAGCAGTTATCAGCATTCTTCACAATTGGCTGTGCTAGCTAAGGCTGCTGGGAGTTGCTGCCCAAGAACATCTAAAAGGTCACATAGTACCCACCCCTGCTTTAAAACATAGTTAATGAGTCAGCATGGGGCAGTAGTCTGAGTGATGAGTAAGGAGACCAGAGTTTCAATCCTTATTCAGCCATGACCATATAATAGAATAGCTAAAAGTCAGAGTTGACTTGATGGTGCATAACAACAAACATCAACTTAGAACAAACCAAAATTAATCTGCAATTCCAGATCCCAGCTTATCAGAAATCATACTTTAAACAAACTACAGTTTCAGCATTATTGGGAATTGTCATTCTGATCTCATTCTGTGGTATATGGAGGAAGAAGAGTAGGGAAGAGTATGCAAACTGAAAGCTCATGATTTCCCCTTATTCCTGAACTGAGTGTGTCTAAGTAATCCTAGTTTAGCAAGCATGCCTCCAGCTCAAGAGGTTTGCTGCTGGTAATGACAAATTTGACAGTGACTATCAGAATCTGCCTACTATTGCATGGGACAGAGCTTGAAGGAATGGAAGGCTTGCAAACCCTAGGATTCCATATGATGTTGAAAGTGGAAAGCACTGTAACAGCCTAGCGCAGAAATGGCCATAGATGTAGCAGTCTGAAAAAGAACAGAAAACCAGAAGGCAGAAGCCAGAATTCCTCTGAAGATGCCAGCCACAGATGCAGGCAAAACGTCAGGAGAAAATACAACCAGAACATGGTCTCAAAGCCCGAAAAACCCACAAGAACCAACAGAAGCCAGAATCTTTTCCATGACTTATGATGGATCAATGTGCCATTATAAGGCAACCTTTAGAACCGTGTTCAGCCCTGGTGGTGGAGACGTAAATCCATTTCTGTCACTAAACAAAGCTGTCCTATCCACTCCCTAGCAGATAGAGACAGCAGAGCTGCTTTCTCTCTTGACAAAGCTGACTGCCCATGTTGTCTCATCCATTACGATAGTGCCTCTAGCCATTTTATCATTGCCACTGTGCCACTACCTACAGGAGTATAGTGATGTTGGCCAACAGGATTGTGGGAAGAAGGGGAATAAAAAAAAATTTTTTTGAATTGGTAAGTCCAATCTTTAGCTTCAGGTTTCATGGATATTTGAAATATGGATCAAGTATATGCAGTTGTGGTCATGCAGAATAGAGGGATGGGTCCACTCTGTATGCCAAGATTGGTTTGCACTATAACTAAAGCAGAGCAGCTCCTCAGTAAGCTGTCACAGCTCTCTATGGAAATTAGATACCATGTAATTTGATTTAGCACCCCTTTTGCTACAGCTCCCATTTCGCTCCTTTAACTGGAATTATACATTTGTTCTCTTTCATTTAACTGACATTTTAAGGTATTTCTATCATTCAGGACATCCCTAAGCACATAAGATGACAAATGAGGGGGCTGTTGATTATTCCTCATAAAGGAAAATACACAAAAGCAAAAATGAGCATATAATGATAGACCTGCAATCCATACGACATCAAGGGAACTTCTGCCTCCCAACTAGAAAATGCTGTTCTGCCACTTTTCTTTAAAAAAAACAAAAAACTTTACAAAGGAAAATGGTGACAAAATAGAAGCACACATTTGCTGACTGGATCGTAAGAGAAATTGTACAAAATAATTGTTATTTGCTTACTGTCATAGGCACCAGGCATTTTATAAATTTAATTATAGATTTCAGTTACAATAACAATGGAAGAAACATCATTACCAGGAACATTTTTAATGCAACTAAGGAGGCAAAAAGAGAAAGAAAGAAAGAAAGAAAGAAAGAAAGAAAGAAAGAAAGAAAGAAAGAAAGAGAGGGAGGGAGGGACGGAGGGAGGGAGGGAGAAAGAAAAGGAAAAGAAAGATGTTGCGACAGTCAAACAAATGGCGTGTGATTCCCAAAATACAGTCACACACAGACCCTAGGCAAAGATGAGCTGACTTGACCAATATTGCTATTACAGTAGTCATCCCTGCTAATATTCAACTTAGGTAGCTGAGAACCTACCAGCTTAGAAGGGAATAGGCTCTCAAAAATTAGGCAGTAATTTCTTTATACTTGGTGGGCTTTCTAGGTATGTAGAAGTATAAAAAAGTCTGCAAATTAAAAGAATCAGACAATTACAACAAAATCAAATTGCCTAACAAGAGCCTGAGAGAACTAAGAATGTATAGAATGTTAATGTGTCAGATGAAGAAGGTGGGAGGAAGAGTGGAGAAGCAGGGAGGAAACTGTTGAAGCTTGAAACATCTTGGGGCAAGCATGCAGGGATGGGCTAGAAAGGGTGAGGAGGAGGTTATGTGTTATAGCTATAGGCTTAAACAGTTAAATAAACTTTCCTCCTCTGAAACGTACAGGGATATTTTGGCAGGAAAGAAAGGGGGAAAAAACTTATGCTCATTCAACACATTTGGGGAAATGAAAGCTTCCAGAATTTCTCTGCCTGTATGGCTAGCTGGGCATTCTAATGATACAAAGAATATACACCATTTTTTTTGTTCTCAGTGTGGGGGACTTTTTGAGACAACTTGCCCTTGCCACTCTCTCCCACAGAAAACTTGTCAGTCTCTGTACCATTTATTTTTGCACCAAAGTGAAAAGACTAACACTTGCATTGTTTTTGCACAAAAATGTATTTTGTGCAAAATAGTTACACTTTAAACGAAAACACTGAATTTTGTGCAATGTACGATGGTTTGATGCAAAAATTGCAATTAAAAAACAAAAACAAAAAGTACCCCTCCCCAAAACAAATAATTGAACAATGTTCAATAACTATTGTAGTTTTGGACAGTTGCGAGGGGGAACCTTATGAAACATTTTGTTCTCACATGTGAGAACAAGATAAAGGGTTTTCATACCTAGGTCATGCTTGCTAAGGGAATCTGAGAGCTGTCATACAGAAATTAACAATTCCAGCTTCTGGAATCTCCTTTACAATTACTTCTTCCCACCCAATTCTGCTGCTGAAAGAACCTACTTATTGTTAAAATATACCTCCTCACCTACAGTGTGATCTGCAATTATCCAGAAGGAGGCCTCCTAAAGTGACTGAAATCATAGTCATACAAGTGGAGCAATTGTAATCAAGCTTTTTTCTGTCAATAGTCAATAGTCTCAGGTCACACAAAAGGAGTATACAATGTGTCTGCTTCCCATACCAGCATCCCTCTGTCCTTGAAAGCTGGCAAAGCAGCAGGACAGAAAAGAAGCACCCTATGGATCTGGAACTTCTGATATTACCTTTGCGGTATGAAGATGATCCATACTGAACTATCTCCTGTTAGGAATTGAAAGAACTTTGAACAATATTCAAATGATGGTTGAAAAATATTTTTTTCAAGCATTGGAAAACCCAAATAAAGATGATTCTAGACTGGTGAAAATAGTTGTAGTTCAGGACTTTAAAATTCTCTGTGAAAAATTCACATGAATATTTGCATTTTCTGCAAAACACTATTTTCTGCAGCTAAAACATTTCCCATCGTAGGAGAAAGGTGGGATATACATTCAATAAATAAATAAACCACAGTATTTTCTGAACAGATAAAAGTTTCCTAAAAAGACAAAAGTATTTTCTATACAGAAAACAAATGCCTACTCATATGCATCTTTTTGCACAAAGTAAGTCCAAACAGTGAATAACCTTTGAGAACTGCAGTCTTCAATTATTTTCTCACAGCAATGAGAAAAACAGTAAAGTTATTCGAACTACATGATTTACACCCATGCTTCAGGGATACCATTGGCAGAAGACCCCGCCCCCATCCATTCACTTCTGCCAATTCTCCCTAAATTGAGTTGGAAGAAGCTGAGCTATTACCCACCCCCCCACCCACCCCAGTTAGGAAACAGGGTTATTCTGAATCAACTCGAGTCACAGCAGATTCTTCCCTATCCCTTATGCATCCTTATGATGTACTTTTCCTCCCTGGAGATCCCCATGACCCACAAACTCCCTTCTTCAATCCATTTGCAATTTTTCCAACTCCCTCCTACCAACTTATGCTGCCAGATGGGTACCACTCTTCTGCTCTCCCATCTCCCACCAGCACTACACTATGTGTTGCAGTGAACCAAAAACCAGGAGAATTGGCATAGAAAGTGCTGACATCCCCTTGTAGTTCCGGAGTTTAACTTGCTGTCACATCAGTATTCAGTGCCAGGAAGGAAAGGGAGGGGAGAAAGAGACCTCTCTCCTCCATACTATTAATGAGAAATAGCAAGGTAAGTGGGGCGGGGAAGATTGACACATAAGCAGGGAGGGGAGCTGAACTCTTTTCCAGCTGAAATTAAAATCCAACCTGCAGATGATTGGTTGGGGAGGTGATTTTTCCCTTTATATTTGAGCCAAGTATTATGAATGCTGGATGATTGCTGACAACAACAACTGAAGGGTCCTACAGAGACAACTCTACAAGAAAAGCTTTGATCTTCCATTAACAATTTGTTATGCTTCTGCTAGTTACCAGCATACGTTGGAGGCAAAGTTCAAAACAGCCATCTGGAAAATCTGGATCCTCACATTGGTATATTGCTTGTGAGAGAAGTTACAAGGCAAACAGGTTTTTTAACACCCTATTAATTAAGCACTACTTTTTTAAACTCCAAATTATGTGCTTTATAGCAAAATGTAAATTAACTCTCCTTCTTACAGAGTGTCAGGTAATTAACTCTGAAACATAATGAAATTTTAATCAAAAAAGTATGTTGTCACAAAAGTAGACTATTCAAAATTTTTCTTTAAAGGCAACGCCTCTGCTGATCTTTCCACTGAAATCAACGTCCATGCTTTTGTATGCATTCAACATTCTCATTTTTTTTAAAAAAAAATGGCTTTCAATTAGGATTTCAATGGAAATATAGATTTCAAAACTCCAACAATACCTCTGTTTTACTAGATTTATTGCAGCACTATAGCTACAAACCTTCTAAAATACTTTTTGTCTGTACCTGAACAGTGTTATATCTACCTTGGTTTCATTTCAGTTTACTTAATTAAATATAAATAGATCATATTCTGCCTTCAAACATGCTTCAACAACCTCAATTGATTTCAGGTCCCATTGATCAAGTCTTTTGTTTAAAAGAGAAATTATCAGTGGATTAATTTGATATGAGGAGGTAAATGCTGCTTCTGAAAGATGTAAATCAGTGTTTGTTTGTTTGTTTGTTTATTTATCAATCATATTTCTGTATCATCTCCTAGCTCACAGGGGCTCCCAAGACAATGAACAAATAAAAACCAGTTAAAACAATAAAAAGATTTTTAAAAAAACCAGACTAAAATACTCCTTAAAAACTCCTTGGGACTTTCCTTTTCTTGATACTTTAAAGATTGTGAAGATTTTCAGAATATATACTATATATCATGTGTGTGTGAAATCAGAATGCAGAATGGTTTCTCCCACTATTTTTTTTAAATCAAAGATCAGCTTCTCCTTCTTTCAAAACTATTAAAGGCTGTTTCACACATTATACAGTCATCCCTCCACATTCACAGATGTCGCACGCACATCAAAGTGGAAAAACTGCAAATACCCATAGGCATTTGAATCCATTTGGATATACCTGAATCCACAATGGGGAGCATGCCAGCTGCCCAGTTTTGCCTTTGAGGCGGCGGGGTTCCTTTTCACGGCAAAAGCAGGTGGATGGTGAGGCTTGCCACTGCCTTACACTAGTTTCAATAGGGACTTACAATTCTTGCCTCACATTCACAGTCTCTCGTAGTCTCTCTTGGTCTCACAAGGCTTTCAGAGAGACTGCAAATATGGGGTGAGACTTATAAGTCCCCATTAAAAATAGCATAGGGCAGCAGTGGAGGCAGTGGCAAATAATCTATGAATAATCAAATCCATGAATGTTAAACCCATGGATGTGAAGGGGTGACTGTACAGAAAGGGATCACTATATAGAAACAGCCTGTGTTTTCTTGCAATTACTATAAATTCAGCAAGCCACAGCCTGTCCCAGCTCTCTGATATCAGTCCCTATACAATTCTTATGTTTACCATGTAATGTTCTAGAACTGGCCACAATTCCACACCTCTCAAGCACTTCATTTGGTACCAAGACTGACAAACACTATTGATGAAAAAGACAAGGTTTTGCTGATGGTAAACAGATGTGGGTGATGTCTTACAGCAGAGGAAAGCATCAAATCCTTTAAGTGATGGTTTCCAGCATTCTTTTACAGGAGGTGGTAGGACTAGGTCCTTCAACAACAAAGCCTACTCAAAAGTGAGCACTAGAAGTTCTCTGTCTCCTGGAACTGCCAAGTTAAATAATAAAGTATATAACTACCACTAGTAAGTACAGTGTAACCCTGCCACTGGTCCACCTGTTGATGCTTGACTGTGACGCTAACAAGGATTCTAGAAGCCATTGCTTCCATGACAAAAGCTACATACACACTGCAGCTATTCACATGATATATTTGATATACACTTTTTAAAAAATCAAGTGTACAATTTTTAAAAAGCAAAATGGAAAGTCATGTATTATGAGGAATATTGTTGTTGTGTGCCTTCCAGTTGATTCTGACTTATAGCAACCCTAAATTTCATGGGATTTTCTGGGGCTGAAAGCGTGTGACATGCTGAAGGTCACCCAGTGGGTTTCCATGGCTAAGCTGGGAATCAAACCGTGGTTTCCAGAGTCATAGTCCAACGTTCAAACCACTACATTATGTTAGCTCTCAATGAGGAACATACTAGCATCTTCTTTTGGGAATCGGAACTTTCCACTTTCATTCCACTCTTCTTATTCAGTTTCAGAAATATTTAAGTAATTACGAATATATAAATGGAAGAATGAATATAAATTACTTAGCTGGAACAACTATTAAAGCAGCAATAAGAAAAGATTTACCGTAGAAGTTCTGAAGTGTCAATATGGCAAACGTGTTATATATTAATACTTTTTTACACTGTTTTTTTTTTTCAGTCATTGCTAGAATTGGTATACTGAATAACTCCTGAGACCTTCCTTTTCAATTGTCATAATCTGTTGCATATTCATATTGTAATAATACATATACAAATAAACAATAGTTCAGGGAAAATAACTGTATTTCTCTTTTTAGTTAAGACAAACCTTTTTAAAAAGTGGAAAAAATGAAACAAGAAATGTCCCCAGTGTTTTGTACTGGGTTAGCTCAGAAAATAAGTCTACTATATCTAAAACAAACGAAATAGCTTTGCTGTCACTACCATGCCAGAATGTAAGCTCTTTATTATATGCTATGAACTAATAAGCAGCAAGTTGCTGTTAGAATAGGACATCAGCACATATTGTGAAGTTGCTCTAGCAGCCCCAATGTATTTTTTTTTTGTTCTTTCCCCCTTTTCAGGTGTACTGTGTTATCTACTACTGTAAAATAATTTGACACATTTCAGAAAACAATCTCACCAACCCTCTTCTGTATTCTCATAGTCAAAGGAAGTCAGTACATATCCCACAAATTAATCACCTTATTATTTTTGACATCAAACTCCCTTCAAAGACAAGTCGTGTCCCCTGACTACAAAGTAAACCTAAATTTACATGAAAACAGAAGCAGGAAGCTATCAAAACCTAGAATATAAAATATGCACTGGGAGTTAACCTTAACCGTAGAATGTATCTTTCTCCACAGTTCCAGCTTCCTCATAGTTTACACACTGATTGTGTCCAATGGTCTTATTTCAACCAGTTCTCTTAACCTTGACATGTCACACCTATACATACTGTCAATCTGTTGAATGCCCTTACTTCCTCAGTTCTAGTCTGTATACTGGACTACATCATGTCCTGTGAATCTGATAATACAATGGATCCACTCTGATAGTACTTTGGGCCAAAACAGTCTCAGTCTATCCAAACCTTACTGGGGTGTAATTACTCAGGAAAATAATTGAAATTCCCCCCATTCCCTGAGGATTTGGCTTGGAGGGATCAATAACAGAAAAAAATGTTTTTAAGAATTTGGGGGTTGGATACAGCAAGGGAATTTGAGGATATGGCCCTTCAGGTTAGTCTAGCCCTCCCTACTCCAGCAGTTGCACATCTCTGAGAGAGAGATTTAGACCAGGACTATAAGAATTCCAGGATCTCATTGTCTTTAATCCACGGATTCCCTTCTTGTGTTTCTAGGTTTCCAGGATAGCAATAAGTGACAATGGAGTTTTTACAACCTGTATGCCACCACCTATGGGGGCTCCCCTTAGGAACCCTCAAAACTATGGCCAAATACAGGGTTTCTTCTCCTTGGCTCACCAAATGTGAAGACTTCCATAGTGCTCATTGCAATCACCGGAGTGAGGGCTTTCCCTGACCTCCACCTCTGCCATCATGATAGGCCTTCTTTCTGTTCCCCTTATATGAAAGCGATGGTGGGAGGCATCTAAATGCCCTCAAGGTACCTAGGAGGATTTATGCAACTTCTGTCCTCAATGGACACCATACCTCTGTATTCAATGCTGCCTTCTCTGAATCCAAGCTCTTAGATAAATAGCATTTCCAGAGGCCAAAATTATATAAAAACAAAAACAAATGACACTACAGTGACAGTTGAAATTCATGACAGCAGAGGGCAAACTGCACTTATAAGAAACAGATAGCAGTAGGTGTTTAGACTTGGACACTTAATCTTTTCCTACTAAGATAAGAAGGATGGCCTTCTCTGTGCATGTACATACCTTCAAGTCACCTGTTGAGGTATGGCGGCCCCATGAATTTCATAGAGTTTTCTTAGGCAAGGAATACTCAATGGTGGTTTGTCCAATTTCTTCCTTTGAAATATAGCCTACGGTATATGGGATGCCATTGTGGTTTCCCATCCAAGTACTAATGAGGGCTGACTCTGCTTAGCTTCCAAGATAGACAGGATCTGATGCCTCAGAGAATTTAAGCCTTTACTATCCAGGGCTAATCAATTGTGGTTGCTTTTATATTACCCCCATGGTTGTCCAGGCCAGAAATTAAGATATTTTTACATGCTCTCTGAACCTAAATTATGTGCCCAGTAATAAATTATGCAAACAAGAAATGCATGGAAGAAACAAGTCAGATTTTTTTTCCTAACAGATAGAATGTGATATAACATTCTGACTAACACAAAAAAGCTACATCACTAGTGTTATGAGGCTTCTCATTATGTTTAAAAGTTTTTTAAAATGGCATTTCAAAACATTTTAAAAGGTATTTTAACAGCAATTTTAAAAGGCAACAGAAGTAATGAAAGAGTAATGAGAAATTTACTTTTAACTTTGGAATGGATAATGACAGCAAATAACTTTTTAAACATGAATAACAGGGACAAATTACTTTTAGAAAGTAACTTTTGAATATTTGTAACACACTGAAGTGATCGATATTAGTTTGCATGCTTTGGCTTGCTTTAAAAAATGAATATGAACAATTTTTTCAGAAAACAAATGGAAACCAATGTTTGATGACCTGTTAGCCGCTCAGCATGCACAGTTGTTTACAAGATTTCATCTGTAGTAACGGACTCCAGATTTTCTTGAAACCATACAACATGGCACTTATACATACCAGTGGCAGCACATAAAGAAATGTGAATTTGATTTTGCACAGAAAAAAGTCTACAAAATGCAGTCTTCCACATTACACTGTAATGTTGTCTATTATACTTTGTCATGTGCAGTAGTTAAACAGCGAGTATGAAAGTGGCTTATAGTTCTCTTGATTTGTTATTTGCCATGTTAAAGCAAGGTCAAGTGCTTGCTAGGTGTTAATACAGGAATTTTGGGAAGTGTCAGGTGAATTTGCAGTCAGCCATACATCTGGCTGAAGAGAAAACAACAACACACAAAGTCACTAGGTCTTAAAAACACTGTTCGAGTCTGGATATAGAATTAGATTAGATATAGACACCGTGAGTTCCACACAGAAGAAAATATGCAACCTGAGTAAATCAGTAGGCTATTTTTGTTGTGCCATCAAGGTAACCTTGGCTTCACACACAGTTCTGTCTGAATGGCAATTTAGCAGTATTTTGCTTGGCAATATATTTTATGATAGTGTTAACAGCTGCCATGTAGCATAATAAAAAACACCACCAGTTCATTACAATAACAAATTTGATAAAGACACTCTCTTCTTCAGTATAGCAGTTCTATTAGTATATCTATCCAGGTAATGTACAAAGAGCTTAATTATCTGCTTCTTTCCATCTCACCTTGTAGCCTATCAAGCTACCTTTCTACTTGGCCTCACAACTCTTCCTCCCTTGGAAGATCTAAAGCAAACAGTTTAGATTACAAACATAAACTGTAGATACCATTTCCCCTGGAAGATGGGAAGAATTCTCTGACCACAAATAGCAGCTCGCAAGTACCCATGAACAAATCTGTCAGTTTTAGGAACAGAGAACTGAAACTATATACTCCAAAATGGTAGCCAGTATCTTATTCTTCCAGTGCCTTCCGTAAGTTCAAACCATATCTTGACATCATTGCACTTTGTGCTTTCCAGCCAATGGCAGCCAATAATTTGGAATAATGATGGAGAAACGCACACCTTAATGTATTAAAGGTAAGATGCTCAATGACTCCATGCAACTCCAACTTGGTGAATTCCAAACGTTGGGGTATACAATTCCCACAATTGACACATTGGTCACACTGGATGGGGATGATAGGTGTTATAAATGGCTGACCTAGATGTGTGATTTTTATGTGAGCAGCTCCACAGACTCTGAAACATGGAACCTACATTATGAGAGTCATTAGAGTTCACTGCAATTTTCTCCCAAGTTAGACATCGCCAAAATTAAAAGGAACTTTCTTTCTTTGGCTTACTGCTATTAATAAACTGGTAAATACACTGTATTTACAGCTAGTATCATTTTTAAGCACCCATTAAGCTCTTTTCAGCTTCTTCATCAGAGTTATGATGAAATATACAAACAAAGTATATTTCTGGCACAATTTCAGAAGTCAGGACTTTTAACTAGACCACAAAATATATTTCTTCACGTTTAAAGAAAATATAACAATATATACTAAAACCTATTACCTTTCCCAATATATACTAAAACCTATTATCTTTCCCAATTAATTGGATGCTTTAATGAACACATTAGGACAGGATTAAATCTATATAATGTTTTAATTCCAGAAATATCACCCTTTATCCTCATTTGTTGTCATGTTCCATCCATCTGTTCTTAACTACCACACAAAGTTGCATTTTTTTTTCTTTCACTGTAGTCTTTGAAGTGCTAAAAGAGGAACAAATTTTATTTTTGCTCTATTGTAAAAAATCATTGCCGCTAACATCTGGGCTACCTCCTCTACACTCCTATAAGCAACCAGTTATTTCAGGTTCATGTCAAAAGGGTTCATATTTTTCAGCACACCATTCAGATAGGAGATTTCAGAACTACATATGATATCTACATTATAGCTTTCTACTTCTCTCCTTTCAACAAACTTGGCTGCCTGTATGAATTGCTGAGGATGCTAAGTGAAGAAGATCAAACAGGACCATCAGCATTTCTATTATTTGCAGAGACTTCCTAACCTTGCCAAAAGTACTATGAGTGGCATACCACTAGTACTACAAAATGACAGTAAGAGATTATGTTCAAAAACAACACATTCAGACAAGAATTCTATACACACATACCTCAGAGTAAATATCATTAAAATCAAATGAACTTATTTCTCACCATGCACAGGACTGCATTATAAAACGGGGCCTGAATCAGGCGTGAGAATCAATTGACCCTCCAGATGTTGTTATACTCTCAGCCTTCTTCACTGTTGACAGAGCTGATTGGAACTGCAGCCCAGCAACAAAGGGCCACATAATTCTCACCTGGCTGAAATCTAATTGATAGTTCCAGCTGCAGTGGACCCATTAAATCAGTAGGAACTTGGTAAGTCAATACCTACGAAGGTTCAATTGATTCAATAATTCAACTCTGCCTGGATTTAGACCCAATTATATATTTATATATGCACTAGTCTCAATACCTATAATCAAAATCTTGGTAGCTTTTTTTTTCTATTTCTCATTTAGAAAATTTTGAAAGTACATGAAAATAATTGAGGGCTTATACAAAGAACACATGAATTACTGTTGTTGTATGCCTTCAAGTCATTTCTGACTTACAGAAACCCTAAGGCGAACCTATCATGGGGTTTTCTGGGTCTGAGAGTGTGTGATATGCCCAGTGGGTTTCCATGGCAGAGCAAAGAATTGAATCCTAGTCTCCAGAGTCATAGTCCAATGTTCAAACCACTACACCATGATGACTCTCAATACATGCATACAGAATGTCAGATTCATAATTGCTTATCTTTTCAGATGATGGAAGATTGTACAGGAGCAGAAATCTATTATTGTGGATCTAACAGAGTGAAAGCTTCCCAGTCTCACCTACCATGACCTTCAAGATTCTAACAGAATAGCAGACGTTCACATTAAACCATTTATAGATGTATTAAGTGGGTTGCACTGGAAGATGTTCACATCTTACTGAACTCTTATGTCTTAACAAGGTAGCATACTAAACACGAACTGCTGGATGTCTATAGTTCAGCCACTGTGGGAGGAATTCTAATTGAACAAATAACCCTGTGTTGCTTGACACCTTCATTCTATATAATATTTTAATCACAACAGCCTTTCAAGACCATGACAGCAAAAGTAGTACTTGCACTTATCTTTCATTAATCTGTGGGCTGTTCAGACACTCCATCTCAAAAAAAAAAAAAAAAAAAAAAAGGAAAATTGAAACATTTCCATCATCTTTTGTAAAGTTGTCAAAATCAATTCAAAAATATTTGTCTGGAATGGTATACAGGGGAGCTTGCTTGGCTGGTCTGTCAAAGAAAATTCAGCTCATGAAAGGCAGAACCTACAGGATTGCATTTCCAATTTTCTTGTGCATTTGGAATTTGTTATCATTTGATTATACTATCATTATTGAGTGCTACTGAGGTTCTGAAGTAATATATAATCCAAATGGTCATTGTGACCTTGGACCAATCATGCACACACTATCCCTATCTGCTGTGCCTCGCAGCGCTGGTGTGAAAATAAAATGAGGATGAGGAAAATCATCCATGCACCCTTGGACTCATCAAAAGTGAAGTGGGATATAAATTTAACTAACCAACTAATAAATAACCCAACTATGTACTCAACGGTATGACCACATGATCTTACATCAGAATATGTTGACATAATGACCTCAGAGGAGTTGTCTCTGTCAGAAGCAGAGAAGGAAGGAATCTAATCTCCTCTATTTTGGGAAAACATAATCACAATGGATCACTCAGTAGTGCAGTACTGGAGCACTTTGATTCTACTTGAACTGACATGGTTCCATTCCATCCAATACTAGGATTTGTAGTTTTGTAAGGAATTCTCTGCCAGACAACTCTACTGCTATAGTTCAAAGGATTCCAATTACCTCTCCAAACTACAAATCCCAGGACTACAAGAATGAAGCCATGCCACATAAAGTGATATCAAGCTGCTGTAATTGTGAAGTATAGACACCTTCGAAGCTTATGAAACAGGAGTGAAAACTGAAATGTATGGTATAAATCTGCTCTCAGTCTACCTATACCCTTTTACACTGCACTCCACTGTATTATTGCAGCAGGCCAATCTTTCCACAAAGAATCAAGCAGGAGAGATTCTCAAAGTACAAAAATCTTCATTACCCAAGTATCTCCATGATCCCTGACTTGTCTTTTGCAAACCAGCATGAGCTTTCATCCGTCAGTCTAGGATCAATTACACTTCAAAACAAAACTAGCTTCTTTTCTGGTGTTTTCAGCAGGGAGTAATTGTTTCCTTTATGTCACCACCTGAACATGTTCCTGGCTTTCTGGGTTTCTTTCTTTTTTTAATGACTCAACAGAATATATTTGGTCCTTCCTACCGTTCTGATGGAGAGTTCAATGCAAGATTTAGCATCCCTGTGCCTTCAAGAGAGGCTTATTCAACTATTTCCATAGTAACACCAAAGAGACCTAGAATGCTTGCCCCATATGTCAGTGTGCTTTTAAAAATTGTTTTATTTCTATGAATTTAAACAACAAATCAACTCGGAACAAATGTCACCTAGCAGGCAGAAGATGTGTTAAAAATGTAATCTAGGCTTGAAGTGGAAGAACTCCCTTGTTGATCAGCTTTCTGCTCCCCCTTCTACCAAACCTGCTTGTAAATGCTGTTTGAAAAATACTCTATGAAATGACACTGAAGGGACATAAGTGTGGCAGAAAATCAAGAGACAACACCTATAACCTACTTTGCACTGACAAGGTACTCAACCCTACATAAAACAGGATATTTGTGGTCATCACATCACTAAACCTTTGGCTTCTAAAAGCCTATTTTGCTCCTCTTCAGATTATCAAGCTAACAATTCACAGCTACCAAAACATATTTTACAGAGCCAAAAGTGCCCCATGTTCAAGCACCAACATCATAAGTGGGCAACGTAGGATCCTTTAGATGCTGCTGGACTACAACTCCCATTAGCCTTTGCTAGCATAGCCAAAGTTGAAAGAATATGCGGTCCTTCATATGCTGTTGAACTGCAGCTCCCATAGTTAGCAATGATGAGTGTTGAAGTCTAGCAGCACCTGAAGGACTTCGGGTTGCCTATCCTTGGTCCTTAATTTTGGACTAGCATAGGTAGCAAGCCAACAGTTGTACTTCACATCAGTACTGCTTCTCTTTCAATAGAAGAAGAATGTGACAGTGTGATATCACACTGATCTTTAGAGACTCAGAGCATATTGGTAAGGTTCAGTAAGATGCACACTGTCATGATACTTTATATGATTCACTGTAATAAAATCAGATCTGTAGGTGGATCATGCTACTCTTCACAATTAAAGATACAAAATATCCAGAACTGTGATGCTCAATTTCAACTGCTGTTTTCTGTCTTTCCCTTTGAAGAAACTGCTTTGGGAAACATGAACAAATGAAGGCTCCTCAAATTTCTGAAAAAGAGAGTGTTGAGAAGGTAATATAATTCTATAGCTTCCTATTCCAGTTGTGAACATGACCAGAAAAGTCAAGAGGTGAGTTTCAAATTTACTATGAAAGGTAACTGACATATCTCCTAGCCATGTACTGAATGTTAACCAGGAAAAAAAGATAGTTTTTATCGGTTCATTATAGCCATGTTTATGCAGAAGTAAGGCTGCAACTGACTTCTTTAACACTTTAAACAGAGTGCTAAAATGATGTGAGTAGAAACCCTGAGGGTTCAGGAAAAGGAAAAGTGCAAAAATGTCCACTTGACCATGTTGAATTGTAGATCTCTGACTGTCTATAGGAACTTCACTTTTAGCTAACATCTTACCTATCTATCTATCTACTTATCCATCTATACCTCCACCTTTGTTGCAGCATGAGGTTCAAGATAGCTCATGGCACAGATTAAAACAAAGTACAAATAAAAATACATATACAAAACACAATTACATAAGCAATTAAATAAACATCAGAAGAGCAATGATTGGCAATGCCAGGAGCCCTCAATCTGGAAACACCACAATATCCAGAAATCATGTAATGATAATCAACTTTATATGCATAATACCTAATCATTAATTTGCTTACAAATTAAGATACTGGATTTCAACCTGCAACCAGCCTGCACTAAAAGGAAATACACTAACTACAAGGGTACACAAGACACTAAATGCAAATTATACATGTTTTGTAATAGGATAGAAGAAAAAAATCAGATGTGCTTCGATTGATCAATAATCAATTGCACTCATTTCTGAGAGCTAAGGAATATAGAGTACAGATTACAGCAAAGTGCCTCTGCTCCTCCTCAAAAGCAAGATGAAACTTCAAATGCTTCAGATGTCATAACCTAAGAACACCTTCAGTAAAAGAATAGCTATTCATTTCCCAACTTGTAGAATAAGCAAACACAGGGCATCCACATCCAAGTGGTCAACAAGGCATGATAACTCTATGGTCTACCTGGAAATTAAACACTCTTTGCACTCCTGTGTGTGTGAACCATATTCAGTGTACTATCAACATCAGCCTTTTGAGTCTTACTTAAAAGCAGCCTTCTGGTTTAACTGAAGATACCAGTGAATCATGGCCCATATGCTACCCAGTCAGCTTCATTCATACATTGAGTTACTTATTTCTCTCCTACTCAGAGAGCATCACAGAGATCCCATCTCTCTTGTGTCTGGTGACCATTGTGGTGCATGCAGACAATTGAGGCCCAACTGCTGTCCAAGTAATTCAACAACTGAAATCAATAAGCTTATTACATCACCCAAGCTTTAAGTATACTCCTTCTGTCTGAAAATACAGAAAAGCCATCAAGTGGATCCAGTTCGCTATTTACTAAGAAACAACGTACTGCTACAGTGGGTGTTGCAAACATTTTGTTAAACCACTTGTTTGAACAATCCTACCAAGTAGAAAAGGAGAAATCCAACTTCCATCAAACACAAAATGCAACTCATGAATCAGGAAAGGCATAGCTTATTTTCATTATTTAACAGTCATCAGAAATATATTGCAGCAATGTTCACTTCACTCACTGTTTGGTCACTTCAGGCATTTTTGGCTGTTCCTTTTTCTTTCCTTCAGCTGGTTCAATGGGTGTAAGTAACACTGCAGCACAAGATACTATTGACTGGTGGGAATCTTCCCGGCAAACTGCAAATGAACAAAAGTTTGATTATCACCAGAGATGCCCTGAGGACTTTTTCCTTCAAAACACGCCATTTTTACAAAATGCACTTCACATAGCCACTCAGAGTACCACACTGGGAGGGAGGGTAAGGTTAATTTCAAAAGAGTCACCTATGGGCTTTCCAATTTTGTGTATATTTATTTATTTATTCATTTATTCATTCATTCATTCATTCATTCATTCATTTTGAAAATTATTTTTATTTTTTTAAATGATTTTTTCTGTACCACAAAATCTTGCAATTTTTTCAGCAAACAAGGCCTGAACTGCAAAGAGTCTTATAAAACTGTTTTAAGATTTTCTCACAGCAGGAAGAAAAATGCTAAGATCGTTCACTGTCTACTCTGAGAATAAAATTAGTGAACAATTACGTCCCTGGATGTAGTTTAGGATTCCATCTCCCTTCCAGTTTCCACTGTTGTAGGAGTGTACCATTTCCTGCAGCTAATGGAGAATCAAGGGGCTGAATACACCTACACATATTGCAAGAATGTCAGTCTTTTAAGCAAATATTGGAAGTTACCCAATGTTGCCTAAGTTGCTCAAAGAAGGAGGGAGGGAAGAAGAGGATGACAATTTGACTGGATATTAACTTTAAAAAAGGAGGAGATAAATGCATGGAGGATGGGGCCATCAGTAGCTACTAGTCAAGATGCCATCTCCAGTCTCAAAGACAGTATACTTCTCTTTATCAGATGCTGGGAAACACAAGACAAGGGGTACAATTTCACTCATGTTCTGTTTGCAAGCTTCCTGTGGGACTGGTTGGTCATATGAACTGGATATTGTGCTAGATAAGCCTTTGGTCTGATCCACATTGGCTTTTATTCTGTTCTTATATAGGAAAGATGATGAGTGTAGAGAGGAGGAAGAGGAGGGTGAGAAAATGAGTGATGGGGAAGTAGAGAAAAGACCACTGTAGCCAGGAAAAGAGGAAGAAGAGAGAGGGAGACAGCCTAGGGAAAGATAAAGGAGTAAAATTAGGAAATAGAGAGAGGTAGGTGAAACACAACAAGACAAGAGAAAGAGAAGGCATTTAGACGAAAGCTGTGGGAGTGAGGACTAGGTAGAGGAGACAGAGGACAAGAAACAGAGGGACAGAGCAATGAGGAAGGAGTGCATGTCAGAGCTGCAACACTGAAAAGGAAAAACATAGGGGGAGGAGAGAGAGAAGGGAGGAAAACACATTTAACCTAGAGTGTCAGGGAGTGGAAAAAGGAGAAAGAGGACAAGAAAAAGAGAAAAAGAAACCAAGTGCCTAAAGAGAGCTGAAGCCATTCATGCCACACTTTTTGCTAACAATGATACCATCTGCATGCACCTCAGATGAAGAAAGAAAATCATACTGTAGTTTCAGTCATTTAGGATAACATGAGGAAGGTGACAATAGAACTGGAAAAGTTAGCAACACAAGCAGAATAGCCATATTTACCGAGGCCATATTCACTTCATGCTGACTACTCTCTCCTGCTGATCCTGGTTTGTCAGCCTAAATTTGAGAAATATTGTGAGGGAAGGAGGGAGAGGAGGAGAGGACCAGGCAGACCTTCTGGAGAATCTCAGTGAAATCTGATCCTTAAAATGTGCATCCTCCTGGTTTAGACAGACTAGTTTGCAAAGTCTGCCTTTCCCTCACTGGCCTTAGAGCTTTATATCCAGGGCTAATCTCACATAGACTTTTAAAAAGAAAATGATATTTCATTAACAAAAAGAAAAGAAAAGAAAGAAAGAAAGTGATTCAATATTTTGTGCCTATGTTAATTTGAACACCTAAATGCTGGAAAGATGCAGATAAAAAGGACATATCCTTAAGAGATACCTTATTGAGGCAAATTAGATATGGGCTTCTCCTCCAGATGGGATAAATGTGCTGGAAGATTGCAGTAGTTCTCATAATTCTTAATCTAGTTGTTTTTTAAAAAAATCCAGACAACATTTCTGTTGTCTCAGACTATTTAGTGGTAATCCTTAGCACCAGCTCCCACATTTTATTTCCTTCCTTGAATGGGTTTATTTTTAATTCCTAGACCTGGAGGAACATGAAGTACCCTTCACTCCTTTCTCTTTAAAATTTTTAATTAACTATAATGCAAAAGTAGATCAGTGAAATGGTACATTTGCACGATAGCACTATAACTGTTAAAAAAAAAGAGGAGACTATTTTCTCCTTCAGACTGTAGGATAACCTCACATAACTATTCCCTAGTTTGGAAGCACCCAAGTAGAAATTCGAGAAATTGCCACAAACAGCTCTAAGAATGAAATGAGTGGATGCAGAGACAAAAACTGGAAGAAATTAAAACAGGAACTAAAGCCTATATCATGAGAAGTCACGGTTCTTTAGACAAGTATGGAAAAGACCATGGTATTTTTTGTTTGGCTACATCATGCCAAGGTCCAGAAGCAGATGAGTCCCTCCTCTACTCCCCTGCCATCGGAGGGACAGAAAGAGACAGGCACAGCTTCACCATGCCTAGGCCCAGAAGCAGATGAATGGCCTTCCCACCATCCCAACTGCCATTGCCTTGGCATCAGAGGGAGAAAAGAAGAGGCAGGCACCACTCCATCATGCCTAGGCCCAAAAACAGATGAAAGGCCTTCCTGCCATTCCAACTGCCATTGCCCTGGCCTTGGACAGAAAAAAGAAGAAGAGGCAGATACTGTTCCATCCTGAGTAGGCTCAGAAGTAGATGAGAGGCCCTCTGTCCATCTGAACTACCTCTGTTCTGGCCTCTGAGGGAGAGAAGAAAAGGCAACATCTGGACAATCACTTGCCACACTGCCATCTCCTTTTTCTTGTTCTGTCGTGTCTGAATTAGATTGCAAGCCTGAGGGCAGGGAACTGTTTTGATGTTCTTTGACTTGCCAAGTGGCATGTACAGTGGTTGTGCTATATAAATAAATGATAACAATAATTTAAAAAAATAACCACCACCACATCCCCACTGCTTTAGAAATGAAATGCTGTCTGAATGGCAGAGTGGTGAAACTCAGTCAAACATTTATTTCTCCATAGGAATAAATATATGGAGAATATACAACTGAGGCTACTGTGTCAATGATGATGCCATTCAATGTCATGAGCATTCTAAACCAACACCATATACTTTTGTTAATTTGCGTGTGTGCGAGAGAGAGTGGATATATAAGAGAGGGATTAAAATGTCAGCCTTTGTTAAGCTACAAATATGTACATTTTCCATACATCAAGGAAGTTAACTTAGAAGTATAGAAGTTAGCATTACTTAATAGAAGACATCTAGAAATGTTCACTGCCAGACACCTATTGGGAAGGAGATGATGGACTTAGTCCAATTCCCAGTCGTCAAGTATATAATATAACAAAAGCCATTGCAGCCCACACTAATTAGCTATCCTGCTAGGATAATTGAATCACTGCTTACTTATCATGTACTTAACTGTACCTTTTGCCTAGCAAGTCACTTCCCCAGGTGGAAAGCAGCATCCAAAGAGGGTTGCTGTTTGTTAAGCATTATCTCCCTCCTCATAAATAGGAGATTTTGACCTTCATTTTCTAACTATCATGTTCTTCCAGCACTAGATTCAATCACAAGGACAAATCATTCTTAGCTAAGGTTTCCATCTCATCCATCCCTACACATATTTTTCAACATCTGTGTAAGTATGTCAGAGTGTCTCCATATAGTTCTATCAATTTATTTATACCATTACCATTTCTGCTTTTACAGCAGAAAACACTAGCATAATATTGGTGTGTCCTTAGCATTTGTCTTCTGTGTAAAATCTGAAGATACTGGACATTCCTTAATCTACTACCCACCCTTGGACACAAATCCTAAATCAAGCTGACAGCCCCCTGTATAACAGACGAGGAATCAATCGAACTTGCATAACTATTGATTTACTAAGTTCACACTGATTGAAAGGATCTACTCTAGTTGGAACTAGCAACTGGCATGTAGGTTAAAGGGTTTGTTATGTACTGGGTATGTATTGTGTGGCTTGCCTCTGAAAAAAGGTTGAGAAATTGCAAGGTGGACAAAGTGACTGCAAGGGACCTTGTTCATTTGTTGGCTTCCTTACTTTTTATTTTTGAAATCCTGGTTTTTAAAGCCAATCTCTCATAAAGCATCTTGCTAAATAAGAATTAGAAATAAGAATTAGGATCAAGACCATCACAAGACAGACTTTCTATTAAACCAGAATTTGCCTTTAAAAAAAAAAAGTAAAGGTGCTTTAAAAAATTCTCAGCCTTGAGTTTTTAAAAGTTATATTCATTCCTATTATTCACTGTGCTTTATAAAAAACATTCATTTTCATTACTCAGTGTTAGAAAGGTAACTATTGCATTACTTGTTCCTTAGGTCACTCTCAGGGAGCAAACACACCTTAGGATCAGTAAGAACATGGCACTTAAAAATTCCTCTCCAACTCCCCCTGAAATGTCAAAAATGTCCTTTAAGAGTAACTTTTAAAAGGAACTAGGAAAACTGTTTACTTGGCAAATAAGTTTTAAAAGCAGCTAGAAGATGTTGCTCACTGCACTAGTAATACCTTGGGTCCCACTCCTTATGTTAGTTTTGAAATATTACTTCATTACGATCCCATTACCCACAAATGTAACTTATATGTAACACATATTACATGTAACTCCTTACTTCTGAGCTCTGCATAAATACTCTGAACTTAGAACACAGAGAATCAGCAATTAGACAAAAGAAAAAGCTTGGAAGAATCCCACCAAAACAGAAGACAAAGAATGTCCTTGTACACATTTGAAGAAGTGGATGGATGTCTGTGAAATGACCACAAATTTTCCTTAGAGAGCATGAGAGAAATTTTGCGACATCTTCTCCCCTCCAGGACATTTTAGTCCCTGGCATGTCTCTCTCTCTCCTTCTCTCTCTTTTTTCTTTTTAGAAATAGGAAATGAACCAGAGATCAACTTTGAGCTTGTGATGGCTACCCAAGAACTATCACTGCTTTTAGAAACTAAAAACTGCAGTTTAACTAGAAACTGCAGCTGTATTACACATATTTTGGAACTGGTATCTGCAGGCACAACATTATTTCTGTAGCAGAATGGTGCTGTTGGATACTGCTCTTTGCATGCTAACTTGTTTGTTTGCTTAATTTGTATGATTTTTTTTTCTCGAACGGAGCTGTTCAAATCCTTTGTGGGCAAAGTGATATACAGTATCTTCTACCTTGAATTTTGACCTTACAGTAGGAGTAAATGAACCCGATGATGATTCTCAACAGCACAACCCCTACAAAACTTCTGTTCTTTAAACCATTAATTACAAGAATGTGATTATGGATAACAATGATCTCCAAAGGGTTACTGACTATAAATCTGCAATTAAGTCAGAGGCCAGGTTCTTTAAACAGTGCAGAGCCACAATGACAAAATTGTAATTACTGTAATAGGACCATTACTGGCAAATGAACTACATCCTATCCAGCTTTGTCTATTTTCTGCCTTCTTTCACAATATCACAAAGGTGCAGTTATATCAGCTTTGTGTTACCAAGAAAGCATCTCAATGGGAGAAAAAGATTCATGCTGACTTAGATAATCCGAGGAGAGATCGTATCTGAAGAGTTTTCGGATGCTGCAGATTTAATGTAATGAAGAACAATTGCATGATGCAGTCATCATCATAGTAAAATCTAGAAAGACGCTAACAATTCCTAGGTACCATAATTGGTGTTAAAAAAAAGTATATACCTAAATATGTAAGTTGATATATAATTTCCAATATACCCTTCCATTCCATGTTTTGATGACTTTTACTCTTCCCAAGTATAGTAGTATAGTGGTTTCAGTGTTGGGCTAAGACTCCAGGAGACTGGGGTTTGAATTCCCATCTGGTAATGGAAATCCACTGGGTGACCTTGGAGAAGTCCATTTTCTCAGCTTGAGAAGAAGGCAATGGCAAACTGTCTCTGAACAAATCTTGCCAAAGACGGTGTGTGCGTGTGTGTGTGTGATATCCACTGTGATACGTTTGCCTTGTTGTTGTATGCCTTCAAGTGGTTTCTGAATTAAGGAGACCCTAAGTTGAAAATATCATGGTGTTTTCTGGGGCGGAGTATGTGTGATGTGCCCAAAGTCGCCCAATAGGTTTCCATGGCCAAGCAGGGAATCAAACCCTGGTTGCTAGTATCATAGCCCAACATTCAAATCACTCCATCACACTAGTTTTGATTTAGGGTCTCCATAAGTATGAAACAACCTGAAGCAACTCATCAACAACAATTCTCCCAAGCTCTACCAGATATTTAATTAAAATATTTACACTGACACATGCTGGTCAGGGAGAGGAAAGTGTGCACTTCTCCAGCATTTCTGTCACAGCCAAGGAACACAAATCTCCAATGGAATATTACATTCCTAAAACTAATGTTTAGGCCAGAAATTCTTCAGAAGTACTCTCATCAAACTAACCCAAATAGCTACTTGCAATGCTAACAGGTTATATGGTATAAAACAAAGCATCCTTTCTTTGCACAATGTTCTTCCTTAAAGCTATGGATTTCCATTTCTTTGTCTTGGTGTGCTTTATTTTATACAATTTGTATTCTACCTTTTCCAAGAGAACTTTCCAGATGCTCTGTTTAAAAGAAGAGTTCCTCTCCTTTTAGCTATTATTTATTATACTTTTGATCTAATGAGCTTAACTGATAAAAGAGTTCTAAAATTCCAATGCCATACAATGGGCATTCACTACATCATAGTGATGAAATGATAGAATTGGAATGCTGTAATCATAATTCTGCTTTTCCCTTTTCCTCCCACCTCTCATTCTGACACACACACACACACACACACACACACACAGCTACTTCAATATGATGTTGTCCCATTAGACTATTGTGTATGTTAAGGAACGTCAACCATATAAACAAGGTAAATTGAAATGGTCTCTCCCACCTACCGAACAATCTCACCAGAAGAGAGAGAACCTATGATGTCATAAAAAGTACCAAATCAGCCGCATGAATGAGGCTGTCACACTCATGCTCACAGCAACGATAAATTGTTTCCAATTGTTATGGCAACTCTAAAGCAAATCTATTGTATGGTTTTCTGGGGCTGAGTATGTGTAATGCACCTAAGGTCGCCCAGTGGGTCTCTACAGCTGAGTGGGGAATTGAACCTTTGTCTCTAGGGTCATAGTCCAACGCTCATGGCTCTCAATCATGAGAAATAGCACTATGAAAAAATTCCTACACTATAATTTAGGTGTCAGCGAACTTCTATGAGCAGGTGTATCAATAGCAATATACAATTCTACAATATTTCATATGAAATATTCAGATCAATCGACCAACAGAAGATCTAATTCAGATTAGATGTCCTATCTGTTTATCCACATATGACACTTTTAAAAAGCAGCTGAGCAATTGTTGCGAGAGGGTTTTCCTGCTCCAACAATGGACTCCACTATTGAGCAGCTTGGCATGAAACTATCAGAACATCATATCATCACAATATAACAAAGTTTATGATAGAGTAAATTATTAAGAAGACGGTCCTGAGATAATACAGTACTCATGCTTCTCGCTTGGCCAGGCAAGAGAAAGACAATTCTCATTAGGTTTCAAACTATTACTATGCTGAAAGCTGACATAGTTTTAATGTTTCTAGTATTACTGTTTGTGATTTGGCTTGTATATTGTATACTGGCATGTGACATCAAGGCTTCTGTGCTAGCTTACAGAACTGAGCCAAAGATACCAAGATAACTCTGCCAAATTGCAGATGATGTCATAATTTTATGGTATAAGTTAACCATTGACAAATAAAATATCCTGTTTACTTCATATGAGAGCAAAACCATGGCCGCTGAAACAAAAGCAGTGATTTCCCCATTTTTCAGACACTCTTAGGGAAAAGCACTTTGCCAACTAATAGGAGCAAAATGAAAATGTCAGCTGATACATATAAATGAGCAACATATTTTTCACTTGGTGTACTACCTATAGAATACGGAAGAAGTTGTGGCTGGGTTCACATAAGCAGCTACGTCGCTCTTAAGTTTTTCTGCTCTGGTGGATACATGATCAAATGGAAAATATATCCACTGTTTTGTTTGCGTGTACCAAGCCAAAAATATACAAATGGAAGAGTGAAGACCTATATTTGCATATCAAATGGATGAATTAACTCATGATTATCACGCACTTTAATTCTATAGTTTGACTATATATTCAAAGTGCAGCTGAGAAAGGCACTTATACCTGTGCAACATTTAGAATATACAGTGGGCCATAGGTATCCACAAGGGATTTGTTCCAGGACCCCTTGCAGACACCAAAAATCATGTATGCATGAGTCACCTTTTTATGTTCTTCCTGTTTAATATCTTTTGCCATCTTGACTATATTTTAGTGTTGCTTGGCCATAGGTATCCTGGTTTTCATCTATGAAATGTTGGAAGGCATGCAAGGCACTAATATCATTCCCCCCCCCCCCAACTGCTTTCTTTGGAAGAATGCCTTGCTCGACTTTGATTACAATATACTGTGTAATATGCTGCTCTATCTTGAGCAGCAAAATGCCTTCGGCCACCATTTTAAAGAAGACATGTTGAACCATGGTAGTTCCTATTTGAGACTCATTTTAAAAATTAGTAAATAAACTGGAATACAATAACAAAACAATGCAATCATCACAATTACATGAAACATCATTATACTTTCCAGTTTTGATAGGAGTCTTTCAAGGCAACATACAGGATGAAACTATTTCATAGAACCATACAATCATAGAATCATAGAGTTGGAAAAGACCACAATGACCATCAAGTCCAATACCCTGCCATTCAGGAATACACACTCAAAGCACCCGCAGAAGATGGCCATCTAGCCTCTGTTTAAAAACCTCCAAAGAAAGTTGACTCCACCACACTCCAAGGCAGAAGATTCCACTGTTGAATGGCCCTTCCTGTCAGAAAGTTCTTCCTGATGTTTCGATGAAATCTCTTTTCTTTTAGCTTATTAAATCTCTCCACAAGACAATGAATGGTGCTACTGTTGTTAGAAAATTCAATATTCATAACAGGTTTTGTGACTATTTCTTCTTTCTCATGCTTACATAGTTAACTTCTTCCACAAGAACTCATGTCCACTGTCTGCCTTTCTACTGAGACAAGGACAATTCATAATTGTCCTCAAAATCACAGGCAATTTCCAGTCTGGCTGGTAAACAAATAAACCTGGTCAACAACTTTATGTGAGAGGGAACCATTATTCACTATGAACACTAATAAAAGACTCAACACTGGGGAAAGCTCAGTGATTTGTTTAGTAATGCTATATATCTCTTTAAATATGAAGCAGAGTGAACAGAGATATTTTCAGAGAAATAGGAATCTACACCTGAAAACGCAATATGGCACAGATGTGTGGGGAGTTCCTCTTTCCCACACCATAATGAAGTTTAGCCAAGTTGCTTGTGTTTGCACAACAACCCTGCAAAGAAGTATATGTGTATTGTAACAGAAATTGCTGGAATGTGGAAAACTGAAGATTAATGGGGAAGTTATACTCATTCAGGAAAGGCAGGAATTAACTAAAACTAAAAAAAAAAGTTATCTTCAGTCAACATAACTGAGTAAGTATTAAAAAGTTACAGAAATTTATCTTCTAACTGCTGTTGTTACATGCTATCCAGTTGACTCTGACATGTGACAACGCTACCCTGGAGTTTTCTTGGCCAAGACTTTTTCACAGGAAGTTTGCCATTGCTTTCCTCTGAGGCTAAGAAAGTGTGACTTGCCCAAGGTCACCCAGTGGGTTTCTATGGCTGAGTGAGGATTTGAACCTTGGTTTCCCAAAGTCCTAATCCAACACTGAAAGAATTCAACCATGCTAGCTCTTATTGTTGCTGTTGTTGCTTTGTGCGTTCAAGTTGTTTCTGACTAATGGCAACTCATGCCCTTATGAAGTAAATTCTGACTTAAGCCAACCTTAAGGTGAACCCATCATAAGATTTTCATCACAGAATTTGTTCAGAGGAGGTTTGTCCTTGCTTTTCTCTGAGGCTGAGATAGTGTGACTTACCCAAGGGATTCATACTGGGTTCTCCCACTATCTAGTCCAACATTCATACCATGACACCACATTGGCTATACAGTTGGCCCTCCACATTTGCTAGGTTTAGGGGCATTATACCAGCTGCATTATTAGACTTGATCAAACTGCTTAGAGAGCGAGTTTTACCTCCAGGATATCCTGCAAAAAACAATGTCCTACTGAGAAGGACATCACAGGCAAAGTGATTGCTATGAGATCCTTGACATTTGTTTTCTTTGTTAAGCATGAACCTTAAGCCTAGCAAAAGTAACATCCTCAATCACCCCTTTTTTGATTCCTCTGTGTTTTTGTTGAAGCCATGATTTTTGAAGACAATAAGGAAGGGAAGTAAAACTCAGGAAAGTTCTTCCACCCAAATTTCCTATAAAACAACCTGGATGTTCACAAATCAGATTTCTGTTCTCCTTCCTTCTTCATCTCATTAAGCATACTGTTTCCTACTTTCGTCCTAAGGAGTCCTGCTTCGAAATGCTTCTTGCTGGAGCTTTGTTAAAATTACTGAGATAAGTCTGAATTTTTGCTTCTCATCTTAAGCTGAAATCAGTGTCTTGGGATTTTAGTCAGAGCATCTTATCAGCCTATTTTCATCCCTAAGTCACCATTCTGGCTCAGAAGACCTTTTCTGGCTTGTCCTATAAGATCTCTGCCCAAGAGCTTCATTTTCTCTTTCCACTGTTTCAACAAGGCCCGTAAGACTCCATAACACTTCTAAAAGAAGGCCTAATGGAACCAAAGAAGATAATCTTATCCAGCCATGATTATCACCAGTAAGTACTTTTTCTGAACATTAGCAGCTTCCACCTTCTGTAACTTCTCTTTCCGTGCCCTGTGTGTGTGTGTGTGTGTGTGCGCACGTGCGTGTGCATGCGTGCTAGGGGAATATCTTGAGTACCTCTACACCTTTTGAGATTCTTTCTTTCATCTTCTTCCACCAATCTCTGTATCCTAAACTGCTTAACTTGTTACCTTCTGGAATCTAAAACCAGCCCTCTATAGCCTATCTGGATTTCTCAATCACAGTCAAGGTGTTAGAACCTTCTCTGCCTTAGTATTAATGTCTCCCTGTTCTGAAACAATTGTTATTTTACTATCAATGAACTTGCTTTGTTTACTTGTTGCTTTTCATTTCTAAAGCTCAACTGTAATATGTGCAACCCATGCAATCATTGAGTATTTTTGAGTCTTGTGCATTGAATTAAATACCACTTTTAAAATACCCCTGAGACTAATCTGCCAAGACGTGCTACTGCATTTTCCAAAAATGTATGGGTGGCTGGAAAGCATACCTTGTAACAACAGCAAGACAAGATTTCTATTGGCATCCAGGAACATTTCTGTGCTTAGAAAACACAAGCTGAATTTGTTAGCAGTCAAACTGGTTAAATTAAGCTGAATCTCACTGAAATGAATTTAACTGTATTTTGGAGCACATCATCACCCACAGTATTAGAACTTATTTGGGAACATACTACTAATTAGTTCACTAAACCACTGCTTATAAGAACATGATTTACTTTAATCTCTAGTGTCCAATTACTATTCTGGCTGATTGGAATTTAAAAATGTGTCTAAGACAGATACTTGGCATTTGTTCAAAGACTTTCAGTTTATTAGTAAAATAAAACAAAAGAAACATTAAAGGTGATCATACATTGGAAATTGGACTGCCCTGCATATTTCTTTATTTTAGTTTTTGGGCTCAGAATTGCATTTCTGAGGACAGAGGATTCAGAAATATATCCTGAAAACTGCTTAAAATGTGAGAACATTCACCTTCTTACTTGGTGACATGGTTCCCTCCATCTAATACTAAGCATCAATGATTCATCCAGTGTGTTTGAAATGAGGTTAGAAATTATAATACAATAAAGAACAGAAAATCAAACAAGATATTATACAGAGTATGATTTATTTACTTTAATCATTCCTTCTTTTCTCTTTAGATGACCCCCCCCCCCAATATAGAGAGCCACAATAATCAGTTTCTCTCCTCAGGCTTAAAATCTAAAAGATATGAAACAAAAGGGACTGAAAGGGAGAAAAAAAGATTGCAGGCCCTACATCTTAGCTGAGGTCAACTGGAGCAGGCAACACTTAAAATAAAGGGGAACCAAACATTGTTGGTTTCTCAGCAAAGCCCACGGAAGATCCCTATTTCCAGTCCTTCCTGCTAGTAGAAAAGTTGCCAAGTAGAGGGAAGCATCTGAGAGAGCTGCTTTCTCAACAAAATGGTAGGAGTTGTCTGCTTTCCTTCTCTCCCACAACACTTGATGGATCTAATTTCTCAGCAGCTTCTCTCTTTCTAGAACTGAGCCCAAGAGTGCTTTCCATGGTTTCTCTTCATCCAAGGGAGAAGTGCCTAGCAAGATGCCTCAGGGTTCTGTCCTGAATGGTTTGGATGATAGAATAAAAACCATGCTTATCGACTTGCAGATGACACCAGTGTGTGTGTGGGGTAGCTAATACCCCATAGAACAAGATCAGTATTCAAAATGACCGCAACAGATTGTATTCCTGGGCCAAAACTAACAAAACGAAATTCAGAAGGAGTAAATGTACTACAGTTAGGCACAAAATGAAATGCACAAATACAAAATGGGTGTTACCTGGCTTGAAAGCAATACATGTGAGAATTCTCTAGGAGTCTTAGTTGAGCACAATTTGAACATGAGTCAACAGCATGATATCACAACCAAAAGAGAAAAAGAACAGCCAATGCAGTTTTGGGCTGCATGAACAGGAGTATAGAGTTCAGACTTAGGGAAGCAGCAGTACCACTCTGTTCTGCTTCGGTCAGGCCTCACCTGGAATACTGTGGCAAATCCTGGGCAAAACAGTTCAAGAATGGTATCGTATTGACAAGCTGGAATCAAGATGATCAAAGGTGTAAAAGCCAAGACCTGTGAGAAATCACTTAGGGAGTAGGGTATGTTTAGCCTGGAGAAGAGAAGATTGGGAGGTAGATGATATCCACCTTTAAATACCTGAGGGGATGTCATGTAGAAGAGGGAGTGAGGTTTTTTCCCTGCTTCAGTAGAGAGTAGAACACCAAACCAATTAATTTAAATTACAAGAAAAGATTGGGAAAAACCTACTGAATGTGAGAGATGTTGGACAGTGTAAGAAACTGCCTGAGATGGAAGTGCCCGCCCCCCTTTTGGAACTTCTTAAAAAGAAGTTGGATGGTTATCTCTCAGGAGTGCTTTGGCAGTATATTCCTACATGGCTGAGGGGGCTAGACTAGACCTTTGCAGCCCCTACAATTTAAGATGCCATTATTCTCTGATTCTGGAGATGAGAGGAAAATAGTATTTAAAGCCCCTCCAAGAATCAGACAAAGAAAAGCAATTCTGAGTTCCAAAGGGAAGTTGTTTTAAAACCCTGGGATCACATTAACACCAAGAAAAGTCAGTGTTACATGCTGTATTTGCAGCAGATAAAACATTTCTAGTTTGCTTCACAGAGTATTTCACACTTTTAAGCACACAGTCTCAATTCCCAGAGAAATCTTTTTTCACAGTTTAGTTAATGTGATTATAGGATAAAAATGGGGTGGAGATGGGACTCATAGTGTAATGGAAATAGCTTCTGTGCTGAAATAATTCAAAAGTATTATGAAAACTAGAACCCATTAACACTGAACTGCAACACATAATACATACTAGGATGGGCATTTTTATACATTAATCTTAAACGGGCTTTTGTTACTTGGGTCTGCATTGCAAATACAAACTACCTACATATGTGTGTGTGTGTGTGTGTGTGTACTGCATTACAAATCTTCATCTCAGTTTTCACTTTCCATTAACACTGATCATATCTTAATTCATAAATGTGATCATTTGTCCATCTAGTCTGAAGATGCAAACAGCGGGGGGCAGCACCACCCTCTTCTCAAGTCCTCAAGTTGAGCGAAAAGAATCTCAGGGAGAGAGCACTGTTTTGAAAACTGTATGTAGATTGATTTTCCTCATTTGTTAGACCTTGAGCTTTATGCCTCAATGGCATACTGCCACGTCTGTGGTTGATGCTTAATGTAACGTGCTTAATGACATCACCAGGGGCTTTTTAACATCAAGCATCTTGTCCCTCAGTCTCAAGCTGTAGCCCTGAAATCTTTGGTCCTAGACGTCCTAGCCCTACAAAAAACTCGTCCTTTTTCCCCACCTCTAAAAAAGTAAGAAAAGCCCTTCAACACTAGGCTAAAGGCCTATTTAGTCAAGCATTCTATGACCAGTCACTTTAGAAGAGCGCAACAGGACATGAGCTCAGTAGCACAAGGTAAGTAAATATGTGCTCATTTCAAATATTTTCTCCCCACTAGGTAAGACTGTGAAAGTTTTCATGCATTTTTCAGTGATGTATCCATATTTCAGGATTTTCTTTCTTTCTTTTTTTTTTAAGTCTTACCACAAAGCATTTTGTAGGGGCAAAAAATAACGTTTTTACAAAAGCATAGATTTTTAGTGCAACCTAACAACATTTTTCTGTAAAATATTGTTTTTTTGCACAAAATACTTTTCTCTTCAAAACTCAAATATTCTCTACAAAATCCACTGGAACTAAAAAGACAAAAACATGCTTTTTTCTTGATGAATGATAAAACATCTTGCACTGACCAACAATTTTTTTACAAGATGCTTCCCTCCCCCTCCTTTTTTTTCTTTGGTTGAGGATCAGAAAAATTGTGAATATTCTTACATCTCTAAACAGCACGCTCCAACTTGTGTTCCTCAGTAACTGACATTCAGCGGTATGCTGTCTCTGATCCTAGAGGTAGGCACAGAAAGAATATTCAAATGTTCAAGGTTGGGGAGAAGGAGGTTTTTCAAGTGTCTGAAAACCTGAACAGGGAGAATCCTCTTTAAGCGACCCACCCCTAGTCCCTGAATAGATTCATTTTCTGATGCTCTGCAGGGAGTGAATACGAGAGAGACAGAAAATGATCCCAGAAGACTGGTTGGTGCAGAAGAACCAGGAAAGGATCCTGGAAGGCTATAGCTTTCTATATCTTCAGCTGTCTTCCTCCCACCCTCCCAATGTCTCACAGAGTTGGGCCAGAGGGATTCCCCTCTCCCATTACAATATAATTTCTCTTCATGTTAAAACGGCGTAATTTTCAAAGACATCTGACAGCAAATTAAACTGTAGAATGCATATTTTCACACACAAATTCTTGCCTGGAGGATACTATACACCTGTCCTAGGAGTGTAATAGCCTTATCCTGTATGAATGTTTGATTTCCTTTAAAGCTGTCCAAATTGGCAGCCATCACTACATCTTTTAAAAACAGATTTCATAATTTAACTATGTACTGTGTGAAGCAGCCCTTTTGTCTGTTCTGAATCTCCCACCATACAGCTTTACTAGATGACTATTGATTCTACTGTTATGAGGCAGGAAGAAGACTTCTTCATAGTCATTTGCTCCAGACTTTGCATCTTATTTTTGTACACATCTCCCATGACTCTTCCAAAGTAAAATGGCCTGAAATGTCCTCATAGAGGCTGATTCCTCTGATCAATGAACATTCAGGTTGGCCTTTTTAGCTTCTCATCCAGCCCTGCATTCTCAGTAAGATTTTACCTGAAGATGACAGGATTGAATATGAAATCATGTGTACATACTTTATCAGTGTCTTATGGGCATCTCCCCACCCCTTTAAACAGGATGAGAAAACTGTTAAGCCAGTTTCTACGCACAATCATTGATGTTAAGGTAAAAAAAAACCCAAAATGTTTACAAATGCTGTTAATGTTAATGTAAATTTTAAATATACAAAAGTGGGTTGTGTTTCTGACTTACAGTGACCCTAAGGCAAACCTAATATGGGTTTTCTTGGCAAGATTTGTTCAGAGGAGTTTGCCTTTGGCTTCATCTGAGGTTGAGAGAATGTGACCTGCTCAAGGTTGCTCAGTGGATTTCCATGGCCAAGCAAGGATTCAAACCCTGGTCTCCAGAGTTATAGTCCAGCTACCACTACATCATGCCAGCTCTCTACAAGAGTAAATAAAAGCTAACTTACTCAACGGAGTCAATTCACTCACACTACACATTTGCTGGGATACATATTTCCATATCCAGAAATGACAAAGGACCTGCACATAATCTCTCCCGAGTGAACCACAACTTTTTCTTAAAAAAAAAAGCATAAAAATGTAGTTGTTAAATAAAGTCACAGTCCATTACCAGAATTATATCTGATGTAAACAAAGTTCATTAAAACCTATGATCCAAGCACACCACTGTTTAATGAGCCATTTTCAGGACTGACATCAATAGCAATTTCTACTGGCTAGACCTAGGCCCCTTGAGATGACTTTTGTCTATTATACCTGATTGCAATTTATTAATTATGATGTCAACAAATATGCAATGGCTTAGATTTTTGCAATATTTACTACAGTATCCTTGCCTATATACGTCTACAGAAATAGACATATACATTTACTTGTACATACAATTTACCAATCTGTATTCATGATATTTGTCTGGGAGAATTGCTGTTCAACTTAATTTTTTAAAAAATAGCTCAGTTATACGTAGTCTGCCTTATGCATCTGGAAAAACAAGCATAACATCTGACAAATATTTCCCTTCACTGTACAGTATTTCATGAGAAAATAACATAACAAAAATCTATTCCCCTGCCCCCCCCCACCAAGGTAGGTTTAATTATCTACATAAATTATTCTTTGGCCTCTGTCTGATCATTTCCTTTGTTATGTTTTAACAGTTTGTACATTTGTATCTAATCCAGAGAATTCATCTCATCAGATGACAAATAAAGAAATCAAGGCCAGTTCTTTCTACTTAGGCAAGCACAAATGTCTAATGTTTTCTTGGCACACTACTTACATTAATACACAGGTTCTGTTGACTGCAATTCAGCTAAAGGATTCTCCTCAGAACAGTCTCTAACTCTAACGCAACTGTCTTTTATTAAGAAGCAGATGTTTTTCTTCCATACCTTTATACTATGGACGAGTTACCTGAAGATGACAGGGTCAAAACTGGCATCTTTCTGTATCCTATTACTATTTTGACCCCTGGTAACCGCATTTAAATATCTGGGCTGTAATATTGTAGCCTACCAAGTGCATTAATATCCACAAAATCTCATGCCTAAATAAGCCAATTAGTCACAAAGTGTAACTAGATTCCTTTTCCCCATTTTCCCTTCCCATTTCCCTTTTTATGCTGTGACAGATTAACCTGGCTATTACAAACTGCCTATCTGTTTTGAAACTGATTCAGCCTGCAGTTCCTGAATGACCAGGTTCACATCTATGGAGTGTCTTTGGAGCCAGCAATTCTCCTAGAAGATCAACTGTCTACATTAGCCAGGAGTGCCCTTCTCCAGCTTTGGCTGGTGTTACTACTGTGCCCCCTCCTATGGAAGATTAATTCAGCCCCAATAATTCATTCCTTTATTACTATTTCATTTCTTTTTTATTAAAATATTTATATTCTGTCCTATATCAAAGGATCTAAAGGCACTGTACAGTCCACCTTCCACATTTGCAGGTTTCACTTTTGTGGATTTGATTAATTCATGGATTATTTGCTGTTACTTCTGCTGCCTCCCTATGCCATTTGAATAGGACTGCAAGCCTCATGAGACTGAGAAACTACAAATGAGGCTAGTAAGTTCCTATTACAAATAGTGTGGGGCAGGAGTGGAGGTGGCAGTCAGCCCCATCAGACAGTCACCTCTGCCTTGTGAAGGAACTGTGATGCCTCAAAGGAATCCACTGTAAGTTGAACATGGTGATCATACTTTTTTGTGTGTGTTAAATATGGTTTGGGGGACTTAAGAGTTATTCACATTTTTTTCACTTTCACAGGGATTCTGTGCCCCTAACTCTAGCGAATGTGGAGAGATGACTGTATAATAACATGAATTGGAACAGTTTAACATGAGTTAAAACAAGAAGAAAACATGTAAAAGACTTTAAATCATATTAAACCATTTAACACTTAAGACAGTTTTATATCAGTTTGAACAGTTTAAAACAATGTAAAGTCACTCACGTAAAAAAAAAAAATCAATTAGGTTCCAAAAGTTACTGTTTTACTAGTTACCCTGTGGTTAGATTACTATAATGATCTTTACGTGGGGTTGCCCTTAACAAGTGTCCGGGAGTTGTAGCTAGTGCAAAATATCTAATGGCAGACTGTTGATGCGTATGTAATTCAGAGACCAAGTATCAGCACTACTTCCCAATGTGTTTCTCAGTACAATATAAGGTGTTCATTCTGACCTATAAAGTCCTAAGAGTTTTGGGGAAAGGATGTCTGAAAGACATCTCTTTCCCCAATATGAGCCCCTCAGAACTCAAGATTTTCAAAACTTGTACTAGGTTTGGTTGAAACACACAACAAGAAATGTTTTCCCCTCTTTTTTCATTGCACCAGCATCCTGACAGTGCAAGAGAATTCAGGTTAGCTCCATCCGTACCGGGAATTCAGTAAAGGAATTCAGGTTAGCTCCATCCTTACTGATCTTACAACTGGATGCCAAAACTTTGCTATTTTGTCAAGCCTTTCACTTTCATAACTGATTTTAGTCTGTTTTAAAAGAATGTTTCTGTGGCTGGTGTGTTTATATATCATAATGTCATTGTCCATTGTTTTGAGGGTCCTTGCAGACAGAAAAATAATTTATAAACGTGCTGAATAAATGTAAACACAATTATATATCATAATTTATTTCTCAGTTCTATTAGAAGTTGCATGTTTTGGGATTCTGAACTACAGCTAAGGAGCTAGACCAGTGAACAGTTCAAGATTACTATGATTTTAGATCTTTGGAGGTCCATCAGAAAAGACCGATGAGAACCTTCTGCAGTTGTTGATCCAAGCATCTGGTTATTGGTTATATCTGCAGAGTAGGATATAAATGGTCTAAATTGAACTGTTAGTTCCCGCTACAGTAGATTCACTAAATCAATGGAATTTACATAAATGATGACCTACCACATTGCCTTTAATTCAATGAACCTACTCTAGCGATAAATCAAAACTGGATTTCATCCCAATACAGCTTGTCATTTGGCTCCAAGTTTTGGTTTTAGTTTGACAGTGTGGAAGTTCCAGTTCATTTTGATCCCTGTCTCCACTGCTACTCATTTCCTCCTGTCTGACCTGCCCTATCCCTCATTTTTCCAGGTCTCGGATAGTGTTTTTGACTGCAGAGAAGTTAAAAATAGAATAGATTTTTCAAAATGATCTGCTTACCTATTGATTTGTTCCCCTCTAGCAATATCTCTTCCAGAGCATTCTACAGCTCAATTTAAACAGTATAATTTAGCATCAACTCACACAGTCACCTCCTCTGCAACATTGTAACCTCTGGATGATGTTAATTGGAGAGACTCAGCATATACCCAAATCTCTCAGGGATATTGTCATCGTCTGGGAAATTCTAGGCAGCATTTCAAAACGGCATTTCAAACGTGAATAATTTATCTCCATGAAAAAAAAAGTGTGGCATTTTAAATACACACACATACTACTTCCCTTTTTGAGTTGTTCAACACAAAGGATTAAAGAACATTTGATGCACACAGGGACTAAAATGAAGAATGTAGCACCTTGTACTTACATGCTGTCATTTCCACGGTTTTGTGCCGCTAATATTAATGCAGATTTTAAGTAACACCATGCAAAACATCCATCTATTACAACATTTATGCAAAGAACAGTGTATGCCTTAAATGCTGCAGTATTAATTATGCACATAAATCAATATAAAGAACACACAGTTAATTTTTAATCAGTAATTAATTGTTTGGCTGTTTTTCTTACTAAAGCTTAAGGCTTAATTAAGCACCAGAGGAATACTTTTCTCATACTTCCTGACAGCCATTGTTACAGATGAAAGTGTCCTGCTGTATATGTGTGTGTGTGTGTGTGTGCGCGCGCGCGCGTGCGCACACACACACACACATGTCTTGCCCAGTTAGTCTTACAAGATGGCTTACAAGTCCAAATACAACATGTAGCATATGTTTAAAAAATACAGAATTATCAACATGGGATCAAACTAGCTACCTGTAGCTTGTCAGACAACTGTCCTAGTTTTATTAAATCCATTGAGGACCTGCTTGTATCAGGGATGGGAATTGTGTGGCCCTCTATATGTTTTTGGACTACAACTCCCATCAGCCCTGGCCAGCACAGCCAATGGTGAGGAATGCTGGCAACTGTAGTCCAACTGTAGTCCAACAGCATTGATATACAATTCCCATTCCTGGTTTAGCTTAGACTACATCTTACAGGCCATTCATCTATTTCCATCAATGAAATGATTGACTATAATGCATTTTTTCCATATTCATAGAATTTCCTTTGCTTTTTTATTTGGATATGTATCCAAACTTGGACAGAAGGAGGCTTACAGAAAGGATAACAAATGGATTCAACTAAGGGTGTAAACATTCATAATATTAAAACACAAGTTGAAATATTAACATATAATGAAACAAAAGCAACTAGTGTACAGTACTCATTCATTTAAACACTCTTTTTTTAGCAGACAGACACCTGACTAAAAGGAATTTGCTGCTGGTGGAAAGACAGCAGGCAGAGGAACAGCCTCACCCCTCTAGGAAAGGAATTCCACAGTCTTGGAACAAGCCACTAAAGAAATCCTCCATCATGCCTGTACCACAAATGTCCCTGAGGTAGAGATAGAAGGGATATTCAAAAATATTCCAAAAAAAATGCTTGATTAATATGTTCTTTGGATGTTGAAAAACCCTGATGAGAAGAATTCTGGACAGGTGACAATCTTTGCAGTTCAGGACTTAGTCTGAGCAAAATTTGCACATTGTTTTTCAGCAGAAAACAACATTTCCTGCATCAAAATATTATTAACATTATTTTCTATGCAGAAATAAAGCTGTTTCCTGCATAGACAATGCTGTAATTGAGGGCCTATTCTGTACAAAATTTGCACATATTTGATTTGCACAGGAAACAGCATTTTATGAGCAGGAAACAGCTTTTTCTGAACATAAATTACACTTACGAATAGAAAATACTGTGTCCAGCCCTGTGAGCTTTTTTCTCAAGGAGGAGATAACCAACCCCCCTCCCTTCTGTGTCTAATTACGAGAACTGGCCAGAAGATTTTGCTTCCTCAGGTAAAAACTGAAATATTACAACCCACAACTCATACACAGATTCCAACTAGTGTTCTCAAATCTCAAGGCCTAGGTCCTCTTCCCTGGTTCTCATAGCGAGGAGGAAAAATCTCAGAGTCAGAACTCTGCTTTGAAAAATGTGTATATAAATAAATGTGTTTATATGTGTACATAAATGTATATAAATATGTATATGTGCATATATATGTACATAAATAAATAAATAAATAAAATTATTATTTTGTTAGACTTGGGGCTATATCTTACCATTAGCCCCAACTAGGGATGTAATTATTCATTAAGTTTCCTCTTGATGGAAGAAATTAGTAATTTCATCCATTTTCTCTCACACTGAGAAAGTCATTGAAAACTACACAACTTTTTAAAGACTATTCATAATTCAGGATTTATTCTACACAAAATTCACACATGATTGTTTTGTATAAAAAACAATATTCTCTGTGCAGGAGAAAACATTTTCTGCAAGGAAAATAATATCTCGACATAGAAATATTAATTCCTGCACAGAATATGCTGTTTTCTGTACAAATCAACCAGGTGCAAATTTTCCATAAAACAAACTCCCAATTCCCAATTTTTCTGTATAGAAACAACATTTTCTGCACAGAAATTAATATTTGTGCATTGAAATATTGCTTTCCAGACAGAAAATGTTGTTACCCGCACAGAAAATGCTGTTTCCTACACAAAACAACTATGCAAGAATTTTGTGCAGAATAAGGCCTGAACTCTGAAAACTCTTGTCAGTCCAGAATTCTTCTCATCAGTTTCTTGACACTCAATTTTTTTTAACCATTTTCAAATATTTTTAAATATTCTTTCCATTCATAGTCCCAGCTACAGTAGAACCACTGAATTAGCTGTATTTGCCTGTGTGTTGATTCACCCTTGAACAATTGATTTAACTGGACCTATTCTAGTTAGGATTAACCCAACAAGATTTCTGCCTTGATATTTTGTTCTCAATGATTTCATCTGTACAACTCTGATTGATGCTTAATGTGTCATGCTTAATGATATCACCACAGTTTGCTCCTTGTAACACCATTCTTTGTGACGTCACCAGGCTTGACCCCTGGTGACAAGGGATCATTGTCCAGTCTTTGGTTTGGTCCCTGAAATTTCAGGGCGAAGGATAGTCCTGGCTTGGCCATCCTAATCCCAACCAGAGTCCCAGTTGTATTTTATTTCAGTAGTGGCAAAGCATTTTCCAACACACCTAAGAATACCAAGCTAGCTCAGAGTTTGTAGAGCAGTCACAAAGCAACAGTCTAGCTTTCCAATATGTCATTACCACTCCAACCTAGCCCCGTTATCTGCTTCACTCAAACATCTACCTGAGCTGACTTTCTCTCCCCACCTGTCATGTCCCAGCCCCAGGACTCAGGTACAAACACAGAGAGGATCCTCCCCAAAAGCTACAACACAGAGACATGAAAAGGACAATATTTTCTGCAACCCAACATAATTAGAAAGGGAGAGCCCATGAGACTCAGAGCATTAACTTAGAGAAGATGTATTAATTAGGCAAACAGCTGGGGGAAGCTGTTGGATAATAAATACAAGGGATGAGGTGGGGAGAAGCCTCTTGCAGACAACTGGTATTTCCAGTGCCTTTCTGCACTACACTGTTAAGTGTTATTATTCCACTTTCAACGTCCTATGGAATCCTGGGGTTTGCAATTTAGGGAGAGGCCTTTAGAATCCTCAGCCAGAGAGCTCTTTGGCCTCAGTAAACTAGGAAGGCCAGAACTCCTCAAGATGTTGAAAGTGGAATAATAGCACTATAACAGTGACAATTGTGCATCCTGCCACCCTTAGAGATATTTAAAAATAAAAATAAATCTCATATCTTTCAGAATTCTCTTTGCATTTTTTTCACTGAACATTAAGCAGCTAAATTATCATAAGTATCTGTATAATATTTGGCAAAGCATTTGTTTGTATATTTGACAGCTGCTGCATATTTCCTCTTACAAAGGTTATCTACGGCTGTGACTTCAAAAAAATTAGATATAAGCATATGGTAGGCTGAGATAAGTTAGATACACAGAAGCAGAAGCTTGTGAAGGAAAATCTCATGAGCTGGTAGTATACATGGTTATCTTATTTCTTCAAAGACAATTATACATGCATGTAAAATTACATGCATGCCAAGCTTCACAACTGCATTAGGTAAATCAATTACTTACGATAGGAAGCCATGAAATTTATACTGAACTAGGGATGAATATCTTTAACTGTTGCTGCAGAACAGTTGTGCCAAGTACAAAAAATTTTTGTTTTCTGAAAATTGACATTTGTAGAAAAAAAATCGTCCAGAAAAATCAGCTATGTGTCCTATATAGAGTTGTGACAATGTACAACTGTTAGACTGAACCCTGTTTGGGAACACATTCCATTTCAGCAGTGTTTCCTTCACTCTAAATGGATGCCATTTGTCCTTAATGATGTCAGCACACAGTCAGAATTGATTACCTAAGAAGCACTGAAACATGCTCATATTCAGCATGTGATCTTTGAATAGGGAGTCCAGTCAATGGACGAATGAAATTAAACCAAGTAAAAAGATCTCATATTAACAACAGGATAGAAATAGTGGACTCTTCCATGGAACATGGATATTGGTATTTGTTCTAGTTTTTGTTGTTGCAGTTCTCTGCATTTCTAAAAAATATCCAAATGATGTTTCCCAGACGATTCTCTGTCAATTCCTGGCACCAGCTACAACATTTTATTCTTTCCCCTTGAATATTTTTCTTTAAAAGAATTCTGAGATACATGAGAGCCAAAAAGACGCCATCTCTTCTCTTCTTTTCTATAGTTTCTAAAGTTATAGCACATCAATAAATCAGTGAAATAGCACTTTTGCACTATAGCACCAGAACTCCAAAAAAGAAATAAAAGAAAGAATTTGTTCTTCAAACAATGATAGAATCACCTCAGCAAACTATACCCCAATCCTTTGGAAGAGTCCTAGTGCAGAGCAAGGAAGCTGCTACAAACAGCCCCCAAAAAGAATGGGATCAGTGGATGTGCAAATGACAACTACAAACAAAATCTGACAAAACCCAATGAGCTATATTGTGAGAACTCACACTTTAGACCAATTTGGAAGAGCCTAGTTTCTGCAAACATGGCCAATAGTTGTCAAAAAGGGCAGGATTATGGGGTAGCACAGAAAAGTTCCCTCATAGTTACTATGTTCAAGACTGAAAGTAAATTCAGTTTATTAATAAGAAAAAAAATATGAAGAACAGGTAAGATAAAAACCTATTGCAACCAGCTCCCACATTCTGAGGTAACTCAACAGGGCGCCCTGGAGCCTCTGGTAGATTGGTTCCAGGCCAGGAAAACTGAATAATGCTTGGTTCAACTGGAAATGGCCATAAATTTGATAAATCAAGTATAAGTTTGTTAAGAAAGTATGGCTAGCTGATAAGTAATCTTTCAGCTTTCGGATAAAACCCCTAATATCATAAATGGAGGGTACTACACAACTGGATAAAGCAATGGTCCTCATCTACTAAGAGGCTGGTGTTCAATGATCCCAGAATCCCAAAAAAATGTGGCTGTGCTCTCCTCTCAGGGCACCATAAATGCTCTGTTTTCTACCATCCTCTGAAACTTAAAATTCTACTCACATGCAACCACCTGTTAAATTTCCTTATTAATTTTATTTGGAATTTGATATCTGTATGATACCCACCATCCCTTGATCTGCACTCATGTTCCTTCAAATGCCTTTTTTATTATTTAGAGATGGATGGCATAGCTTCTATGCTACTCTTAGTGTTCTTAGAATGTTTCATGACATTTTGTTAAATTGTCTGTGTCTTCTGGGCTTTGCAAAAATAAATCTACCCTATCTTGAGAAAAATGCAGGTATACCTCAATTAAAGTTGATATGTTCCTGGGCCTTACATCTTTAGCAGAAAATATGATACCAGAGGCAGAAATAATGTGGAAAGAAAATGGCTAGATTCCTATACCACAGAGAGAGAGGGAGGGAGGGAGGGAGGGAGGGAGGTGAGAGAGAGAGAGAAATCCAGTTCAATGCTTCTGCAAAAATTTTCTTCAAAATTGGCAATGTGTGTGTATGTGAAATGAAACAATTAGGTTAAGTAAACTTCGCATAAGTAAACAAAAAACATTTTGAACACTCTAGAGAATGCTTGACGGTTCCTTCCATAATGCATCTAGGGATGACTTTTTATTTTATCAGCTTCCAGTTTTTATAAAACTTCCAGTTTGATGGTCAGACTTACAGGTCTATGCTTTCTAAACATGCTGGAGTTAGCTGGTATATGTGTCTCCCACCCCCCGCCCTCTCTCTCTCTCGCTCTCTGTTTTGCTGTTCACACATACTCAGTAAGGGATTTGGTAAGCAGCTGCTGTTTACCTTGCCTGTTATAAGAAGGCATAGATGCCTACAGTAGGATCAACTGGAGCATACTCTTGCTCTCAAGCACTGCTTATTTTTTTATTGCACACTGCTACAACCCAACAACTGAAAGTCTATAACTCCAGCACCCCATCACTATGTTCCCAGAGTTGATGTTGCTGAAAAAAATCCCAGCTAGACAGAGAACAAGGAAAAAAGGGGGCTGGGCAGACATTTAAAAACCTCAGTAGAAAGGAGCTTCACTGTCAGCGACTTTGTTAACCGAGGTATTTCTGTAAATCCAAAGCCCCTTAGTTACATTTTTGACCTATTAGAACTAGGCTAGAGGAGACCTCAGAGATAGGGTTCAGAACTTCCAAAGCTGGAAAGCTGCCTTGGTATCCCCAAATAAATCTGAAAAGAAAGAAAGAAAGAAAGAAAAAGAAACAAGGAATGAAGGAAGGAAGGAAGGAAGGAAGGAAGGAAGGAAGGAAGGAAGGAAGGAAGGAAGGAAGGAAGGAAGATAGATTCCACTTCTGTTTTATTCTGGGAGGATTGGTGTGCGTGCAGTAGACACCAGAAAACTAAAAATTGCTCTCCTCCTGCCACCTGGAGCTTTTCCACCTGTGGACTAAGACAGTCAGCAAGGATTAGCTTGTGCTAGCAACCTGTCCCCAAGTAATTCATTTGGAGTGAAACCCTTGAGAGAACAGTTCTGCTCCTTAGGAAAGATACTCCCCCTTCCCAGACTACTTTCAATAATAATCTGTGATAAATTAAGATATAAGTGTATTCAGCCCTCCCACAACTAACAGGACTTACAGAAAAAAAGTTTTGTGTAATTTTGTCAGATAATCAATTTGGAAAACTTCAAAGCCAAACCAGATGGTTCCCATCTGAATGCAAATTAATATCTGCAATTAAAAGGTACTCACCTGCAATAGCACTAATAATGTGACAGGAGATAATCCTTTTAGAATGCCACTACAACATCAATAAATATGTATGAACAAATTATGATAAGGTCACCATGAGGTCTTATAGCAAGCCATCTTCCTCTTCAGGGACTGGACAGAGAGCACTCTTGGTCTTTTCACATTTGGCTCATTATCTGACAAGTTCCAGTTCAAATATTTAGACTTAGAGCACTGCTGTAGTAACCAGAATGGCAGATGTTTTAAACAGGATGCTGAAAAGCAACCACTCCATGTCTGGATCCATCCCATGTGGACAATTGTATTAAAAGTACCTAAATCAGAGAACGAATCAAGGTAAATAGTTCTTCATTTAGCAAGCTGGAAGAGTATAAAACTTGCACCCTAGAATACTGTGAAGAATGCCACGTCTCATTCAGTAATGGTCATTCTCTCTCTCTCTCTCTCTCTCTTTTCAGAATTATGGAATCTTCACTATTGCCTGAGCGTCATAGGGACCTTCCACAAACTACAGTTATGGTACCCCTTTAACTGCCATGATTCCATTCTATGGGAAGAGTAGTTTGAATTCTCCGCCAGAAGGGTCCTCTAGTGCCTCACCAACTACAAACCCCAGGATTTATCTATGACTGTTTCACATATGTTAGCTTAGCCTTCTTTTGTAAGACATATGAAGTATGTTAATACTACTTACAAATACTAAAGGTTTTATAATATCTTATGGTGAGAAGCTCAATAATGTGTACTTTCCAAACAAAGAGCTGGGAGAGTGAACTCTAGACTACAAAATGGAGAATCAACAAATTCAGTCTAACTACAGGCTAAGTGACACAGGAACAGAAAGGATGTGGCTAAGATCAATAAGCAGCAAATGAATACATAAATGGTAAGCCTAAATTTTTAGAGAGATTCAAGTTAGCAGCTACTGAACACAAGTATTTTAAGGTTGCTATCTAGAACAAGTTATGGGTTCAAAATCCAATAGTATGTGGGTCACATGAAAAATTTCACAGCCTACAATATGCAAACAGAGTTTGAAGTGAACAGCTTTGCCACTTAAAAGTGTTTTATGCTCACTGTTTAAACCAAGAGAATTTTTAATGTGCATACCTATTTTAAACCCTCATGGTCACCTATGCAGGTCACTGCCATTCATCAAATAATTATGTATGTATGTATGTATGTATGTATGTATGTATGTATGTATTAATATCCCAACTTTTTTACAAAGTTCAGATTCAAGGCAGCACTTAAGATTCTCTAGCACAGGAGCAGCAACCAAGAAATCCCTTTACTAGTAGAACTGCTGGCCCTGTGGAGTAACTCGCCAGAAACCAGAAGGAAGCAACAGCTGAAGCAGGAGAGCAGTATCTTAGGACAGGTAGTGGCTGAAGTAGTGAGGCCAGCAAAGGTTGTCAGGTAGCAACTTGAATGATGCTAATTGTGGTACCAAGTACACAGTTAATGACTGGGTAAGAGTTCTTCAGTGATGCCAACAATCCACGCTAAAGCATCCTCTCACCCTTAGTACATTCTATCAACTTCAAATAAGAAGGATGTTTCCTTCCACATTTGATGGCTTACAGAGATTCCAGTGGTTCCTCTTAGCAGACTGTGAACATCTGTTGCTCAGTGTCTTCAGTTCAACAATGTTTGCTTTAAGGACCCATGGAAAAGGGCTTTTAATTACCTTGTGTGTATGTTCATAACTGTTCTTAATTCACTGTTTTATATTATAGGTAATTATATTTTAAAATGGCATTTTCTCTGTTTTAATCTTGTAACCATTCTAATTTTGTAACCTGCCTCTCATTTTTTGCGGGGGAGGGAAGAAAAGTCTTGGATACATAGGTAGAAAGATATAGATGGATGAGTAGGAAGGTAATTTACTGCTATAGCATCTTCTCAAGGGCAAGAAGACTTTCCACTGTTGGCTCACCTTGTACACACTGTGCTATATCAATAGAATAGAGTCCAACAAGCAAGCATGCAATTCTCACTAAACTATTACTTACAAAAATGCAGTTCTCGCTGGTTTAAGCAGACTATGAAATCACAGTCATGTGACAGCAGCACAGCAGAGATTCTTGGTTGGTTCCACAATTGTACAACTAAGTGTTGGAAGTCTTCCAGGTGGGGAATGGAAGAAAAGCCAAAGTGTTCTAGAATCTATGAGTCAATTATGAGTCAGAGCACTCTGTATGGAACATGATTCTGACTAGACTTATTGGATTTATAGCAACATGCTGTTGCTGTGTGCCTTCAAGTCATTTCCAATTTATGATGACCCTAAGGTGAAACTATCATGGGGTTTTCTAAGGCTGAACATGTGTGATGTGCCCATGTTTACCGAGTGGGATTCCATGGCTGCGTGGGGAATTCAACCCTGGTCTCCAAAGTCATAGTCTAATGCTCAAACCACTACACTGGTTCTCATAGCAATGTAAAACATACATTTATGGAAAATTAAAAACTCTAATTGCTGGACCCAACTGTCAAGGCAGCTATGCCAAAGACTGCTAGATGATGGGCTAATAATACTAGCTCAGTTGTCATACTCACTGCAAGCATTTCACTGAAGTGCATTAATTGGCTCTAGTATTCAGAGGGTCTCTCCACACAATATCCATCATTGCTCCCCTGCTTCCCAAATGATGCCCAGAAGAAGAACAAAGGGATATTCGTGCCAAGAAACTGCTCACAACCCAGAATCCTCCTGGGCTTGGGGTACATGTAACAGTAGACGGACAACTGTCAATGTCTCATTTAGAGTTTCCAGAACAATTGGATGCTGCTTTCATGTCAACATAGGTTTCTTTCTCTCTCTCTCTCTCTCTCTCTCTCTGTCTCAATTCTAGTCTCTGAAATGCCAGATTAACCTACTTCTTGACTGAACTGGCCTTCCTATCTAGGTCCTCACACCTCTCACTCTGAGTCAAGAGGAAGAGACTTAATAGCAAAAATCCCAAAATAGTAGTTATTTTGGTATCCAAGTCTGTAATGTTCAGTAGCACAAACAGTTCTGCACTATATCTATACCTTGACCATTTGCAATCAAGTCAAGGTAATGCAAAGCCAAACTGAAATACGGTTAGTAATGAGTGTTACAATAACTATATTCTCCCAAAGTGAAAATCAAGTATGGGAACACTCTTTTCTCTTCCTATCATAAGGGAAAACAAATAGCTTCAAAATGCTAGCTTTTCTATTTGCCAGATGAGATGTTTTGTGCACTTTTGAGCAAATATTTGCATTTGTGGGGTTGGTATTTGCTTGTTTCTTGTGAAAATTATGCAAGCAATTTTTGCACAGATTACAATAACTGCTGCTTTTTTGAAAAGTACAGCACTTTTAGTATAAAAGTAAAATGATGGCTTCTTTGCATCTTTCTGATCAATAACTCTGTCCTTCTGTTCCTGAAGTTTTGATGGCATGAAATAAAAATATCGATTTTGTGAGGAGAAATCCGTTAAGTTGTAGTTAGAACATGATGGGTCATGCAATCAAATACTCTTTGAAAACTCATGCTAAATCCAGCTTGAGAAGGTATTATTGTTTATTCGAGTCCTGGGAAGTGTGTCATTTTCTTTGGAATGTAGACAGACATTAACATTGATAAAAGTTACATTTTGAAACTGGAACAATGCGAGTCTGTAGAAGCTGACTCAAAATAGAATTGCAGGTGTAAGAAACCATCTGTGTCTGGTCATCTTGAAACACTGTAGTTAAGAGACTCAGCCTAAACTGGATTGTTGGGAGGGGGCACAGTTAGCCATGAACTTTAGTTACCTACAGATTAATTATGCTTCATTAGACTATTAACTTACAGCCCCCCAAGGTGGGATCTGGTATTATAATTTGGAACCACCTATATGGACATAAGCAATGCTGGAATGCTGACATAATGTATTTATGACATAGTTCTTATACGTATGTATTTGGATTAGCCAATTAACTAGCTATTTTTTTTAATTTTTTTTTTGCTTCTGTAGCCATGCTCAGCAGGGTATAAAGCTGCCTGCATGCAGCCATTTCTTTGGAGTGGTTTGTCTTGGGTGCATGAGCACAGCTACTCCCCACTTGCACAAACAAAATAAAAGAACCCTTTTGTTATGATCCAGGTGTTATTGACTGATCATTAATTGGGAGTTTGCTACTATAGTGTCTGTGTATGGGTACATGCTTTGCTTTAAAGGGAGGCAAGAATCTTGTTTTGCTCACAGGTTTCTTGTGCATCCGGAAAGTGCTCCGCATTTCACTCTTGACACAAGAGACAGAAAAACCACACTGCAGTTGCCACGTTTTCAGCAAGGTGTTTTAACATGTTGAGACAAGCTTTCTCATCAAACAAACATTTGTTGCATTTCCAATGGAAACACTTCTCAAACCTAGCATTAGAAAATAATAGCAAGGCACTGGACTACCAACATTTTTTTGTTGGTTGCTGTTGTGTACATTCTAGTCACTCCTGATTTATGACAACCCTGATGTGAACCTATCACAGGGCTGTCTTGACAAGATTTGCTCACAGGAGATTTCCCATTGCCTTCCCCTGAGGCTGAGAGAGTGTGACTTGCCCAAGGTCACCCAGTAGGTTTCCATGGCTGAGTGAAGAAGATTTGAACCCCGGTCTCACAGTGTCCTAGCCCAAGACTCAAACCACTACACTACACTGGCTTCTTTTTTCCCCCCTCATTAGTAGCAGTAAAGGGTTTGGCATCTTCTAGCTAATAAGCAAAGAAATCTATCATAAATAGGGACAAAGATAGATAAGACAGACAGACAGACAGACAGATTCATTTCTGCCAAGCTGACACTGTCCATATGCACTATACTTTCCTATCAATGTAATTCTAATGCACCTGTTACCATTATCCATTTATACATATAGTCCTGGCTACTCTTGTATTGCAGGAAAATGTGAGATGGAAAAGACACATATCAAGTAACTGTTTTCTATTAATCGCAATCTCTTTGGGAGACAGTATGTGATGAAGGGACCAGAGTAAGAGATTTCTTTTTATGGGCAGTATGTCCTCTAACATTATCATATATATATGCTTTATTATTGCTATAAAACACAGCTATCATTCATAAATTAAGAGGGCATCTTTTACTTATGTGATGTGATGAAGGCTGGTGAAGAGAGGGATAGAATTTCCCAAAGGATATAGACCTTTCAAATTGCTTTTGTCACTTTTGGAAACACCCCCTTGATAAAGTTTTTAAAAATCAAGAGCAATCAAAGATCAAGACCCAAAGGAACAAATCTGCCGAAAATGTGGTAGTTGAGGATTATGCATGTCTCCTGCGGCCTTCTTCTCTGCTCCTTTAGCATGCTATATTCTTTACACTAGTAGGTCTCAATTTCCAAACCACTTGTTCTCATGCAACCAGAGTAAGGCAGGAGAAAGTACATCTTAGACTACAGCACCTAGAATCTTCCAGCCAACACAACCAGTGGCTTTGCTGGCTAGAAGATTTTGGGGAGCTATAGTCCAAAGAAACAACTTTTCCATGCTTTTCGTAAAGTTTAGTATCAAGTAGGCAAGAAACATAACAGTCTTCACCACTGGCCTGTCTCCTGGCAGTAAAGACTTCCTGAGTTATGGCTTGACTCTCTCCTTCCATGCTGACCACTGGTTTCTCTTAACTAGAAAAGTCTATATTTTTTAATTATTTTTATTAGAGGTCAGTCCTTGAGATATTTACACAAGCGCCTTTTCAGATATAACATAATACATAGTATAATATATAGCATAGACAAATTTTATAATATACTATATACAGTATATATTAGGCAAAGAAAAAAGAAAAAAAGAAACAGTTACTTGTGCCAAACTTAACAAACTTATGTCTTACTAAAGAAGTGGTAGCTTAAAGGAGATAGAAAAAGAAAGAAGCAAGAGGAAAAAAGAAGTGAAAAGAAAAAGAAAGAGAAGAAAAGAAAAGAAAAAAGAAAAGAGAAGAAAGGAGGCAAGAAAGAAAAGAGTGAAAGATGTGAACTTCCTCATATGATAGGTTAATATAATCTCTACCAGTCAAGGAGGCTTTTCAGTACCCACACTTTTATCCAATAATAGTAAACTTTTGACTGTCAATAATTCATATTATTATTATGTGACAAATTTTCTGGTGACAGTGGTTTATAATCAGAACTACTAGGACTCTCAACTAGTATTTCCACCACCACTCATATCATGGATTACTGGGACCCTTTTGGAGTCTTACACATTCCCCTACAGAGGTGACTGGATATTTTCATCCAACACAGATCGTCTGCATCAAATTTAAGGTTGCAGAAGAAGAGTTATACATGTGATGCCACTTCACATGGATGCATATTTGCATTGTGTTCAGATGTGAATGCATATTTCATTGTGCATTTGATTCCATATTTGGCATCTTGGTTGAGTTGTGTAAAGCTGCGATTCAACACAAGGTTTACATAATACAATTAATGTGTGATTTTATGTGCAAAGATTTGTGCTAGGCAATACCAGTTGCAGGATCTCAGCTTCAATCTTTATTTTTATTTTCCATTTGGGGGAGTGGTTGGAGGAGGAATGGTCTGAATTTAGCAACAGGTTTCTAAACAGTTCTGCAACTACAGCAACAAGCAGCTACGCCTCATTGCACTAAATGTTGTAGTCTGTTCTACTGGGAAATGGCCTGTGAAATAGCAGACAAGTAAGTACTTTAAATAGGAACTTGTGATAAGCATTAACCAACCTGTCTCAGCTTATTTTTTGGAATGAGATGAGACAGGATCTTACCAAGAAGGATCAACAATACAAATCAGGGAGCAAAATTTGTTTTTCTGTTCATTTAGGATACAAATCATGAAAATTTAGGGCAAGGCTCAAAATTTGCATTTTTCTTGATCCTTTTACATTCTATCCCACTCTATACTTACTGTGTAGGTATGTTTCATGACTGAGGCCTTAATACCACTTGGTACTGTATCTAAAGAAATGGATTTATATTCACAAAAGCTCATGAAAAATAAAAACTAGTTAATCTTAAAGGTGCTGTCACATTTTCTCCTCCCCCTTCTTTCTTCCTTTTTATGCTGCAAGCATGGCTACTTCTTTGAAAACTACCACAATGATTTAGAGTGAGAGTTGTGCAACCATTCAATCATGCTTTAATTGCAACTCCCAACATTCCTTACTATGACTAGTTATAATGTCTACGGCTGCTGTCCCACAATGTTATCTGGCCACTCACTTGCTAGTTCTGACCCAGGGACTGTGAGACTGCTAATACTCTTACAAAAAGTCAGCAAACTGTCTAGATCTCTTCCTCAGACTGTTATAGAGGGAGGGAAGTATTTGGGAGCATAGCAGAAAAGCCATCTTGGGGGCCACAATGTTATTTCAGAACTACCTTCAGAATTAGAAACATTTATTCCATGACTTGAAAGATTGCATAGGCCATATAATGGAATATAGTTTCGCAGGTGTCAGTTTGAAAAATAAATGCTATGTGAACAAACTCTTTCAGCAGTCAGTACAACATCTGTTGTCTTCACCTTATTAATAGAATTCTATAATATAATTCCAGTCTCTTCTAAAATGTAAAGTAAGTCCTATTGAATTCAGCAGCACTCACACCCAGTCAAATGAATACAGTATTGCAGTTTAAGTTTTATAGCCAGCATGGTATAGCAGTTTGAGTGCTGAACTAGGAGTCTGGGACAAATTAGTGATGTCACTACTTCTAGGGAAGGGGGGAGTGGTAGTAAATCTAAGGAAAAGACATAGAATATGTTGATACTTGTCCTACCTCATAGGGTTAGAAATGCAGACACAGCAGTTTTGTCACAAAGACACATCTACAACCATAATTGATTCCTAGTTAAAAGTTATAGTATTAATCTCTAACACCATCCCATGTTTCTCTAAGTATGAGAATGTGTGGTGGACTATTCCCACTAGGACAATATAAGTTGAAAGGGAATAATGGAATGGTCTGCCATAAATGGAGTATGACTATACCGAAAAATAAAAAGCAAATGAATTCCAGAAACTATGAAGTTCATCTATTAACTTCGCTAGTTACGCATACAACTGAGAATCAATAGTAGACTTTTTTTTAGTACAAAATCAACTCCTGAGGCATTTCCATTTAGATGAGAAAGGCTGCCTTAGCCCTTTGTAAATCCCCAAGCTCAGAGAAAGATACAAGGAGTATTAGCACCTGGTATGCTCTTAAAACTTTATTGTCCAAAAAATTGAAAACTCTTGGAATTGTTTTAAGCAAATGTGGTAGTGCCTTAATTTGTTGTAATTAGAGGAAGAGTATTCATTATACCATCTCTCTTCTCTGTCCCAGGGCACCTACAAACAATATATTTTTCATGTCAATGAGTTTCTGCCTTTGGTGCACTCTTTCAAATACCTAAACATCTAGAAGGAAGCAAGAACCTTTGCTTGACTTGATTACTGCACTGTGTTTTTTTAGTAATTGACATCTGATAGTACTTTTAAATAAGCCACTGAAACATAATGCCACCCCTTAATCACAAAGGCCCGTGAAATTTTATATTGAGAGGTATATTTTGTATCAAATTCACACAAAAGAGCTGAAGCAATCAAATCTCTCTTGCATTTTTCTTTCATCCTGACCTCATGGTCATATTCTTTTGACCCTCATTGCTTGCTTGAACTGCTACTGTACAAAGGGTTGAATTAATACATCACAGTTCCTGCAAATGTTAATGACAGCATTACAAAATCCTGTTCACTGAAGAAGAATATCTAGATGATATTTAGTACCTTGGTCATCTTTGCCAAACTTTGTATCCAAATGGACACTATTTTTAAAATAGATTGGCAGGGTAATACATCGACTGAAGCTCACAGAACTAGTCCACAAATGCAACCAAAATTGTCAGCCAAGTAATTGTCTATGTAAAGAAATTAATTGAAAACTAGGACTTTTAAATTATATTTATGAACTGCAGAAAGAAGCCACAACTTCCCCAAAATACCATTAAACAAATAAGGAAGGATTTTATCAGAAGCAATTAGTTTTCATTGCTAGGAAAAGATCTTCCACATTTAACAGTAGTTATAGCCATGAATACTAGATCTGGGGTCCCAAATTAATTTGCCTATCACACAGAACTGGGCCACAGTGAAGGGACAGATGCTGAGCTAGATAGTATTTGGCTCAACATGACAAAGTTAATAATAGGAATATCTTTATTTAACACTTTAGAGCAAGACTGGTGAACTTGTTTCTTTTTGACACCAAAAGTCAATTCAGAAAAGTTCCAGGGTCAGATTTCATTTGTGGGCGAGCCAAAAATATCAGGAAAAGTCTGGAACCAAAGACTATTGTTGTGCCTTTAAGTGATCTCTGATTTATGGCCATCCTGAGGAGAATCTATCATGGGGTCTTCTTGGAAAGGTTTGCCCAGAGAGAATTTGTCATTGTCTTCTTCTTAGGCTGTGAGAGTGTGACATGTCCAAGGTAGCCCTTTGAGTTTTTATGGCTCAGCAGGGATTCAAACCCTTGGTTTCCCAGATTCTTAGTCCAACACTCAAACTGCTTTATCATCCTGAGTCATTCTTGAAAGCAGAGTTGGGGACTGTGTGGCCCTCCAGATGTTCTTGGACTGTAAATTCCAACAGCCTTATCCAACATAGCCAAATGTGAAGAATGCTGGGACTTGCTGTCCAACAACATCTATAATCCTGCACAATTCCACTTAGACATAAGGAAGGGTATGAAGTCATTCAGGGAAGTTCAAAAAGCTGGACTAGAATCCTAGGAGGCCTAAATGTGGCTACAGGGCCTATGGTGTTCCACCTCTGCTTTAGATCACGAGAAGTCCTTAGTACACATGATGTTGTTTATCCTTACAGAAATCCTAGACTTCTAATCAGTATATCTCCATATCAAACCTAAGATGGTGGGGCCTGAGGCCAAGGGTCAACAAGACTTACCTAAATCTGCCTCTAGATGCATAGTCTTCATCACTACAACCACCACCATTCTACTGCAAATACTAAACAGCAACGCTGGGTTGTAATGATATCTTGTGAAATGGCTCTTTGTGTATATATCTGTGATAACTCTATTATTTTCTCCATTCTACTATGTGACACAACTCAAGTTATCTTTCTCAGCCATCCCTTAAGTTCTGATCTGTTTTCTTCTAGAGTCACATTCCCTATTCAAAGCCACTGGGGTTTTGTTTCAGTTGAGTTGTCCTCTTCCCCGCTAGAAACATTAACAAATATTGCCAGGTTTAATTTATTGATGCAGTTGGAGTTCCTAAATCACTGCAGTGTTTTCTACCCAGCCTTGTTCATCAAACTCCAAAACAATTTAGCAGCTCCTTAATTAATTCCTAATTGACATCCTTGGGTCATTACACCAACACTTTCATTTGGCTGTGTACCAATGCTGGCCTAGGGGCTATTTGGCTTATGAGAAATCTCCTAGGACATCCAATCAAACTTTTCATTTCAGAAGTAAAATTTGAAACTGTTGCTGCTACTGGTTATTCCACTGATTAAAATCAATATCCTTAACAAATTTCCTATAAAGGCCCCCCACTGATCTCTAAAGGAACTTATCTCACAGAAGGGTGTAACAAAAGATGTTCCTTGAACATGCACTTCAAAAAAATTAATAGTAACAACCTGGGAGAGCATCTAGAAATATACGTTTTGTTTATTTCATTCTTGCACAGAGCAACACAGGTTTTCAAAAGTTTTCTCCCTGATCGCTGAAAAATAGTTTTTCAACAGTTTTTCACATTTCAGGACTTTTGTGTGAAAAATTTGTGGAAAACTTTGGTTTTGTGCATCTTTCAAACTTTTGGCATTTGGGACTCCTTGCAAAAAAAGAAAAGAAAAAAGAAAAGGTGGTTTGCACAAACAATCCCCCCTGCCAAAAAAGGTCCAGAAACGGAAACAATCTTGTGTGAATTGACCATTTTCTCAATGAAGTATCTTGACGATTCCAGACACATTGTCTCACTGAGAATAAGAACATTTCAGAATATTCTTTACATCCCTGCAGGATCCAAAGGTACAAAGGCAGTGGGGACAATGGCCCTTCTGCCTCTGCTATTTTTATTATTTTATTTGGCAGAAAATCACCTCCATAAATCTGCTTTTTCATCCACCCATTGAAGTGTACAGTTCACCATATGAGGGAAGGGACTAAACCTGTATATCACATCACATATTTTGCTTGCAGGAAGTCCCAAGTTCATCTCCAGGTAAGGCTGGGAAAGAGCCCCTGCCTGAAAACCTGGGAAGTTGCTGCCAGTCTGACCAGACCACATAGAGCTGGATGGACAAAAAGTATGATTCACTATAAGAGCAGTTCCTGATTTCCTATACATTCAAGCATGTTTTCCCCTACAAATGCCAGCTTTAAGGACTCATTGTTTTTTACTTCTTCAGGAAAATGGTGCAGGAAGAATTAAATGCCCTACCTGCACAGACCCACAGTGGACATCCATACCCATGCCATCAACTGTTGCTATCAAACTACTAAGAGGGCAGGAGATCCATAACTACAGCTCTTGCTGTCATGTCTAGTTTGGCCCTAACTTTAGGAAGGGTGCTAAAAGTATAGAAACACCCATCCAGTCGTCTTCATGCACAAGGTCCCACTCCAAACAAGTATGTGGTAGGTAGCTTCTTACAATCTGAAGGCTGAATTCTGTTTGAGATACGTTTTTGGGAGGGGGCCATTCCAGCCATGTGAAGAGACAAGGGCAAAAAGATGGACCCAGCACACACAGAAATTGAGAGAGAGAGAGACAGAGAGAGAGAGAGATTAGCTTAAAGTACTTTCTGCCAGTAAATAACAACCTTAGGGAAAGCATTTCAACCCTTCAGAATGGAGAAAAAAGACTATACAAAAGCAAGGGAATAGGGATGTAAATCTTTGTTAATTTCATTCAGGAATGAATAATTTACCCCTTCTTGCTGTAAGAAAACTGTTATACCTCTTAATCTGTGAAGTGTTCAAAAACAGTTCTGAACAGAAAATATTTTCTGCGAAAGAAACTTGTTTTTGGCTCTTGCTGAAATAAATTTATTAACCTCAAAGGTGCTGCTAGATTCCTTCATCTCCCACCTTTCCTTGTTATCACAACTTATTTCCATGCTGTCTGGAGCATGCATGAAAGAAAGAGGGCTACATTTTCTGATTTCACTCTGAGAGTTGAGAATGTGTAGCTAGATTTCTCATATTGTGAGCACATTAATTTTGGATGGTGTTAAGAAAGAAGAAAATGAGGGCTTGGCCAAAACTCCATGTTAGTGAATATTGTGATAATTTCTTAATACTCTCCTCTTCAAGATCTTCCAAAACCGATGGGAGAATTCCAGCTTTCCCTTTACAAGATTGGCAGTATGAGTTCTTCCCCATTCTGCTGTCTATGAACAGGGTGAGAAGGTTGTGTTCAACATTCCACAATCCAGTGTTAATGAACTTTTATTTTACTATTTTGGCAATGGCCGTGGCTCCTCCTCCTCCTAGTCCTTCTCTTAGCCCAGAGTGGGCAAAGACCGAGACCATTTTTTGCCTTCCCCAAAGCCTTGGGAGGCCACATACCTTTCCACCACAATACTGCTACCCCTCATAAAATATTTCCCAAATGACAATTCATATTCCCAGTAGCCTCTGGAGGTTATGATTACCTTACTCATTCTTTAAGCGGAAAAGCTTTTTGTTTTGTTTTGTCACCATGATGCTATTTCTGGCTAAACAGGCTAAGGGATTACATTTAAATGGCAAACCCTCCCATTTCTCTCTCATAGAGGTACCTGGGATGCAGTTTGCCATTTGGAAGGCAGTTTTTTTTTCTACTGAGGGATTTGGCTGGTCAGAAGTTAAGGATGAGCTGGAAGGACTACACTGGAGGATTTCATTAATATGCAGGCTGCATGCGTCTCACCTCCCATTCCTTTCTTTGATACACCATTGTGAACTGCAGTATATTTCATCCTGGTACCCAGTTTTGGTTATTCACAAATTATCTGGAGAATTTCAGAAGGCTGGTTTTGCTTGGCGTTATTATAAAGCCCACTTTGCCCTCATTCTTCCTGGAAGTGTAAGGTCAGAATCAGCGATGGGCATGTCAAAGCCAAGTGTTTCAAAAGCCTATTCCCATCTGTCTCTGGTTGCTGCTGCCTTTCCTTGTAATTACCACTCACCTCCTTCACCATTTCCTGCTGGTCTAGAGGAAAAGGACAACTCACAACAATGAAGAAAGCAAGCAATGCATGTGACTGCCCAGAGTACTCTCTTCCTATTAGTAGCAGTGACAACTGGTCTCAGCCCAGCAAACAAGAGTCAGTTGCTGTAGCTTCTTCTCCTCCTTCCTTACCCACTCACATCTTGGAAAATGCTCATAGTGCTCCCAAAGAAGAATTAGCAGGTTGTATAGCCAGAGCTTGAAAATGCTGGGGTTCCAGGCGCTGTTGCTCTGACTGTGAAACTAGTGGTCATGCTGGCTGAGGAATTGTCAGGAATCTCTCCCTGCTGGGCTGCAGCCAGCAAGGGAGGAGAGAGACCAGGAACACTTAGGGAGTCCAAATATACCAAACACCAGGAAAACACAAGCCAAGCCAGGTCAAGTCCAGTCCAAAGGTTCAGGAGGCAGAGATCCATCCGGAGGGTTTCAGGGACCAGGAGACACAGAGGGTGTGAGGGCTTGCTAATAATTTGCTGCAAACAAGGAGCAGCCACGCCGGCAGACTTAAATATCCTCTGTGAGCAAGTGCTACTCGTTATTGTTTCCTCAGCCTAGTCCAAGCAGCCTCCCTCTCTGCAGCCTGTTTCAGCCTTCTGCATGATTGAGGGCTGATGGGCACAGCTGGCTGCAACTCCTCTGCATCACTGCTGGTTCCTTCTCCGTCATGAGCTGGCTGGGACAACTCAGTCTCTGTTTGACCTTCCAGCGCAGGCGAAGTTTGCAGGTTGACTTGCTCAGTCACTGGCTCAGCCCCCTGCACAATCAGTTGCTCCTCAATCACAACATCATCATCTATCACAGGAATTTGGAGAGTCCTGCAGTCCAGGAAAGTAATATTTCCAGACGCTTGAGACAGCAGTCAGGACTTGCTGCGCCCTACTGAGTCTTGCTAAAGGCACACAAATCTGAGAACTGGCACTGGACACTAGCAGTGTCATATGTTTACCCAAGGGTACGCAGTATACAATAATAATGATCCATATTGCTTCAAATGCACAAAAGCTAATTAAAGGCACTCTTTAAAAATGTTTACAAAATTTCAAGTGTATTTTACAAATGTCTGAGTGATCTTTTAACAAAGATTTGCCCAGGTTAGAATACAAAAGCATTAAAATTTTGCATCTTTAAACCTGCTAACAGCCACGGAAAGAATAGGAGAAAGCTGTTATATGAACACATGGTAGAAGAATAACCCAAAGACCTTAATTATTTCACTGACATTTTACACTACCAGCTCATTATACTGTGTTATTAAATAGCCACAGCATCACAACATTAAACTTTAAACTAAAGAAAACCCTAGATCTATTTAATATGTTTATCATAATATTTAAATGGCAAACAGAGCAATAAAAAGTTTCCAAAAACTTCTACAGAAAAACTGGGACCATGGCTACAAATCTAATGTTTGGAGATATAAAACATATTAAATTGGCTGCAAACTATGCCCATGTACTAAGGGAGAAGTGGGGTCGGTTATGCTTGCCCCAAAAATAAGGAAGAAAAGCATGCATTGAATTGCATGTATATGTTTTATTTGAGAAGCTGTTGCATGGAACTGAGTTCTGCTTTGCAGCCTAGAAAGCTTGGGATGGAACTGACGTCTGGTTTCCAGCTTAGGAAGCTGATGCCCTGGGACCTATTGAGTAAACACACATACAATTATGTGGTCATCTGTATGGTTTGTGGGCAAGGGCAATAAAAAATAAGAATTACATCATGCCCCACCTACCTAGCTTTCGCCACATCCTGTGCACTTGGCCCTATTCACTGCAGAAGTATTTTCCATTTTAAAGTGAATAACTGAATGATAGAGTTGGAAGGGGCCACAAGGGCCATCTCAGCCAATGCTTTACCACGGCAGATATCCACAGTGAAAGCATCCCTAGGAAGAGTACATTTAACCTCTGTTTGAAAACCACCAATGGAAGGATCCAGCACATTCTGATGTAGTCTATTTCACTGTTCCACTTACTATCCGGTAAGTTCTTCCTAATATTCAGTCAGAATCTTCTTTCCTATAACTTGAATCCATTAGTTTGGGATTCTCGAACAGGAGAAAAGGAGTTTGCTCCATCTTCTATACGACATAAGATATTTAAAGATGGCTGTCACAGTCTTCTCTCAATCTTCTCTTTTCCAGGATAGACATACCGTCACATAGGGATGTGGGGGGGGCAGTTCGCCCTGGGCGGCAATGTATTTGGGACATCCCGGCCCATAGCCATGCCCCCGCACACCCTGGCCACGCCCCTCATGCCATAGCTCCACCCCCCACCCACCCCCCCGTCCACACACTCCAAGCTCGGCCACTGTATGTACCCAACTCGTCCAAGCCAAGAACGTGGTTTATTTTACCATCATATTATTTCTTTTTGATTTCCTTGTTAAATGGTGCTGCTCCAAACTGGACAAAATTCTGGTGGGGAGTGTCTGAAAATAATGTGAATGGAGTCCCCCGCCATCTACAGACTTGAGGAACACTTTTATCTTTCAGCACAATGGTCTGCACAGCAAATGTGTTCAGCATTTTCTGTGTGAAATTGTAGGTAGTTTTACTTATTTTCAAAAGCCTAAGAGACAGTTTCCAAAACCATCATTTCCCATATGGGTTACATGCCCTTAATTGGCTCCTGATCTGTCCTTGCCCCTAGAATTTGAGAGGTTACATGCAAAATACAGCTCCTTTATTTTTCTCTTAATCCTTCTGGAGAGAAAACAAAGCATTTTTCTTGGAAAAATAATGTTAACCACTATTGAATTCTTGCTCCACATAACCGACGTCCATCCTTAGACATGCCGATTCTTCTAATTATCCTTTCCTTTCATCACTAAAGACTGAGCGCCTCATGTCTACATGCATAGTTCAAAAATCAATGTTTTGCATTAAACAAGACATATTTAAATAGGAGAAGGGGAGGAAAACCCCAGAACAAACAAGGCTAAATGAACGCCACTTCTTTGGATAAGCTCTTGATGGGTTTCTGCCATATAAAAACAGTAACCTACTGTACAAAGCTGTCACAGTTATTCCCTTCCTGCACTCAAAGCATTTAAGCATTTAATTTATGTAGTGCAATAAACAGCCACCCCCTAAGGCGGATCATGTCTGATATAGCAGGCTCAGTTTTAAGCATCTCTCTGTTGACAGACTGTGGGAAGTACTAAAAGGCTCCAAGTAAATATTTAGCACTTCTGCACAACAATATTTTTTTCCTACATTCACAGTATTTTGTAAGCATTAGCTTGCTAATACCCCACAGCAGCCCTGCGAGGCAGGTAAACATAAAACAAAACAAAATAAATAAAAACACAAACAAAATAAAACAAGCTATCTGTCGGAATGTTATGGGGAAAAAAGCACACAGAAAGTAATATAAACAAGTTTCACTTCAGATCAAGTATATTCACTTTCCTTTGGGATGGGGGTTGGAGAGGAATCCTCCTTGAACAATTCACTATTTCAAGGTGAAAACCCCAGGATTTATGCTATGTTAGGAGGAACTCTCCTACCACAAGGGGCAGCACTGAAATCAATACAAAAAGGTTGTGGCCCCTGCAAGTGGTATGTCCTCCAGCGCCCCTTGAAATTGCTTCCATTTGTGTTGGATGTGATGTGGCCATAATCCAGTTTCATGTCAAAAGGATTTTCTTGAAAACTGACAAATTGAACAAGAAAAAACTGTACTGAAACTGATAAATTATTTATATAATACAAGGGATCACAAAATGTTAGGTGGTATAACTTAAGGAACATGAAACATAGTCACAAAACATATATTTTGAAAAAAAAGGGTTTTTTTCCCCATCAGGGTTACTTGACATCCAAAAACACATTTTTAAACGTCAAGAAACATATATGAAAACAATCTAGGCCAGTGGTTCTTAACCTGGGGTCTGTGGACCCCTGGAGGTCTGCAGAGCCATCACTGGTGGTCTGAGAAGCCCTGCCGCTGGACACCAACAGCAACGGTAGCAACTGGGATACAGCAGTGGGGTGTGTGGAGGTTCCAAAACTGCTCGCTTATTTGAAAAAGACGGAGCACATGCACATGCCTGCTGATGCGTCCCTTGACACCCACACCCCCTGCTATCAAGTCCCTGATGAAACTTGGTGGCAGGTGTGTGCATGTGCCCAAACTGCTTTCTCATTTGTAAAGAGGGAGCAGTTTTGGCACTTGCATACACCCACGTTCCCTGCTACCATGTCCACGACAAAAGGGAAATGGCAACAGGTGTGTGCACACACACAAACTTTGGCTCTGGAAACCAGAGTTTAAATCCCCCCTCAGCCACGGTAACCCACTGGGTGACATCAGGCAAGTCACATTTTCTCAGCCTCAGAGAAAGGCAAAGATAACCAATCTTGCCAAGAAACCTCCCATGATAGGTTTGCCTTAGGGTTGCCATAAATCGGTTTTAAAAAGGGAGAAACACGATAACTAGAAAGAACTTTCCCTGTCAGCAGCACTTTGTTTCCATGCCTGAGAGGGGAATCAAACCTTGGTGTCCAACCACTACACCACACTCTGGTGCTCAAACCACTACACCATGCAGAAAATACAGAAATGGGTACTTAATCTGTGCAAAATCTGCATATGGTTGATTTTCATATAGAACAGCACTTTCTGTGCAGGAAATAACATTTTCTGCAGTGCAAATAACATTTTTATGGATATACACATGTAGAGAATATGTTCTCAATTTTGAATAGCCTTTCCTGCAGTGGAAAGAAAATTGCTAAAATTATCAGTTGCTTCTTCCAAGAAGAAGATTACTGAAGAATTACACTCATAGTATATTATAATTTTCCTCAGGGGGTCTTCTTCAGCTCCCGTCCTCCCCCAAGTCCCATGAGAGATGAGGCAGAAGGTAACCACAGAGACTCAAGGTGCCTTACAGATTATAGTGATTACAATATAAAGTCATAAAAAGCTCAAAGTCAAAATAGAATTAACTCTCAAAATATTAAAACAATTTTTAAAATACATTCAAAAGGGATAAGAAATCGTAAAAAAAAAATCCATACATTTCAAAACAACACAGAATCCCCTTAAAAGCCCTTTCCTTTAAAAAAAAAAACTTAAGTTTTAAAAGCCTGGGGGAATTTTAAAAAAAGTCTTTGCCTGCTGGTGAAATGACAGTAAGGAGGGTGGCATTCTAGCCTTCCTATAATGCAAGTTCTATAGCCTAGGATCAGTTACCAAGAAAACTATCTCTTGTCACCATCATCCACACCTGTGGAGTTATGAAGAAGGCCCTCTCATGAAGAGTTCAGGGCCTGCACAAGTTTGTATCGGGAGATATGGTCTGCCACAGACTCTGGACCTAAGCTGTATAGGCCCTTCTAGATCATAACCAGCATTTTGAATTATTTCCAGAAATAGACTTAAGAGTAGAATTTAAATCTTATAAATAAATAAAAGTGGGAGTTCTGCTGGAGATTGATTTTTCAAGATGTATTATTGAACACATTTTACACTTACAGAAAGCAAAGCAGCTGTTCTCACAGCTGCTCATGGTGCGGAGACAGAGTACAGTGATCTGATCTCAGAAAAGACTGCTTGCTTAACTACTTGCACAGCTCCACAACTTTTACTTTTCTCCTTCACTTTTCTCCTTCACATCAGGAACAATGCAAAAAAGAAAAATAGTGATGTGGCCTAAATCCAATTGCTAATCCTAATAGGAGTACAACCACTAAATCAACCACTGAAATATAAGGCAACGCATGAATATCTCAAAGGTTTATTTGTTCTACTCTAGTGGGGATTAACACTAGAATTCAGACCATTATACAATAACAACAAGAAGGAGCAGGTTGTGACTCTTATCCTTACAAATTTTCAGTGTAAATAAGTATCACCTTTTTGTAGACTTGTTTGTGACCTCCATGTTAACAAGGCTAGAGCATAACTGAAGTAACAAAAACAGAGGGGACATATTGTGTGTCACATCAAATGCTATTCTTGGGAAACTGGCCAGCATATACAGAGCAAACCTGCCAGTGGTAATTTTCCTGAGAATTTAACAAAGCTGAAGGCTCTCCATCAACACTATCCATTGGGACATGGTTAACTGCAACTAATAATGCTATCAGAGAGGGCTCAATACAAAGTTTAAAGCAGAACAGATGCTTCATAGCATGTCTGTGTACTATTGCTCTGTCGAACCTTTCTATTCTAATGGTTTTCCCCCCAACTGGTAACAGAACGTCCCTGAGACCCAAGCCACAGGTTGACTACTTTACTTTCATTTCTGTATACAGGCTGAATGCGTGAATCCACCAATTGGCCCATGTTACTACAGTTTCTTTTAGTAGTTTATCATAAAGAGGAGTTCTCATTGCTAGCAGCATTCCAATATGGCAAGGTACTGGTGTGCATCAACTTGATATGAGAAGGTTGGATGGTGTTCATCATGGTACTGCCATCTGTGTGTGTGTGTGTGTACACTCAGTAAATTCAGTTTACTGAGCTTTAAAAAGAAGATCCCATTTATTTGTTTTGTTTTTCAAAAAAAACAAACACAACTAGTATGAAAAGTCTGCCTCTCTTGAAAACATTTGTGCAGATGGTAATGAAAAAAACTGAACAGAAACACTCACACCTGTCAACAATTTCATATTCAAATTCCTCATTTGGGGTAATTAATAGTGACCAGACCCAGATCTGCATATATCCCGCAAAACTGTTATGTCAGACACACATAATACCCTGACCCACAACCTTATCTCCATGTTCCAATCAAGAGGACTAGGACAACTGTCCATAACCCAATAGAAGTGAATCAGGATTACATTTTCTATCATGATAACTAGTCATGACTACCAAGGTGGTAGAGTCAGAGTCAGAGATGGAAGAAATTTTGGGTGAAGTCAAAGTTGGAATCATAGAAATGTACCAGCTGCAACTCTGGCTTCAAAATAAAAATTGTAATGTTAAATGCCTAGTTTGTTATGTACTTACATTCATAGGAATTTAGGGAAGATTTCTTTTTCAGAAATTTTAATCAAATACAGTTGAGTATCCTTTATTTGAAAATCCAAAATCTGACATTTTTGAAATAGTCTTCCTCCCGTAGGGAACATGAAGGAGAGCCTTTCCGCACTACACTGTCACAGTGCTGTTATTCCACTTTCAACATCCTATGGAATCCTGGGAATATCCTATGGAATCCTGGGGTTTACAGTTATGGGAGGGGCCAGCTAGCCCCTCCCATAACTGCAAACCCCAGGATTCCATAGGTTATTGAAAGTGGAATAATATTGCTATAACACTGTAGTGCGGAAAGGCTCAGAATTATGGAGACTTGGTTCATGCTGCTGGCAAAGTTTCTCAGTCAGCTGGGCATTGCCCTCCCCACCACTTGCTTTGCAAGCAACACACACACACATGCACAGTCCAGCATCATGCACTAGCCTCCATAATTCCCTACAGGGAGAAGGCAAGAGGAGAAGAGCTGACAAAAAGACAGACCTCATGTTGAAAACACAGTATATAATCTCATTATAGATATGCACATATTCAAAAATCTGGAAAAAAAATCTGAAATCCAAAACTTCTCTGGTCCCAAGCATTTAAGATAAAGGATACACAACCTAAATGTATTTTAAGTTCTGTCGATCTAAATAGCCTGGTGATTCATGTGATGGTGATGAAATGTCTCATGCTATCATTTTGCTGCAGTAAATTTGTTATTACTAATCAATAGACATTTGTCATTTATGAAGGAATTGGAGTCAGAATGTAGAAACACAGACGAAAAAAACAGCGAGCCTCCATTTCCTGGCTGATTGGGATTTATCTGTAATTGTTAGAAATATAACATACAGCAAAATACCCCCACTTAATAACTGTTATTATGAAGTGATATCTAGCCTTATGAAGGGATCTGCAGAAAAATAGCTAGAGCAGCAGTAATAACATCATTATGAACGTTGTTAAGCAAGAAAACTTGCACCTGGAGAGAGTGATATCGTGTGTTGGCAATTGCTAAAGACAATTTGAACTGCCAGATTGCTAAATATATTATCTATTCTTCTTTTTCCAAGAAGTAACATTACTATTCATTTCCAGGGCATGTGACAATTTTTCTTCTAATATAAAAACAAAAAACAAAAGAAGAACTGAAGTTGTATAGTGTTTTTGCATGGCTTACCAGAATGCCGATGATGCTGGTCTTCTAGGAACTCCAAGTCAAGCATGAGGTCATCTTCATCCAAGTCACAAGAGCCCAAATTATTCAATACATCCTGTAATATATCAACAAAAGAACAGTTTAGGAAGGTGGCTAAATGAATATGAATAAGAAGAGAAACTATGCTAAGTATATGCTGGGTTAAATGTGAGTTAAGTAAACAACATGCTTAAGCACCAGTAACTAGACACAGGAATATAACACTGGATATCATCAATAGGATGTTTGCCCTGTCCATACGTGATTGTAGTAACTGAAATTCATGTTTCTTAGTAGACAACATGGAAAAATCTTTGAATGAATTAAAAGAAGATTATTAAAACGCAACAAGAGCTCTGGTCCATCTAGTTTCACATTCTCCTTTCAATAGTAGCTTGCCAAATTATTTATATTAACAAATTGATATAGTAGAAACTTTAGATGAATTCATATTAGGCCCTGAAAAGCATACTACATTAGCATTTGGAAAGCGTCTTGTGTTTTCAAGATTCTAATCACCTAAATTGGTATACATTGCTCAGTGCTCCCTTACCTCCTCTCTTCCCCTGCTACTCATAAAAAGCAATTGGTGAGAAGCATTTAAGCTGAGCTTGAGTGAACAAACCTATTGCCCCAAAATATCTTGTGATGAGTAGACACACAACAGAGATGTGGAGAGACACGATCTAGGAATCTTGATCCAATGCCACTAACTGAAAGGGTTTCAGGGGACAGGGTTGGGAAATATTTCTCCCAGAGGCTTCAGTAAGCAGCTGCCAACCAGGTTAGACAGTACTAGATTTATGAGCAAATCAAGATTTAGAAGCAGTTGCTGCTATTGTTGAAGATGAGGAGACTATCAGAAGTAGAGATGGCACCCTTAACTCAGCACCACAGACATGGTTGAAAAAAGTATTCAAAACTAGAGCTTAGAAGGTTAATTTTAAAAGAAATTAAACACAGTTATAGTTCCCAGGGCCATCCTTCCCCATGTACTTAGTTACTTGTTTTCTGGGGCTGAAAGTGTGTGATGAGCCCGATGTCACTAAATGGGTGGCCACGGTTGAGCAGGGAATCGAACCCTGGTCTCCAGGGTTGTAGTCAAACACTCAAACCACTACACCATGGTGGCTCTCTATTTAGTTATTTAGGCCCTTACCACACTATGTTGCAATCTCACATCATCCCATCACGATCCTGGAAATGCCATTGCCAGGATGGGATCAGGATCAGAATGCTCCCCACACACCAGCTGACTGCTGGCAGACGGGTAACATTAGGGACACTCCGCTACCTTCCACAATACAGCCCACCTCTTCCTGCACTGTACTGCAGAAGTAAGCACTTGATAGCACTTCCGCCCTTCCCCCATGCCCACAGCTGATAGGATTATCGTGGGAAAGGCAACCATGACTAGATTTTTTCAGTAATGGTATGCGGTGTGATCATGACAGATGGGGATGTTATAGCAGTGGGACTGCAACAACACTGTGCAATGGTATGTGTCGTGGACTGTCAGCAACGTGTTCCCATGCTGGGATGACAACATGGTGCAGTAACAGCCTTAGCTACTGTTAAAACTTTTGTTGAAAGTTAACTATTTACTTCCCTGTTTCTTAAAGCTAATTGGAATAGGATATTCTTTTTTAAAAAAAAATATACGTATGCTACAAGAAATTAGACTGTGCTACAAGACATGCACTTTCCCCACTCACCTTTTTGTTCCTCAAGATCCACAAGGGAGTATGAGAGAGCATACACATGACACATAGCAAGAGTCAGTAGCTAAATCATGTGATGTTCCACCTTCACCATTTAGTGAGGCCACATACAATGGTAACTAAAACATTACAGCTGTATTCCAAAAGAAATAAAGTTGTCCCTTATATACACTATTATATTTGCTATTCTAACTTTGAGTAACTAATTATTCGTAACTACCTCCTTTAGCCCTTTGCTCTGTTCAAAGCCAAAGTTTTAAATACTTGACGCCCTCCAGTACTGGACAGGTGAATCACTGTTTCACTATCTCTCTTTTTATGTTTTATGTTCATTTTTTTAAAAAAAAAACTCAAGTTCTTTCCACCAAATTTATGTTCAGAAGAAACGTAAAGATTTTGAAAAGTTCTTATTAACAAACAAATCACATGAAATTTGCACTTATTGTCTAGAAATTACCTTTTACCTTACACAATCTCTCCAAAATATTTTACTTGGGAATATAAGAAACAACTAATGACAAAATTGTATGACAACACATCTGAATTTGTGATTTTTTAATCATGCTCTATGTGTCTGAATTAAATATGGGCTGTGCAGCATCTTAATTCAGAGCTGGGAAATAGTTTCAACTGTTGCAGATAACAAAACAAACTCTCCAAAATTCCAAAACATGCTCCTTCTTTCTCTTAATAATAATAAAATAAAAAAAGCAATAAAAAATACTGCTTTCAGGCAGGTCCACAAAGAGGTACAGCACTATTTCTATTTTCCTCTTTTCTTAAAAAAAATGAGGGTTCTTAATTCAAAGTTTTTCCATTTAACATTTTATGTTAGAAAGAAAAGGAAAAGAAATTTATCATCAGTGTTCCAAAGAAGGGTCAACAGATGAATGCTGACAGGCCTTTTCTCTTTCTTCTCCCCAACCCTGAAAGGCTTAATCACTGCTTGTGAAGAAATGCTTTAGGAAAAGGTTCAATAAAACTCTCCATTGGCTTTGGAATGGCCCCTTAGAAACTTTAAAATGCAGTTTTCCTCTCTCCCCCCACTGTCTTCTTATGGTGTAGATATGGACTTTAATCCCTGCTGAGCATGTAAAGTGAAATTTTGCCCCCTCTGCTCAACAACTTATATTGAGACACTCTCTTTAGAGGCTTCACACCAGAACACAAATCTTTTTATTTTCACAGAGACATGGATGCACTATATATCTTCATCACAGGGATGTTAATACTTGACCATTTCTGTCTGAAAAATGAAGATGAATAATTTTCATAGTTTTCTCTATCTTGTGGAAAAAATTTTATTTTCTGTGCAATTCTCACTCACAAGAAATGTTGTGGGAAATTATTCTGTGCAGAAATTTATAGGGTGTTTTTGTGTGCATGTGACTTTTTAGCACACACACAAAAGATGTTACCAGACATCCATGTGTGTGTGTGTTTTTTCCCTGAAAGACTACTATTTCCTATCAAAAAAAACAAAAACCTAGTAATCTTGTACAACACGATGACATCAAGCATGCACAAAATCATGCAGCTATTTCTTTGCCCAGATTCCTAAATAATCTAAAGGTATCATATCCTGTCTGATTTTGGAAGCTAAGCAGGGTCAGGTCTGGTTAGTACTTGGAGAGAAGACGACCAATTAATAGCAGGTACTGTCACCTATATTTCAGAGGAAGGAACTGATAAACCTCTTAGTAGTTCCTGCCTAAGAAAACCCTGTTAATCAACAGATGATTTGAAAGCACATATATATGTATACTTTTACCCCAAAAAAACTGCTGTTCTCACACAAGACTTCTTGAGTAAGATTTTTGTTGTGTAAGACTGCTGGGAACATTGTTTTTTTGCAAAGAAAACAGCCCTCTTACAAAAACAAAAGCCACACATGGCTGCTCGAAAACAGTGAGGAGAGTGTTTGCAGAAAGCCCCATAATTTTCATGTAAAACCCCACCTATGCAGAATAATCTCCCCAAACCTCAGGATGTCTGAATACACAGCAAAAACTGCAAAATTTTCACCACCATATTATTCTCCCTGACCAGGTTTCTGAAGCACCAGGAAATGAACACTGGTGAATATTATTTCCAACCCTAGTTCCCAGCTGCAGAAAATGAGACAAGTAGTCATTTCTGTTTCGTCAAAGTAATATTTATCAATTGTTCAGCACTGACTTAAAATGCTATGGTTCTTTTTTATGGCATCAGGTGTCTCATACTGCACATCCTCCTATAGCACACAGATGATAGCAGGGACACATGTGGCCAAGCAAAATCAGAATGTGATCAAGAGAGCAAAAGTTTTGCATGAGGAAGAACATACAAGCTAGGAAAGGCTGCAGCAGTTTGCTTTTGCCTAGGGCTACTGAGAAGGGCAGGCTGCTGCTTCCTCCTCCTCTTCCTCTCTTCCCCCTGCTGAGTTTCACTTCCAGTTCAAATACAAACCTGCTATAAATAGGAAGGTCCTTGTCATCTGTATTGATTTACTTCTAAAAGTAGCCTCATATGGGGCTAACCTGACCAAATGTCAGTCTTGTGAAAAAGTTGGAAATAGCTTTAGCTAGTTTGCTAACCCACCAAGGTCCATTTATAACAAGGATCACATTGTTCCAAAAGCTTTGAAATTCATTTTAAAAGATCATTGATTAATTACAGTTATAGCTCCTGTAACACTGGTTCAGACAGTTACTATAAAGCAAACTCATGTGCTGATAATGCTCCAAAGACAGCAGAGATTAGATTTATTGTCTTACAAATACCAGCAAGAATATTGCGGCCTGACAAACACAAGAACCTCAGTCTATTAAATACTCTATAACTGTAATAAAAGGAAATTGGCTTTAAAGAGACATTACAACACAATTCCAAACCCACCTACCCTCAATAACTCAGAACAGGTGCAATCTTTACAAATAACTACAACAGTAGATAAAAAGTTACAAGTACTTCACAAAAGGCTAAAGTTAGCTTGTATTAAGTTATACTTCTAATTTAACATACCTATAACTTTTTTTTTACTAGATAGATGGATTAATTAGAAGTAATTTTCTGAATAGTCCTTGCCTAAGAAAATGCTATGTGATTCATCAGGTTGCCATAAGTCTACTTGAAGGTATGTGTACATACACACAATTTTTATTTATGGTCACTTGCTTCCAAACCCTACCTTTTCAGTCGGTGCAGAGACATAAATTGAACATTTCTTCTATAGTAGTGCTTCTTAGCTTTTTCTTTACTAGGGGCCCCATTAAATATCTTTTGTCGCTGTGGACCCCCAAGACTTAATTCAAGATTTAAAACCCTAAAGTGCATCAAATATTTAAAATTGCTCATCAAGGGTCTTCAAATTGGGAGAGAAGGTAGAAATAAGTAAATGCACACTTCCGTGAGAGATGCTGGAGGGGGGAGGAAGAGTTTTCTCCTGCTTCTTTCCACCAGTTTAAGGTTGGAGTGAATTGAACAGCAATGCCATCGGCATTTGTCTACTCTTTCTCGCTTTCCCTCCTTCTTTCTCTCCCCTCTTTTTTTTTCCCTTGTTTATCTACCTCTAATCCTGGCTGTCTCAGAAAAAAACTTGGCGACAGCTGGCAAACTTGTCTTCTAATAAGAACTTGGCATATTGGGCAGATTTTCCTGGTAAGTTACTCATTAATGGGTTGATTGTATATTGATGAACCTGCTTGTAGAGACTACAAGACAAAAGTATAGGCTTCATACATTACACTTCCTGGATACTTTATCAGCAATGTTTTACAATATACAGGACACAGACAAATCTACCTCGTAGCAGTTTTGAGGAAAACACATTACACTTGGTCTTAGTAAATAGTCTACAATATTTGACAACAATCAAATTCTTTAGATAATCAGTACGTGAAAAGGCCCAGCATAGTGTATATTCACAGCACTTGGGGAGAGGATATGCATGAGCGAGTACACAATTCACATAAGGTAATGTCTCATAGTCTTTGTTTTGTAGATTTGAGGGCAGTGTCAAAACACAATCTCAGACCAAGCTGAAATAAGCCTTCTATAATTTGTCTGAGTTTTTGATGTGCTTTTAATTGGTTTTATACATTTTGTATCTATGTACATTATTCTGATGGGTCTTTCGACCGTAATAAAGATTGATAGATTATCTAGCTACCTCCCTCCTTTGCCTATCTCAGTCTCCTCTCCTGGTGAAGAAGGCAACAAAAGTAAGGGAATGTTTGAACATTTCTGGACTGTTCTCTGCTGGAAAGGAGGAGAGGCAGAGAGAGAAGAAGGGCAAATGCTGAATCAGCTGCTGAGCCCACCTCCTTGCCACACTGGACTAGCCACATCACAAGCAACATACAGAGCCAGCCAGGCAGCCTGCTACCTGCCTCCTGTCATGTCCCCACTCCATTGCGGGGAGGAGATAATCTGAGCAGCCTTTGAGCCTTTCATGGATCCCTTGCAAGGGCATCATGGACCACTGAGGGTCTGTGGACCCCAGGTTAAGAAGCAGTGTTCTGCAGGATTCTATCTAAGTTCATTTCTGTTGTGGGAAAACAATAGCAGTCAGATGTACAAGCAAACTGAAGTGGAGAAAAACAGAGGCTAAATGTGCATTAGAAATATAAATCCTCTCATTTCTCATTTCTCCTTTTGTAGGACACGTGTGAGATATTCTTTGTTGGTCTTGAGAGAATTCTTGCATTTGTGAGACTGGTTTTTATGTAAGTTGCAAATTATGTAGCTACACTGCCTTGTTGTAGGAACTTTTAAACATTGGAAGCGTTGGATGGGCTGCCTTTATCTTTTTGATCAATCAGCCAGTTCTTCTGTGCTAGCTGTGTGTGAGAGGAGAAAACAGTCTTCCAGAAAGACACTTTTGGCTAAATTACAGTATCTTCAATGCACTCCTTATCTTGTTCTAATGCTGGAGGCAAGACAACTCACAGAGGCAGGTGATTAGTCAGCAAGATGTTCTAGTTATCTTGAGATGGCTTCTCTCCTCAAGAATGAGAAATGTTGTAAATATTGTGAATAGATTCCTATGAACATTGCAATTTGCATCTAACACAGCTAAGTCTGAATCAGAGCACATGTGGGCAAAACCTAATGTAGCATATTAACAAACAAAAACCTCATATTTTTAACACAGGACTGCAAGTTTTCCAGTATACCTACAACAAGTGGGGATAAAGTTGCATTAGACTGATTGTTGGCATTTTAACTGTTATAAGTCCCATTAGGTGCAATAGGATTTATTTCTGAATAGTTATACATAAATGGTTACAACCTTTGTCCTCACTCATCCTCTTAACCGTCCTTATTTAAATGTAAAAACAAGGATTAATTTGGTCATTGTCACATATCCTTTTATATATCTATCTCATTTTCTCAGAAAGTTCTTATATAAAAACATCACCCTCAATTTTTGCCTCTGTCCACACAATGCAAATTGTCTCACTACACCTTGGCCTAGCCATCATTGTTCAAGCGTAGAAAAAGTACAATACCTAGAGTAGTACACAGTGAAAATTCCAGACCAATTTTCATGGAAAAGATTTAGAAAATTATATCATCCTGTTGCTGTTGTTGCTGCTGCTAATTGCTTGTTGACTTCAACTTTTGGTGACCCTATGAATAAGAGAACTCCTTCTCATCTTTTACCAACAACCCTACTCAAGTTTTACAAATTCAGGGCAGCTGTGGCTTCTTTGATTAAGTGTATTTGTAATACAGTCTTCTACTTTTCCTAGTGCTGTTTAGTTCACTAAATATTATTGTCTTTTTTTATGAGTCTTATCATCTTACAATACGTCCAAAGTATGACAGTGTCAGTTTTGACGGAAGGGTGAGTGAAAAAAGAAAAAGAAGTGTGGCAGCATCTTTAAAACTATCTGGTTTTTCTATTTTTGCACGAGCTTCCATGAATATAAACCCCCTTCTTTGGATGCAGTGGTCCAAAATGCAAAAGATGTCCCAAGTATAACAGTCTCAGGTCAGAGATCTTGGCTTCAAGGGAGAGTTCAGCCTTAATTTGCTCTTGAACTCAGTTGTCTTTCTGGCAGTCCATGGTATCCAAAGAACTCTCCCCAGCACCACATTTCAAATGAACTGATTTTCTTCCTATCAGATTTCTTCACTGTCCAGCTTTCACAACCGTACATAGATTATAGGAGAAACAGCACATGGACAATCCTGGCTTTGGTATTCAATGATATATCCTGTGCGCTCTATCTAATACTGTAGTTTAGGAGAAATTTAATATAACCAAGATACTAGAGACTGAAGTGTATTCTGACACATGTAAAGCATGTGCCATAGCACTGAGCTAGATTTCATCTAGATCTTCCCACAGCTTTGTTTACAGACCTTGATCTAGATTTTCTTTACTTCTTCAATGAATGATAGTCTCTCGGTTTTATCTTGCCACTGCTGCCAGCCACTTCTTGTTTACTGCCTCCCAGCACACAAAATATGACTTGTCTCTTCATATGATCCAATGTTCTCTTATTCAAATGATGCAAATTACCATCCAATTACAGCAATATTGTTACAAAGTCTTGACTAATGCTTGTGACATTCTGTGCTCTGATTGCAAACATTATAATGAATCTACATCCCATTAATACCAGATGTTTATTAACAAGTGCTCAGGCTTTTACTGTGTCTGGCTCCTTGTTCAGCAGTAAATTTTGGCTATATTCATAATCAAATTTGTCATCCACAGGGATAAATCATCTGTATTGTTATATCATCATTTTGTCAAATGTGAACTACCATTTTGCAGCCGCAATCAATAAAATTTTAGTTTATCCTCTTTTTTTACTGACAAATCACAGACTTTGTTTGGGAAAAAGCTAAAGACAGAAAAATTAGTTTTTGTAAAAAATTATATGCCACTATTTGACCTAAAGCTAACTCGACAAAAAGTCAAAACATGATACAAACAACAAATCTTATAACGGCCAACCAGAAAGCAGCAAACTTTTTTTTTTTTAATGGTCAATTGTTTTTCTAATATCTATAGCAGAGGTTCTTAACCTGAGGCCCAGGGGGCTGCATTGACTTCACAGGGCACCATGAAGGCCTGAAGAAATGTTATGAGGTTTTACAGTTAAAGTAGAAAGAGAGGCAGACAGATTTGTACAGAACCATTGCAATAAAAATATAGTAGGAGTGTGTATATTTATTCATTTCTCCCTTCTCTCCAAATTTGAAGACCCTTGATGAGCAACTTTAAATAAATATTCGATGCACTTTAGGGTTTTAAATCTTGAGTTAAGTCTTGGTGGTCTACAGCAACAAAATATATATTAAAGGGGGTCGATGGTAAAGAAAAAGTAAGGAACCACTGATCTCTAACGTTAGCTACAACAAGAAAAATAATACACAACAACAAATATGGCTGCTGTTCTTCCTTGCAGGCTTTATGAAAAGTAAAATTTTAACTTGCCTATGGAAAGAGAAGGGAATATACCCTTTAGTCTTTCTTGAAGGCAACATTCCAGAGACATATAAACATCCTCACACAATTCCCAGAAATCTTCAGAATACCTCACTACTGCCAAATATCTTTGTTTTCTTCTGTAGTCTATCTCAAAATTGCAACAGGAAATGGTGCAATTTCACTTCCAGTCACCATTTTGAAAGAGTCTACAGAGAAAAATGGACATACTTGGGTTTGCTTTGAGGAGGCACATCCCAAAAAGAGGGCTGTGGAAAACTCGGCCCCTGCTCTCCTTACACAGTTCTGACTGACTGGTAGCTGCTCTTCAGACTTTCAGGAAGCATTCTTTCCTAATGATATGTTGAGAGGCCTGGGATTCCTGGCACACAAAGGAATGTTCTACTGACGTTCTATTTCTTTATTGCTGTTCAAATATAGAGAGAAGTCACATATATATTTACAGCCATCATTTCTAAACAGAAAACTTTTTGCTACCCTTCAGTGATTTTACCTACAAACCAAACTCATATAAACTATGGATGGAAAGAATATTCACTGTCATTCATGTCCCAGCTGAAGAAAGTTTTCTGGATACTCAGGAAAATTTGGGAAACATAATGAGAGGCAAGAATTCTGTATAATTTTTGTCTGGTATTTTCACATTGTGTAAAAATGGCTTCCTTTAAGGCCAAAACAGAAAAAAAATTCCCATACTACTCCCAGAAATATATTTTGTGCACAAAAATTCTCGGTATTTTGCACAAGAAGCACAAATTTTGCACAGAATTTGTGTTTCTTTAAAAATGTTTTTTGGGGTAAAAAATGATGTGCATGCGCAAGATTTGCAGCCTTAATATAAACATATACCCAATGAAATTCTATGCATGTTTTCAGCATAAAACTCCTCCAAAAATGGCAGAAATAGCTTTTTTTTAAAAAAAAGTAAAAGAAAGAAAAAGAAAAGCAACAAAAGCAAGGTTATTATACAATTAAAGGACCCAGAGTGATCCCAGCAACAACTAATTCATCAAGGATTTTAGCAAAGAAGCATGACACACAGTCAGAAAAAAAAGAAACCGCAAACACTAAGAATGGAAAACCTTTAAGCCATTTAAACCAGTGTTAACTCTAAGAACCATAACTGAATAATTCATGGAAATAATGAATTGCTTCCCCTTCTGGACTCTTCCACCAACTTCAAAGAGAAAATAAAATTACATGGAAACCAGGAAATAGGAAGAAAGCTCACAAATGCTGATTTTACGACTGAAATGCTGAGACCCTCTGTGCATCTAATGTAAAGCTTTTTTTGATGCCTTTCATGTTTACAGTGAGAAGATTTAAATTATGTGGTTCTTGAATATAGCCATAAAATAATCATGTTTTCTAGTGGAACGCAAAAGATGCTCCGAAAAATATAAATTCTGTCATGCTTGGTAACTCAAAGTTTATGTGGTCCACGGAGATGCCCAAATAACTTAACAGTCCTCACAGTCCAGATGAAGAAATCTCAGAAACTGAGAACAAAATACAGATCACTCATAATTCTCAGTTATATAGGACAGTAAGACCTGTCACAGACTGTTCTAATGTATCATCCCTTATATAAGAGTTCTTGTTCAAATATGCCAAGAGATTAGAAGGAATGATAGCGATTTTTTTATTGTTTATTGCATTTAAATCCCATCTTTCTCTAAAAGGGGAACTCTAGGAAGTTTATTATAAAATTGAATATAGCAAACACAATTAAAAACGTAAAACGAACACAAGGATAACAGTTTTATAGACACACTAATATGAGAATACACAGCACTCACTGAATTTAAAAGTCCCTTCTGCAGCAAATAAGTTCACTTGCTAAACGTCTGCCTCATTTTATATATATATATATATATATATATATATATATATATATATATTTCCATACCACTGGAAAAACAACATGAGGCGAGCCAATCCAGCACCCTTCATTAAGGAGTTCTAGAGCCTGGAAATGGCCAGTGAGAAAGCCCATTCTTGGTTCCTCACTAAACATGCTACAGAGGATGGCACAAATAAGGGCATATATAGAAGAATACGGCCCTTCAAGTAACACCCTCTATCTGTCTCGATTTGGCAGGGACAGTTCCAATTAATCCTCAGTTATCTGACTTTTTCAGCTGCTTTTAAAATGTCTGAGCTTTCCTCTCCTTTTGCCACATTTCACTTTTGTCCTTAGCTTACTTTAATTGCTGCAAACTGAGTTCAAAGCGCACAAATACTTTGCATTCAATTAGCTGGGGGGGGGGAGGAGGGAGGGGGGAATCTTGCCCTTCCCAGCAGGCTCAGTCAAAAGCAAACTGCTGCAGCCTCTCCTAGTTTGTGTGTTCTTCTTCATTAATAACTTTTGCCATTTTGACTGCACATTGATGTTGCTTGGCCTCACCTGTCCCAATTTTCATCTGTGAAATTCAGGAGAACATGATCCCAAGTGATAAAAGTTTTTATAGATCATAAACCAGCCACACAATTGTGCTCAGAAACAGACAGATAGCCAGTGAACCTGTCTGTAAAAAGGCAGGGATATGATCTCTGTAATCAATGTCAGTCAGCATCCCAGGCCAACTTATTTCTGAATTTGTCAAAAGCAGCCCCTCACACACACACACACACACACACACACACACACACTGGCATAACTAGAGTGTCTACCACCCAGGCATAGTCCTTGAGTTTGCTGCCCCTCTCAGGGGAGGGAGGATACCAAGATACCAAATAAAAACCACTCAGTTGGCATTGGGTGATTGGGCTCTGGGCACACGTGCTCAGGAGGGGCGCTCTGCATGTGCTCAGAGGCAGTCTGGCATTCCTGCAGCAGCGAGGGCCCTCCCTCTCACTGTCGCCCCCCCTCCTGAGAGGCTCAGCTGGGCTGGGCTTGTTCCCTGTCTTAGATGTGGGGGGAAGGTGGGCACCTCGTCAGGGTTCCTCTCTACTCTACGTCTCCCTCCCTCCTTCTCTACTTGACCTGGAGGTCCACTGGCATCAGGCAGTGCTGCTTTGGCTGGAAACAGGTTTGACTCTGGATTGGGAGGGAGAGGGGAGGAGAGGGGAGGGTGGGAATGGACAGCTCCCTTTCCCAGGGTGGCATACCCCACCCCAGCATACCTCTCTGGGAGGCTCCAGTGCCCATCTAGTTGCTGGGCATCTGACAGCATGCAGAGGGTGGCCCGGTGCTGCCCCCAAAAACATGCTGCCCGGGGCGCACCACCCTCCCCACCCTGCCTTGCTACGCTACTGCCCACACAGAATACCTTATAGTGGTTTGGACAGAACGTAACTAAGGCATGAAATGCTACATTATGGCCAAGTCAGACATCCAAAACAAAACAAAACAACCCCACATGTACTCCTGGCCAAGGCTGAATCTAGTAAAGTGAAAAGAATGTGCATCATCATCATCATCATCACCATCCCCAGTCAAAAATGGGTTTTCCAAAAGACAGGAAAACCCATTGGGTAGAATAGTAGAATAGGAAGATTTTTTTTTCCAATTTTCTTCCAGTAGTCAATGTCCTGAATTTTTTTTCTAGAGCAAAGTTCTGCACACAGACAAATGGGGAAGGGCTTACACACACACACATATACAGCATATTCTTCAGGGAAAAGGCGGGTTTTGGAAAAAAGGTTTCCTTCTGCATAGGGAAATCATCCCAAGCATTCAGGATACCTGAATGCTGAGAGAACACTGTGAAGAAGTATTTGTTTTCTCTTACAGTGGGGAGAAAACTACAGTAATTATTCATTCTTGTATATGAGAAACAACTAAGGAATTACTTCCTCACCCAGGAGTACACCCAAACTGTGAACCTGAGCCTTGAAGAAGAATTTAACACCATCTAGCTCATGCAGGTCTCTGTTCCCTAATCTTCCCTTTGACTAACCAAGAGCACTTTTGTTTATCTAGAGTAAGTTTCTTTGACCTCATTCACTCTACTGTTGACCTTAGAAAGTGTTTAACTAGAATAGCTTTCTGGGAACATAAAAGAGAGATACTTTCGGGTGTCATCAGAAGTGTGGTGATGCCAAACCCAAAAGCTCCAAGCAACATGTCTAAGACATTTGATAAATGGCAAGGAGGACAAGCCAGAAAACAGAGAGACTACTCAAACCAAAGGGTCAAAACAGAGGCTCCTCAGAATCACCTTTTGAACTCACCTTTTCAAAAAGGAACAGAGCCACTATAAAACAATACCTCCAAGTTCAATCCCATAAAGGTCCTCCCCTCCAAAAGAGTACCAGGTTGACGGTATTAAATCCACAGAAAGCCACTGAAAACCAACAGGAATGAACTTTCACGAGCTGGTTCCTGCACAGTTACCCACAATCGACCAAAACCATCTCTGTCCCATGAAAAGGCTTGAAGCCTCATTGAAACAGATTATACACATCATCCAAGACATCCCCATATAGAATATAAATATATATTATTTTATTTCCTGCTATTTTTTTTTTATTTTACAGATCATGTGTTTGCTCACCAAGCAACAGAAACCTCTGTGGAAAATTATGGAGAATGTTTAGCTGTAATTAACCCCCAAATGCTTTTATTGTTCCAATATGCCTTTGCTCATTTTCCTAGTACTAAGTTATATATAGAGAAGATCAAGCCAGAATGAACCATTTTGAAGTTCCTTTGGTTTCATCGAGTAATTAAGCAGCTGCACTGCAGCATGCATGTTTATGTATACTTACCCAGAAGCAATCCCACAAAAGTTCAGTAGAGTACATGCACAAATGAATGTGCACAAGACTGTGGTCTAGCAGTACACTGCATGTCTACTCTATAAACCAATGAATTCAGTGGGACTTGTTCATTGTAAACAAGTGCAGGATTGCACACTATATACTGAAATCAATGCAGCAATGCAGCAACATTTTTTCCTCCTTTGCTTAATTGCATTCCATGGCTTTGTCTCTGCAAGATGTTGATCTTACATTTACTAAAGAGTCCCAAAATATTATATGGTCTCATATGTCTTTCAGAAGGTCTTTTCTTTAAAAAAAAAAAATGAAACCTCTCACCCTGCCAGTGCTTTAAACCAAGAGACACCACAGATCAACAGCTAGCTATTTCTAAGCCCCTTCCCCTCGTTCTAAAACATTAATTTAAAGAGGTATCAACCTGCTGGGTGCATAAGTAGCTGCCGTTTTACAATAGATGAATTTTGCTAGTCTCAAAGGCTACAACTGCATTCCTAACCCTCATTATAAAGACTACTTTGCAGGTCTACTCTTAGAAAAAGGTCTACTGTTAGAAAGCCACTGCCAGGAACAGTAAGGAGCTTTTTGCAAAGCCTCTGTCAGAAAGATTATTTTCTTGGCTGGAGGTGATGGGGTGGGATGGAATCCTTTCTTTTCATATTGAAAGGAGGATGGGAAAACAATTTACAACTGTTCAACTAAAATACTGTTCTTGGTTTAGATTAGGTCATGCCACATTTCCCATGAACATTTATCACAATTAGATCTAAGCTTATGTCTGCTCTCTCCTAAATTCTTATTCCATTCAGACTGTCAGCCAATGATGACAGCTTTTTATTGTCTCTCAGTACACATCAGAGCTGACAGGCATGTCAAAAAACTGCCTTTTGACTGTGACAAATGAAGAGCTGGGTGAACTGTCCACAGTAATCTGTTTCATGAACTTGCCACTATACCTTGTTCGCTTCATGTCAAGCAATCATTGTAAATGTTATCATTAGCCAAGAGACCCAGTAGTAGCTTGTCTTTTCCCCCTTCTTTGCCATCTTGTTTGAAATTTTATGCCAAACGACTTTAGTGCTGTAACAGGGCAGTGGACTAGAGCTGTATAACAAAGAATTCCCAAGGACCTCACCAAACTACACATCCCAGGATTCTGTAGGATGGAGCCATGATAGTTAAAGCAATACCCAATGTGCAGTACGGATATACCTCTCGTCTTGCTGCCATATAGCATGTGGATAGGACTTTCTTATTTTTCCTGATTTGTATGGCAGCTGCTGTCACCTTATAAGACCTGGCCCAAGATCTTCTGCTGCTTGAGATGCAGTGAGAAATGGCACCATGGCCCCAACCCATGTCCTGCAACATAACACCCAAGTTATTTTAGCAGATAAGGGAACAATAGTTTGCCTTCTCCTAAAACATAATGTTTAAGGGGGAAAAAAACCAGAAGTATTTCCATCCCCACCTCTAGTAATAAATTAAGGCTGCAACCTAACATCCTCTTATCTACCTGCGAGTAAAGTCCATTGCTGTAAAGGGTCTTACTTCTGATTCACTAGGGATAGGACTGCAGGTAAATATACTAATGATCCACTATTGTTTCATGATACCCAAGATGACCAACATAATGACAAATCCATTTTAGGAGGTGGAATGTCAGTCAAATGATGGTGAATTCCTCACTGATTCCAGGTTTGAATGGTTCTCCTCATGGGGCCACCAGGATGAGACCACATGGCATAGGACCAGGTTTCTATGAGTCATCCCCACAAAAGGCCTCCTGACAGCAGCCAAGGTGTACATGGGTAGAACTGCATAAAAAGGGAGGAAACGTCCCAACCAGCCAAAAAGTTACATCCCCTCAGCATGTCATTTTTAACTGAAGAGCCTCTCCTCCATTAGTAAGTTTAATAGGCAATGAGCTAAACCAATCACAAGATGTCACTGTCAGTGCATGGACAATCAGAGGACTACATTGGTCAAAAGATCACCTTTTACCACTTCAATGCCCTCACTAAGTGCTCACGTCCAAAGCCTGTGTTTGATTGGTTAGGCTCACTCCAAGTCAGACACAATAAGGATAAAGAAATGTAAATTGGTTTGCTAAGTGGCTGAGATTTTTTATTTAGACAGGCTTTCAGAATCAAAGGCTTTTGAGAGCTGTATTGTTTATATTGTATAGTTTTAACTGTTTACATCTTTTTAAAGCATGTTTTTATTATGGTTAATCATTTAATTAGATTTTTATTTTTGTTCGTGTATGTTTTTAAGTGTAATCTTTTTGAAGCGTAAGTTGCCTTGAGTCTCAGTCTATGGGAAAAGGTGAGCTCATCGTCATCATTGTTGTTGTTGTTGTCGTCGCCACCATCATCAGGCTACAGCAATCGGAGGTTTTTAAACAGAGGCTGGATGGCCATCTATCAGGATTGCTTCATGTATCCCTATATGGCAGGAGGTTGGACTGCACAGTCCTTGTGGTGACTCCCAACTCTATGATTTGATGACTGGGCAACATACTTTCCTTTGGTGTTGGTGGCAGCAGCAGGAGAATTGAAGAAGGAAGGTCACTGCTGCATGGGGATTATAAATATGGAAATTTGGAATGCCTGGTCAAGGATAGGTCTCCCCTCCCCAAAACAAAAAAGGCATAATATCTTGGTGAAACTAAAACCAGGTGGCACTTTTGGTTGTTACTTTTAATCCCTGCAAGCAGAAAATTAGCCTAGCAGGAAAAAAGGTTGCATCCAGAGCCTGGAAAGAACTAAATACAAGGAATGCAGTTACTGTACATGCAATGATATTTTTATTATGTGTTTGCTTTGTAATGAGAACACAATTAAGTCACATTCCAGACTGACTGATATCCAACTACTTACTGGGATGATGCATAATATGTACAAGTTATCTTTAAAGGAGCATTTTAGTGGAGTTTTGACAGGAATTTGTAAAGTTTTATGCCATTCACATATTGGTCCTAAGGAGTGGGATATTTTAGGCATGGGGGGAGGGAGGAAAAATAACAAGCAATGCAATGAATAACTCAGCAACTTACTTTTCCAAATATTGTACTGAGTAATGATAATGAGTTACCTTTTAATCATGGCCATGGAGGGGTGGTCAAAGTGTAGCAAAGTGGATCCCACTTGGTACTCTTGAAGCTGCCCACCAGTCCCTCAAGGCCCAGAAGTTTTTTTACGGTGTGATTTTCAGGCACTTATGCCTCCAAACCACAAAGAATCCTCCCCAAACACATGAAAAATGTGAAAATACCCTCACACCACCCACACAGCCACACCAGAACCCCATACAACCCCAAATACCTCCATTTTCCTCTGTATTCCTTCACAAAATGGCAGCAGGAAATGACTTCTCACCACTTCCTGTTGTCATTTTGAGAGGGAATACAGGCAATACCCAGGGTTTCTTGGCTTACTGAGGTGCAACCCTTAGGAGGCCTGGATAGAATTGGTCCATGTCGCCACGTGCACAAGTCCCTACCTGAGCCATATTGTGTAACTGAACTACATTATTGAACTGATCTGAATTTTTTTAAAGGAACTTCCCAAGCTCTGCATCTATTGCAGACTTTTCCATGCTGTTCTGTCCCCCCTGCCACCATTTCTACTACGGACTTGCTCTTCTTGTTGTAATGGAGGGAAGAACTGGAAGAAATGGTTCCCACACCTGGATTGAAGTGTGAACTGGTCAGCCACCGTCTCAGCTCTCCACCTTCTCATGCTGCCTATTTAGACCAAGTCATTTGACAAGATGACTTCACATCAGTTGAGATCTCAGTCTTTATAAACATTGAATTTATAATTGTACCAGATCCAAGACAATTTGTAGGATGAAGGGGAGGGGTCTACACTAAAGAATAAAATTCTGGCATTTATCAAGGAAGGATTTAATATCATGTTTACCAGTGAAGCAGTAACGTGCTCAAGTTGCTATAGGAACAGACAGAATCCCAATAATATTAACTAATAGTGTATATATTACTGCATTGCATTAATAATACTCTGGTAGAAGGTCGCTTTAAATTTCATTAACAAGGATCCATTTTAACTAGCAAAGCAAACAACGTAAGGAACAGGAAATTACCATTAAAAATGAGTAGCAGCCTTAAATCAGTTATTTCTGTTTGCAATCAAACGTATCAGTTTATCCATGTATACACAGACACACACACCAAATGGTTCACAAGTACAAGAATTCAGGGTGTTATTTTCTTCATTTAAAAACATGTATTGGAATATTTTATGCTTTTAAGTAGGCCATGTCTCTATGCCTTTATCTCAGGAGTGAACATAACAGGTGAGCTTCCACACTGGCTGAAAGCCTGCCACACCACTCACTCAGAGCTCCCAAAACATTCTGGACTATTGCGGATGTAGAGGGAGTTTCAGAGAGTAGCTGTGGCCCACAGATTTCCTTGCCAGAGCAAAAAATTTTCTCATTTCTTGAGGTATTAGGGCACAGCATTGATTGAGTTTGGGGCTTGTTCATGATTTATTTTGTGCTGCTTTGTTTAAATAAATATATAAATAAGATGAGGAAAGAGCTTGTTAAAGGAAATTCTGAATCTTTTTCATTTGATTCTTTCACAGAAGAAGAGACCATGTCCTAAGAAGAGACAATACTAATCCCAAAGTGGTGAGATGATGCTTGTTCCTCATTTGTTTTGCCCTAACATAGTAAAATGATGGGGGAAGGGATTGTTAAAGGACATTCCGGAACCTTCTCCTTTGTAGATTCCTGCAGATAAGAGCAACCTATGGGCTGAGAATTTGGCTTTTATCACAAATTGGTGGGGTGAACATCTTCCTATCCTCAGACCATGGCTCGGCAATTGTTGTATGCTTTCAGGTAACTTCCAACTTATAATAATCCCATGGAGAACCTACCACAGGGATATCTTCGCAAGATTTGTTTGTGGGGGGGGGTCCTTTTTCCTCCCTCTGAGGCTAACAGTGTGTGACTTGCCCCAAGGTCACCCAGTGGGTTTCCATAGTTAAGCAAGGAATCAAACCATGGTCTCCAGAGTCAGAGTTAAAGTCATACTCAGACCACTACACTATGTTGTCCCTCATGGCTTGGCAATACCAGCATGATAATAGGTTTCTTCACTGACGATGAAAAAATGTCAGTGGACTGAAGGGACTGAAGAGCAAAAGGCCCACAGTTGATATTACAACTCAAGTTCTTCCTCCTAACACCATAAACGTATAAGAAAACATATTGATTTGCTTTTAATTTGTCTCTGCATTGAAAAGAAGGAGTGATAGCATGCCCAATGGCACTATATTTGTATGTCCTGTATTTTAGAAAATTATGGGGTTTAATCATAATAGTGAAAGGCAGTTGACTTGCCATGCTCACCACCCAGGCCTCAGAGAATTGTAAGCATTTTGATACTGAAACAGAGCCACTATGGTTGCTTCCTTTATTTGCAGAGGGCATTATTTCAGATGTGTAGGAGCAGAATGCAGCAATAAGACCATTACAGTTGGTTTGTGGAGTGGATAACTACTGACAAATAAAGCAGCAGCAGAGGATTCTATACATTACACAAAGGGAGAGTGCATGGCAGAACAAAAGCCAGATTCTACTCTGCCTTATATCACACTCTGTAGATATTATGTGAGCTTTTTTCCCCCCAAAACAAACTCCAGTACTGGAAATTAGAGAAAAATAGCTGGAATGAAGCAACAGACAGTAATAAACAAGGGAGATGCCTTTTCCCACACTTATTTTACACAAATACACACATGAACACAAACAATTAGTGAAAAAGTATGTACCTATAATAGATGCAATTCTCCTGCAAGTCTCATTTGGCTCTTTGGTGACTCAAAAGTGAAGGAAATTGCTTCAAAAGCATCCTGGAAACACCAAAAACTACGGATTTTGATCCGTCACCTGCACTTTAAAAAAGCATCTCTGCCACAAAGTTGAAGTTTCGGGGGGTGTTAATTTCAATTTTGCTCATGGTACTTTGGAAATAGGCCTTCTAGATGCTCATTCATGGCAAATGAGTCTATAATTTTTACAACAATTGATTACCCCATCCCAATAAGCTATGGAACTGAGCTGAGACTTCAGTGCCAGCAGCACACCTGTCTAAGACTGTTAGCATCACACTTCCGTTCCAGAAATCCTGCCTTGAGAGAGCACTGCTACATTCCACACTTCATTCAAGTCACACTATTTTAGCAAGATTTAGCTTGCAAATTTCAGTTTGTTGCATTGTACAGATTTTATCAGTAGTGATACAATGCCACAAAGGATAGATTGAGTTTAATGGCTGCTGTAGAACCAATAGGAGACAACAAAATACTCTCCTTTTTATTGTTACCTTTATCTTTCTTTTTAAGAGATAAAGAGGGTTTTTTTTTAACTAAAACAACAAACAACCAGAAAATCAGATACCTCTCCAATGGTGGTTGAGCCAAAACTATTCAGGTTCTCAGATTATCCATGAAAATCACATTTGCTTTTTCACACTTTCAAAGATAGGAAAATTTTTGATCCTGTACTCAATGGCGTTATGGGAGTCTTCAGCGATACTCAAAGTGATGGTCTCTGGACCAGTACCTGTCCCTGAGCCATTGGCTATCAGTTCCTACAAGTTTGCAGGAAAGAAAGACAGAAGTGTACTCAGCGAGTACAAATTTTGTGCTGGTCCCTGGCACACTGGAAAACAGCAATGGCTGGTCGCCCACAACAGACAGCCTGAAAAGCACTGCTTTAGATAGCCATGTTCCATTCTTTCAGTTATGCAGCATATATTTGTCTTCCCTCCCCCTCTACCCTTACATTCGTCATTCTATATTCTACAACTGACTCTACTTTCCAGATATGTTAATGGTAAATGAAGCAAATCAAAATAAATCCATATTTGCCGCATTTAAAAAAATGAAATTGTCTGAGCATGTTCAATATGCAATTTCTCATTTTGAAAACACTTAAATTATAGAAGTACTAGTACCTCTAAAGAGCAAGCATGGTGTAACGGCTTGAGCTTTGGATTGCAGCCCTGGAGATCAAGGTTCTCTGCTCAGCCATGGAAACTCACTGGCTGACCTTGGCTGTGTCACACACTCTCAGCCCCAAAAAAGCATTAGATAGGTTCTCCTTAGGGTCACTATAAGCTGGAAATGACAGCAACAACAACTAGTACCCCTACAGGAATAAAATGGATTTTGTATCAGTTGGCCTGTTGTATATACATTTTCTTGAGGATAAAAGCCATTTAGTTGTACAAAGGATTACCCTTTTTTTATTTGTGATTTTATGTACCTCCAATCTGTGATGTGTAATTGATTATGTCAGTGTGTGATTTCATGCAGACTAAAGCATGCTGGATTCTAGTGAGAAAGGCTGGGGATATAAATAACATCAAATAGATAACTTGAAAAAAAAACATTTTAAAGTAAAAAATAATGAAAGGAGCATCTGGAACTGTGTACCTGCCAGATAGGTACTCTCTGAGTTTAACAAGCTTTTCTAAAAATCACAGGAAAGGTTCTTGTAGCAGCTATCATCAATTCATAGCTTAGAATAGTTACTTTTTTGAACTACTTTTTTGAACTCTCAAAACCCTGCCTCTATCTGCACCTATGACCACTGGACAAACTGGTCTATAACCCCCTTTGAGTCTCTCCACATTTTTTTTTCCTACTTCCTTTTCCTTTCATATCATGCCTATTAGAAATGACCTGTTTTTAAAAGACTCTATACAACACTTAGAAAATTTTAGATGTTTTAAACCTATTAAATAACAATTAACATTGATGATGACTTTAAGAATAAGGATCAAAGAGACTGCATGTTTTCCAGGTTTCATTGGCCTTAAATATTCTGCAACTTGCTGAATATCCTTTCTTGGATGCAGACGAATCCTCAAAAGGAGAGATACCTTGACCTCATTTGGAACTAGTCTTAACCATGTTATGACATCTAGTTACCTAAGCCCATCACTACTCTCATTAAAGATATTTCACTTTTGTTGATTTGAACAAATCTGTGCTTTTATTAGCACAGATTGTAGCTAAACTACAAGCAGCTGAAAGGGGTGAAGAAAATCATCTCCCATTAAAAGGCTGAGAACTGAAAATGTACATTCCAGTCACTTGCAGTCCTTGCCTGAACCTCTGTAGATTGCTATTAAATAACGTA